>OZ038386.1:72197693-72909116 GCA_964036045.1 Eutreptiella sp. 'Long Island Sound 2002'
ATGACCATCCAAGGTATGTAAAGCATGTTTTAGGCCGTATTTACGTGTTTTCACCCTATTCGGGTATTAGGTCGGGGGGGGGGGGGTCTCCCAAGGGATTGGTACACAACCTGCTTATGCAGTTTTTCACCCCGGGCAGCTCAAAAATCGAAGTTTTCGAAACCTGTTTTTTTGATATTGTGACCACTTTAAATGACCATCCAAGGTATGTAAAGCACGTTTTAGGCCGTATTTACATGTTTTTCACCCTATTTGGGTATTGGCCGCACGGGAGGGGGGGGGGGTCTCCCAAGGGATTGGTACACAACCTGCTTATGTAGTTTTCCACCTTGGGCAGCTCAAAAATCGAATTTTTTGAAACTTGTTTTTTTGATATTGTCACCGTTTAAGATGACCATCCAAGGTATGTAAAGCATTTTTTAGGCCACATTTATGTAGTTTTTACCCTATTTAGGGTGTGTGTGGCTTGGGGTAGAATCTCTGCGAGGTGGACTTGCCGAAGGCAATAGAATTTCTGAAACTGATTTTTTTGATACTTTGACCATCCAAAATGATCAAATATTCCATGTGAAGCATGTTTTAGCCCCCTTTTATGTGTTTTTCACCGTATTTGGGTGTTGGGGGGGGGGGGGGGGGGGGGGCTCCCAAGGGGTCTAGGGCGCAACCTGCTAATGCAGTTTTCCCGCCTCAACAGCTCAAAAATGGAAATTTCTGAAACTGATTTTTTTGATACTTTGACCATCCAAAATGATCAAATATCCCATGTGAAGCATGTTTTAGCCCCCTTTTATGTGTTTTTCACCCTATTTGGGTGTGGGGGGGGGGGGGGGGGGCTCCCAAGGGGTCTAGGGCGCAATCTGCTTATGCAGTTTTCCCGCCTCAACAGCTCAAAAATGGAAATTTCTGAAACTGATTTTTTTGATTCACCCCGGGCAGCTCAAAAATCGAAGTTTTCGAAACCTGTTTTTTTGATATTGTGACCACTTTAAATGACCATCCAAGGTATGTAAAGCACGTTTTAGGCCGTATTTACATGTTTTTCACCCTATTTGGGTATTGGCCGCACGGGAGGGGGGGGGGGTCTCCCAAGGGATTGGTACACAACCTGCTTATGTAGTTTTCCACCTTGGGCAGCTCAAAAATCGAATTTTTTGAAACTTGTTTTTTTGATATTGTCACCGTTTAAGATGACCATCCAAGGTATGTAAAGCATTTTTTAGGCCACATTTATGTAGTTTTTACCCTATTTAGGGTGTGTGTGGCTTGGGGTAGAATCTCTGCGAGGTGGACTTGCCGAAGGCAATAGAATTTCTGAAACTGATTTTTTTGATACTTTGACCATCCAAAATGATCAAATATCCCATGTGAAGCATGTTTTAGCCCCCTTTTATGTGTTTTTCACCGTATTTGGGTGTTGGGGGGGGGGGGGGGCTCCCAAGGGGTCTAGGGCGCAATCTGCTTATGCAGTTTTCCCGCCTCAGCAGCTCAAGAATGGTTGTCCCTCTCCCCTCTTCGAGGTGCCCTGCCGAAGGCAATAGAAT
Source organism: Eutreptiella sp. 'Long Island Sound 2002' (assembly GCA_964036045.1). NCBI lineage: Eukaryota > Euglenozoa > Euglenophyceae > Eutreptiales > Eutreptiaceae > Eutreptiella > Eutreptiella sp. 'Long Island Sound 2002'. The sequence goes on from OZ038386.1 coordinate 72,199,235, forward strand.
TTTTTCCCTCCAGGTAAAAAACTAAGTAAAAAAATTTGGGGTTAAGGACTCTTGTTCGCCGCTTTGAAGCGTTGGGGGACCCCAAACATCAAGGGTTATGTAGCCAATCTGCCCCCATGTGGGGCCACTGCTGATTTTGTCCTTGCTATGAAGTGTTGGGGATCCCAGACAGCACGGGTTATGTAGCCAATCTGCCCACTTGTGGGCCACTGCTGATTTTCTCCCCCGCTCTGAAGCATTGGGGACCCTCCAAACAGTAGGGGTTATGTAGCCAATTTGGCCACATATGGGCCACAGTTGGTTTTGCTCTCTGCTCCAAAGTGTTGGGGACCCCCCAGGTGACAGGGGTTATGTCGCCAATTTGGCCATTTGTGGGCCAGTGCTGATTTTGCCCCCCGCTTGCTGATTTTGTCCCCCATTGTGAAGGGTTGGAGACCGCCCAGATAGCAGGTAGCCAATCCGCCCACTGGTGGGCCATTGCTGATTTCATCCCCCTGATTTTGTCCCCTTGCTATTAAGCGTTGGGGACCGCCTAGACGGCAGGGGTTATGTAGCCAATCCGCCCACTTGTGGGACACTGCTGATTTTGTCCTCCGCTTTGGAGCGTTAGGGACCCCGCCACACAGCGGGGGTTATGCAGCCAATCTGCCCACATGTGGGCCACTACTGATTTTCTCCCCCACTTTGAAGCGTTGGGGACCCCTCAGACGGCAGGGGTTATGTGGCCAGTCCCTCCACTTGTGGGCATGCTGATTTTGTTCCTTGCTATGAAGCGTTGGAGACCCCCTAGATGGCAGGGGTTATGTAGCCGATCTGTCAGAAAGTATTGCAAGTACAGTTTTGGGCTTCTGTTCTGCAAATGTTGTGACAAAAAAATGGACCATGAACGTGAAGATGGCATCAAAACCCAAAGGACAAGCAACCTACATGATGCACTGTGAGTAGCATATGCTTTGTGGTGCACTGTTCGTTTTGGCACCATGGTTTGATGAACGTTTGATGCAGAATGACGTAAGCAACAACAAGAAAAATTTTGTAGTATTCTTGTGCTCCGCCTTTGCAAACTACTGAATTTCCAAATGACTCCAAGTGCACAACAACCAAAAGGAAGGTATACTGAGATCTAGGTGGACTGTGGTCAGGTCAAGGGTGGCTGCCTGGGCCCAATTACAGCATGTGCCCTTTGCATTGCTCTGAATTGGTGAATCCCAACCCCTTGAATTGGGGGGTAGGGTTGCACATGCGGTGGTGGTTGGATATCACCACCTGTGCCCCGCTGACCCGGTGCAGCCAAGTCTGCAACCACCGGCGCTTGGAAGTGCCTCTGCATTCCTTCCTGGATTCCCAGGCAACGAAGGGCAGGGCAGGGCCCCAAGGGAAACAGGATGGAGCGTCTTTTCTGGAGCTGATTGTCAGCCATGGCCAGTGCATAACAACCCTTTTTGAGCGCACTACATTCCAGAATTACAACTACCATCCACGAAAACAATTCATGGTCATCGTCAGGTGACATAGACCATTTTGTGAAGGCATGACACATTCTGGACAGACCCAGTACCACACGACCTCTGGGCCGGGCACTGAATTTGGAACGACAGATTTCACAGTCCAATGGTTGCTGAAGGAGGTCTTATTTGATGCGCTGGTGCGGGAAAGAACTTCGGAAACCCCCGCAATGCAGTGTTTACATGGGCGGTGTACGGCGTCCTTGTTCATTTCCCACACCAGGTGCCCATAAGCCTGCTGGACCCGGTGCCCCTAAACACCCTTTTCGAGATTTTTTCTGCGTACCCGGACGTGACTGTCTTCATGCCCACGACCACCGCTGGGATGATCGAGGTCGTGGCCGCCGACAATGGCGCCCCTCAGTGGACCGGTTCTGCATCCACCCTCAATGAAATGTTGGGTTCTCTGCATTTCTGGCCCCAAATGAGCAGCTCTGGGCACACTGCCGTCCTTAGCCTCCAGATGAGGTCCAGAGGTATTCAGCGCTGCCTGCACATGCACGACCTTGTCTGGGGCACTTGTGGCAGCTTGGATTTGTACACTGCAATGCAAAGAAAGTGCATCAAACAGTGTGTCAATGGGCCATCCAGAGAAATCCATTGAAGATGACTGAGAAGCTATCCGCGTCTATCGGTTGGTATGCGGGTGGCCGGTGGGGCAACTGGACTGGCGCGCAGGCAAGCCGACGGGGTCGGGCGGTCAGTAGGCTGATCAGTCAGTAAGGCATGCACGCACCCACGCAGGGCCGCGCGCGCACTTACACATGCGCGCACGCAACCGCTCGCTCGCTTACTGGCTCAGTCACTCACGTGCTCACGTACTCTCTTGTTCGCTCACTCACTCGGGGCACGCCTGCACGCAGGTACGCACCCACGCGCTTAGGTTACGCTCAGTTACACGGACTCACTGACTAACTCACTCACTGACTCACCCACCCACTCACTCACTCATGCACTCGTCATTTCATTTAGGTCAGGACATGACTGCGAAGATGGAAGTTGCCATTGCAGGGCCTGAGATCACTGCATCAAGTCCACCTTATGTGGTGACAGTTGCCGCGACCATCGCCACTTTCAATGAGACCCAGTTCAAGGAAAGTGTGCTGAGTGTCATGCGCGCGCGCAAGCCTGGCCGGGCGATGATGGGCGTGGTGGTGGAGGTCCTTTCTATGCGGGAGAAGGACTCGGCGGCGCATACCAAGTTCCACCCGCAGGCCACTGTGTTGGAAGTCACGTTCCAGGTTGTGTGGCACTGCCTGTCTGCCGGCAACAAAGGGATTGGGCTTGTGCATTCTTGTGCCGGAGGCCGGGACAGGAGACGGAACGGAGTGGGGACGAAGGATGGGCGAAGGGAACAGCAAAGCGGAAAGGGTTGGAGGGGGGCGAGCGCATGATCTACTGTGGGTATGGACTGAGCTGCACATGCACCATAATGCTGGTCCCCAGAGTCTCGGGGCGGGGTTCCCCTCCACAGCCCCCCCCCCCCCCTGGACCCCCCCCTTCAGGAAAACTCTGCTGGTCCCACCGCCGAGAGGACCGAACAGGGGGGAGCCTCCAAAAGCTGCATTCCGCCTTCCAGGTCCTAAAGATGCCCGTCAGCACCCTTGCCACCTTCACGGACGCCATCTCCCAGGCTGGCACCAGCAATGGCTTCCCTGGCTACAATGTCCTGAGCCTGGCTGTGGCACAGCCCAGCCCCTCCCCCGGCCCCTCGCCCAGCCCCGCCTCCAGCCCTCCAGTGTCCATCAACCCCAACAGCCCCTCACCCAGCCCCAGCCCCAGCCCCAAGGATGTCATTCCCAACCCCAGCCCGAAATCCAGCCCGGTTGGACCCCTGCCCACCGAAGAAAGCAATGCCACCATGATCATCGTCATCATCGTTGTGGTTGTCGTGGTGCTGGTGATTGCCGCTGGGCTCACAGTTGCGTATTGCATGTACAAAAAGTCAGGACCCGCTGGTGGACTGCTGGATAGTCGCCCGTCGAGTACGAGCTCGCTCAAGTCTGGGGGTTCCGTCATCACTGTCAAGAGCCAGGGTATGTGGGTAGTCTCACGCACGATGGGGATCGATTGGGGAAACTGTTTGTCGTTCACATCTACTTCACAGTGGTTCGATCTCGGGTGACAGGGCGCCATACCGACCAGAAAATGGACATGACCTCACAAGCACCCCCCACCCCCCCTGGGCCTCCCCTCTGCTCATTTGGGGTGGGGGATAAACACTGCGCCCTCCACCATTGCTGAGGAGAGTTTGGAAGAATTTGGAAGGAAGTAGTTGCCTCGGACCTCAGATCAACACCCGCTGGCCTCAAGCAATTTGGAAGGCCATATCTTCATCACCTTTGCACAGCAGCCAAAAACGATCCTTCATGAGGCATAGTTCCAACCCAGTCGGGCCATGCAGGTTCCTGAATCTTCATATGTTCTTATATTGCCACCAAATTGGTCATTCATATCCGGGTGGGCTGATCTGCGTTACCTCCAGATAGGACTTGCGACCCTTGCCATTGCTCACGGCAGGACCGGCTTTTGGCCCTTTATTTTCTTTTTTTTTTTTGTGGAATGTTTCACACTTTTGGACAAATTTCCAAAAGCCTCCACAAAATTCCAAAAGTAAGACAAATGATGGCCGCAATTGGCCACTTCAGTTTTCAGTCTTAGATTCGATTAAACTATGGGGGTCCAAGAAGCCCCCTCGATGACAGGATACTTGCGTCTCGCAAGATAAGGTTGTGTTAACATGGATGATTGGAAAGGGGTTCAGCAGTCTTAGTGAAGGTTGTGGAGGGTTGGTGCAGTTTGGTGACTGTCGCCGTGGTGTAGAGGGTTGGTGAAGAGTTGTGGTGGGCTGTGGATGGCTGGCGGGGGCTGGCACTGGACGTGAAGCCTGCCCCCCCCTGGGCAGCACACTCCTGGTGAGACAAAAATCGGGGCAATGTGTCACGAAGAGAGACCACGCAGAACAGAGCCCAGAGGCGAAGCACTGATTACCTTCACTCCGGTCATGCGTTCATTTTCTTGTCCATTTTGTTATTGATTGGGCAAGAACAAAAGTGCGATGCCGGGGGATCGCACAACCCACCCCATGCGCGCGGCTCGCACCACCTGTGCAAGGGGCCTACGGTATCGCTGTCTGCAAACGACAGATCAATGTCTACAGACTGTACCCTGCGGTCGCATTCGCTGTTGCCGCGGTGCTCAATCGTTCATTGTTCATATGTTTTGCGCAGACACCACCAACTCAAACTTCGGACTGCTGCCGCGGCACCAGCAGGGGCAGTCCCCCCGCCCCATCACGAGCCAGAGCCAAGCAGAGCAAGTGGATATCGATGCACTCCGGCCTCAGACCACGGACAAAGACGGAAAGAGTCCCAGAGATATCGAGAATCCGGCGGACAGCCCCAGCTCGAATCCTCTCGATTGGCAGCGAAGTGCAAGCAACGGGACTATGAAGGACAACGAGGGCCCTGAGACACCCTTGACCCACGGGCAGAGCAGCGGCAAGTTGTCAGCCCGCGCGTTTAGCAGTGGCAAAATCCAACCGCAGTAACTGGGGGGTTTCATGTGGATGGGGTTGCTGTGCCAACAGAACGGAAGGGTCGATGTGAGTGTCAGTGTCAATCTGAGTGTCAGTGGTTGAGTGGGAACATCAGTAGGTGGTTGCATTGGGGGGGGGGGGCGAGTAAGTCGGTGAATAACTGAGTTTGCTTTCATGTGTGAATGCATGAGTCATTGGGTGAGTGTTGGGTGTTCGAGTTTATGGGTGTGGGTGCGTGTGTTTCCTCGTTCCCTCCCTCGCTCCCTCTATCCCTCCTTTTTTCTGCATGGTATGGTGCCGATGGTGCCTGCACACACTCACAAAACCCGTTTGTTCTTTGCCCAAAGCACACGTTTTTGTCTGAGGCGAACGTGAGTGTGAGTATGAATATGATTGTAAATGTGAGCGAGTGTGAGTGTGAGTGTGAGTGTGAGATTGAGTGTTGTTTGGATTAGTGAAGTCATTGGAACAGAGCTTGCCCGTCCATGTGTTGATCGGCTGTGCACTCATCACGCGTGTTGGATGTAACGTGTGAGGTTGACCGCTGGGCGGCATGGTGTGGCGTTTTACCGCAGATGTTGTGGGTTTGTCGGCAATGAGTGGGTCGACTGTGTGTCAATGGGTCGTGACGGTGGTTGCAGCCACAGTGTACACGCGCTTGATGGTGCGGGCGAGGCATGCACGCAGTGATTACGTACGTAGTTTACTCTGCGGTCCGTCACACATGCCGCGGCCACTTATTGGTGGTGCTGTAGATAGGGCTGTGGACCTTGATTATCGCATCTTGGGTGCTTTTTGATCGGTTTCTTGTGGATCCAGTGCAGTTATTTGTGCCCCATGGATTTGGCGTCTGATGGTTATGGTGCGGATGGTGCTGTGCACTGTTCAGATGAACATCACATTCATATATGCCCTGCATTTCCAAGCGCTTGATCTCTGACAATGTGTCCGGTGCTCTTGCACGTTGTGTGCAGCATTGGCCAAATGAAAACAAGAGTGGGATGTGATGCAATGAGTGAAGGACTGCGCATCTCCGCACGGCTGCGTTCCAGAGAATTATATATCGGTGCACAAAGTGTGCCCGCATTGTTCGCATTTGTTGGGGCGGGTACGTCAGCTCGAAAGACGTACCATTCGATGACTAATTCCCCGGACCACTCCACCACAACAAACCCAGTGTTTGTACTCAATCTTTACATGTGGGGGCGGGAAATGTATTCACTGGTGTTCCACATACAAACTGTCATTTTCTGCCTGGTACAAGTGGCCCCGTAGGGCACTGTTGTTCGGTTTCCTGGGCTTGTCTGGGCTGCCTCTCCTTCCCACGCCTTTCCATGGCTGGTACAGGTCCAGGACCACATCCGTTGGGCCGTGTAATGTGCCCAGTATCTGCAGGCGACCACGGCGGTGCCCAATTTTGCTCCGCCACTGAATGTCTCGGTGCTGCAGCGGAGGCAGTGGACAGCCGATGAGGCAACAAATGGGTGGCGGCGCGACTGCGAAAGACTGATGTCGTGTAAGCAATGGTGATTCGGATTCGGCTTTCCAGTTTGTTCACCCCCGTCAAGGCGTTGCGTGCGTGGTGCGCGCGCGCTGTGCGCCAGCTCCATGTTTTCCAGAACCCGAACGGTAGAGAAGCCCCCAAAAGACACCCTCGGATTGGATGCCCCGGATTTGCTGACCCTCTCCGGAGCCGCGTGGACTGGGAGCCTGATGCAGCAGGGGTTGTGTGGCCGTATGTCTCCGCTCTGTGGACCCCGATCCGGAAGCGGGCGTTGGGGCACGCAACGCCACAGACCGCATGGCAATGCCGTGCCAGCGATACCCGAGGACCCACGTCGAGCGAAGGGACAAACACTGCACCGACCAGAGCAGTAGTATCACGTGACAAAGCCATGCGGGCACCCCACGCCGGCAGTCTGCTCATGGCCGGCGGGCAGTCTGTGGAATCCAAACCAGTGTCCGGGCGGGGGTTTCCCCAATCGAAAGGGGAACGAAGCATCGCTCCTGGAGCCCGACGGACACCCGAGAGGCCCAGCCCACCCACTGTCCAACATTTTGGGCCTAATTGCTGGGGCTGTGCATACGCTGTGCACGTGCTGTGCGCGAACGCCCTCTTGGGCCTTGCGAGATTGTGTTCATTGACCTTCGCTGCCGAGGACACCCCAAAAGCGATGGGATCAGGGGGGCAGGGCTGCTGTCAACCGATGGCTGATCAGATGGTGCTCTGTTGAGCTTGAGGCGCCTGGAACTCTTCTCTGCTTGAGCACAAATGTGTGTGATCTGGTGCATCTGACATGACCCGCAAATTGTGTTGTCAAGGTCCCATCGCTGCTCGTGGATGAAGCCCGCCACAGTACCGGCCATGGCGCCGATATGGTGCAGCCGGAAGCGGCTGGCCATGTCCTTTCCTCTGCCCTGGTCTTGACCCCATCTGCTCTAACCTGCGGACCGCATCCGTGTGCTGTGTGTGTGTTTGTGCGTGCACGTGTGTCTACCTGTTGCCTTTCCCACTCCGAAGGGTGGCCACGCCCACATAGTTTATTTTCCTCGTTTGAGCCCACGGTGCCCAGAATCCACAGACTTGCACTCTTGGCACATTGCCCCCATCAAGTCCTTCATTGAATACAGGGTACGGGTCTCTCTCTCTCTCTCTCTCTGTGTGTGTGTGTGTGTGTGTGTGTACGGGTGTGTGTGTGTGTGTGTGTGTGCGTGCGTGGTTGTGTTGTCTTTCCGAGTGTCTATGTTTTCGAAAGGCGCCTCGGTTACATCGCATCATTCTTGTTTTCCATCATTAGCCTGACGAGGTGTTTGGAGACCAGTGAGCTGTCATCCACACTAGGTATCGCGGTTTCTGGTTTCCCTCACACAGTGTGTGTGTGTGTGTGTGTGTGTGTGTGTGTGTGTGTGTGTGTGTGTGTGTGTGTGTGTGTGTGTGTGTGTGTGTGTGTGTGTGTGTGTGTGTGTGTGCGCGGACGAGGAACACACTTGGTGGGTGTCCTTGTTTTTGCGGATGCAGCTTGCACTGACCAGGTCTAGGGCATAGACCCTCTTCATTCAATCCCTTGATTTGTGTGCATGTGTTGCACGCTGTCATGCACCCCAGGGGCTGTGGTGCATGTTCTGGGGCGCATCTGGTGCACTATTGCCTTGAAATGCAGAGCTGGGCACTGCACTGTTCTAAGCATCTGGGTTGCTGTCACACGTTGGGATAGTTACACTGTCGCACTGAATGTGTGCCACACGGCGTTTTAGACATTGTTTTGCATGCTGTTGAAGATGGCGCAATGTGTTGATGTATGCTTTGCTGTTGTCTGTAGCGGACAAGTTTTGGAAGGTTGGTTTTGACACTTCCCTTGTTTATCAGGTCGTGGCCTCAAAGCTGGTCGTTGAGGCAAGACATGCAAGGATTGGGTGATGCTATTTCTATAAACGGGTAAGACACTTGGAAGTTCCTCTTTAGGGGCAACCTTTTGGGAGGATTTGGGCATACTTGGACGCATGCAAAAGGTTAACACTGCAATGTGGTGCCTCTGCAGTTAGCATGTGATTGCATTCTGAACTGTTGTAGCCAGGCAGCAGTGTTTTTTCATCCATGAGTCATGACGAAGAAGCGTGCACGTGGTGCGATTTCAGCACCCTCTGAGGAAATGTATCTGGCTTTAGGGTGTGCAGACCGCTGACCCACTCTTGTTTGGTTTGGCTGTTACAATGGATTAGTTGCAATTATAAGGGGGAACGTTAGCGCGCCGGGCGCGCGCCGGGCATCTTTTTGGACCCGTGCCCCACCGGTGACCTTTTAGGGGGTGCGCTAAGGGGGCGCACTTAGGGCAATCTTTGAATCCACGCTTCGTTGCGTGGTGCATCATGGTGACCCCCGGCGTAGGTTTTGACTTCCGATTTTGTTCCCTTTGTTGGGGACCCCCGAGAATGCAGGGGTGACGTAGCATTTCCGCCCTCTTTTGGGCCCCAACCTTCCGGTGCTATTGAGGAAACCGGGACAATCTTTGAATCCACGCTTCGGTGTGGCCCCTCGAGTTGGGGTTAGGGACTCACAATCCACGCTTCGGTGTGGCCCCTCGAGTTGGGGTTAGTTAGTGTGTGTTTTGTGTTGCCAAAGGCGCTCCACCGTCGCAGTTTGTGATGAGTGTAAGGAGCACTATTGTAATGAAAGTATTGACACCCACACTTGTGGGACCAATGTTGTTTGTTAAGTGCAACACAAATGACATTTGGAGTGGTTGAAGTCACAGATATTGCTTTATTTTGCAACGTGCTTTGTAGGGAAGGTGTGCAGTGCAATGTGGTCTACTTGGGGGGCTTCTCCATGGGAGGGTAAATCTGGGGCTGAAGTCGGGATAGTTAATACAAAAGTAGCGCGCCGGGCGCGCGCCGGGCAAACATTCCCCCTAAGGCCCTGGTATAGAGGGCATGATGGTCCTTTCCGGCTCGAACAGGGCTGTTACAATGGAGTAGTTGCAATTATAAGGCCCTGGTGTAGAGGGCATGATGGTCCTTTCCGGCTCGAACAGGGCTGTTACAATGGATTATTTGCAATTATAAGGCCCTGGTGTATCCTCTTGCACATCACCCTAGGCAAAAATTCAACAAGCAGACCCAATGCACAGGTAGCCGAACCTGTGGCTCCAAGGAATCTGATACATGTTTATAGCTCCCGGCTCAATGAACATGGCAAATAGAGGAAGACCACACATGCAACTGACAAGGAGGGGGAGGGGGGTTGCAATTATCAAGGCGGGCTGGTGCTCATTCTAACGATTGGGAGGGCCATTGACATGGGTGGTGAGGACATGTGGATTGTAAAGGTGAGTAAAAGTGCCAAAAAAATTCACAATGGTGCCTTTGTGTTTGCCAAGGAAGTCCTCCATGTTGCTCTTGCTATTGCTCCGCCGTGTATTATGGCTGGCAGTGCCTGCTTTGCAAACACATCCCACAGGTTTTGGATAGTGTTTTAAAAGATTGAATTTTGTTGATAGCAGTAGAATGGCAACAGGGCAATGTCCAACTTGCATGTTGGGTGAGTCCATCTAGCAAGCAAAACATCACACTGAGCAAGGCCACAACGCAATACCACCCCTTGTGGCACTACATGCAGTTGCAATGCATCATGAAACAAACACAACACCACTACGGGGGGTAGACTAAAAAACTGGTGCGCGGTATTGGGAGCATTGTTGTTGTTTGGCACCAACTAGTGGGAGACTCACACTGATGGTGAATATGCGAAGCTCGGTGGATATTGTGAAATGATGATTGGGACTCACCTTACGACTAGTACATTCAAAGCGCAAAGCACTGTACCCATCCTGCTCAATTGGTCCACACGTGGGCTAGGTGCCCCTTGAAGGTGGTGTAGGTCATTCATATTTGGTCTCCGGGAGACTACCTCGAATGCGACGTGATCATGCTTTGGGAAGTAGCTGCTGCTGCCGGAAAGTACTCGAACTGTCACCAAAAGGTTACCAATGAGTGGGTGGCAACGGAGTATAGGGTACTGCATCCAACACAGGCCCTACCTTTTTTGGGGGGCCCACTAGTTCATGGATGAACAAGAGTGTTCACAATGTTATTCTCTTTCCCTGATTTTGCCCTAGAAAGGGCATGCCATGCCGGTCCCATGCACAAATGCCACCCACCAAAGAGCATACTGGCAAGGGAGACATAGTGGGAAATAATAGGGGGAAAGAATCCAGCCCAAAGATAACCAACCACCTGTAAAGGCGACATGCAGCACACATGCAGTGCACGTGCGGCATGAGTACTATCCAATCGTGTTGTGGCCTGTGCATGTGTTGTGTATGCAATGTGTGGAAAATAGAAACAATCCTAAGGACTGTCAGTGACCCAGTTCGGCGACAGCAACCAGGACCCTGATGTATTTTGTGTCTGGGCAACAAGGGCTTTCAAGGGGTTTGGGGGGATTTGCATGCATTTGTTATTTGTGCCACCTGTAGAAACTGTGAAACCCCTTTTAGTGTTTGCAAACTGGAAAGTGTTGAATGAGAAAATCACATTGGGCAATGGTGGAGCACCATGTCTTTGTGTTTTCCTGCTTATGGCTACTTGTGGGGCTTTTTTCATACACGAGAAAATGGCACCATTTCGCAATGAAATGGTCCAAAAGATGCATGCAGTGCAGACGCGGTACAAGTTGTCTATGTTGCACGTGTTGGGCTGAAGAGGCCATTGGTGTAACGCCGAAATGCATCCTTGTCAATGCTCAGATTTGCAAAACCCAGAGATTAGACACTGATGGCTTTGGAGGCATATTGCCTCGCTCTGGCAGTGTATACACCACTTCCCCTAACTCACAAATAACTTCTCTAGGAGGGATGCAGGCTCGGCAATTCGCAATCACTCACCTCAAGGGGAGGCACACCTGCAGGCCATCGCCCTTTGACGAAGATGCTTGATGAAGTTTGGTTGCTTCAAGCCTCCGTACCACACGCCTCTGTGCACTCTTTTGATTCCATTTCTTGGTTGTGCTTACCACTCATGCAGAACCAAGCAGCAAGTGCGGTAAAGAATAAATTGCTGGTCGGGGAGAAATGCTGCCGGTGTGAGTACTATGACTGTGTGGAAAATCTGTTCCACTGCACCACTCGCGATTTACACTGGCCCAGAAAAAGTCAGGGACGATATGTTTTTCCTTTGCCAACCATTTTGTGGCCTTTGTACTGCTGGTGCTCATCAGCCATACATCATCCCGTGGGTGTACGTTGATCTGCCTCCGCAACCTGGCGATACCCCTGGCCAACTGTCCATAGGTCCAATTCCACTCAGCTGTGGGAGCAGGCTGCATGCAGGGGTCACACCAATTTACATTTACCGCTACCCCCCCCCCCCCCCCTCTTTCAAGAACACAAACAACGCCCTTGTGAGAACAACAGCAGGTGCTGTTTCTGTCCAATTTTGGGACTTTAGTGTTGTTCTCGCAAAAGGGGGCGGGGTAACTGGGGGGAATTCTGTTCTTGAGGGAGTTCTGTTGCATGAGGTGCAAGGGCAGCAGCAGGTACTGGTACACCTGTGCACATCTTGCTGCCTATTGCACATTCCTCCCCCATTTTGTCCACACAGACGCACTTCCGCCGCTGCCACGCCCCCAGCCACCGACCGCCATACCCTTTGCCTCCGCCCCTTTCCCCCCGCACGCCTTGCGGCATGGCCAAGTGGTGGCACAAGGAGTCCGTACAAAACAGGCGCCTCAGTGTCGTTTCAGCGCGACAAACGCGCCGGGAGCGCTCTGAAAAGATTCTGCACAGCTTCGACGAGTGCTGCCGAGACCCGCTGGCCCCAGACGCGCAGAAGCAGCGGCTGCAGGGCTTTGGCCCAACGGTGCAGGCGTGGCTGGCTCTTGAGGCTGTTCAGTTGGAGCACGAGGCCCGATTGGAGGCTTTTTTGGACCAAAGGTACCTGCCACCTGCCGCTTCCCGTGCCATGTTACATGCGGCAGGGGGTTCGACAGGGAGCATGAGAGGCTCGGCCACTGATGAGTTCTGTCCACGCCACCACGGGTGACCCAATCCGTTTCTGCAGCATGGATCTGGGGATGCCCCCTGCTCAGATGGCGGTGACCTCAGCCTCGTCCGTTTTTGCTGGGCATGTCCCGTTGCGTCATCCCATGGGTTGTCTCATGCCCTTGCGTGCCGTTGGTCTTGAATGCCGTCAGCCGTCAGCCGGAGGGGAAATGCGGTGAGCGGCTGGGTCGCAGGTTCGGCCCACGGAAGAAGGGCCATGATGTCTGGTTCTCAAATCACCAGCATTCTGAGGGTGCACCGGACATGGTGCGCGCACGGTGCGTACACTGGAGTTGCATGAACAGTTCCATTACTTTAGAGGGTAAGGCATGCAGTTGGTAGGGCAAAAGGCACAACCTGTGTACACAACCTTGTGTTTGTTGTCCTGCACAGCAATGTCTGTTTCATGACTTCATGGCTTCATGGCTTCCAAGTGGTGTGACTGTCACGTACACACATTCTACTTGCCCAAGTTCCAGCCACTTGCAAGTGCCCAAGTTGCACCACTGTTCAAGCGCCGTCTGAATGTGGGCAGTTCTTGGCAATCATGTGTGAAGTTCATGGCCAAGTTGTTCATCACCCATGGGCACCAGCACATCGAATTGAGCTACACGTGCAAAGTCCATCAGCAGGCATTACCAGCAACCCTACAGACAGCACCAGGAACTACTACCACCACACATTCAGACACCACCAGGAAATACCTGCAAATAACTGCGAGGAAGTACCCCAAAGCATCCAAGGCACCAAGTCTTACCATGAAACATCCGGCAATTAGTCGCAAGCATTTAATAGCCAGCCTCCAAGCTACACCCTTCAGCCTTTACAGGACCTTCCAATGTGGACCCCTTTGCTAGGGTAATTGTTCAACTACCCTGCACGGTGCGCACACGGTGCGAATACTCCCTCTCTCCTGAGATCATACCGGACCGAATCACGGAAGGGGGGGCTCTCCCCATTCCATGATCTCTGCATGTCTCCCCCGCATCTTCTTGCAATCCACTTGACCGTCACAGTCTGTGATGGTCCTCCCATGCGGCAGCACATGACCAATGCGTCCGGGTGTTGCGTGATCGAGTTCCAGGCAGGTCTCATGAACCCCACCCCCCTCGCTGGGCATGAGTGAGTCACCACTGTTCAGCTGTGCTTGGTTTCTACCCAGTGCCCCTCACCTCTTCGTAGAGCAGAGCAGGATCATCATGACCACATGGTGCGTGAGTTTGAACTGTTACGTCAGGAGGAGCTCGCCGCGAAACTCAGGGTTTTTTTGGAGAGCGACCACACAACCGCGAAGCAGCAGCACAAACTACATTCGGACTTCCGAAGCCTCAAAAAGGAGGAAGCCATGCTGGAGTATCTACGGTTGCGTGAGGTGTGTATGTGTGGCGCTCTCAAAACCATCCACATCAGCACATGATATGACATGGCCTGGTGCATTCAGCGCTGCAGGTGCCCCTGCCGAGTGCTGGTTCCTTATGATTTGCAGTGTATGACGTGTCTGCAGGTGCCTACCCTGAACCTGCAATCAAGCAACTGGGCTTACGGTGTGGTGAGTACGTAAAAGGTCACCAGTCCAGTGTGGTCCATGGATGGATCCACTTTGGTATAGTCCTTCTAGTTACACCTAGCAGCTATCCCACACCCCCAGCATCTGGGCCTTGACTGGAGGCCTGTCCTGCCATGCTCCCCTGCCCTTGTGCCCACGCTTACAGAGCGCTCCTCGTACCTCCCACATGATGTGGTTCGTTTGTATGTCCCATATGTCCGGTGTCCAAAATTTGGCACCATTGAGAGTGGGCAATGTGAGGTGCATGCCAGCGAAGAGTGTGGTTGTGTTGTAGTGTGTAGCGTGTCTAGTACATGCAGGCATTATGCTTAGTAGTCACGGTGCTTGAGGGCCTGCCAAAAGGTCACATAGAAGAAGTGAGTCTAGCTTTGGTGTATCTGGGGGATCATATGGGTTTACATTGGGCCTGAATACAATGCTATTGTCCAATGTTGTTCAATAAGTGAGCAAGGGGAGCTTTTTCCACTTCTTTTGACATATTTAAGTGTACTAGGGTTGTTGTTGAAGACTCCTAGCATCCATACTTTTTGTTTCGGCCACACAACATAACTTGGTGATAGCATCATGATTAACACATCCGCAACTGCCTTTTGGGAGTGTATTTTGCGCCGTGCACAAAGTTTGTACAAGAACATACCCAAGCCAAATAGTACTGCCTACTATCTTGACTGTGACCCTTGTGCTGCATTTGCATGAGTTGCATGTGTGTTTGCCCCTAATTTCCATTACATTGGGTATGTTGTAGTGCCATTGAAAAAGCCCCGGTTTAGTAATTATGATTACCGAGCACTCAATGAGCAAATTGCAATTGATGCATACCCTCTCCCTACTATAGGCAAGAACCAATTATGGTATATTGTGGATTTGAAAGATGCATTCAATAAGATTATTTTGGCCAAGAGTATTCCATCATACAACCAACATCCCCGATGTATGCTGGAAGGCCTGAAAAACAGCCCTGCTATATGGTACATATGGTAGCTAGTTATTGAATGGGTTATTTTTAGCATGCGGGATTTGTGTGATCCACATATCGATGACATCATCCTCTAGTTTTCTCTAAGAAGCTAGAGTTTTTTTGTATTGGCGGAATGTGTTTCTTTGTTTGTTTTGCGCGTGTGTGTTTCGTGTGTATTTTTCATGACTCGTTGGGGGGGCAATACACCTGCTGCTCTCCTGCTAGCTTAGCGCCGGCCACCCCCGCCACCGCCAGATGGCGGCCTGTGGCCGCCTTTACCACCACCAAGTAGTTGGGGCCGTTCTTATATCTTGGGCCCTGGCTAAGATGTCGAGCTTGACCCCACGCTCCCACACCACCTTCTAGCCCCCACATTGAGCATGATGCGGGATTGGTGCCCTTAGCCGTGGAGAGTAGACAAGGGTATAGCGTGACAAGTTTGGTTTGGTTTGGTGCAGTCCGAGGTGATTTCTCCAATAGGTTTGCGTGGAGACTTGACAGCAGCGTCCCCAAACAACGGTGGTTGACCACGAGTGCACTGAGGAATACTACTTCCTAGTAGATGCAAATTAAGGACAAGCGTAACCCAACAACTTCCGAGGTGAACTTGGGGCATTTTAGGGCAATTGGCAATATCTCTCGGGGGCAGTTCATAATGTGCCAACTTTGAGCATTTTGGCACTTTTTCGGATTTTTTTTACAAGTTTTTCTTCCTTGTGCAAACATGTCACCACATAGGGGGGGTATGTGTATTTTTTTTAAACCAGCAAGAAAAGGCCATTTCAGAAATGTATGGGTTGGGGGGAGGGGGTAGGTGGTCACATTTTTCAGCACAGCGCAACACCTTGGACGGTGCACACAAACAGGGCACTGCACCGTTGAATCATGTTCATTTTGAGTCATCGTCATCATTAGCATCCCCTTTTTCAAGCAGGGTTGGGATCCCATTAGGGCAGACATCCCCCAGTTTGTGGATAGGGACATATTTCTTCAATTTATCCCAATCCTGCAACCTCTGTGCCTTCACTGGCACCCAACCTTCGTAAAGAGGCATAGGTCGTCAGAATGTCGTGCTCCTTGTGGGTGCATGCAGGTGGGTGTGGGCGGGAGGTACGGGGCTATTTTGCCCAGCTATAAGGCGCATGCTGTTGCACCCGCACCCACTGTGCTCCCCTAGAGCAAGCCCTTTTGCACACCAAAGGCTTTTGTGGTGCATCGGGGGAAGCAACGGCCCGTGTAGTGAATTTGTATGCGGACATGGCAGCTAGCGACTAGCATGCAAGTCACGCTACACAAAGGCGTGGGCCACTGGGTGGTTGGGGGCAAGGCTACGTGAATGTCAGCCACCTAATGTGCTTCATCGGCGACATGAGCTACCCCCAACCGTACGCATGTCTGTGGGCCAAGGAGGTGCAGGAGGCGAAGCTGCATCGTCCAGATTGGCGCGACCAACCGCTTATACGGTGGGCAGCAAACCGGCAGATGTGCGAGTCCTTTGTGCAGCACAACACGACGCTGTACAAGGGCGTCATGATGATTAGCGAGAACCGGTTCGGCGCCGTCGAGACCTTCAAGACTGACCATGCGGTGGGTAGCATCAGGCTGAGCGGCCAAGTGCCAAGCTGCTCCGCGGGCACAAGCTGTGGTTCATTCTCGACGTCAAGCTATACAATGGGGGCCTCTACTTTGCGATGCTATTCCTTTGAAGCTGAGTTGAAGCACAGATGCGTAACCATGTGTCGGGAGACCTGGGTTTTGACCCCCTTGGTTAGAAGGTGTCATGTATCTCATCAGAGTGAGGGACGGACATGGTCCCACCGGGGCTGCGAGGTCTGACTCCTCTGGAGTCAGAGTGAGGGGCCCACTCACTCCCTTCAATTCAGGTGTTCCTGGAAGATTTTCTTCCTAAGTCTCGACGCCATATGATCCCGCTGCTGCTAGTAGTGCGGGAAGATGCTTCTTAGAAAGGCCACATGTGGGCGAGACAGGCCTGAATGGCTGCTGGAACTGCAAACCGGGGAGCTCCGCAATGGGCAGTTTGCTATGGTTGCCATTGCCGGAATGGTGGTTTAGGAGGTATTTGTGTAGGCGGATGTGTCTGAGATCCTAGCCCTAGAGAACACTATTTTGCTGGGGTCTTTTTCGTGCTGTGTGTGCAGGGCAATGCTGGTATTCTCAAAATTGGGACACAAAGGACAGAAGGTATGAGTGATTAGGTTCCCATCATTGTGGGGGTGTAGTATTGGCTAGATAGACAAGAATATCTCTCGGTGCCTCCGCTGTTTGGGCCAGCTTTGAGCATTTTAGGGGGGCGCAGCCATTGTTGCCTCATTTGTGCCCCGTGAGTGTCCCGGTGGGTGGGTGGGGGGGTATATGGGGGAAATTCGGAAAGCCCTCGAAAAAGGCTATTTGGAACACCCAGGTCTGCATGCTGTACTAATCATATGTTTGAGATTTTCGTCCGTTTTGGACGGTGCCTGTGTTGCTTGCTGCCTCTTTTGGTCAACATGCAATATACCAGCTTCTGTACTTGTGTGGCTGAGCCTTTGCCTTCATGTTCCCCTAACCATGTGCCACTTCCCTGCCATTCTACAAGTAATGTCCCATTAACCCCCTGCAAAAAGACATACCCCAACCTTTGTGCTCCCGTGGTCCAACCTCTGCTCCTGTGCCCTCTGCTTCCCTTCCCTTGTGCTCATGTGCCTTTGTGCCCTGTACCCATTTACCTGTTTGCCCCTGCACCTGTACACCTGTGGCGTAGCTTGTGTTCAGGTGCAGCTCTCCCGCCCCTTTACCTCTGTACGCCTGCAACCTTGTACAAACCCATGCATCCCTGCCTGTATTCTCCTGTTTCCCCACCTCTGCTCACCTACACTTGTGGACTGCTCTGCAGTAGCATCTGACAGAACACTTTCTGTGTATAAGTGCAATGATTTGCTTGCACTTTTGTAGGACAATGGTGCGAATGTCAAATGTGTAATGCAAGTGTGTTCTTTGCATGCAGGATGAGGTTACGAAAAACCACCAGGAGGATGTGAGACATGTTGCAGTGAGTGAAGAGGATGTGGCGGCTTCCTCCTCCTAGCCTCGTCCATCTGCCTTGCATGCACGCCTGTATCCCTACCTCTGTACTCTTTGTGGCCTGGCTTCTGCTCCTGTGCACCCCTGCTTCCCTGCCCATGCCCCACTCTCCCCTTGTACATACACCTGTCCCCCCGTATCCCTGTGTCTATACTCCTGTGGCTGGACCTCTGCTCCCCTGTCCCTGGCCTTGTATAACTGTACACCTGTACCCTCATCTCAGTGTATCCCTGTACCCCTGTACCCCTCCCCCCCTGCTCCCCCGCCCTTGTGCAACTGTACCCCTGTCCCCATTGCCCCATGCCTCTGTTCCCGAAGCCTCTGCCTCTGCTCCCATGCTCCACGGCCCCTGTGGCCCTTCGCACAGGACCTTCTGGATCTGACATGGGAGGAAGAGCTGCTCGACCACTTTTTCTCGGTTCTGGAGGAACTGAACGCGCAGAACGAGGCCTATGCCCGTGCCACCGCCGAGCTGCTGCACCGCACCTCCGGGGCCTTTTTGCCAGGTGCCCCGCAGGCTCTGAGCTACCTACCCGAGGCCCCCTACCGCCCCAAGAACCCGCGGGAGTGGAAGGCCCCGGCCCCATTCCGTGGCCCCCCTGATTCTCCCCAAATGGCCCCTACGGACCATCCCGTGCTGTCCCCAGGTCCGATCATGAGTCCTCCCCCGAAGACCCCTCCTGACGCAGGCCGTCCCCCGCAAGGCCTTTAACCTGACCGTCTGGGCTTTGTCCAGCCTTGTCCAGTTTTTGGGCCTTCACCTGGAGATCGGGTGCGACGACACGTCGATCACCAACTGTTCATGGTGGATTGTTGATAGTGCCACGTTGAAGGGCTCAAAGGTGAATGGACTGCAACGAGTACAAACGAGGACAGCTCGGAGAACTCAGGACGGCGGCCCCTACTGTACACCCAAGGGCCCCCGTCAGCCCCCTCCCACGCCCCAGAGCACTGACGCACCGACGAGTACGCATTCGAGGGGACTGCATTCAAGGAAGACGGCAGAGGGTGAAAGTCGTGAAGGCATGGCCCCATTGGACCCTTCCAGGGAGGTAACACGTGCACCATGGAGTTCACCAAACCCCGCATCATGGGGGGGTTCACAAGCCTTGATCCGAGCCGTTGTGGCCTACAGCAAAGGTTTATGGCAGTCGTCGGTCGTCGGAGAGGCGATTCAGTGCTGATGATGCGGCCTCTAGAGTCTAATCTTGGGTGTGAAGGTGGGCAAACTGGGGAAGTTGCCTGAAGCATGTCACCGCAATCCGGGACATGGTTCCCATACATGTTGTCAGTGAGTTCAGCATTGTGGAGCGGATTCCATGCACGCGCCTGTTGAGCTGCAGGCACACATTTTGATGGCTACCTGACCCCCTTCTAACCCCCTGAAATCCCGTCGAGATGGTTGCACTTTTTGAGACCATTTCACCGCCCCGAAAGTGGCGTTCGCTCACCATTTCTTGCTTTGACCCTGAATTTGTGCATCCGGAATTTTATGACGCTGTGGTCGGTTTCCGCGGTGTTTGTACAAAGATTTGTTGGCTCCCAGCGGCCCCAGCGAAATTCACGTCTTTGTCCACCAGCACGTCTTTGTCCACCAGCACAGGCCAGGGGCTTGCAACTGCCCAACAGTCTTTTGTACGTATCGTCCACGTGCTCTTTGTTGATTCACGCCGCAGTGGAACAGGGTGCGACAGAGTGTGTATGTATCTTGTCCAGCGGTTAAAAAGAGTTTTTGATTAATGGCAAAGCCCAGCATATACGCATTTTTCTTTGGTTTTTTTTGTTCAGACCTGTGCGTGTGCCCTCGCCGAAAGGTTGTTGGAAACATTTTTGCCTCGATGCATACCAAGCAGCTATGATGGCCGGCCCCAACTCATGAACGATGACGCGCAAGAACGCTACAAGCATGTATTTGCCCGCATTGACCATTCCGCAAGGTGGTATGTGGACTCCATCTGGTTTACTACCAACAGCAACCGGTTTGCATATGCGCATGGAGTGCTCGTTTGCAAATGTGCTCTCAGTTTGCTGGATTGGTTGATAATACAAACGCATTTGTGACTGCCTGTGGTCTATCTGAGCACCCCAGTTTAGGGTTAGGGCATGATTCAAGTGCATGGTTGGGCTTGTGTCTGCACAAGCACGTGGCATTTCTTCTCCCCTTGCCCCGCAGTTTCGCGCCCTGCAGCAATTTGTGTCCATGCCTGAGATCCCCCAGGTGTAATGCATTTGTTATCTCACGTATGCCGAGTGTACCTCCTGACAAAGTTGATTGCTAAGTGAATGCTATGCCCAATATTGGGATTTGGGGGATCATTCACAGCTTTCCGCATGGATTCCTTCATGGCTCCTGAGTGGGTTGTTCAGGTGTTGCATGCAGCTTTGCAGTAACTGCAGTGTTCATCCAGGGCGATGCGATATTTAAGATATTGAAACCATGTCGGGTTCTGGAAACCTCTGTTTTTGTTTTTCTATCAAAAAATGCGCAATGGAGGGTTTTTGACGGGGGTTTTAACATGTAAATATGCCCCCTTTTTGTGTCATATGTTGACTTCAGCAAAATTGGCAGCCAACTGTGTTGATTTTGGTTTCCAATTTAGGTTGAAGTTTTGAAAGTTATCGTTTTTTTATTTGGATACTGTAGCCATTCTGATTTCTCCCCGCTTTGGGGATCAGGGACTGATGCGGCAGATGCTATGCAGCCATATGTATTCCCCCCGCTTTTGGGAACCCTAATATGGCGGTAGTTTGAAGCCTGATGTGACGCAATTAGGGAACCATGTTCCCAAATACACCATGGGTCATGTGGCCATCTTTTGCCTCCCCACTTGGGGACCTCGATATGGCAGAGATTGTGTGGTCATTCTTTGCCTCCTTGTATTGGGGGGCCGATACAGCAGCACTGATGTAGTCATTTTCATTTCTTCCTGCTTTGGAAACGTCAGTGGTTGTGTAGCCATGTTGATGTGTCCCTGTTTTGGCGTTATGCATTTTGATTCCTCCCCACATTTGGCGCCCTGGTACGGCAACACAGCACAAAGGGTTCTGTCAGGGGTTATGTGGCCATTCTTTGCCTCCCTACTTCTGAGGACCCCATTACAGCTGGGGCCACCTTCCCTTTCTTAGGGATTCCTGTACGGCAGTGGTCACGTGGTCCTTAATTGCTCCTCTCATTATGGTCCCTGACACAGCAGCCCGTGAAGAGCCACTTTCATTCTTCCCCTCTTTGCATGTGGTAGGTGTTGGGGCTCGATATGACAGGGGTCATTGAACCATCTTGATTCCTTCCCACTTTTGGAGGCCAATACAGCAACACGTCTCGGCATATGCAGCCATTTTCGCTATTTTGTGGACCCCATTATGGCAGATGTTATGGAGCCATTTGTGTTGTTGAAACTGCAATTCTGCCAACCAGTTTACCCCCCGGGGGTACAAAGTTACGATGGCAGGGAAAACCCTACCCATACTAATTGTCATGTAGCGGCGATGAAGCAAAGAAGCAATAGATGAGAAATGTGGAGGCACAACCACAAAAGGCGAGGGAAGGTAGAGGGGTACACGCAGGAGGGATTGCGGGGCTGTCGTAAGAGGCGCAGGGGGCAATGCGTACTACCAGGACCCAATTGGTCTCAGCTTCCGACTTGCCATATGCCGTCGAGTGAGCACTTGATGACATGATCTGGTATGTCAGAAAAATCATTTTCTACAGCCAGCTTTTGCTGTGGCTTACTGCAAGAAGGGAGCAAATGACTGGCACTGCACAATCTTGTGGTTGTATTGATTGCAGGAAATTAAGGCAGTGATGGAGGCGTCCTGTGAAGGCACGAGTATTTCGCCTGCTGAATCGAAACATAACACTATTTCATGGTTTGCATTGTTTTCATGTCCTGAAGGTTGTCACGTGCCACAGCTAAAAGAGCAAGGGGTGCTCCCGTCATGGCACAAACTGTGCAAATGGTGTCAAATCAAGTATCCCAAGCGCAAAAAAAGATTTGCCTCAATTAGAAATGTGTCCCCATCGCCATATTGAGAACCCCTACTGTGATCACGTGTCCCGATCGCAAGCACATGCTGAATAAGGGCGTTCTGGTTGCATGAAGTGACCCAGGCCAAGGGACGGCAAGCAACATCCGCTGGCACCCCTCCAACGTTCAGAAAGGCAGGACCAGGGTTCTGGGTGGGGCAGGGGCAGGGCCGCCCATTGCATGCATGTGTGTAGGTGTGCATGTGACCTGGATGAAAAAATGCCGCCAGTGGCTCTTTCTTGGTGTTGCACAATGCATATTTGGCTTCTTCTTCCTGCACGGCCTGGTCTCTCGCTCCACTGGTGTTGCAGGGCTCAGCCAGCGGTATCAACAGCTTGACGAACCTACGGGTGGTGCACGGGTGATGCAGATACTGCGTTGGCTGGGTCGGGTGCTACTGTATGGTTTTCGAGCCCCTCCCAAAGTCGAAAAGTGGCAGCTGCCTTCAAATTGTACAGCAGAGCACCCCTGCCACGTGTTGGTGGAGGTACGAAGTTTCATAGCAAACGAAGTTTTCAGGTGCGCTTGTTTTGTGCTTCAGCCCTGGTCCCCGTGCATGTACTGCGCCTGGCAAGCTCAACGGTATCGCAATTTGTTGTGATGGTGTCGCGTGTCGCTGCATGGATTGAGCAAAGAGCTTTGTGGCTCCAAGTTTTATGGCAACAGCCACCGCACACCATTTAAGGGTGAGGATGCAAACGTGTTGGGCTACGATCTGTAGAGAGAGCCCAAGGTGTCGGTTTCAGATGCTGGTGTCCTGACCATGAGCTACACTCCAAGACATGCGTTCCTTCTGCCGTCCTGTTGCCATGACATCACTGAGAGGCTGCACTGTGTCTAAGGCTTTCTCAAAAGCCATATGATTCCCTCCCAGGGTTTTGCTTAACCAGGGGGGGGCGGGGGATGGAGCTGATCTGGCGGACCTACCCACCTAGGCCAAACCGCCCATCTGACCAAAACCGAAAACTTTTTCCTCTGGGGAACGATGAAATTTTGAATAGAGTGCCAAAAATGAGAGGCCCATTTTAGGTACACAAACTTTTTTGCCACCCACCCACCTGCCGTAGGGTCGGCCACACACTAAGGGGGAACAGGGCACGCACAGTGCGCACACCGTGCATCTTCAGAATTTGGATAATTTCTTGTCCCCAATGTTTTGCTGGTTGTTGCCCCCTAAGGTGCTATGTTGTTGAGCTGGTACCCCATTTCACCATAAATACCTTGAGGGTTGCATTGTACATATTAATTATCCCTTGGTCTATAGCTCAGCAACACGACTTGGGTTTAAGCTGGTACTCATGTCTTTTATCTCCACGGCATTGCAAATGAGCAAGGTTCCTGCTATTGTTCTCGCCCCCTCGGAGCACCCTAGTGATTACCTACACATACAATATGAGGTAAATGGGAAGTTGGTGAGTAATGATGCTGCTGCACTCCACCATCTCACGTTGGTACCTTGCGAACCCCCGCCCCCCCCCCCCCCCCGAGAGGCCAATGGGCGCCGCCCAAGGCAAACAACCTAATACCGAGGCCTTGTGCCCCCCCCCCCCCCCACCACCACGCAATGACCGCACCCTCATCAAACGGCGCTTCTTCAGTCCCTATTTGTTCAACTATGGTCTTGTCCAACGATCAGCCCCTGTCAGACGGCACTTTTTGCCTTCAAACACTGTCAAACGACCACCTGGTGGACAAACGGTGAAACACTACTAGTTGTTGCGAAAGGGGGAGGGGGTGGTTTGTTGGTTCTGTGCTGTTGCATCAGGATCGTGCTGTGTGTGTCACCCGAGGTGCTGAAGGCACTCCTGGCATGCAAGTGGACTGTTGCTCTGCATGTGGCGACCGATCCGTTTGCCCGACCTTTTGCCAGCGCTCCTCTGCCCGTCCGGAGGGGCGGCGCTCTCTGCCCTCTGCCCGCTCCTCTCTCCTGCCTGCCCTCCGTGTGCCTATCCCCTTGCCCCCCTCTCTCTCCATCCTCTCCTGCTACCCTGGCCCTTGGCTTGGGGCTGAGCCCCTGTACCCTGTTCCTGTGCTGCTGCTGTTGTGGCTGCTGCTGCGTCTCCTTGCTGCACTGCTGGGCCGTCCTGCTCCACACCGGAGGTCACCGAGTGTTTGGCTCCAGGGACGACGCCAACCACCCACATTGTTGGCTATGAGAGGGTTGGGGAGTGTGTGGGTTCATGCCCCGGCAGGGCCCATTAGCCCCACCATCTTGCTCAAATCATTGGGAGCCACTCGGGGTCTGTGCAACAATTGACAGTCGACAATGTTATTGATATTCTTAATGGCAGTTACACGTTGGAACCTTGTAATTATGAGTATATGAACATTGCAACTGCGAGTAAATGGATGTTGCCACCGCGAATAAAATCAGTAGTATGCGACCGCAAGGAATAATATTAGCAATATCAATCAAGGGGTGTGGGTGCTCCACCTCTTCCTGCAGCAATGGCAGTTGGAGGGTATTGGGATCAACATCATTCATGTTTTTATTTGCGGTTACATATTGTTGATTTCTCTCGCGCGGGGGATTGTAACTGCGAGTAAATGTCCCGATAACATATTTCACAACATTACGAAAAGGGATGCAACCGACCTTGTACAGTCCTGTTTCTCCTCCTCTCTTTTGGTCATATGTGGTGTCTGTTGAATGTCCAATCACCATGAAAAAGGCAACAGAGCTCATGGGAGCACCTATTTGATACACTGTCCTGAATTGTCATGTTGAACCTACGGTGAAAACGACTGTTTTCCACCTTTAAATGGCAATAGGGTGGAGTCAATGCTTGGAGTATGGCTTCTCAATGGCTTATTTGCATTCCTTTTTATGTCCCATTCGTTGCGGAAAAACACCATTGGGAAGCAGTAGCTTGGCACAACAGTTTCCGTCTTGAATTCTCAGGAGGAAATGGCCAAAACTTGGCTGAGAAACTGGCCTTTTTTTGACCGCTTTTTGGTTGTTGAGAGCCGCCAATGGCTTCTTTATGTAATGTTTATTTTTGATGTGCCCATAGATGTGCAAAAGCAATGGTTGCATTTTAGAAGTTTTCATTTATTTCGAACAATCTCATTTAGTCCCAAAAAACTCTTTTTTTTTTTTTTTTTTTTTGCTTTTCTGGCTCTAAGCAGAAAATTGATAGTTTGTCAGGAGGAATTTAAATGAAATTTACTTGATTTTTTCTCACTTCCTCGCGGTTCCGCTTTTCCCGGCCACTCGCAGTTGTTCTGGTGTTCAGCAGGGGGGGATGGTGAGGGGGCATCGCCCCATGCCACCCATTATTTCGAAGGTATGATCAGCCTATGGACTGCAATCCGGGCCTGCAGTGCCACTGGAACAGCCACAACCTCAAAATCTTTCCAGTTGACTCAAACGCTTCAGATGCACAGAGGACCCCGGATGCGGTGGCGTTCCATCTGCCAAAAGTCCCGCGCCCGCCTCCCGTGTTTTTTGGGAAGGATGTGCTCACGATTGGGGCGTCCATGGAAAGCACGCAGCATTACCCACAGCAGCGGGTCGCTTGGAGGAATTTCGATATCGTGATGACTCTGAGCTCGCATTCAGACGTGCCATTGCACTATTTGGGTGTTGGTGATCAGCTGCAGCAAAAAGGCATCAACATATCTCTGGAAGGTGTGGAGAAACCCTAAATTCGTTGCCCCCTCTATTAGGCTGATCCCATAGTGAAACACCATGTGCAGATGTGCACGCCCACGCAGAGGGCAGCAATGGTGAGGAACCTGCGTTGCGGTGCTGATTTAGTTTGGTTGGGACTCCCGAACCCGTTTGGTCGGACAAGTTTCCAAGCTCGCAACCGACAACGACTCCATACAGGGACCGTGTACACTGGCCAGACTCACATGCCCTACGATGCAGTGCAATTTAGGCTGACAACTCATTTTGCAGTTGTGCCATAATTCTTGGTATTTTTACTGTTTTTTTTATACCGAGCTGATGTAACCAGGAAAGCTTTAGACCCTTACATCCCCCTTTAAACGTGGCAAGCAAGTTGGTGTGAAGGGACACAAAATCCTAACCCCACCCTGGTGGCTCACATTTGACCCAAATTTTGGTGGATGATTGATGACACAGGAATTGTATTCTATGGCAGGAAATTTGCCGCCACAGAAATTTTAGCACCTGCACTTTCCCTGAGTCCAGAAATTCATGTAAATAATGGAAAATCATGGAAATGGAAAGTTTGGCTGTGTACAAAGTGCACAGTGTCAGGCCAAACCTGCAGTGTGCCCAGTGCATTTTTGCAATGCACACACACACACACCCACACCCACACCCACACCCACATCCTGAAGCTGTGGATCAGTGTGCTAGTGAACGGCCTGCCAGCGAGGCCAGTGTGCCAGTGAACGGCCTGCTAGCGAGGCCAAGAGAACTATTGGACACATGGTTCCGCTGAGGAAGGAAGTGTAGTGTATGTTGAACCTCGCAGTTTGAGCATTGATTGAATTGATTGACTAGTGTACATGCCTGACCTGCATCGTAAGGTGTGCGGACAAGGCCATCAAAGAACAGCCGCACGCAAGAACTGATTGCGCGAAACACCCCCCCCCCCCCTTGGTGGGGCAATTGGCAATTGGCGCGCGCGCACACACACAGGGATGACGCAGGGGAAGAAGCCATCAGCCTCAAGGATGCACAACCAAATATCTATGGCTGCAGAATACTATGTGTTAGTTGTGTTGTCTGAACCACTCAAGAACCACCAAACACCCTTTCTACAACCAGCTCCCTCCCACCAAAATTCTTATCACATGGATGCCACCAACAGACAGAGGGGGGGGAAAAATGCGGTCGCCGGGATTGGCAAAAAATGCGGAAAAAGTGAAGCGACAGGCATCCGTGCAGGTCTCCGACGAGAGCACGGACAGTGATAGGTCTATAGTAATCCGCCACAGATGGAGGCGAATGCGGAATGCCCCGTTGGAGCTACCAGACCCGGAGCCGGATTAGAGTGTAGACAGGATGTCGAGGACAAGTGTGTAGTAGTGACACTTCGAACCAGTCTTAGTTTGAAATAAACACGAGTCCAGAGGACTCGCCAAAACTGCCTATGGCATGAACTGAGCGTGGATTGAAACACCCCCATTGCGGGGCAATTGGCAATTGGCACACACACACACACACACACACACACACACACACACACACACACACACGCACGCACACACACACACACACACACACACACACCTTTCCTCCTCCTTGGTTGTTTGGATGGCGAGCCCTGCTTCGGGGCTGTAGGGAGGGTATGAGCAGTTCCATGCCCCCCCTCTTACGCTTAGGATGTTTGAGGCTGATTTCTTCACTGTTGGTACTTTTCCTCGTGCTCTGTGGGCGACCTCCCGGCCACAGGACTCCCTCTTCTCCCGCAGGGATGCATGGGATGGGATGCGGGAAGTGGTAGGGCACACGTGCATGCAATGTGTGTCTTGGTGCACCGTGGATGGGTATGCAAGGCAGGAGCCGTGGTGCGTTGGCGGCGCGGTGTGCATACGATAGAGAGATTGTTCCTTGTAGCGGCCCACGAACTCAGAAAACATGGTTTGCAGCTGGTGTAGGATGTAGAGATGTTGAACCTCGCAGTTTGAGCATGAGTGGAATTGATACCTTGGCACACACACACACACACACACACACACACACACACACACACACACACACACACACACACACACACACACACACACACACACACACACACACACACAGAGGTGGCAGAGACCCGGTCGCCCAAGGTGCCGAGATGGAGAAGATGGGCCACTACGATTGGAGAAGTCAATAGAGTGGATGTGCCAGCGATGGTGCGGGCTGCGGGGGCACCCAGCAAGGAGCATGCGCAGCAAGCACTGGACACCATTGTGGATCGATTGGAGGCCGCTGATGATGAGTCAGTGCAAATTGACGGGTCCGTACCGCCGGGGTTCGGCGAGTGGTGTTCGAAGGGCGTCGAAACGGCGTGGTTTGCGGAAATGGCGCCTATAAACAGGCAGAGCACAGCAGTGTGGCCCGCGTTGTGGAGAACCAACGTCCCGTCCATTACACACGAGTTCATGTACAGAGTACTGTGGAAGCTCTAGGTGCGACAACACGTGGG
Source organism: Eutreptiella sp. 'Long Island Sound 2002' (assembly GCA_964036045.1). Classification (NCBI taxonomy): domain Eukaryota; phylum Euglenozoa; class Euglenophyceae; order Eutreptiales; family Eutreptiaceae; genus Eutreptiella; species Eutreptiella sp. 'Long Island Sound 2002'. Next base: position 72,227,560 of record OZ038386.1, read on the forward strand.
GCTAGTGAAAGACATCCAAGATGGAGGTGTGTGGTGTGGGGCACAAGAGACCGGAAACCACTTTGTGAAGTTGGTTGTGCGGGGGACGGATGTGGGCAGATGGGTGGCGGACGACCCTATCATTGCACTCACCAACCCTACGGGGTTGTGTGTCTGGTGGGGGCTGCATAGGCTTTGGACACTAAGGTACCAAAAAGCGGTACGCAGAATGGAAGTGAACTCTGAGTGTTGTTATGGCAATGGGGGTCACCTTCAAGGAGGCACAAGCCTTGTTCAGCAACATAGAGCAACCAGAAGCGGCGCAAACGGTGAAGAGGCTATCAATATGGTTCTGTTAGCATGGGCAACATATGCTGGGGGAGGACCCGCCAATGAATGCAGCCGGGCTGCGAGCCGTGAGGGCCACAATGGCAACGGTGGGATAGCAAGAGGCACAAGAGAGGCGCTCCAAGGTCCAGAGAAAGGAAAATGCCCGGAAATGCAAGCGGGAGAGGCAGCAGACCCAACGGGATGCCTGGGCCCAGGTGGCAACGGAGCCGGATATGTGGGTGGCAAAGCTCTCTACGACAGCGCCGACAAGTGACACAGCCGACCACCGGCAGCCGATGGAACAAGCAGCAGAGCTGGAGGTTGTAGGATTGATGGGTGACGACCCCATGGTGCCACAAGAAGTCCATGAGCACGACGGCATGTCGGGGCAGCAGGACACGCAATGGTCCCCGGCGCCTACACATATGGCCACATCCGACGACGAAGACCAGCGATTGGCAAGTGGCGCGCACACACATGTACATATAGTCAAACATTGGTCACCAGCATGCCACACATGAGTTCGTCACAAGACGAGTGCGGTCAGGGGGCGCAGGTACAAGATTTTTTGGCAGACCCGTCGGAGGCGGAGTCCATGCGTGATTTTCTATTGGACTCCACAAAGATTCATACCTGGGCGGACAGGTCGGAGATACGGGGTCGAGCAGGATTCGGAGTCTTCGTTCATCATGCGGAATGTGATGACATCAGCGAGCCAGTGGTGGGACCACAAACAAATAATAGGGCGGAGGTATCGGCAATCAGAGCAGGACTCCTCGGTGTGCGCAACACCCAAGAGCTTTGCCTGTACAGTGACTCCAAATGGTGTGTCGATATTTTTAGCAACCCGCAGCTATATAAACGCCGCGGTTGGATGGCGAAAGGTAAGCAGCCAGCTAGGCACTGATATATGGGAGGACATATACCAGCTATTGCAAGGTAGGATAGCGTCAGTGTCCGTCACCCATGTGTATGGGCACAATAAATTGAAATATAACGACGCAGCCGATGCCCTAGCCAGGGCTTGGGCAGCTAAGTCCACGGTACACAAAACGGTACGGCCCAGGGGGCCGACAGATGACAAGCCGAGGGCTAGGAGGCAAAAGCATACAAGAGCAAGAGGGGTAAAGTGGCAAGCAACAGAGTGCGGGTCTCAGACAGTGACTCAGGCACGCAGTGATAGGCCTATAGTAATCCGACACAGGCGGCAAGGGATGCGTAATGCGCCGATGGACATACCGGATCCGGAGCCAAACAAGAGACAGGCAGAGCGCCAAGGTACAGTGTATGATGGTGACCCACAATTCAGCCCCTTATTGCAATCAAAATGTGTACAAAGTACCTCACAGAACTGCCACACGCATGAACAGAGCATGGATTGAATCACCCCCAATGCGGGGGAATTGGCAATTGGCACACACCCTTACCTGGAGCAGTGATAGGACCTTAGGATTGTTGAACCTCGCAGTTGGAGTAGATTCGAATGGATTCCTTGGCACACACACACACACACACACACACACACACACACGATAGGGCAGAGGTATCGGCAGTCATAGCAGGAATCCGGCTGTGCGCAACACACAGGAGCTGTGCCTGTATAGTGACGTTGAGGTTGGAAGGCGAAAGGTAAGCAGCCAGCTAGGCATCATGATATATGGGAGGACATACAGCTATTGCAGGGCAGAATAGCGTCAGTGTCCGTCACCCATGTGTATGGGCACAATAAGTTGGTGTACAACGATGCAGTTGATGCCCTAGCCAGATCAGGGGCGGCAAAGTCCATTGTACACAAATTGGTACGGCCCAGAGGGCCGACGGAAGACGGACCGAGGGTAAGGAGGCAAAAGCACACAAGGACGCGAGGGGTAAAGAGGCAAGCAGCAGTGCAGGTCTTAGACAATGACTCAGGCAGAGACAGGCTTATAGTAATCCGACACAGGCGGCGAGGGATGCGTAATGCACCGATGGACATACTGGATCCCGAGCCAAACTAGAGACACACAGAGCGCCAAGGTACAGTGTATGTATGTGACCCACAAACCCGAAGTTTTCCATAAAAACTGAGGTTTTGGGGGGGGGGGGGTACAGTGGCAGTGGCAGTGGCAGAGACTGAGGCTGACCGCCCCCCCCCCCCCCTGTGCTTCCCAGTTGATGCTTTTCTTCTGACTGTGCTTTCGGGGGGACTACTACCATGCCGGGGGATACATCGAATGGGTCATCGGACGCGGCTGGTGGGGAGAGCCGGGGGGCAAAGCGGGCCAGGCTGGCTTTCAACCGGGACGACATGGACCTGGACCCCGTCAAGACCCCCGAGTACGCACGCTGGGAGCGGTGGCGAGATCACGCTGCGGCTACCGCGTACGGGTTCCTGGAAAGCGCGGAGGCCGGCATCATGGCTGCCCGGTACCAGGAGCGGCTGATGGAGGATGGCCTATCCGTGGCGGGCGTTGATCGAGCGGTGGAGTGGGCCGGCGGCGGGCTGGACGCCCCGACGGCCCTCATATACATGGCCCTCTTTGAGCAATCCACGGACCTGCGGCTCGACGTTGAGGCGGCTGCTTGGAAGGCGGTGCCGCAGCCCAGCCCGCCTGCCCGGGAGCAGGCAGAGGAGACGCCGAAAGACCAGCCGCAGGAGCCGCAGGAGTCCCCGGAGCAGGCGGAGATACGACGGCTGGAGGCTCGCATCCGGGAGCTCCAGCTACCAAAGGTACCACCCCTATCCGAGGGAGAACTAGCCAAGATAACCGCGGGGCAACTTCCCTGGCTCTGGCAGCAGGAGCTCGTCCAGGCCCTGAGCACCTGGCTCAAAGCGGAAGACCCCGTTGGGAGGGGCAATGCGGTTGTGGAAGCGGTGTGGAAGGTGGTCTACAGGGACTGCCAGCCTACGCCCACCCACCCGGCTGGGGCGGCGGCGCGGCCGGCGCCACAGGGGTGGTTCGCCCAGGCCCAGCAGCCTACGCCGAGTCAGACCCAGGCGCAGACCCAGGCGCAGACCCAGACTCAGGCGCCGGCTCAGGCGCAGGCCCCGGCCCCTGCCCCCCCTGGGGCATGCTTCCGCTGTGGCATGCACGGACACTGGGCCAGGGACTGTGCCAGTGGTACCCAGGGGCGGGCCCCCCCAGTCGCCGGTTCCGTCGCGGGCTCGTACCGGGGGGGGTTCAGTACCGTGGGTAGCCAGAGCCTGTACACAGCGCACAGCACGGGCCGCACCTATGACGCGACTGGACCCCCCCCGTACCCATGTTTTCGGTGTGGCCGCAACCACTGGGCCGTGGGCGGGCCGTGCCCGGCGCCGCCTGCCCAGGCCCCCCCGCCCTTTCCGGCCGGGCCGGCCCCAGCGCCGGCCAGCTGCTGAAGAACCTGGCCCCAGCGCCAGGGATGGGCCCGCCGACGAGGGGGGCGCCAATGACGAGGGGGGCGGGGCACTCGGCCTCCGATACGCGGGGTCGGCAGTGGACAGCCTATGGTGGGGCAACTACATGGAGGAGCCCCTCACGCTGGCCATCCGGCGGTGGTCCCCTGGAACCGTGGAGCGGTGGACAGCAATCCTCAGGGATGTGGGCCGATTCGCGGCGCACTGGCCCGAGCTGGACGCGGCGGGGGCACTGTCCCAGTACCTCGTCCGACGCGCCGCCATGGGCCAGCAGCCTGGGACACTGCGAGGCGTCATATCAGCCCTTCGCCTGGCGGAGAAGCTGGGATGCATACGACCCACGGTGCGGCCCGTGCACTGGCTCATGGCACGAGGTGCCGCCACCACCACTGCCGCGCCACGACCCACCCAAGTATGGGCCGAGCTGGTCACCCTCCGGCTCATGGCCCGGAGCATCAGGACCACCCTCGACTGGTTCTGCCTGGGCCTTGCCGTCATCTCCTTCGCCACTCTCCTCAGGGTGGGTGAAGCAGCCAGCATACGGCCCGTGGACTTGCGAAAGCGGTGCGTGCTGGGGTTCTTCGACGACAAGAAGGACGACGACTGGGTCACGGTACGGCTGGGAGCGTGGCCCGAAGCATGGCGCGCGGCGATGGCAGCCCACCCGTGGGTGTCCAGCAGGCCCGCGTCAGTGCCGCTTATGGCTGCCGCGTTCGACCTCCAGGCGGCGATCCATGGCTTGCTGGCTGCCACGGGGTGGGAATCCATGGGGTGGCACGCGTGGAGACGCGGAGGAGCTGCGGCCATGCGGGCGTTCGGCGCGGCCGTCGCCAGCATCGCGGTGGCTGGCCGATGGGACAACGAAGCGGAGGCGCACAGGTATGCCAGCGCGCCCCCTGGATGGGAGTTCTTCCTGCCCGACAACGTGCCCTGGCCAACGCCGGGATTTGGGGTCGAGATCCGGCCGGTCCACGCGTACCAGCTCTGGGCGCTCGGCACGCTTGGGCCCCGCGGCCCCGACGGGACGGACGCCGCCCCTGCCCCACCCGATGTCCGCGCTGGGAACCATGGCGGCCAAGGGACCGGCCTGCGTGGCGATTCCGACATGCAGGAGACCATCATACTGGGCTCCTCCAGTGACGAGTCGCCCGGCACGGTGGCACGCAGGGCCGCCAGACACCCCCGCGAAGGCCAACGCAAGGCCTACGTGCACCGAACCGTGGCCCGCGGCCGGTCGGCACCCGCAGCGCGGGCACCGCGGGCTGAGCCCGCCCCAAAGCCCCGGGCCAAGCAGGCCGCAAATGGAGCGGCCGACCGCCGAACCGCAGCCCCCCGTTCCGCGGCTGTGCCCCGAGTCACGCCAGCAAGGGCGAGCACCAGAGGCACCCAGGCACCCGGCGGGGCGCCGGCGAGACGGCGCAGCGGAGCGGCTGGAGATGCAGCTGGCAGTTGCCCGGTGCGCCAGGTGCGGCCTCGACTGGAACGACCACCTGGAGGCGGCGGCGCACCACATGGGGCGCAGCCTGAAGGCCCCTGCTGACAATGTCCTGCCCCTCTTGCAGGCGTGGTGGGCGGAATCCATCAAGTGGGCTGTGGATCGCCCGGCGTGGAAGGAGAGGGCAGCGGCCGCGGACCTGGCGCTGGCGGAGGAGGCGCTGCACCTCCTGGCGGGGGGCGAGATCCCGCTCGATGGGGGCTCCTCGACCCGCCTGAACGACCAGTCGCGCGTCACTGTGGAGCTCGCGGCGCGTGGGCTGGGGGACGCGGGGCGCGTACAAGTCCCGCCGCACGTCTGGAAGGACTGGGCTGACCCGGAGTTTGGCAGGGCGGGGGGGCGTGTCCACCCCCTCCCCCCCTCCCGCTGCCCACGGGTGGCAGCCCTCCTCTCTACCCTCGCGTCCCAGGGCCTGGTCAGCGTGGTGGGGGGGGATGCGAATGCGGAGGTTTTCGTCAAGTGGAAATCAGAGCGCAAATGCGCCCTGATTGTGAACATGAAGATGTTCAACCGGGGATGCAAGTACAAGGCCCGTCCCTTCAAGCTGCCGTCGCTGGAAGGCCTGGCCATCCTCCTCAGGGACCTGGGGGGTAGGGTGGGTGGGGCAGGGGGGGGGGGGCTGTGGGGCACCAAGCTGGACATAGCTAACTGCTATTGGAGTGTGGAGCTCCCCCCCCCCCCTGGCAAACACCATCCGGGTGGCGGCCCAGGGGCACACGTATGCTTTTCTGCGGGTGCCTTTTGGCTGGCACCAGGCGCCTGGGCTGGTCCAGGCCCTTATTTCCGACCTGCTGCGGGACCTGGGGAAGGGGGGGGTGGTGGTGGTACAGTACCTGGACGACATCCTTTTCGTCGGTTATGATCCAGGGGAGGTGACCACTGTCACCGACAGTGCGGCACGCCTCCTGCGACAGGCGGGCTTCCTCATCAGTGACAAGTCCGTCTTCACGCCGCAGCGCTCCTTGCGATGGATGGGCAAGGATGTGGACCTTGCAGGGTGCAGGGTGGCGCCGGCGGCATCGGCGGTGGCGGCGGTGGTGGCGGCATGGGTGAAGCTGGCCCTCAGGCCATACACCTATGTCGCCCTGAGGCGGCTACTAGGGAAGATAGGGTGGTTGGGTCGCCCAGGGAACCTGGGGGGGTGCTTTCTGGCGGGTGCCCGGTCATGGCTGCGCTGGGGCCCGCGCTGGGCCTGGCGCACACCGGCGGCAGTGGTGCGCGGTCTCTGCGAAGCCATAGCCCAGTGCTACCGGGGCTGGGAGCCGGACACCACCGCAGGGGGGCCAGCAGTGCGCGTGTTTGTGGACGCGGCCAGGTGTGCCCTTACCACGGGGAATGACCCGTCCTACTGCGTCGGCTCCTGGGGACCGGGGGGGGCGGATCTGTCGCTGTGCCCGGCGTGGGTGACCACGCAGCAGGCGGCTGAGCTGTGGGGGACGCTGGTGGCGCTGGACGATGCGCAGGCGCGACGAGCGCGGCGCCTGGTGCTCGTGGGGGACAACATGGGGGCGCTGGCCCAGCTCCTTTGGGGGAGGGCGGGGGCAGGCAAGGTCCAGCAGCAGCGCATACTGCGGAGGATAGCCCACCGCCTCCGCTGGACGGGACTGCAGCTGACCCTCTGCTGGGTACAGTCCGCACTAAATCCAGCGGACTCCATCAGCCGAGCATGGGACGGGAGGGGGGGCAGGGCAGCAGTGATCGAGGCGGCGGCCAAAGAGCGCCTGTGGGTGAGCTCGCCGCAATGGGCAGCGTGGGGGGCTATTGCAGACCGCGACAAGGCGGTGCGACCGTGCACGGTCCCCCTTCCTGTCTGGTTGGGGGGATGACAGTCAAAAATTTTATCCCAGGGGGCCTGCAAATACAGTAGCTGTCCATGTCCAGTGCGCAGTGCAGAGGGGTGCAGGGCAGTGCAGGGCGGTGCAGGGCAGGGCGTGCACATGCCAAAACCGAAGTTTTCCATAAAAACTGAGGTTTTGGGGGGGGGGGGTACAGTGGCAGTGGCAGTGGCAGAGACTGAGGCTGACCGCCCCCCCCCCCCCTGTGCTTCCCAGTTGATGCTTTTCTTCTGACTGTGCTTTCGGGGGGACTACTCGCCCGGGAGGTGTTGGACTACGCACTATGTGGCGCTGTAAGCGCGGCCAGAGGCCATCATCGTGCCCCCAGGGGGCCTGCAAATACAGTAGCTGTCCATGTCCAGTGCGCAGTGCAGAGGGGTGCAGGGCAGTGCAGGGCGGTGCAGGGCAGGGCGTGCACATGCCAAAACACGCTTCTACCTGCAACTAATGTGTGTACAAAGTACCCCACAGAACTGCCACAGGCATAAACAGAGCATGGATCACCCCCATCGCGGGGCAATTGGCAATTGGCAATTGGCACACACACACACACACACACACACACACACACACACACACACACACACAGTTCCCTAATGCCCAACGACGGTGCGCTAGAACATCTGAACACATGGTTCGGTCACATAGCAGTAGGCCTTAGCAGTTGAACCTCGCAATTTGTGCAAGATTTGAATGATTTGGGCGTCACACACACACACACACACACACACACACACACACACACAAATTGTGGCCATCAGCCAAAAAGACATCAGGCCTTTCGAGACACGGATCCTCAAAGCCATCTGGGGGGCCTCCAGACCAGGCAGAGCGAAGGAAATCATTTTTTGCCTCATGTGTCAGGGACACAGAATTGCCCCCTCCCTGCTGGTGCCTTACAGCCGCGCCGTCTGGCTGGCAAGGCTTTGCAAAACACATGGCCCAGCCATGATCACGGCACAAGCCGTATGGGAAGAGAATCCCCTCACACGCAAGTCGGGACCGTTTGGTCGGGCGCTGAAAACCCTACACGCTGAAAACCCTACACGCCTGGGGATGGCGTCCGCTCTCAGGTTGGTGGGAATGGAAATTGCCGGGTGCTAGCGACGCTCTGCAACTGACGGGTGATTTTAAGCTGGTCACACGTCACACGCGCACGCACACGCCCACAAACGCTCACAGACCGTACGAGTACCGTCACAGAAAAACGGAGCAAGCTGTCGAGGAGGCGCGCCTGCAGCGTGCACTTACAGGTAGCCTGAACACCGGGCTTATGCCCTTATCTTCCCTCTGCGCGAAGGGGGGGGCGGGCGCAACCTATTTTGCAGGGGATTTTTACGCGGTTATGGGGGGAGGCAAAGCCGCCTAAGCCCCGTACACAGTCACGCGCAGGAGAGCACCGCAACCGACGGCCCCGGCCACATGTGTCGTGGCCCCCTCTCCCATGACTTCATCACACACATGCCTTGCCCACAAACTACGAGCGTGCGTTACGTGTAAACGGCTCCGCCTGTCGGCGGCCGTGTGCTGTGCCAAAGGCCACCATGCACCAGGGTATGTTGACCGTAGACCGTTGTCCAAGGTCTGCCAGACGCACGGACTGCCGCCGCGCCCGCGCTGCACCTTGATGCAGCGGGGGGTACGACACTGCTGCCAACGTGGTCATCACAAGGTAAATACCCCGCACAAAGGTCTGGGAAAAAGGACAGCGCCTGCCCCGGCACGTGCCAACAAACGACCCCGGCTGCAGTTTGCAGCCCCAGCACACTCGCGGATGCAACTACGCTCACCTCACTTACCACCAACACCGCCAGCCGCCAAGCGACGGAGACCCAAATCCCCGATCCCCCCCCCCCCCCCCAGCCCCACGGCCGCAGGGGATGTAGGTGGATGATGGCGACACGGCAGTGGTGAGGACCCTGTTTTTCATGGGACACGGGTGCGCGTCGTCGGAAGTTACTTGAGCCCGCCACACCATAGAGGTCCTGACTCCGTGGATAAACGCAAACACGAGCATATGCACAACCCCGCCCAAGTGCCGGGTTAAATATGCCGATTGCACTACCACCACACATGGGTCTCCCTGGTTAATAGTACAGCCGGCCCGGCAAAGGACGGAGGGGGGGCCGGGGGGACAACGACCTTCTCCCTTCGCCTCGCTCCGGGTCTCACGCGAGACTTTGGGGAGAATTCGGGCTCCCTGCCCACAGCAGGGGCCATGGGAGGGCTACATCGCTGCCCGGGCCCGGGGTCAGGTCATAGGGGGTTTTCCTTGGGGGGGGGAGATCATAATCACCCCCTCCTAGCCTGGCTGCAACCGGCAGCACAGGGCATTTCGGAGGGGCCGCCACCGTTGGCGGCCACAAGAAACAGCGGAGGGCGGGGGGCGGGCCCCCGCGCAGGCCACATGGAGGTGCCGGAGCGAGCCCCGGCGCACCAGGGGGGCAGCAAAGCGCGGGTGATGGCGCATGGGAGGGCGTCGGGTATGGTGACCTAAGCCCAAGGCGGACGTCCTTCTGTCGCGCCGTGACACACCGGGGGGATAGGGGAGGGATAGGGTAGGCCACAGGCTGGCTCTAACCCGCTAACCCCTAACCCTCCCGTCGCAAGAGCGGCCAGGACATTAATAGCCATCAACCCTCGTTAATAGTACATCGTGCACACACACACACACACACACACACACACACACACACACACACACACACACACACACACCTAACATCTAGGTTATTTTTCAGCGGCCGGGCGCCCGGTATTGAACCTGCCCCCCCCCCGTTGAGTCTCCAGGGATGCATGGGGCTGGGATGTGGGGAGCGGTAGGGCACACGAGCATGCAATGTGTGTCTTGCTGGTGTGTGAATGGTTCTGAGGGCAGGAGCCGTGGTGCGTTGGCGGCATCTGTACTTATGGCGTCGAGTGCCCGCTAGGCAGCCCCGCCTGCAGGGCAGAACAATTGAACTCATGGTTTCCAGCAGTGATAGGACTTTAGGATTGTTGAACCTCGCAGTTGGAGCAGATTCAAATGGATTCCTCGGCACACACACACACACACATGCGCACGCACGCACGCACGCATGCACGCACGCACACACGCACACACGCACGCACGCACGCACGCACGCACGCACGCACGCACGCACGCACCCACGCACGCACCCACGCACCCACCCACCCACCCACCCACACACACACACACACACACACACACACACACCAGTGCTGACAGTGCGAACAGAGCTGTAGAGAGGTGATGTTTATAGCGAAAACTGTTGATTCGGTTGAAATATTTGGGGTTCACGCATGCGCGCGCGCATGCACACACAAAGACGCACAGACGCACAAACACACACATTCATAATTCATTTGAAACAGAATTCACGCATGGGAAGCAGCGGGCCTGGCAAAGCAATCTGCATAGCATGCAAAATTCGCATGGCACAGTATGGACACAGTCTGCTTGTGTAATACGCCATGCGCACATGTGTTGTAGGCGCAGGTTGCAGGGTGCACGGTGAACCCTGTGCATGGTGAAGGGTGCATCGGTCCCAACATTCAGTCCTGACGAGGCTGATCCATTTGATTGATACTTTGCTGTTGGTAGCCCCTGGGTACCGTTGGGCACTTTGGCTCTCATCCCCTCCCTTCCCTCGCTCCCTCGCTCCCTCCCTCGCTCCCTCCCTCCCTCCCTCCGCCCCGGCGTGCGCGCACCAGCCACGACCGAGGCGAGCTGCCTGTCACGTGTCCCCCTCCCGCCCCGGCTTGCGCGAACCAGCCGCGACCGGGGCAGTGCAGCGCCGCACGCGCAGTGCTGTGCGGCACGGCACGCACAGTGTGCAGTGGCACAACTCAGCACACACAGTGCAGAGGGGCACAGCACACATGTGCAGTGCGGCGCGCCACACTCTGAACGGAGCAGCGCAACACGCACGGTGCAGTACAGCACGTCACGCACAGAGCAGAGCGGTGCGCCGCACTGAGCAGTGTAGCACAGCACGCAAAGCGCAGTGTACAGCACAGCACAGCACCGTGCAGTGCGGCGCGCACCGTGCAGCGCGGCACAACACACGCAATGTAGTGCAGTGCGCAGCACAATGCAGTGTGGCGCAGCACACATAGTGCAGTGCAGTGCGCCCCCCTCCCTCCCGCCCCCCCCCCCACCCTCCCACCACCCCCCTCCCCGCCCAACCCGCGGCACGGCGGCGAGCCTGCCCCCCCCCCCAGCCCGCGGCGGCGGCTGGGGGCGCGCAGCATGCATGGCCGGCCGATATGCAGAGTCGTCGGGACAGCCATCGAGCGCCCCCCGGGCGGCCTGTGAGCCTCAAGATCGGCCTTCAAATCAAATCAAGTCAAATCCCTCCCTCCCTCCCTCCCTCCCTCCCTCCCTCCCTCCCTCCCTCTCCCTCTCCCTCTCTCTCTCTCTCTCTCTCTCGCCCCCTCCCTCTGTAACTGTGTGCTTCATTTCTTTTGTTTTCGTGTTTGCTGTACGGAGGCCACTGCAACAATGTTCCCAGGGAGACGGCCTGTTGCAGCGTTTGTCGCTCGCAACTGCCCCATGCGGCGGAACCGCATCGTGACAGACCTTGTGGAGGCCGGGCTGGAAGTGCATGCTCTGGGCAAGTGCACACCCCGCGGGGCGGTGCGGCGGCCCGTGGCGGCCCCCTTTTCGAAGATCGAGGCGCTCAAGGACTACGCAGTGTATTTGGCATTTGAGAACTCCGACTCGGAGGACTACGTTTCGGAGAAGGTGCATTTTCCTCCGGCGCTTGCCACAGGGAACCGGTTGGACGGCAGGAAACTCCGCCCCGCTCTCACCGCAACAGCCGTCCACACCACTTCAGTTGCTGACACCCCCACAACCCCTGCCAACGTCATTTGTGGGCCCCAAAGGCGCCTCCCGCCGCTCTACTGCCCAGTGAAAGTTCAGTGAAAGTTCTCAATCGCATCGGTCCCCATTGGTATCCCCCCCCCCCCCCGGGTCTGTCACGAAGTTGCCAGCTCCTCCGTAGTCGCTCGGAGGGAGGTATTGTGCAACCTGGGAGTGTTGATGGGGACTGCGGGGATCATGTGCGCATGCTCGCTTGCGTTGGGCGGCTAACCCCCCCCCCCCCGCTCAAGTAGCACTGTCGCCGTGATCCTCTACCATCCTCCACCTCTCCGGAAGCCACATTGCCCACCAAACCTTATGCTCCCTTGGCACAGCCGTCACCAAGTGGCTCACCATTCGTCGTTATCAGAGGATTGTTGTACGCCCAGCAGCCCAGAGCAGTAACGAAAAACTTGTGAACCAGACTCCAAGATAGATACCCCCCGAAAAACCCTAAAAATTGGCCTAGTACGGCCGCAACCCCCCCACCTTGCCCTTGACACCCCTCCGTGCCCCTGGTAGCCCCGACCCTGATGTGGTGCAGCAACCACCACCACTGAATATCAAGCTTGTGGCCGCTGCCAGTAGTCTCCAACATATTGAGCCCATTTTGACATCAGAAATGTCGTCTGATAGCAGTGGGCCAGAGATCGGGGACGTGTTTCCATGAATCCTGGCGGCGTTATGAATGCCATCCTCGTACAAGTCTGACGGTCCAGGCTGTCGGATGGGGGTGGGTTTTCCGTTGGTGGGCCTGATCAGTTGTTGAGGGCGAGATGCCTGACTGAATAACGCACCGTCAATTTTGAAATGCCCTCCTCCGCCTGTCCCCAGGTCTACGACGGGCTGCGTGCGGGGGCCGTGCCGGTGTACTACGGCACAAAGGAGGTGCGGCGGTTCGTGCCGCACAACTCCGTGATCGAAGTGCAGGCCTACGAAGACGTAGAGGGCCTTGTGAAGGAGATCCGGCGCGCGGCGACGGACCCGGCGCGGTACTCCGAGCTGCAGGCGTGGCGGCAGTCGCTTTTCGTGCCGGAGGCGTTGCAGGGGATCACTGGGAGCTCGCATTGCCGAGTGTGCGAGGCTGTGGCGGCCCTGCGCACCCTAACCCCCGTCCAGCGGCAGGCCCGCAGGAGACGGAGGGCAGGGCTGAGCCTGTGGTGACGGAACGCCGTGGCGCGTGGTCTTTGGGGGGGGGACGGAGGAGGAATGGGACGGTCCCATGGGCCCCGGGGATGACATAGCGAAGGATAGGACTTTCGTGGATTTGAGCCACGACCAAGTCTCGGGGGGGGGGTCCATTGCGCATGGCACAATGGGGCAGAGGCCTCCGCGGTCCTCGCGATGGACAGACATCAAAGTGAGCGCGGCGGAGGCACACACCACGACCACTGAGGCCGCCAGCACCGCGGCTTTGCAGTTTCTCAAAGCCGAGGGCATTTGCTGCTGCGACACTGCAGAGGTCTCCTTGCAGCCGTGACGACGGCCCCCGCTACAAGTGGAGCCTCTGCGGTCAGTACACCCACACGTGAAGTATGAAGGGCAGCATCGTTCTTAGCTCCCCGACCGCAGTGGCTCTCACAACCAATGCTGTATCCACCGCCTCCAGTGCTGCGGCGGGCCGCCCCACACTGCAGACATTGCTGCCGTCCATGCCGCGGCCAGCACAGCAAGCCATCCAGCAGCCCTCTACAGCAGACGATGCTGCACGGTGCAGAACAGGCAGTGCAGCCGCCGATCCAGTCGTCATCGATGCCACCACTGCTGCAGCGTCTTGATGTACCCGTACCGTGTGCTGCGACCATGCGGCCGGAGCGTGTGGGGCCGCATCAGCACAAGTTTGCGAGGCGTGGCTAGTCCAATGCTGGAAGAGGCCGCGCCGCTGCTGCGGCTGTGCATGTGCCAGGACACGTGGTGCAGGTGCCACGGCCTCGATCTGTTTTGCACTTTGCACGCATATGCAGACGAACACGCATCTGATTGAGGCTGGCGTCTACACCCGCGGCGGCTTGGGGGGGGGGGGGGGGGGGGGGGCTCGGTCCATGGGGTGCCTGAACCGGGATTCCCGTGCTCCCAAATGCAACTCTGCCAGTCCGCTCCTCTGGCGCAATCTTCTGTTTCGCGCTTGTTTTCGCTCCCATGATCTCGTCAAAGGCACTCAGAACTCTCCCAAACCACGGGACCCCTGGCTCAGTAGGTCTAGACCCGGCTGGTCCGCACGTTCTTTTGGGGCCCGGGAGGGGGGAGAGGGGGGCGGCGGGAAAAGGGGCAGGGGGGGGAGGGGGGCGTCACTCCACAGCTCGGCCTTGTGCCCCAACGTGGGGTGTTCCCGCTGGGGGTTAGCGTGTGTGTGTTTGACAATCCTCCATCATAAAGCAGCGGTGTTGGAGTGGGGGGTGTCTCCCGCAGCCCAGATGGGCTGTTTGCGCAACAGGAGCGGGAGCCCATCAGGGGCAGACCAGCCGTGAGGGGGAAAAGGACATATGGTGGACGGCCGGGACAGCGCGTTGAGGAGCAGGGCACCTGAGCCTCATGCACACAGAAACACAGCGAGGCAGGCTACGGACGGCCTGTGGACAGAGGCATGTGGACAGCAAAAACAGTCAAACGACCCCGGCAACAACCAGCACATCCTCAATACGCCAACTATTGGGCGCTGCTAACGCGCAAACGGCACACCATGCCACATCCAGCACAGCCCCGGCACGCCAACCACTGGGCTCCGCGAACGCGGAAACAACACCAGCAAGAGCACCGGCCGCAGCGGCCGACAGAAAGCAGCGACCAGACGCAACATGCGAAGGGAAGAACGGGTGACTGTCCAGGGCCCCGTAAAGGAACAACAACCAGACGGACTGTCACACGGGGGGGGGGATCAAAGTGGCTGGGGGTCCCCCCGTTGAGGAAGAGGTGGCCCAAAGGTCTTGGCCAAGTGGCACGATCCTGAGGCCTGGAGGGCCCTGGGGAGGTGGGGGGGGGTTGGCATGAGACTTGGTTGTGTTGCTGTCTGCAGCTGGCGGCGCCTATTGGCCTCTCGCAACTTGCCACTGCCTTTCCCTTGAACCCTTTCCCTCCGTAGGCGGCGGCGTCCATCGGCCTCTCACCACCTTGTGCCCTCCCTCCCCCTGCCTGGCCTATCCTTACCAGTTAGGACACGGCTGCAGCAGTAGACGTTCCTGTGCCAGCTTTGCGATGGCCGCTCCCTCTCGCCCTCTCGCCGCTCCGCTGTCGGTGGGGCTCGGGTGCTCCATGTTGTTGGAGCAAAACATACACTTTACGACGAGTACCTGGTGGGCCTGACGCTGGAAGCGCACGGATGGGAGGCCCAGACCGTCATTATTTGTTTGGCACGTCTGTCATGGGGAATAGGGTGCATCGACTGCTGTTGTCATCGACTTTGTGTGATATGTGCACAGTCGTCGTCGTTGTGTTGTTGGTTTTTTTGTTTCACATTCTATTCCAGGAACGCAGCGCGGCGGCCCATCCACGCGCACGACCTATTTCTTGGGTAACACCAGCGTCCGCCATCTGGCCAACTCGCGTATGACAACAGTAACGGCCGTCGGTTACCAATGTCAGAGCGGATCAATCTAACAGTTCTGCAGCCTGCTGACTGATGTGCTGCACTCTTGTGCCTTTTGTACACATGTGTGCCTCCTAATAGCCAGAACTGCAGCCCTGCTAGATCCATGTCCGCCACAACCTCTCTGAACTTTTCCTTTGGAAGATTGACCCAGCGAAGGAGCTGCGGCTCAAAGTTCCCCACTGTCTCCCAGTCGGATTGTTTCCCGAAGCACAAACCCGCGTGCGCCCCAACGATTGCCCAAACGCCCAGGCCCTGCCCCCCGTTTTGGTCGATTTGGTGGGTTTGAAGTTGACCGACGACGAATGGGCCCAGTCCATCTGCTTGGCCCGGGCCCATGACATCGATGACATTTTAATATCCCCCCGGGGGGGGGGGGGTTTCTGAGAAATCCGATAGCGTGGGGGGTTTTGAACCCCCCCCCCTTTTTAAAAAAATGGTCCGAGGGGGGGTTTTAAGGGTGTTTTTCGAGGCAGACATATCATTTGTGCGAAATTTTTTTTGGTGGTATTCTTTTGGACTGCTCATCCAAAGCGTTGTCCTTGCCCCCAATTCAGCCACTTTTGATTTTGTCCCCTTAGCTAGGGACCCCCATAATGCAAGGGTGACGCGCTTTTTTGGACACTTGTGATTCTGCCCCCCGCTTTGAAGCGGTGGGGTTCCCCCAGGTGGCAGGGGTGATGTAGCCACCTTGCCCACTTGTGGGCCACTTCTTATTTTGCCCCCCGCCATGAAGCGGCGGGGATCCCCGAGGCGGCAAGGGTGATGTAGCCACCTTGCCCACTTGTGGGCCGCCTCTAATTGTGCCCCCCGCTCTGAATCGGTGGGGAACCCCCAGACGGCAGGGGTTATGTAGCCACCTTGCCCACCTGTGGGCCACTTCTGATTTTGCCTCCCGCTCTGAAGCGGTGGGGAACCCCCAGACGGCAGGGGTTATGTAGCCACCTTGCCCACTTGTGGGCCACATCTGATTTTGCCCCCCGCTCTAAAGCGGTGGGGATCCCCCTGGCGGCAAGGGTGATGTCGCCACGTTGCCCACTTGTGGGCCACTTCTGATTTTGCCCCCCGCCATGAAGCGGTGGGGATCCCCGAGGCGGCAAGGGTGATGTAGCCACCTTGCCCATTTGTGGGCTACTTCTGATTTTGCCCCCCGCTCTAAAGCGGTGGGGATCCCCGAGGCGGCAAGGGTGATGTAGCCACCTTGCCCACTTGTGTGCCACTTCTGATTTTGCCCCCCGCTCTGAATCGGTGGGGATCCCCGAGGCGGGAGGGGTGATGTAGCCACCTTGCCCACTTGTGGGCCACCTCTAATTGTGCCCCTCGGTCTGAAGCAGTGGGGATCCCCGAGGCGGCAGGGGTGACGTAGACACCTTGCCCACTTGTGTGCCACTTCTGATTTTGCCCCCCGCTCTGAAGCGGTGGGGATCCCCCAGGCGGCAAGGGTTATGTAGCCACCTTGCCTACTTGTGGGCCACATCTGATTCTGCCTCCCGCTCTGAAGCGGTGGGGATCCCCGAGGCGGTAGGGGTTATGTAGCCACCTTGCCTACTTGTGGGCCACATCTGATTCTTCCTCCCGCTCTGAAGCGGTGGGGATCCCCGAGGCGGCAGGGGTGATGTAGCCACGTTGCCCACTTGTGGGCCACTTCTGATTTTGCCCCCCGCTCTGAAGCGGCGGGGATCCCCCAGGCGGCAAGGGTGATGTCGCCACCTTGCCCACTTGTGGGCCACTTCTGATTTTGCCCCCCGCCATGAATCGGTGGGGATCCCCGAGGCGGCAGGGGTTATGTAGCCACCTTGCCCACTTGTGGGCCACATCTGATTTTGCCCCCCGCTCTAAAGCGGTGGGGATCCCCGAGGCGGCATGGGTGATGTCGCCACCTTGCCCACTTGTGGGCCACTTCTTATTTTGCCCCCCGCCATGAAGCGGTGGGGATCCCCGAGGCGGCAGGGGTTATGTAGCCACCTTGCCCACTTGTGGGCCACTTCTGATTTTGCCCCCCGCTCTGAAGCGGTGGGGATCCCCGAGGCGGCATGGCTGATGTAGCCACCTTGCCCACTTGTGGGCCACTTCTGATTTTGCCCCCCACTCTGAAGCGGTGGGGAACCCCCAGACGGCAGGGGTTATGTAGCCACCTTGCCCACTTGTGGGCCACATCTCATTTTGCCCCCCGCTCTAAAGCGGTGGGGATCCCCGAGGCGGTAAGGGTTATGTAGCCACCTTGCCCACTTGTGGGCCACTTCTGATTTTGCCCCCCGCTCTGAATCGGTGGGGATCCCCGAGGCGGCAGGGGTGGTGTAGCCACCTTGCCCACTTGTGGGCCACATCTGATTTTGCCCCCCGCTCTGAAGCGGCGGGGATCCCCGAGGCGGCAGGGGTGATGTCGCCACCTTGCCCACTTGTGGGCCACATCTGATTCTGCCTCCCGCTCTAAAGCGGTGGGGATCCCCGAGACGGCAGGGGTGAGGTAGCCATTTTGCCCACTTGTGGGTCACATCTGATTTTGCCCCCCGCTCTGAAGCGGTGGGGATCCCCTAGGCGGCAAGGGTGATGTAGCCACCTTGCCCACTTGTGGGCCACCTCTAATTGTGCCCCTCGCTCTGAAGCGGTGGGGATCCCCGAGGCGGCAGGGGTTATGTAGCCACCTTGCCCACTTGTGGGCCACTTCTGATTTTGCCCCCCGCTCCGAAGTGGCGGGGATCCCCGAGGCGGCAGGGGTGATGTAGCCACCTTTTTTTGGCACATCCTGATTGGCGCAAGCGGCATGAGCGAGACGAGAGTTCCGCATCTTCCAAGGATGGCAATAGCTCATCTGCTTCCTCATCTTCTTCCCCTTCTACCTCTTCTTCCGGGGTGGAAGTTCTCCCCCAAAAGAAAGCTGTGCCTGGCAAGGGCACAAAGCGGCCCATCACCGCTACCAAGCAAAATGTGAAGAAGCGTTGCACGGTGAAGACGTCAGGGCGGAAGAAGTAGGTGGAGCTACACACACACACACACACACACACGTCACAAACGGATACCTCCCCCACCCCCTACACCTCCTCCCTCTCCCTCTCCTTCCCTTGTAGTAGCATGCACACTAGGACTGGAAGGCCCACACAATGGCGCGGGGAGGGAGGCCTGGCCTGCCATAGCCTTAAGGGCCTCCCGAGTTGCGTCGGCCGACCTATATAGTCACACACACACCCCTTCTTTTATGCCCTCCCCTTGACACATTTCTCACCCCATGGTGTATTTCTAACCCCATGATGCATTCCGAACCCCATTACGGACCTTGATGCGGGTCAACCCCCATGCTGCAATTCTAACCCCATGGTGTACTTCGAACCCCATGACCGCCTCGGAGACCCACAGTCCCGAGGTTTCTGGTACCCACGGCCGGAAATACCCAAGCCGATGAAACCCTACCATAGACGTTGTTAGGGGCGGTGCGAATTGTCGGATCACACCTGGGCCGCATACACATACGCATTTGGAGGTGCCCGACACTATGTATTTCATTGGGGGGGCGGGTTTGGGGGGCTGGGGTGCCCTTTCCGCGGACAATACCCCCAAGCAGCGAAAAACCCCGTTAAACCCCCCCCCAAAACCCCCCCTTTTTTTAAATTTGGCTCTGGGGGGGGGTTTAAGCATGATATCCGATTTCCGAGAAACCCACCCCCCCTTGATATCCCCCTCCCCGCCCCACGTCAAATTGAAGCCACGAAACACATCACATGAACCTTTGGGGGGGGGGGTCGGCACATTTCTGGTAAGTCATCCGATACTATTCGATTCGGGTGCCCAGAAAGGGTGTTGGTGAGTGTTTTACCCCCGGCGATTTTCTTGGTGGTTGGTTGTTGCCCTTCGTTATGGTACTGCTTTGGGAACGATTTGTTGACGACGTTCCCTGAGCAAACGCTTTGTCGTGGTTTGAAGCGATCGGGCTACATGCACACATGAACACACATGCAGTCCTCTACAATTTTGTACCTGGTCTTTTCCCTCACCTCCTCGCAAGCCCGCAGGTTGTTGTGCCTGGCACGTGCATGATCCACTGTTGAACTGTGCCTTTTGTCCAGGCGCTTTACATCCCTGGTCTCCTGTGCTGGTGCCCGCACGTGTGTGGCCCCATGCACCCCTCTGTGTCTCACTGCCAACGTTGATTGCAAAGCGACTACAATGCACTCTGTGCTTGCTCCCAATCTCTCCTGTCCGAGTGACGCTCAGGTACCAAACAATTGCTATTCCTACGGCGGGTGCGGCTCAGGCAAGTTGTACTTCAGGCACAGGCTACATTATCATCTCATTTATGGGACGCCTTTGTTGGTCATGATGCTTGGCCTGGGTGATGACACGCCTTGGGATGAGTAGACACAATACAAGCAACCACAGACGAACTCAAATTGAAGGTCATCCAATTAGAAAGACTGGGAATAAAGAGTGGCATCTAATAGTGACACTAAAATTGGTGCAGATATGAGGAGAAAGAAATGAAGAAGATATTGTTCTGCGAGGAGTATTGGACACAGCGTTAGACAATGCAGGGGGGGGGGGGGGGGGGCTCAGACCGAGGCTGCCGCCCTCTCCAAAAGGCAGTTGTCACAGCCAGCTGTGGCAGGTCCCCAGAAGCGTGTCTCGTCACGTACAAGTGCCTGTTTTTTATTGCAGTCATTTTCTGCGCTACGCCAACTCTCACCGAAATGTCTGTTGAGTACGCAACATTGGTCCCAAAGCCCTCCGAGAGTGCTAACACCCGCTGTGCCGTCAGCCTGTTCTTTGGCTTGACTGCGGGCGTTGTGGCAGCGCTCCTGATGGGTGGCACCTCCAACCAGAATCTGTATGCGACGGGCGTGAGGGCTGCACCTGCCATGATTCAACGTGCAATCCCGACCGCCGCTCCCAGAGCTGCGCCTTTGCCAAGGGTCGCTCACAACACCAAGAAGGCCTCCACCGCAGAAGATTACGAGATCGTCGAGGCAAACCAGTACATGGTGCCCCAGCAGACTCCACAGCAGCTCTCCACGTTGGCCTTGGGCCTTTTGTGCGCTGCCGGGGGGATTGGCGGAGCGTTGTTCGGACGTGCAATGGCAATGCGACCTTCGGCTCCCGAGACCTCAGCACAGCTTCAGTCGATTGCAATGATGTCTACCGCAGCCGAGACCGCCACTGGGGCATTGATGTTCCCAGGCCAGGGGACGCAGTTCGTGGGAATGGCTGCGGACGTGATCGAGAAGAACGGGCCTGGCAAGGCCTTGTTTGACCGCGCATCCGAAGTGCTGGGCTACGACTTGACCGCTCTGTTGCTGGAGGGCCCTGCCGAGAAGCTCAACGCCACCTCATACAGCCAGCCTGCGGTGATGGTCAGCTCTCTGGCGGCTTTGGAGGAGCTGAAGGCCGAGAATCCAGACCTGATGGCTGGCATCGGCCATGTGGCTGGGTTCAGTCTCGGTGAAATCACGGCCCTGGTCGCGGCCGGCGCTCTGAGCTTTGAGGACGGGCTGAAGCTCGTGAAGGTGCGCGCAGAGGCAATGCAGGCCTCGTGTGACCTGAAGCCGAGCGGCATGGGCAGCATCACCGGGCTGTCTGACGAGCAGATGGAGGAGCTGATCTCTGGGACGCTGGCCGAGACCTCCGGCTCTCTGCAGATCGCCAATTACCTCTTCCCAGGGGGACGTGTCATCTCTGGGGACGTCGAGTCGGTGGATATTGCCTGCGAGAAAGCAAAGGAGATGGGGGCGGCTGCGGCATCGAAGCTTGTGGTCGCAGGAGCCTTCCACACAGCCTTCATGGACCCAGCAAAGGAGGCTGTCGCTGCCGCGCTGGCGGATATCGAGGTGAAGCTGCCGTCTGGCCTGAATTTGTATTCCAATGTGACTGCTGAGCCCTACACGTCTGCAGAGCAGATCAAGGAGCTGTTGGTTCAGCAGGTGGTGAGCCCTGTCAAGTGGGAGCAGACAGCGGCAACCCTTGGGGCTCTTGATGGCGACCTGTATGAAATTGGTGCTGGACAGCAGCTGAAGGCGATGATGAAGCGTGTGGACAAAAAGGCGTTCAGAAGAGTAACCACCGTGGGTGGCTGGAGGCCCCCCCGGAAATAGAACTGTCCCACGGCTCATCTAAGCGAGCTGCGCCAGGGGTGAAGGCGAGATGACAGGGCTGTGGCAGGATGCATTCGTTATGTAACACATCACGACATTGTTGTGTGAAATGCTTAAGGGAAGCCAGCGCTTGTGCGGTCAAGCGCTTGCAACACAACGAACGCAGATTGCATCTGCTAAAGCCGCAGGTCAAGTGCCGATTTAAAGCCGTTTGTGCTAAAGCTGGCCGCTTTGGAGTGCAGGAGGTCTGTAATAGCCCCCCTCCGAGCCCCAGTCCTAGCGAACCATTGCCAGTGGTAAAGGCGCCAAGTTGCCATCATGGCCACATGGTTGGCATATTGCACTTTTCAGTGTCGTTTGGGCCAGAGTCATATGGTCTTACAGTCCTGCATCCTTGTACACCTTTGAAACATAATCGTTTGCTCAGTACAGATAAATTGTACAAACAGCAGCACAATGCCAACTCTTCGTTTGCAGATTAGATATCCACGTGGCAGGTGCTCGGAAACAAGAGTTGTGGCATGTCTATCTTTTGCCAACCCACCAAAGGGGCGGGTTTTTGGCTTGCATAAGCGCCAGACAGAATCCAGTCCACTCTGGTCTGTGGATGCGTTTCTTTACCCTACTGTAATGGAGCAAGCCGTGCGGCCTGTTGTGGCGCTGCCGCAGCTGCAATGGCGGCTGCGGCTGGTTCGCCGAACACCCGCAGGCGCACCAGGGGCTGACGATGGGTCTGTGGCCTCGAAGATGGAGGCACCCCTGCAGGTTGTACCATTTGGTAGAGTCCAGTTGGTAAGCGTCCAGCGCTGTGATCCGGTGTTCCATTTACCAAAGCCAAATTTCGCACTGATTGGACTTGGATTGAATCAGAGATTGAACTTTCGAATGTTTCTTTTTTGTTTTGCGCGTTGTTGCATTGTCACGTGCTTTCGGAGATTTCTGAAGTGCTGCATTGTACGTTGCGCATTTGTCTCGGGGGCAACAGAGCATGGGTGCGAAGATTGCCAACGCTGGCCGTATCTGACACGACCGGGTACTGTTTTTGCTGCAACCGCTAAGGGGAAAAAGTGAACATGGGGCATCGGCCCATGTCGGCCCATGGCGGGGTATATGCCAATTTTCATGGCCACATTTCTTGGGTACCCAGATTTAAATAAACAAAAGCATATTTGGGCGAAAGCAAAACAACAACAACAACAACAATAACAACAACATCCACATGACCTACGCTTCTGTTACTATTCAGGTTTACAACGGGAAATAGAGTGCTCAGATTCTTTGTTTTTTTTTGCATTTTTTTGAGGTTAAAAAAAGATAGTTCACTGGGGTTCAAGAAGAAGAAGAAGTGATTTAGGCCCCCTTTTTGCTTTGGAGGGGGATCCAGAACAAAAAAAGCACCCCAACTACAATACATTTGCATGGAGCATATAGCCACAACCGACCGCTTTAAGGTGTGTGTCCCTGATATAGTGTGGGATACCCGATAACAATCCAGGCTCTTTTCGAGTGTGATGATATTTGTTCCTATGGGGCAGAAAGGCCCGCAAAATGGGGACAAGGCTCCCTGAGACCTGGGAGATAGGGTGCTTGGCAGATGGTCCATGAATGGGCCGCCAGCACAGAATTCTTGCAGGGGACATGAAGCCACAATATAGGCTCTTGCATAGGGTGTGATCCTGATACGCCAGCGAATATGCCACAATCAATGCTCTTCTTGGTGTGGCCCAAAGTGGAGTGCGTAATACTCTACGCTGTTTTCAAGCGCCCACCTGTTCTCTGGTGGAGTGCAGATATGCTGCAGACTAAACATTTTATAAGCATGTTAACCATGTTACTGGCTCCACAATGTCTTCCCTTGACCTATGTTGCTTTCAAGTCACTGTTCATGCCACTGACCCATTGCTTGCCCATACTACAGATGCCCAAAATGTCATGGCTGCAAGGTGTCTCCTCCTTCGGGAGCAATGGGTTGTTCGCGTCCCAAAAAATGTACTTGGAAATGGCATCTGGTGATCTGTGCATGATGATGAAGCTCAATTCTGTTCAGGACAACATTCTGCCACACATTGCAACCCAATGCTGTTTGTGTCGATTAGATTGGACATTGTGGATGATAGGTTTGTGCCAAAGATTATGAAGCCCAAGCTCATTCTTAAACCCCAAGCAAGCCGGCTCCAAAGGCTGCCCCAAAGGGCAAGCATATGCAATTATTTGAGATGAGGGCAAGGGTGGGAAGGGCTTATATTCTACAGCACCTGACGCCCTTAATGTCCCATAAGTACAGCCAGAACTTGCAGAATGTTAAGCTACGTGAAGACACATCAGATGATAAGGTGCAAGCACACCATACCAAACGAAACCATGCGATGCCATGCCAGCCATGCCTTCCCTCCCAAACATGCACGAACCCCCAATGCCATTCAAACACACCACTTTTTCTCAAAATTGGGTCTCACATTGCTTACCTTTTTTTGCACCATTGCATTGCCGTGGCCAAGACGCAAATCTACCAAAAAATCCAATCATGGCTCACCAAACAATTTTGGAGTAACGTGCCTTCAACAAGACACATAGATGATAAGGTGCAAGCACACCATACCAAACCAACGTGCCATGCCATGCAATGCCTTGCCTTGCCTTGCCTCGGCGAGCTGAGCCGAGGCGAGCGAGCGTGTGGGTGGGTGCCTTACTGTTGCATGTGTCATGCGCAAGCACCGTGTTGTCTAAGCGTAGAGTGGGCATTGATCTACTGTTTTGTTTGGTTTTACGGGACCGCGCCCGTGTTTGAGCAGGGTTGGGGGGTCCATATTTTGGGCACATGGATATGGATAGCAAACAGGCTTATGGGGTCTCTGTCCACATGGAGTGGAACCACAACAACAGCAGTTCAAGTAAAATAAAAAAAAAACAACGGTTCAACACTCCGCGCCTAGACAAAGCCATGCTTGTGCTGGGAGGGGGGGGGGAGGGGGCATGGATATGAAAGACGTTGTAATGGCGGTGTCCACATTGCAAGAATCAACTTAGTGGGAGTAATGTCCAACATCGTTACATTGGTGCATTGGCCAGTTTGGCAATTTGCTCTTCCCATTTGTTCTGCACATTTGCTCAACACATTTGCTCCCAATGCCCAATTTGCAAGCACTGCCCACTTGCAAGGTTGTTGTAACCAAGCCAACTTGCCAACACCTTCGCATCACCTTGTACCATTTTCACTTCCACCTCCTTGAAGCTCATGGCTTTGTGGCAAGTGAAAGGCAACATGCCAACATTTAGCCATATTGCATCAATTGAGCCAATCTGCCAAATTTTTGCCACCCCTTCTTCCACCAAGCCCAACTTGCACAAACCGCAATTCCATGCTTCTTGAAAACAACTCACTTGCACGCTTATTGAAACCAAGCCAACGTGCCCACACTCTGCCATCACCTTGTACCAAGTTCACTTCCACGCTTATTGAAGCTCATGGCTTTCTGGCCAGTGAAAGCCAATACGCCACCATTTACCCATATTGCATCGATTGAGCCAATGTTCCAAAATTCTGCCACTCTTTGTTCCACGAAGCCCAACTTGTACAGACCCCAATGCATCCAGCCGTGCCCTTCGCCCAAGCCTAAGGCGTGGCCGTGGCCATCACACAACCCAAGCCATTTGTTGCAGCATACTTTGATAGCAGCTCGAGGCCTGTCCTCAGTTCCAATCCTCTGTTTTAATTTGATTGTGGCTGTTATCACCCAAGTTTTGGTGGTCATTTCTCCAAGGTGAACCTAAGATGGAAGTTCAACTCATGTTGTTTGGAGAGATATTATTCTCTTGTGGTCCCCAAAGGATAGACACCTGTGCTAAATGCCGAGGCTAGGCTAGACTAGGCTTTCAGCCCAGAAGCAATAACTGCAAACTCGACCAAAGATGTGCACGGAATTCAGTTATCTTTGAGATCACAATACCATGGAGCTGCAATAAACACGTGACCTCAGAAATGAAAACTGCGGTGCTGCATTTCAACAGTTGACCAGGCATTTCTGTGCTGCTTCCATTTCCCTTTTTTTTTCCGCCCAGGTATAAACCGACATGTGAAAAGTTCTATGCAATTTTGTATGTGTCACGTGGCTCGGGCACTCGCCAATGTGGCCGCTCGCTCTCGTGCTGGGCATCTTGTACATGTGCGCCAGCACTGCCACTGCTCGCAGCCCAGGCGCCTTTAGCCCCTGCCTGTGCACTGCACCTGCACGGACCCGGGTACTCCGGCCGGAACTGAGGGTGCTGCCTCCTGCAGTGCATTGGAATGTCCCAGCGGATAATCCACGAAGGTAAACGCCGCGCCACCGCCCTGGCTTTGTTTTCGTTGTGATCTGCAAGTAAGAAACGTTAGAGCTTTCATGATCCGAGATCTTGTGAGTGAGTGAGAGGTGTAGTAGCCTGAGACAGATTGAGACAGAGATTGGAGATGTTGCGACAGGAAACCAATGGTCGAATGCAAAAGGACACGTTTTGCAGCCTCTAGCCCTGCCTAAGCCCCCGTGGCTGGTTTAAAAGAACACAAAGTCACTGTCTGCACCGAAATACCTCAGGAACCCTGTGAGACACCCCAAGAGGTGCAGGGTTGGGGATTGTGATGTTGTTCCTTTTTGCAGATCCCCGTCTGTTCGGACTGCACGAGTTTCGGTTTCCAGAGCAAGATGGCCGCGCTTACCTATTGCGTTTGCATGCGGATTGGCGTGTAGGTCTTGGTGGTCACCCTCCCCCCCCTCCTTGCGAGAACGCCCTTGTCAAAACAACAGTAGGTGTTGGTTCTGCAACCTTCGGAACCGTGTCCTACTTTGCCCTTTAAACCCCCCCCCCCCATTTGTCAGAACGGCAGTCGGGCTGTCAAATTTGGGACTTGAGTGTGAGAGGGCACTGTTGCCACAGCGCGCGCGGTGCAAACTTTGGGTATATCTGGGTACCTCTCCTGGTCATAATTGCAACCATCAAGAGGCCTCCAGGAAAGAACAAAGACTATCCAGAAGCCTCTGGGATTTATTGCTCACATAAGAGCGGAAGTGCTACGTAACCCCTGTGTTCTCGGGGGTTCCCATCAAAGGGGACAACATCAAAAGTGGCTGCCTACCCCTTGCCTTCTCGGGGGCCCACATGAGGGTGGAACTGCTGCGTAACCCCTGCATTCTCAGGGGTCCCCATCAAAGGGGGACAAAATCAAAAGTGGCTACCTCACCCCTGCCTTCTCGGGGTACATATGGTAGCTAGTTATTGAATGGGTTATTGTTAGCATGCGGGATGTGTGTGATCTACATACCGATGACATCATCCTCTAGTTTTCTCTAAGAAGCTAGAGTTTTTTCGTATTGGCAGAATGTGTTTCTTTGTTTGTTTTGCGTGCGTGTGTTTCGTGTGTATTTTTCATGACTCATTGGGGGGGGGGGGGCAATACACCTGTTGCTCTCCTGCCACTCTCCACGGCTAAGGGCACCAATCCCGCATCATGCTCAATGTGGGGGCTACAAGGCGGTGTGGGAGCGTGGACTCAAGCTCGACATCTTAGCCAGGGCCCAAGATATAAGAACGGCCCCAACTACTTCGTGGCGGTAAAGGCAGCCACAGGCCGCCATCTGGCAGTGGCGGGGTGGCCGGCGATGAGCTAGCGACCACCATGCAAGTCTTACTACACTAAGGCCTGGGCCACAAGGTGGTTGGGGGCAAGCAGGGGGGGGGGGGGCATCTGCGGAGAACGACAGCATGGGGGGTTATTTTTTCGTTGGCCAAAATTTTAGGCAAAAGTAAGGTTTTCATGTAACTGAAACCCCCCCCTTTTTTGGTTGAAGGGTTTGCTTAGTCCACCTCACACTCCCACTCCAGTTGGCGAAAAGTTGCCCTTTGTGTTGAGGATATGGACTTTTGTTGCCAATGTGCAACTTTTGGGCCACTTCTGATCAGGGCGGTCCCAAAGGAACCAAATTTTTTTCTTTTTCAGGGCCGCCCTTATGGACCACCCCTCAGGGCATTTTACCACCGACGACGGGCATTTTACCACCGACGACGACGCAGGCCATTCTTGTCCCCTTTGATGGGGACCCCCGAGAATGCAGGGGTTACGTAGCACTTCCGCCCTCATGTGGGCCCCTGAGAAGGCAGGGGTGAGGTAGCCACTTTTGATTCTGTCCCCTTTGATGGGAACCCCCGAGAACGGAGGGGTTGCGTAGCACTTCCGCCCTCATTTGGGCCAAGACAGGTCTTGTGCTTGCAACTACGCTTTTCTAGGGTACTATGGGCTGCATCTTGGGAAGGTTCACTGGTGTTTGACCACTAGTAGTTGCCACAGTGTGGACACGGTGCGCGCGCGGCGCAACGACACCCTCTGATTCTCGCGGGGGGCGGGGGGTGCAGTTGTTGGGGGCCAGGCTCCATGAAATCTTTCTGCCCATGTTGGCCTACTCACCAGGCGCACGCTTTGTTCAGGGTCCCGCTCCCCGTCCCAGTCGTCGAACGTGTCTGGGCGACTTCGCGCCTCATCGCCCAGCTCACCTCCGAGGCCGCAGCAGCCGCAGGCCCTGCAGTGCAGCGGGAGGGCGTCATGATTCAGGCGGCACGGACCCCCATCGATGTACCCTCAGGTGCCCCCGCCCAGTGCCATTGAGGTCAGAGGCCCTCTCGGGAGTGGGCTGGGGCAAGGACTGGCGCTGTAGCTGTAGCTGTGGCCAGGGCTGGGGCCAAGGCTACTGCTGAGGCTGTGGCGATGGCAAGAGCCAGGCTGTGGCGGTGGCCGGGCCTTCAGCCTGGGACTGGGACTGCCTCAAGGGCTGGGCTTGTCTCATCTGATTTCGTTCGTTTGGTTGGACCATTGCTGGTGAGTGTACTTGGCCAGTGAGCACACCAATGGCGACCGTTTAATGCACCCTCCCCCCCTGTACAAGCTACCGTCTTGTCCAAAACGCAGAGGGTGCAGGGGCCGCATTAATTCGGGGCCTAATTTAACTTAATTTAATTTAATTTAATTTAATTTAATTTAATTTAATTTAGTTTAGTTTAGTTTAATTTAATTTGATTTGATTTGATTTGATTTAATTTAATTTGATTTAATCAGGTACCAATTTTGCTGCAACCACATAAGATAAGCGTTTGGTATTAAAATGTCACGTTTGTGGGCTAAGGGACATTTGAGGTGTTTTTGTTTGCCCAATGTTTAGGGGCCCTGGGCATTATCCCGACCTGTGCATGGGTGCATGTGCATGGATGCACGGGTTCGTGAACGCAGTGGGCGCCACAGCAGACGCTCAATGACCAGGGTTGTGGTGCAGATGCGTCGCCGTGCCATGTCATGCAGCGATGGCCTGTTTGTGGAAGGGCGGCATGAGTGAGGGACGGTGTCACAACAGATCATCAACAATGAGGTCGGGGAAATACTCTGAACAGGTGCGCGCGTACAGAGTGACCGTATGGAGTGTCCATATGGTGCGAATGTCCCTCCCGCCCCACCCACCGCCCATGCGTGTGACTGGCATGGACATGGCCGTAGCCTCTGTCTGGCTCTCCAGTGGCAATAAGCCGTTCTGCTGTTGGTGTTGCAGTGGCGAGGGCATGTGCTTGGGCCATTCGCATTGCAGAGTGAGACACTGTCCGCACAGAATGGTATTGGGGTATCGGGCATTTGCCGCAGCATTGATGTGTCTCACAGGGGCGGGATCCGTGAAGATTGCTGGGCAAATCAAGCACCTGATTTTAGGGAGAAGGCTCCTGGCAACGGCAACAGGAACAGCAACGGCCACGCCTACTGTGCAAACGACCCTCACTCCCACATCCACCATGACAACCACGTGTACGCGCACTTCCGTACCCACACCCACACTCACACCAGCTCCAACATTGACAATGACACGTACCTCTGTACCGACACGCACAGCCACGGGGACAGGGACCTGCACGCCCAGCCTGACATTCACTCCAACAGCCATAGGCACATCCACATCAACATGCACATGCACCCTAACATCGACGCCGACGCCATCATGCACGTTCACAGTGCTGCCCACATACACACGCACCTACCTGCCGACATCGACAACCACTTTCACATCTACAGCCACAGGCCCAGCCACATCCACGTTCTCTGCTACCGTAACAGCCACTCCCAGTTCCACATCAACGTGCAACCCCACCCCGACATCACCTCCGACCGTAACAGCCACGCCCAGTCCCACATCGACGTACAACCCCACCCCGACATCAACTTCTACATATACCGCGATACCCACGGTCACGCCCTCATGGACACCCACCCTCTCATCCTCACCGACAGCCACATCTACAGCCACAAATACATTACTTGGCACTGGCACATCAACAGCCACATGCACAGTCTTACCCACGCCCACAGTAACGCCTACAGGGGCGCTCACATTCACACCCACGTCAACGCTCACACGGACACCCACAGCTTCACCCACACGCACTCTTCGCCTCACTTCTTCATCGACTCTCACGGCCACAGGTACACGCACATGTGTGCCAACAGCCACACCCACATCCACACTAACGTTATTACCTACACTGACACAAACGGTCACAAATACACCCTCACCAACGTTCACACCCATACCGACGTTCACCTACACGCCAACAGCAACGTGCACGCCCTCACCGACACTGTCAGCAACACTTTCGAAGACAGCCACAGGATCTCCCACAGCCACAGCAGCAATAACACGTACTTCAACGTCGACACACAGCGCCAGCCTTCTTTTTACCCCCTCACTTTCTTATACTTGCACCCATACCTACACTCCGCATTCCACGTTGACATCAACACTCACATGCACATCTACACACACATCCGCGGCCACAGTATCACCAACGTCAACATTGACATTCTCACCGACACTCACACCGACATTGACACCAACCTGCACACCAAGCACCACATCCACACTGACACATAGCGCTTCAGCAACAGTGTCCACAACACCGACATCAACACAGACTACCACATCCACAGGCACATTTACACCCACATTGACACCAACATTCACAGCAACATGGACATCGACACCCTCACCCACATGCACTCCAAGTCCGACAACCACAACCACCCTTGCATTCACAGCCTCACCCACAGCCACCTCCATACAGACATTCACAATCTCACCCACAGCCACATCCACGATCACCCCCACATCCACACCTTCATCTAGCCTTTCATCATCACTGTCTTCAACACGGAGTTCAACAGCAACTCCAACACCAACAACCACCCGAACGATCACACCGACATCAACACGGAGTTCAACAGCAACTCCAACACCAACAACCACCCGAACGATCACACCGACATCAACCTCAACCCCAACACCGACACCAACACAGACACCAACGTCCACTGCCACATTACCGCTAACATCAACGCCTACACCCACTTCAGCAGTGACACACACGGCCACCCTCACAATCAGTCGTACATGCACTCACACGTCTCCTCACACGTCCACGCCCACGTCCTCACCGACGTTGACGCTGAGTATTTCGCCGTCAGAGTCATTTTTAGCGACACCCACAACCACACCCACCTCCACACCCACAGCCACACGTACGCGCACGCACACGTCCACAACTACCATCACACGCACACCCACAACCACGCCCAGCTGTACACCAACCTCCACGTTGACAATTACACCCACACCCACATTCACATTCACACCTACACATACGTGGACACCCACATCCACGCTTACATTTACACACACATCTACACCCACGCCAACGTCCACATCTACACCAACACCTTCGTCCACGTTCACATTGACACCCAGCCTGACAGCCTCACCCACTGTTACACCCACACCTACACGTACATTCACACCCACACCAACACCGACACCAACATCCTCGGTCACAACCTCATGCACAGTGACATTGTCACCCACACGGTCACCCACCCACACGTGCACCGCCACACCCACAGCCACGTGCACATTCACACCCACATCCACACCCACACCCACACCCACCATGACACCTACAAGCACATGCACAGTCACGCCCACATTCACGCCTACGCCTACATGTACAGTCACACCGTCGCAGACCTCTACAGCAACACCCACTACATCATTCACAGTTACACGCACCCCCACATCCACTCACACCAATACGCTGTCACGAACCTGTACATCGACGCCCACGTTAAGCGTTACACCCACACTTTCTCCATCTCCGAGCCTGACGGAAACAATGTCCCCAACGCCGACCCCAAGCTCTACCCAAACCTGCAGCCCTACCTCGACCCCAACCGTGACGCCAAGCGTAACCATAAGCCCAATAGAAACCACGAGCATGACTTACACCTCCACTCCCACCCCTTCAGCCAGTGCTTCACCAACGCCCACGCCCACGCCTACACCGACGCCCACACCGACGCCGACGCCCAGCCCCACCCCGTCACTGTCTATGTCGGGTACTGGAGAAGCTACTTGGGCAGGCACACGCAGCACCAGCGCTTCCATGTCCATATCACTCTCCACAACGCTCTCTCCTGCACTCACTTCCACACAGTCCGATTCCTGTACACCGTCTGCATCCCTCCCACCGAGTCACTCCCTCACTTTTTCCGGATCTCGCACTCTGTCTACACCGTCCTTCACGATGGTTCGGAGCACCACAACAAGTTGCACCCTCGCTCGCTCGTCCTCACCTACCGGCAGCCCTTCCGTCATCTCAGCGTCCACAGTCACGACGTCCCCATCAGGGTCACGGTCGTGTAGCACACCACCAACTCATACGGAGACCCGTCTGCGTGGCTCAACCGCAAGCGCCACCGCCAGCAGTACATCGCTGCCCACAACAACCCGCACTGGATCGTTTTCCAGAACACCCTCGGAACGGTCCATATCAACTACTGGGACCCCGGCAGCGTACCGCACGGGATCGCCCACGCCGTCCTTTAGTGCGGCCCGCAGTCCAAGTGCTTCACCCTCCCCCTCTCCATCCACGCCTACTTCCATCCCGTCTCCCTCACCCACAGCGACGGACACCGTCTCGTGGGCCGAGTCCGGCACTGCATCGACGGGTTCTTACAGCCCCGCCTACACTGACAGTTGCTCCCGTAGCCCGTCCTGCAGCAGCATCACGCCATCCCGCACTGCATCCTGCACCTGCAGCCACACGGCCTCCCGCGAACTGACCCCGTCCGCCCCCACCACCACGGGCTCCACCTCCAACTCCCCGTCGCCGTCACGAAGCCCCTCCTCCACATCCACCTTCTCCAGCCCAAGCCGCAGCCCCACAGCCTCGCCGTCCCTCACAACCTCCCCCGCCCACACCCCCACAACATCCCCCCTGCCGTCTGCCACCTCCTCCTCGTCCTTTTCCTTCAGCGGCTCGCCCCCAGTGTCCACGACACAGACCCCCGAAATGACCACTTCTTTGACAGCCGCCTCCACCGCATCATCGTCGGACGTCACTACGCTCACCCCATCCCCAGGCAGTACGGCCTCCCACACTGCCTCGCCCCCATCCTCCAGCCCATCCTGCAGCCTCACCCACAGCCCGTCCGCCACTCCCCTGTTCACGCAGTCTCCTACGCTCACCCGCACCACTACCTCTGTGCATACCCGCACCTGGACCCATTCCCCTCGCTCCCCGTCGAGCTCGTACTCAGTGTCTGGCTCCGGCTCTGGGTCCCGTTCCGTCTCCAGCACCACAGCACCCTCCACAACCGCCACTGCCAGCGTCTCGCCCCCGGAAACGCACACGCGGTCTCTCACTGCGAGCGGAACCATGACCGAGCACGTGACCCCCACCCGTTCCACCACCGGCAGCGTCTCTGGCACCGCCCTCCCGTCACTGCACCGCACCCCGAGCCCCACGGGCACGCAGTCCCCAACGAGCTCCATGTCGCCGATCCTCAGCCCAACGGGGACAGTGTCCGCCCTGCCCTTGGAGACCGCTACCCCAACGCGGTCTGGGACGCTCTCATACCGCCCAAGCCTCACCCCGTCATTCTCTCTACCCTCCCCGACGCCCACCACTCAAACCCCCTCCCCTTCCCGGTCCGTCTCGCGTACCACCGCCACCCTGACGTCTAGCCCCTCACTGAGCCTGACGCGCACTTCCACCGCCGGCGGCTCCACCTCCCACACCCCATGCCGGTCCCCCACCCCCTCCCGCACCCTCACCGTCAGCCTCACTCCCAGCCCCTCCTTCAGCGGGTTTTCACCCACGCCATCGTCCTCCTCCACAGGCAGCTCCGCGTCACAGTCCGCCAGCGCCAGCTCCGCCCTCACCCTCTCCCGCAGCCCCAGTCCCACTTTCCGCCCCACCGTCACCGGCTCACCCACCCATTCCGCCACCCCATCCCACACAGGGTCCCGGCTGCGCACCTCCTCCACATCCCGCAGCGTGACCTCCCCCGCATCCCGCACCCCCACACGCTCTCAGGCGCCCCCCTTCACAGCCTCACGCACGCAGTCCCGTACGCCCACCGGCACCTCCGCGTGCTCTGTGTCTCCGACGGCTCGAGATACCGCGACCCGCAGTGGTCGCGGCAGCGTTTCCCCTTCCCGCTCCCCCGGCCCATCGCGCACCTCTTCCCCTGCCCTCTCGGTCACTGCCTCGCGATCCCTCACGCGCACACTCCGAGCGTCGCTCACTCTCTCCCCTGCCCACACCCGCACGCCGTCCCCGCGCTGCACGCCCACCCCCACGGCCTCCACGGCCACGTCCTCCGCCTCCCCCACCGCCCGCGCCACGGGCACAGCCTCCCCTCCGTCCTGCACCGCCACCCCGACCCGCAGCCGCAGCCCCAGCCTCAGCAGCGCTTCCTACGCCGCATCCCTCACCCCCTCGCACTCCCGGGCCCCAACGTGCACTTGCACCGCCACTGCCGCCTCCGTCACCGCCTCCGTGTCCGCCACCGCTCCGTTCTCCCGCTCCCGCTCCCTGACGCCCACTCCGTCCCGTAGCCTGAGCCCCAGTGGGCAACCCTCGAAGTCACAGTCGCGCACGCCGAGCTCTGCTGCATCCGGGACCGGGACCGTGTCTGTGTCGGCGACGGCGGTCAGGAGCGCATCCACGAGCTGCAGTGCCGCACGCACGGTCTCTGCCAGTTGTACTCCAACCGGCAGCCGAACCCGGACCCCTACCGCAGTCCCCAGTCTTCGTGGGACCGAGACCGCCAGCCCTCCAACCCGCACCCTCACCACCGCCAGCCCCTCTCGCACCGGCACCGCCAGCCCGCCAACGGCACGCGGGAGTGTCTCGCGCTCGTTCACCGCCACAACTTCGTGCACCGCCGCCCCGTCCCCCTCATTCAGCTCCGGCTCCCGCACCGCCAGCGCGTCCGGCAGTGCGTCCGCGAGCGAACCGGCGTCCCCCACCGCGAGCCGCTCCCACTCCCTCTCGGCAACGCGGGCGCCCACCTGCACGGCTACCCCCACCCGCTCTTGCAGCGCTGCAGCGACGTCGACCCACAGCCCCTCCTCCTCCGGCACGGGATCCGCCACCGCCACGGCCACCCCACGGCCGCTGCGAAGCCGCAGCTGCAGCCGGAGCCGCACCCCAACGGCAACCGCAGCGCACAGCCTCACGGCCTCGGGGCTCCGGACACCCTCCCGCACCGCCACCCCCACCGCTGCCCCCACCCGCACCCACACCGGCACCGGCACACGGTCGGGGGCACTGACACGCACACCGACGACCCCCTGGTCCCCCACGTCGACACCCCCCGCCTCCCGCAGTCGCTCCGGCACGGGAACCCGCGGAACCTCGGCCTCGATGTCCGCGCCCTGCGGGCCCACCACCACCGGCACGCGCCACCGTAGCGACACCCCAACGCACTCTGCGTCCCCGAGCCGCTCCACTGCCACGGCGTCTCTCACGCAATGGCCGCTCCCCACCATCACCAGCACCGGCCAGATCACTCACAGCCACTCCCGCAGCGGGTCTCCCGCCGCCACCGCCGCCCCCACCGCCTCCGACACCCCCACGCTCTCCCGCACGCACGTGCCCACCGCCACCCGGTCCGCCTCACTGGCCTCCCGCACGTGCTCCACCGTCAGCCCCGCGTTGTCCAGCAGCGCCTCGGCACTCGCCACCGCCACTCCGTCGCCCTCGGGCAGTGCCGGGCGCACGGCAAGCCCCAGCGGGCAGCCCAGCGTCTCCCGCACCGCGACCAGCAGCAGAAGCAGCGCCACCCTCTCCTGCAGCATCACCTCCGGCCTCTCCCCGTCCGCTCCATCCACCACAGCCACCACCTCCCGCTCCACTGCCTCCGTGACAGTGTTCAGAACTGTCCCCCCCCGCACCGCCTCCTACACCGAGACCCTCATCCGATCTATTACCCGCACGCCGACCCCCGCATCGTCGCCCACCCCCAGAGCCACCGCTTCCCTCACCTTCACCTTCTCCAGCGCCACCCCCACCTACGCCCAAGCCCCGTCACGGTCGCCCACACTCTCCCTCACCCGTACCCCGTTGCTTCTGGGCACCGAGACCGCCACCCGCAGCAGCTCCGCGTCCGCATCGCGCACGGCCTCCGCGACCGGCACGCGCTCGGGCTCTCGCACGCCCAACCCCAGCCTCGCCTCGTCGCTCACGCCCTCCGGGACAGCACGTGCAACGTCCACCGCCTCGGCGCCGCGCCCGGCCACGCCGTCGCCCTCCCCAACGCAGCCACGCACGGGCACCAGCACAGCCCCTGCCACTCGGTCTCCGACGTACGAGCCCTCCCTCAGCCCCACACGGTCGGCCTGGGCTGTGACCGTCTCCGGCCACCCGACCTCCTCCCGCACCACGACCCCCTCGTCATGGGCCACCGCCACCGCCACCGCCTCCCGCAGCCGCACTCTTTCCTACGCCGCGATCCCCTCGCCCCAACCCTCAGACACCCCAACGAGCACCGGCAGCCGGGGCCTCCCTATCAGCGCCACGGCCACCGCCACTGGGGCCGACACGCCCACCGTCTCCTCTACTCTGCTGCCCTCTGTCTCGGTCGGCTACACCCCCACCGCGACTGCCGGCCCAACGCCATCCCTCAGCGGCACAGCGACCCTCAGCCTGAGCTCGCGTTCCGCGTCCCCCACGGCCTCAGCAACCGCCAGCCGTACTTTGGAGGGCAGCGACCGCTTCACGTGGAGCCGTACGTTGTCCGGCACTGCCACTCTCGCGCCCTCTGCCACGCCCGGCGCCGCCGCAACCCGCTCCGCCGCGCCGTCCGCGTCAGTGTCGGAGGCGCGCCCGGCCACGCGGTCCGGCACCCGCACCCGCGGCCTGTCATGGACCCGCTCCGCCCGACTGTCTGCCTCCCCCACGGCCAACGCCACTTGGACGGGCGGCATGTGGGCCACAGCGACGCACCGACTGCCAGGCACGCCCTCAGCGGCCGCCGTCTTGACCACGACTGCAGTTCATGGGCTCACCCACAGCCGCGCTCCTACTGAGACCCTCAGCAGCGGCGCGCTGCCTTCCGCCTCCTGGAGTCGCACGGACACCGCGGAGGTCGAGGACACCACGACCGTCTCGCAGGTGCGGTTCACGCGTACCGCCAGCGCCTCAGATACACTCGTGATCGCGACGCCGAGCGTCCCGAGGCTCACGCTCACGATGAATGTCAGCAGCCCCACCCTCCCACGCACCCCGTCGCCGCTGCTGGACCCGACTCTGAGCCGGGCTGCCAGCCCCAGCCTCATCGCGGCCCCAACCCTCACCGTCACTCACACTGACACCCCCACGCAGCTGCACGCGCGCCTCACCGCATCCGCAAGCGCCACTCCTACTGAGAGCCGGGACACCAGCGCGTCCCTGTCGGGGCCTGTAACGGAGGTCTTCAGCGCGACCCCAACCGTGACGATTTCAGCCACCGCCAGCACCCGGGGACTGGGCACCGACACCGCCACCGGCACCCCCTCAAGGACCCCGCCCCCGTTCGCGCCCGTGCGGCTGCCGGAGCAGTACGCGCTCAACAACCCGGTTCCCCTCACCTTCGTCGTAAACGGCAACTACCTGGACGCGGCCGGCACTTTGCAGTTGACCGGGGAAGTCTATGCCATTGTGGGGCCTCTCGAAGCCCCCGCAACCCCCGCTGCTGCGGCCCTGGTCCCGTCGCGCCGGCAGATGCCGGTGGACCCCGGCGCCTTTGAGGCCGAGAACCCGCTCTGCCGCAACTCCAGCGCCTCGGCCCGGCAGCCGCTGGCCGGGGCGGCGTTCAGCCGCTACAACCCGTCTTCCGACGCATTCTGGGAGGTCCGGGTGCAGACACGGTTCGAGCGGGGGGGCTACTACATGGTTTGCTTCACCCGGGCAGGCGAGTGGTGGAGCGCACGCGACCCCTTCTTGGTCCAAGGCGCCGACGCGTACGTCTTGGCCCCGGCCCGTCCGCAGCCGCGGTTCCCGTTCGCGCTCACGCTGCTCGGCTATGAATTGGGAGCGGGCGACGCGGTGGCGGTCGTCCCGGGGACCGCGTGCGGCGCCAACGCCACGGCGCTGTCGCTTGGGCCCGTTGGGGACTGGGACGGCGCCACCGTCAACACCACGTTGGCCCCTATCGTTTCCATGCGACTGCCGGACTTGAGTCTGGCGGGCCAGGGCATGTACCGCGTCTGCTACCAGGCGGCCGGCAGCCTGGCATGGTACCCGGTGGGACCGCCCTTCGCGGCAGCAGCCGTGGCAGGGTCGGCCGGATTCGCATCGCTGTCGATGGCCGCGCGCGCAGGCCTTTGGGTAGTCGCGGCCCTGGTCGCGCTGCTGTTGTGCGGGCTGTGCCTGCTGTGGGCGTCTCGCCGCAGACGGCGCACGCCGCAGGATTTGGATGAGGAAGTGCTGACTCCGGGTGTGTCCTCTGTCAGTGCGCGCTTGCCAGGCAGCTGACGTCATCAAATGATCCACGCGACTGAAGCCAATTCCGGGGGGATCACGCGCCACTGCGTGGTCTTCCTATTTTGGAGCCTCACGTCCCGACTAGAAACGTCCGCCGCTTAGCTTTTTAATTTCCTCCCTCCAACAGACGGAGGTTGAGCGGAAGAAAGTTCGCCCGCCGCTGGAAGTTGATTACCGTCGGCGTTTGGCGGTGATCATCACCCGTTGGCAATGCAAATGTCATCGGACAAACGGTTTCTTGGTGTTAGGGAAAATGGGTCTGTTGGTCACTATCAATGGGGGAAGTACACTGTGGGGCATCTGACCCAGGTACAGGGAGCGGTCTGCTGGGGGGACGAGGCGCCCCTGCACCTCATGTGATACGCTGTACGCCCTCCACCTCTTGCCCCATGCCTGTCCATGAGGGGAGGTGACGTACCCTTGATTTCGCCCCCACCGCTACTGTCCCTCCCCAACCGTCCCCAACCGCTACTGTCCGTCACTGGGGCTTCATTCCGCCGAACCGCTACTATTCGTCCCCAACTCCTCTCCAGCCATTTTGTAGCCGCCCGATTTGTCGGTCATTGCCCAGAATCCAACCAGCGTGAGTGGGGTCACGTTGATAGGGCAGCCATAACCCCAGGGTCAGAAATGGGAACCTCAGTGGGTTATTTCTTTTTCATTGTGGAAGGTCCCATGGTGCTGGCGATGTTGGAGATGGAGCAAGTTTTTCTGCTGAGCATCCCCAAATGGGAAACAATGAGAAGCTTGGCCGCTTGGGGGCTGGTGGGGTCAGGGGGAGATGTGGGTCAATTGGCACCCAACAACACAAGAGTGTCACTTGTTTCACGTGTGATAACAGGGTTAGTCACTGTCTGTTGTGTTCCCGTTTGTTCGGTGGTCATCGTTTTTGTGTAACTGCATGATAACATGGTAACCCAAATTACATGTAACGCATGACAACCTCTCTATGTTTGAGTTGCTTTGTTGTATGTACTGTGCTACTACACCCTCTGTTGTTATGGTTTTGAATCCTTTGTGCCGGAGGACCGAATGCTATGTAATACTTCATGTACCGTGTACAATACCATGGTCCCCCACATGATTTTCTATTTCTATGTGCAATCACGTCGTTCTTTGTACTATCCATGGGAACATGCTACCCACCCATTCCTATACACAATTGGTCAAGCCTCAAATTACATCTGTGTTGTCATGGTGGGTATGTACTTGGTGTTGCGGGTCGCTGATCATGTATGTGTTATGATGGTGGGTAGGTATTTGTTGCTGGGGGGGGGGGGGGGGGCTACCTGCTACACTGGCACAACAGTGTTGCTATGTACAATGGTTTATTGGTACATCGCATCTGACTAGCGACCATGCCAACACGGTAAGCCACCTTTTTTTTACAATACAACCAGTAGAGGCATACAGGTGATGGCGAATAGCATTGACAAATCACATGTGTGAACATAGTATCTCCATGGTACATAGTACCACTGAATCATGTTGCAAATGCTTTGTCCGTGCACAGCATACAGCACAGCGCAAGATATGGGTCAAAGTATTGCCCTACCTACCTGCCATGTACAATGGCACAATGGTGTTGCCATGCACAGTGGTACATGGGTACAACGCAAATTTGGCGGTGCCATGTACCATACAGGGCAAAGTTTCTCCCCACCTGCTACCGCACAACGGCGCAAAAGTGTTGCAATGCACACATTGACTCTACCGCATGGACCCACCCCGTCACCACATACCGTTACAAGGTGTGATCACCTCCTCTCTGCCATGAGAGTGGAGCGGGTGTTTCACCACTGTTTCCAGTTTGATAATGAGACAGCCCCTTGTAGCAGGGGTAGAAAGGGGCTTGAACAACCCCCCGTGCAAATGGGTCCTCGCTCCCTTGTGTCATATCTACGATGCGTTGTTGTGTTTTGTGCGTCTGGTGACGCTGCGTGCTCCCCTGGCGTGCTGTAACAAGGGTACAGAGTGTGCCAGATTGCTTGGCTGCGGATGTCCTGTTGGGTAGTGCAACCAATGTGCCCTCAGCCATGCATTGCCCCTGAGAACACCTCCCCCTGTGCAGCCGGCTCGCGTTCGCCATCGCGGCTGACGGGTGTTCTCCCCGGCGCGGGGCTTGGCCGGATCCCAAGCGGGCAGATCCATCCGGCGGTGCTGAGTGACGAGCCAATTGCAGGCAGGCCTCTGATGAAGCGGTTATCGTCGGGCGCCTGGGCCCTTGAGAGCGCGAAGCCGATGGGCGATACTGGCATATTGGCCTCGTCCTCCGCCGAGTCCCACTCCTCTGCACTCCCTCCAGCTTCACCCATTCCAGAGCCCCTCATTTGGGGGGACGAGGCAGTCTGGCAAGGCATGTCTGCATGCTGTTGTAGCATCACATGATCACGTTGCTGGCGCATGGTGGCAGTAACACGAAAGCCCCCCATGCTAAACACGGGGGCTGCGCCGGGATTGGGAGTCGAGCGGAGCATTACCCCAGACGGATGCATGTCATACATTTTTTACCACAAGAGACCCGAAACTGGCACAGCAAAATGCAGATTCTCACGAAGGCACCGCTGGAAAGCTCAACCAGTTTGTCCTTCTCCCCATTTTGGCCGTCTGCCAGAAGGTCGTTTTTTTTTTTTTCGAGCGGCGCATTTTTTTCAAGGCAAATCAGTTGCTGTTGGCATCATGGAGCAGGAAATGTGGTGTTGACCATTCTGGGTAGTGCATTTTGGTTGTATGTTGCCACCTGCACCTTATGTGGCCAGAAACTTGTGCCGGAATAGTGCCTTTTTTGTCCCCAGGACGCCGCATTTTTTTCTCTGGAACTTTGGGTGGGGGGTGGGGGTGGCGTAAATTACGCCGTTTTTTTTTTTTGCTGTAGGTTGTGTGCACTTATTTTTTTTCCGCGTAGTCACCTTTGGAAAAAACAACTGAAAGTGCTGTGGGTAGGCGACCCACGTTTTTTTTTGACGTGACCTACATCAAACTAAAACAAAGTGCATGTGACCTGAAGCAAAGCTCAAAGTACGCCACGTATCCTTTCGCACACGAGCATGTGCAAAAAGAGTATGTGCAGTTTGCATAAAAAAAGTGCACGGACCTACAGCAAGAAAACAACACTGAATGTAACCTAACTTTCTCTCTTTTTAGAGGGCTATGTAGCCACTTTGATTGCTCCCTGCCCTGGGGACCCTGAGAGGGCATGTGTTTGGTAGCCACTTGGATCTCCTCCTCCCCCTTTTGGTGGGTCCCATGCAGGGGTTATGTAGCCACTCCGCCCACATCTGGCCCCCCAATACAGAAGGGCTGATGTAGCCACTTTGATTTCCTCCCCCCTTTGGGGGGTCCCCAAGACGACAGGAGTTATGTAGCCACTTTGCCCATATTTGGGGCCCCAAGATGGCAGGGGTTATGTAGCCATTTTGATTTTATCCCCCTTGTCCCCTAGATGGCACGGGTTATGTAGCCGCTTCACCCGCGCTTGGGGCGAGCCACACCATGTTCAAGCTACACGACCGCTAGGTCCCGTATTTCTTTGGCACCAACATTTCGGGGCCAATTCGAGTGTCACCATCCGATTGCGGGTGCCAGAGTGAAGGGTATGGATTCCTTGGTTCTAGGAACGGGTTTGGGCCCTGTTGCGCCGGAATGATCTATCCGAAAATTCTATTGCCTTCCGCAAGTCCACCTCGCAGAGAATCCAATCCAAGCAACACACACACACACAAAATAGGGAAAAAACTACATAAATACGGGCTAAAACATGCTTTACATACCTTGGATGGTCATTTTAGGTGATCACCGCACCAAAAAAAAAGTTTCGAAAACTTCGATTTGTGAGCTGTGCAGGGTGAAAAACTGCATAAGCAGGTTGTGTACCAATCCCTTGGGAGACCCCCCCTCCCCCCACCCGAACCTAATACCCGAATAGGGTGAAAAACACGTAAATACGGCCTAAAACATGCTTTACATACCTTGGATGGTCATTTTAGGTGATCACCATATCAAAAAAACAAGTTTCGAAAACTTCGATTTTTGAGCTGCCCAGGGTGAAAAACTGCATTCTATTTTTGAGCTGCCCAGGGTGAAAAACTGCATAAGCATGTTGTGTACCAATCCCTTGGGAGACCCCCCCCCCCCCCGGACCTAATACCCAACTAGGGTGAAAAACACGTAAATACGGCCGAAAACATGCTTTACATACCTTGGATGGTCATTTTAGGTGATCACCATATCAAAAAAATAAGTTTCGAAAACTTCGATTTTTGAGCTGCCCAGGGTGAAAAACTGCACAAGCAGGTTGTGTACCGGCCCATTCACTATTGGTGGAAACATTATTGGTGGAAACAACCATTTCGCGTCGTTGGCACAGGCATTTGAGCGGCCCTCGGCAAGGCTAAAGACTTCAAAAAACGTCCTTTTGTATCCTAGTAGGCATGTAGTGTCACAACATCCCCACTCGCACCCCTCAGAGTGGGTACCACAGGGTCACCGAGGTCGCCAAAACCGCCAACATACCAAAAATGGCTGAAAAGTGCATAAACTGCGTAAGCGCTCGTCCCACTCCGCCCCATACAAACCCCATGGAGTCGGGACCCGGAAACACTTTTTCGGCTCAAAATCGAAAAAAACCAAAAGATTCATGATTTTCGACCCAAAAAAAGGGGGGTCATTTTTTCGATATTTTTGACCCCCCCCCCCACCTCCCTCAAAAGCTCAAAAAAGTGGGTTTCAGGTGGGGGGTGTTTGGGGGGTCAAGACCAAAAAACTCATTGGGGGATGCGTTTATTGGACAAAATAATGATTTTACAAGGGGTTAAACTAACAATTCAACCCCCTTGGGATAGGGTACGCGAATAGACCCAAAAAGGCCAAAATGGGGGGTATGTGGCGTTTTCCCCTATATACGCCTACCTGGTTTTGATCTAACAACCTCTGCGAGGTGATTCTATTGCCTTCGGCAAGTCCACCTCGCAGAGAATCTACCCCAAGCAACGCACACACAAAATAGGGAAAAAACGACATAAATACGGCCGAAAACATGCTTTACATACCTTGGATGGTCATTTTAGGTGATCACCATATCATAAAAACAAGTTTCGAAAACTTCGATTTTTGAGCTGCCCAGGGTGAGAAACTGCATAAGCAGGTTGTGTACCAATCCCTTGGGAGACCCCCCCTCCCCCCACCCGAACCTAATACCCGAATAGGGTGAAAAACACGTAAATACGGCCTAAAACATGCTTTACATACCTTGGATGGTCATTTTAGGTGATCACCATATCAAAAAAACAAGTTTCGAAAACTTCGATTTTTGAGCTGCCCAGGGTGAAAAACTGCATAAGCAGGTTGTGTACCGGCCCATTCACTAGGCCATTATTGGTGGAATTAGCCATTTCGTGTCTTTGGCACGGGCATTGACCGGCCCTCGGCAAGGCTACTGACCTCAAAAAACGTCCTTTTGTATCCTAGTAGGCATATAGTGTCACAAC
The DNA here is from genome assembly GCA_964036045.1 of Eutreptiella sp. 'Long Island Sound 2002'. Classification (NCBI taxonomy): domain Eukaryota; phylum Euglenozoa; class Euglenophyceae; order Eutreptiales; family Eutreptiaceae; genus Eutreptiella; species Eutreptiella sp. 'Long Island Sound 2002'. The sequence continues at coordinate 72,271,454 of OZ038386.1, forward strand.
ATCCCCACTCACACCCCTCAGAGTGGGTACCACAGGGTCACCGAGGTCGCCAAAACCGCCAACATACCAAAAATGGCTGAAAAGTGCATAAACTGCGTAAGCGCTCGTCCCACTCCGCCCCATACAAACCCCATGGAGTCGGGACCCAGAAACTCTTTTTCGGCTCAAAATCGAAAAAAACCAAAAGATTCATGATTTTCGACCCAAAAAAAGGGGGGTCATTTTTTCGATATTTTTGACCCCCCCTCCCCCCCACCTCCCTCAAAACCTCAAAAAAGTGGGTTTCAGGTGGGGGGTGTTTGGGGGGTCAAGACCAAAAAACTCATTGGGGGATGCGTTTATTGGACAAAATAATGATTTTACAAGGTTTTACAAACTAACAATTCAACCCCCTTGGGATAGGGTACGCGAATAGGCCCAAAAAGGCCAAAATGGGGGGTATGTGGCGTTTTCCCCTATATACGCCTACCTGGTTTTGATCTAACAACCTCTGCGAGGTGATTCTATTGCCTTCGGCAAGTCCACCTCGCAGAGAATCTACCCCAAGCAACGCACACACAAAATAGGGAAAAAACGACATAAATACGGCCGAAAACATGCTTTACATACCTTGGATGGTCATTTTAGGTGATCACCATATCATAAAAACAAGTTTCGAAAACTTCGATTTTTGAGTTGCCCAGGGTGAGAAACTGCATAAGCAGGTTGTGTACCAATCCCTTGGGAGACCCCCCCTCCCCCCACCCGAACCTAATACCCGAATAGGGTGAAAAACACGTAAATACGGCCTAAAACATGCTTTACATACCTTGGATGGTCATTTTAGGTGATCACCATATCAAAAAAACAAGTTTCGAAAACTTCGATTTTTGAGCTGCCCAGGGTGAAAAACTGCATAAGCAGGTTGTGTACCGGCCCATTCACTAGGCCATTATTGGTGGAATTAGCCATTTCGTGTCTTTGGCACGGGCATTGACCGGCCCTCGGCAAGGCTACTGACCTCAAAAAACGTCCTTTTGTATCCTAGTAGGCATATAGTGTCACAACATCCCCACTCACACCCCTCAGAGTGGGTACCACAGGGTCACCGAGGTCGCCAAAACCGCCAACATACCAAAAATGGCTGAAAAGTGCATAAACTGCGTAAGCGCTCGTCCCACTCCGCCCCATACAAACCCCATGGAGTCGGGACCCGGAAACACTTTTTCGGCTCAAAATCGAAAAAAACCAAAAGATTCATGATTTTCGACCCAAAAAAAGGGGGGTCATTTTTTCGATATTTTTGACCCCCCCCCCCCCCCCACCTCCCTCAAAACCTCAAAAAAGTGGGTTTCAGGTGGGGGGTGTTTGGGGGGTCAAGACCAAAAAACTCATTGGGGGATGCGTTTATTGGACAAAATAATGATTTTACAAGGGGTTAAACTAACAATTCAACCCCCTTGGGATAGGGTACGCGAATAGACCCAAAAAGGCCAAAATGGGGGGTATGTGGCGTTTTCCCCTATATACGCCTACCTGGTTTTGATCTAACAACCTCTGCGAGGTGATTCTATTGCCTTCGGCAAGTCCACCTCGCAGAGAATCTACCCCAAGCAACGCACACACAAAATAGGGAAAAAACGACATAAATACGGCCGAAAACATGCTTTACATACCTTGGATGGTCATTTTAGGTGATCACCATATCATAAAAACAAGTTTCGAAAACTTCGATTTTTGAGCTGCCCAGGGTGAGAAACTGCATAAGCAGGTTGTGTACCAATCCCTTGGGAGACCCCCCCTCCCCCCACCCGAACCTAATACCCGAATAGGGTGAAAAACACGTAAATACGGCCTAAAACATGCTTTACATACCTTGGATGGTCATTTTAGGTGATCACCATATCAAAAAAACAAGTTTCGAAAACTTCGATTTTTGAGCTGCCCAGGGTGAAAAACTGCATAAGCAGGTTGTGTACCGGCCCATTCACTAGGCCATTATTGGTGGAATTAGCCATTTCGTGTCTTTGGCACGGGCATTGACCGGCCCTCGGCAAGGCTACTGACCTCAAAAAACGTCCTTTTGTATCCTAGTAGGCATATAGTGTCACAACATCCCCACTCACACCCCTCAGAGTGGGTACCACAGGGTCACCGAGGTCGCCAAAACCGCCAACATACCAAAAATGGCTGAAAAGTGCATAAACCGCGTAAGCGCTCGTCCCACTCCGCCCCATACAAACCCCATGGAGTCGGGACCCAGAAACTCTTTTTCGGCTCAAAATCGAAAAAAACCAAAAGATTCATGATTTTCGACCCAAAAAAAGGGGGGTCATTTTTTCGATATTTTTGACCCCCCCTCCCCCCCACCTCCCTCAAAACCTCAAAAAAGTGGGTTTCAGGTGGGGGGTGTTTGGGGGGTCAAGACCAAAAAACTCATTGGGGGATGCGTTTATTGGACAAAATAATGATTTTACAAGGTTTTACAAACTAACAATTCAACCCCCTTGGGATAGGGTACGCGAATAGGCCCAAAAAGGCCAAAATGGGGGGTATGTGGCGTTTTCCCCTATATACGCCTACCTGGTTTTGATCTAACAACCTCTGCGAGGTGATTCTATTGCCTTCGGCAAGTCCACCTCGCAGAGAATCTACCCCAAGCAACGCACACACAAAATAGGGAAAAAACGACATAAATACGGCCGAAAACATGCTTTACATACCTTGGATGGTCATTTTAGGTGATCACCATATCATAAAAACAAGTTTCGAAAACTTCGATTTTTGAGTTGCCCAGGGTGAGAAACTGCATAAGCAGGTTGTGTACCAATCCCTTGGGAGACCCCCCCTCCCCCCACCCGAACCTAATACCCGAATAGGGTGAAAAACACGTAAATACGGCCTAAAACATGCTTTACATACCTTGGATGGTCATTTTAGGTGATCACCATATCATAAAAACAAGTTTCGAAAACTTCGATTTTTGAGCTGCCCAGGGTGAGAAACTGCATAAGCAGGTTGTGTACCAATCCCTTGGGAGACCCCCCCTCCCCCCACCCGAACCTAATACCCGAATAGGGTGAAAAACACGTAAATACGGCCTAAAACATGCTTTACATACCTTGGATGGTCATTTTAGGTGATCACCATATCAAAAAACAAGTTTCGAAAACTTCGATTTTTGAGCTGCCCAGGGTGAAAAACTGCATAAGCAGGTTGTGTACCGGCCCATTCACTAGGCCATTATTGGTGGAATTAGCCATTTCGTGTCTTTGGCACGGGCATTGACCGGCCCTCGGCAAGGCTACTGACCTCAAAAAACGTCCTTTTGTATCCTAGTAGGCATATAGTGTCACAACATCCCCACTCACACCCCTCAGAGTGGGTACCACAGGGTCACCGAGGTCGCCAAAACCGCCAACATACCAAAAATGGCTGAAAAGTGCATAAACTGCGTAAGCGCTCGTCCCACTCCGCCCCATACAAACCCCATGGAGTCGGGACCCAGAAACTCTTTTTCGGCTCAAAATCGAAAAAAACCAAAAGATTCATGATTTTCGACCCAAAAAAAGGGGGGTCATTTTTTCGATATTTTTGACCCCCCCTCCCCCCCACCTCCCTCAAAACCTCAAAAAAGTGGGTTTCAGGTGGGGGGTGTTTGGGGGGTCAAGACCAAAAAACTCATTGGGGGATGCGTTTATTGGACAAAATAATGATTTTACAAGGTTTTACAAACTAACAATTCAACCCCCTTGGGATAGGGTACGCGAATAGGCCCAAAAAGGCCAAAATGGGGGGTATGTGGCGTTTTCCCCTATATACGCCTACCTGGTTTTGATCTAACAACCTCTGCGAGGTGATTCTATTGCCTTCGGCAAGTCCACCTCGCAGAGAATCTACCCCAAGCAACGCACACACAAAATAGGGAAAAAACGACATAAATACGGCCGAAAACATGCTTTACATACCTTGGATGGTCATTTTAGGTGATCACCATATCATAAAAACAAGTTTCGAAAACTTCGATTTTTGAGTTGCCCAGGGTGAGAAACTGCATAGGCAGGTTGTGTACCAATCCCTTGGGAGACCCCCCCTCCCCCCACCCGAACCTAATACCCGAATAGGGTGAAAAACACGTAAATACGGCCTAAAACATGCTTTACATACCTTGGATGGTCATTTTAGGTGATCACCATATCAAAAAAACAAGTTTCGAAAACTTCGATTTTTGAGCTGCCCAGGGTGAAAAACTGCATAAGCAGGTTGTGTACCGGCCCATTCACTAGGCCATTATTGGTGGAATTAGCCATTTCGTGTCTTTGGCACGGGCATTGACCGGCCCTCGGCAAGGCTACTGACCTCAAAAAACGTCCTTTTGTATCCTAGTAGGCATATAGTGTCACAACATCCCCACTCACACCCCTCAGAGTGGGTACCACAGGGTCACCGAGGTCGCCAAAACCGCCAACATACCAAAAATGGCTGAAAAGTGCATAAACTGCGTAAGCGCTCGTCCCACTCCGCCCCATACAAACCCCATGGAGTCGGGACCCAGAAACTCTTTTTCGGCTCAAAATCGAAAAAAACCAAAAGATTCATGATTTTCGACCCAAAAAAAGGGGGGTCATTTTTTCGATATTTTTGACCCCCCCTCCCCCCCACCTCCCTCAAAACCTCAAAAAAGTGGGTTTCAGGTGGGGGGTGTTTGGGGGGTCAAGACCAAAAAACTCATTGGGGGATGCGTTTATTGGACAAAATAATGATTTTACAAGGTTTTACAAACTAACAATTCAACCCCCTTGGGATAGGGTACGCGAATAGGCCCAAAAAGGCCAAAATGGGGGGTATGTGGCGTTTTCCCCTATATACGCCTACCTGGTTTTGATCTAACAACCTCTGCGAGGTGATTCTATTGCCTTCGGCAAGTCCACCTCGCAGAGAATCTACCCCAAGCAACGCACACACAAAATAGGGAAAAAACGACATAAATACGGCCGAAAACATGCTTTACATACCTTGGATGGTCATTTTAGGTGATCACCATATCATAAAAACAAGTTTCGAAAACTTCGATTTTTGAGTTGCCCAGGGTGAGAAACTGCATAGGCAGGTTGTGTACCAATCCCTTGGGAGACCCCCCCTCCCCCCACCCGAACCTAATACCCGAATAGGGTGAAAAACACGTAAATACGGCCTAAAACATGCTTTACATACCTTGGATGGTCATTTTAGGTGATCACCATATCAAAAAAACAAGTTTCGAAAACTTCGATTTTTGAGCTGCCCAGGGTGAAAAACTGCATAAGCAGGTTGTGTACCGGCCCATTCACTAGGCCATTATTGGTGGAATTAGCCATTTCGTGTCTTTGGCACGGGCATTGACCGGCCCTCGGCAAGGCTACTGACCTCAAAAAACGTCCTTTTGTATCCTAGTAGGCATATAGTGTCACAACATCCCCACTCACACCCCTCAGAGTGGGTACCACAGGGTCACCGAGGTCGCCAAAACCGCCAACATACCAAAAATGGCTGAAAAGTGCATAAACTGCGTAAGCGCTCGTCCCACTCCGCCCCATACAAACCCCATGGAGTCGGGACCCGGAAACACTTTTTCGGCTCAAAATCGAAAAAAACCAAAAGATTCATGATTTTCGACCCAAAAAAAGGGGGGTCATTTTTTCGATATTTTTGACCCCCCCTCCCCCCCACCTCCCTCAAAAGCTCAAAAAAGTGGGTTTCAGGTGGGGGGTGTTTGGGGGGTCAAGACCAAAAAACTCATTGGGGGATGCGTTTATTGGACAAAATAATGATTTTACAAGGGGTGAAACTAACAATTCAACCCCCTTGGGATAGGGTACGCGAATAGGCCCAAAAAGGCCAAAATGGGGGGTATGTGGCGTTTTCCCCTATATACGCCTACCTGGTTTTGATCTAACAACCTCTGCGAGGTGATTCTATTGCCTTCGGCAAGTCCACCTCGCAGAGAATCTACCCCAAGCAACGCACACACAAAATAGGGAAAAAACGACATAAATACGGCCGAAAACATGCTTTACATACCTTGGATGGTCATTTTAGGTGATCACCATATCATAAAAACAAGTTTCGAAAACTTCGATTTTTGAGTTGCCCAGGGTGAGAAACTGCATAGGCAGGTTGTGTACCAATCCCTTGGGAGACCCCCCCTCCCCCCACCCGAACCTAATACCCGAATAGGGTGAAAAACACGTAAATACGGCCTAAAACATGCTTTACATACCTTGGATGGTCATTTTAGGTGATCACCATATCAAAAAAACAAGTTTCGAAAACTTCGATTTTTGAGCTGCCCAGGGTGAAAAACTGCATAAGCAGGTTGTGTACCGGCCCATTCACTAGGCCATTATTGGTGGAATTAGCCATTTCGTGTCTTTGGCACGGGCATTGACCGGCCCTCGGCAAGGCTACTGACCTCAAAAAACGTCCTTTTGTATCCTAGTAGGCATATAGTGTCACAACATCCCCACTCACACCCCTCAGAGTGGGTACCACAGGGTCACCGAGGTCGCCAAAACCGCCAACATACCAAAAATGGCTGAAAAGTGCATAAACTGCGTAAGCGCTCGTCCCACTCCGCCCCATACAAACCCCATGGAGTCGGGACCCGGAAACACTTTTTCGGCTCAAAATCGAAAAAAACCAAAAGATTCATGATTTTCGACCCAAAAAAAGGGGGGTCATTTTTTCGATATTTTTGACCCCCCCCCCCACCTCCCTCAAAACCTCAAAAAAGTGGGTTTCAGGTGGGGGGTGTTTGGGGGGTCAAGACCAAAAAACTCATTGGGGGATGCGTTTATTGGACAAAATAATGATTTTACAAGGGGTTAAACTAACAATTCAACCCCCTTGGGATAGGGTACGCGAATAGGCCCAAAAAGGCCAAAATGGGGGGTATGTGGCGTTTTCTCCTATATACGCCTACCTGGTTTTGATCTAACAACCTCTGCGAGGTGATTCTATTGCCTTCGGCAAGTCCACCTCGCAGAGAATCTACCCCAAGCAACGCACACACAAAATAGGGAAAAAACGACATAAATACGGCCGAAAACATGCTTTACATACCTTGGATGGTCATTTTAGGTGATCACCATATCATAAAAACAAGTTTCGAAAACTTCGATTTTTGAGTTGCCCAGGGTGAGAAACTGCATAAGCAGGTTGTGTACCAATCCCTTGGGAGACCCCCCCTCCCCCCACCCGAACCTAATACCCGAATAGGGTGAAAAACACGTAAATACGGCCTAAAACATGCTTTACATACCTTGGATGGTCATTTTAGGTGATCACCATATCAAAAAAACAAGTTTCGAAAACTTCGATTTTTGAGCTGCCCAGGGTGAAAAACTGCACCAGCAGGTTGTGTACCGGCCCATTCACTAGGCCATTATTGGTGGAATTAGCCATTTCGTGTCTTTGGCACGGGCATTGACCGGCCCTCGGCAAGGCTACTGACCTCAAAAAACGTCCTTTTGTATCCTAGTAGGCATATAGTGTCACAACATCCCCACTCACACCCCTCAGAGTGGGTACCACAGGGTCACCGAGGTCGCCAAAACCGCCAACATACCAAAAATGGCTGAAAAGTGCATAAACTGCGTAAGCGCTCGTCCCACTCCGCCCCATACAAACCCCATGGAGTCGGGACCCGGAAACACTTTTTCGGCTCAAAATCGAAAAAAACCAAAAGATTCATGATTTTCGACCCAAAAAAAGGGGGGTCATTTTTTCGATATTTTTGACCCCCCCCCCCCACCTCCCTCAAAACCTCAAAAAAGTGGGTTTCAGGTGGGGGGTGTTTGGGGGGTCAAGACCAAAAAACTCATTGGGGGATGCGTTTATTGGACAAAATAATGATTTTACAAGGGGTTAAACTAACAATTCAACCCCCTTGGGATAGGGTACGCGAATAGGCCCAAAAAGGCCAAAATGGGGGGTATGTGGCGTTTTCTCCTATATACGCCTACCTGGTTTTGATCTAACAACCTCTGCGAGGTGATTCTATTGCCTTCGGCAAGTCCACCTCGCAGAGAATCTACCCCAAGCAACGCACACACAAAATAGGGAAAAAACGACATAAATACGGCCGAAAACATGCTTTACATACCTTGGATGGTCATTTTAGGTGATCACCATATCATAAAAACAAGTTTCGAAAACTTCGATTTTTGAGCTGCCCAGGGTGAGAAACTGCATAAGCAGGTTGTGTACCAATCCCTTGGGAGACCCCCCCTCCCCCCACCCGAACCTAATACCCGAATAGGGTGAAAAACACGTAGATACGGCCTAAAACATGCTTTACATACCTTGGATGGTCATTTTAGGTGATCACCATATCAAAAAAACAAGTTTCGAAAACTTCGATTTTTGAGCTGCCCAGGGTGAAAAACTGCATAAGCAGGTTGTGTACCGGCCCATTCACTAGGCCATTATTGGTGGAATTAGCCATTTCGTGTCTTTGGCACGGGCATTGACCGGCCCTCGGCAAGGCTACTGACCTCAAAAAACGTCCTTTTGTATCCTAGTAGGCATATAGTGTCACAACATCCCCACTCACACCCCTCAGAGTGGGTACCACAGGGTCACCGAGGTCGCCAAAACCGCCAACATACCAAAAATGGCTGAAAAGTGCATAAACCGCGTAAGCGCTCGTCCCACTCCGCCCCATACAAACCCCATGGAGTCGGGACCCGGAAACACTTTTTCGGCTCAAAATCGAAAAAAACCAAAAGATTCATGATTTTCGACCCAAAAAAAGGGGGGTCATTTTTTCGACATTTTTGACCCCCCCCCCCACCTCCCTCAAAGCCTCAAAAAAGTGGGTTTCAGGTGGGGGGTGTTTGGGGGGTCAAGACCAAAAAACTCATTGGGGGATGCGTTTATTGGACAAAATAATGATTTTACAAGGGGTTAAACTAACAATTCAACCCCCTTGGGATAGGGTACGCGAATAGGCCCAAAAAGGCCAAAATGGGGGGTATGTGGCGTTTTCCCCTATATACGCCTACCTGGTTTTGATCTAACAACCTCTGCGAGGTGATTCTATTGCCTTCGGCAAGTCCACCTCGCAGAGAATCTACCCCAAGCAACGCACACACAAAATAGGGAAAAAACGACATAAATACGGCCGAAAACATGCTTTACATACCTTGGATGGTCATTTTAGGTGATCACCATATCATAAAAACAAGTTTCGAAAACTTCGATTTTTGAGCTGCCCAGGGTGAGAAACTGCATAAGCAGGTTGTGTACCAATCCCTTGGGAGACCCCCCCTCCCCCCACCCGAACCTAATACCCGAATAGGGTGAAAAACACGTAAATACGGCCTAAAACATGCTTTACATACCTTGGATGGTCATTTTAGGTGATCACCATATCAAAAAAACAAGTTTCGAAAACTTCGATTTTTGAGCTGCCCAGGGTGAAAAACTGCATAAGCAGGTTGTGTACCGGCCCATTCACTAGGCCATTATTGGTGGAATTAGCCATTTCGTGTCTTTGGCACGGGCATTGACCGGCCCTCGGCAAGGCTACTGACCTCAAAAAACGTCCTTTTGTATCCTAGTAGGCATATAGTGTCACAACATCCCCACTCACACCCCTCAGAGTGGGTACCACAGGGTCACCGAGGTCGCCAAAACCGCCAACATACCAAAAATGGCTGAAAAGTGCATAAACTGCGCTCGTCCCACTCCGCCCCATACAAACCCCATGGAGTCGAGACCCGGAAACACTTTTTCGGCTCAAAATCGAAAAAAACCAAAAGATTCATGATTTTCGACCCAAAAAAAGGGGGGTCATTTTTTCGACATTTTTGACCCCCCCCCCCCCCCCCTCCCTCAAAACCTCAAAAAAGTGGGTTTCAGGTGGGGGGTGTTTGGGGGGTCAAGACCAAAAAACTCATTGGGGGATGCGTTTATTGGACAAAATAATGATTTTACAAGGGGTTAAACTAACAATTCAACCCCCTTGGGATAGGGTACGCAAATAGGCCCAAAAAGGCCCAAAATGGGGGGTATGTGGCGTTTTCCCCTATATACGCCTACCTGGTTTTGATCTAACAACCTCTGCGAGGTGATTCTTTTTTTTGAAAATCAGCCTCCCCCCTTTTTTTTGATCCAGAGAGACGCTCGTCGCTATGAACTGCAGTTTTTTTTTCCACAAATTGTTTGCACAACAAATGCGTATCTTACAATACTCCGCACGATGCGCCCGCCATTTTGACGGATACCTGTTGTGGTCCCCACAACCCTGGCGTCCCCCCCTCCCCCTGATGCCCCTACCGAATACCATTCGACCCCCAAAGGTGGGCGCACATGGACCGTCATCGTTTCATCTGATCTATCTGTGGTCCATACTCCAGGGCACGGTGGTGTTGCTTCACCCACTTCTGTACCGACCTCTATCTTTGGACCTGCGTCGCCCACGAGTGCCGATTTGCCCACACACGGGACGTTCGTCATCGGACGTGCCCCGCCTGCGAATCATGGCGTGCCGGTCTTGCCGCACATGCACAGCTTCTCGATATGTGGGCCACTGATTGAGAATCCGGGGGCCATGGAAACAGGCATGTGCTCTGCTGTCTGGCCCTGGCCGGGCAACTCGTGCATGGATGTGTGGTTTGTTCATGGAGGACAGTGCGGCTGTGCCATCCGTCTTGGGTCGCTGGTGACCTACCTACGTCCCAACCGCGATTTTCAAATGCCCCTCATAAGTTCCACCCGCGCGCAATCAGAGCCCGCTTGAAAGTCCCCGCGGCAGTGATGTATTAGAACGGCTGTACACCGTAGGAGGAGGGGGGGGGGCCTCCCCTGACCCCCCCCTACGCCCCTCCCCTTTGACCCCCCCCCCCCTCCCTCCTCCCCTTCTAATGTGTAATTGAATGCACGGAATTAGGGTCCCCCCTTTATTGGGGGGACCTGGTTCATCAGTCAGTCACAGCCCATCATACCCCTTAAACCCCTCCCCCCTACTCTCGACCACTTCCCCAAACCTTTTTAATTCAAGCACAGGGGGCCACGGACAGCACCACTTGCAATTTTTTTTTCCTTTTTGGAACCATCTCTTCTTTGTTAAACGAGTGCTGTCTGATGGCTGGGTGCCTGGGCAGGCAGGGTTCACCTTCTGCCCGACAGGGGTGGGAGGAGAGGACGCCCAGGCACTCAAGGGGTCTGAGAGAGCAGGGTGGGTTGTAAAAATAAAAACCTGTAAGTTCCTCTCCTGCCCTCCCCGACCAGACTGGATAGACCATCGCAGAGCCATGTTCTGTCAGAGGCCGGCAGTGCCCCAGTGGTAGATCACTGGACCGGCAAAGCACTTGGCGGGGGTTCAATTTCTGGCACGATGTTAGAATCTTCTGGCAGGATGGCACAGAAGAAGAAAAAAGATTTTCTCCATTTTTTCACAGCTCATGATGAAAGCACTGAAAGTACTGGGACACCCTAGGAGGTCCCAGCCAACCCCCCCCCCCTCTTCCCCCTTCAGACCCCCCCCCCCCCCCCTATCCCTCCCCCCCTTCAAATACTTCCCTGCCCCGCGGCTCACACTCCACTAGAAACAGCATGGGCGCAACGCCTGGAAATGCAGTGCACTACTGATGCATTGCACTTAGTGACTCGGACCCCCTGGGATTGCACATTCAGACATCATGTTGCCGAAAGCACCCTCTTCACCCAACTTTGCGGGTCACGGGAATGACTAATGTGAAGCCTGCCAGCGGAAGCAGGGAAGAGGAGGCCGCGGGAATAGTATGTCGCGATGGTGGGCAGTGGGATCAACATTCCAGTCTGATCCACACAACTGCACTCCCCCCAGCGCCCACTCTGGACAGACACAAACGGCGTCGATAAACAGCGGCAATGAGCGAAGCCATGCAACCCCTTCCGCAAACCGTCCCCAGTGCATCGCTTTATGCGCGTGAACCGCAATGCGCATCCTGCATTATTGTGCCTGCAAAGTCTGCCAACTCCTTGCGACCGCTGAAGGTGCACACCATGCTCTTTCCACACCCTGTCCCTGTGCCCTGCCGTTTCTCCCCTCCCTGCCACTCGGACCGCAGGTACCAGCCCATCTCATTCGAAGCCAGGCCTGCCGGCACCGGCCTCCATGGCTGAGCTGGATGCTGTGGATGTGGGGGCCGTTGAACGAGGTGTGTGCCCAACGCACCTCAACGCTCACATGCACAACACCGGGGGGCTGTGGGGCAGGACATTTCTGCACCAAGGGTACACTGGTGGGGCGCCCCTGATAGACATCTGTCCCGCATGATCCCACGCTATGCCTTCGGAGTTACTCTGCGCTGCTGCAAGAACCCCCAGTGACCGAATCGGATCCGTCTTAACGCCTGTCAGCCCCCCCACCCCCCCGCCCCCCCAGACACACACCCGAGCGGTACCCCATGGTCAGCTCCTTCTCTGCCACACAGCGCACCGAAAACGCTCAGCGGTTGTGGCAGACAGAGGTTTGCAACCCGCGCTGAGTGGGGGGGCCGTGCAACAAGCATTGTCGTGGGGGCGTTGGGGTCGTTTGAGGGCCTGCTCCCTCAGGGGGTGGAGCCCCCCCCCCCCCCCCGATACATCACCAGGGAGACCATCAAAGCGACTCCACCAGGAAGAAGGGGTCGGCAGGAGTCAGGGGCCATAGAACAGTTTCTGCACGTGAGTTTCGACTGGCCTCATCAGTGAAATTGATTATTCCACAGAGGCAATTGCATTTGCCGTGGCCGGATCCTGTTTTTGGGAGGGGGTGTTTTTGATATAAGGCAGGGTTTCTGCCTTATCCGGGGCGGAAATCGGCCAAAGTTGAAAATTAGGGAAATCACGGAAAATCACGGAAGTCAAGGAAATACACTGAGGGGGAATAAAGGATAGCCGAAAATTTGGAATGGCAAAATTTGGCTCAACAAGTGCCAAAGTTTGCCATCATATTTTCAGGACCGAGGCCGTTTTTCTGGGTGTCATTCTGCTGTGGTCTGCCTCTCGTTGCATGTTAGTCCATCATTTCCAAGAGACGTCAGCACCACATGTTGTGCTTTACGGTGCTGGGGGTTTGACCTGTGGTGCTTTGAAATCTGTGATCATTTGCGGATCAAATCGCGGAAAATGATGGAAAATCACGGAAAGGTTTTTGGACCCTGTATGAGGCACGTGTAAAGGTTCCCGTTTCCGGACTCTTGTCCGTTTCTGGGCAAATTGAGGGTCATTTGGACCAATTTTGTCCCAACAGAAGTTGAAACGGTGTCAACCATTGGTCTCAGCACCTGTGTCTCAGATCCCTTTGTGACCCATTTTCGTTCCAAAACGACCCATTTCCAAAGCTCCTTGGAACTTTTGCCTGGCGCAACCGGGATCAAAATGGATTACGAACACATGTTCGAACATCTCCCTTGGCACAGCCGTTTGGCAAGCCCAAGTCATCAACCAGCGAAATCAGGGAGCCACCGCAAGGATTGAAGGGTCGAAAAGGAGGTCGATACAGACTCAAATTGTCTTGAGCATCACTTCGCGCATTCAGGGGCCTACCCTTGGAGCCCGCTGTATGTGCTTCTGTCTCTCCGGATGGAACGTCTGGGGAATATGTGTCTGTTGTCAATGGGAGCAAGCCCAAACTCCAAGCTGCTCAGTACAGCGGTCGTCATCCCCAGTGAGGTTGCTCTTCGCAGGTCGCAAGATGAGTTGCGAGATGGCAATGGGTGGAAGCAGCTGACCAGTTTTTGTCTTTGGTCCATTTGCAGAGTTTTCACAGGCCCCGTTTTGAGGGCCAATAGGGGGGCTCCAGATGGGTAACAAGCGCATGTAAGGGGCAGTGGTTCAGGAACAAGCACCAAAACAAATTTGGGATCCATTTCTGCCTGAGCCATGTCGGCTCCGTGCATCCGCAGGTTCTGCGCTCTGGGCGTCTGTTTGGGCCAGTCCTGGTGGTCGGGGGGTGGGGGGACGCAAAAGGTACGTGGACGACGTACCCTGGCAATCGGATTTTGAGCTGCGCGGCCCGCCTCATTCGTTTGGTTTTGGCATAGATGCCATCCATCCTTCTGCCAAGTGGCTGTTGCTGTTTTGGTGGGACAAGACCGTAAGCTTCATGCGACCCCCTCAGGTGCTGCGTCGCAAAGCCTCTCTGCTGCAGCGTCCCTTGCTGAGACAGTCACCGACGACACCGACGAATCGGCCGGAAGTGACCGAGGCATGTTCCCGTTTCTGCGTTGCATGCATGTCATTGCACATACCTTGCGAGGCTGCGCGGGGCCTTTTTTTTGGCAGCCTTGAAGCAAACGCTCCCCCCTCAAGCTCCATTGCAGCGGTCTTCCATCCAGACACCGCTTTGGCTGCGCAGTGTCTCAGCATGCGGCTCCCGGTTGGAGGTCAAGATAGGATTAGGAGGGCACGCCTTGAACTGACCGTGAGCCCCGCACTCCGCTGCGGTCATGGGACGTCTTGTGCAGAGGCCAATGGACAGCGACCAGGGCGCTCCCTGCGCACACCCACAAATTTTTTGATGAAGGACCGCGTTAGAGATGGCTCCAATTGTCCTCCAACCACCGTCGGTTACCTTCCAACCGCCGGTCTGTCAACGGCAGCCATTGTTTTTGTTGCGGGTACGGGTCACCGTGGCCCGCAAATGACTTGCGTACTGAACCTGAAGTCACAAGGAACCACGATGCTCCGTCCCATAGACAAGGGAGTATTTCTTCGCAGCGAGTAGCTGGTGGGACTTACCCGTAGATTTCATACAACCTTTCGCCCCATCATCCGACGCTTTCTCAGGTGATGATGCCGGCCCTGATGTGCGCCAAGCCTCTGCGGCATCACAAGGCCTCTCTGCACCGGCGTCCATTGCTGAGCCACTCGCCGACGAATCGGGCGGCATCAATCGAGGCATGTCCCGCTGTTGCTGTTGCATACCTGTCACTGCACATGCCCCAAGGATGCGCTATTCCTGTGGGGCCCTGAACCATTTCCGAACCCTCCCCCCCCCTCCCCTCCAGATCCACTCCTGCAGTCCACCCGTTCTGGCTGCGCAGTGTCTCAGCATGCGGCTCCCCGTCGGAGGTCAAGATAGGATTAGGAGGGCACGCCTTGAACTGACTGTGAGCCCGCAGTAGCCACCCATCAAACAACTGTCTCCTGCCCAGGGCACAAGATATGTGTCGGTCGCAGGTGTCCGTCTCTCGGGGGTGACTCCCCCGGCGTGCGCTGCTGCTGCGTGTCGTCACCCCCTTCCAGGTCAGCGCAGGTCAGACAGCCCTGCACCGAGGTCCTGGCGTTGCTCCGTGCACCCGTCGTGGTCCGTGGGGCGTGCAATGGAGGCACGTGGCCTCTGACGCCTCTGCAGCCCAAGCCCCTTACAGCTCCGGGGTCTCGGTGTCCGGCAGAACTTGTTGCCATGGGACGTCTTGTGCAGAGGCCAATGGACAGCGACCAGGGCGCTCCCTGCGCACACCCACAAATTTTTGGATGAAGGACCGCGTTAGAGATGGCTCGAATTGTCCTCCAACCACCGTCGGTTACCTTCCAACCGCCGGTCTGTCAACGGCAGCCATTGTTTTGTTGCGGGTGCGGGTCACCGTGGCCCGCAAATGACTTGTGTACTGAACCTGAAGTCACCAGGAACCACGATGCTCCGTCCCATAGACAAGGGAGTATTTCTTCGCAGCGAGTAGCTGGTGGGACTTACCCGTAGATTTCATACAACCTTTCGCCCCATCATCCGACGCTTTCTCAGGTGATGATGCCGGCCACACCTCAACCTCAACAAGTGTAGACGCCCCGGCGGCACCACCAGGCCTCTCCGCGCCGGCGTCCATTGCGGAACCAGCGATGGATGAATTGGGCATCATCGACACAGGCATGTTCCTTTCTGCTTTGCACAGCGTGGCCGTGGGTGCACGCCTTGAGTAGACCGGTGGTGCTTGCTGCCCTGTGTGTGACCTGCGTTGGTGTTCTCATTTATGGCAGCGTCTGGTGTTTCTGGATGCTGGGGTTGCTCACCTCTTCTCCAGTGGCTGCTGCCAGCAATTGTTGGGCCTGGTGCCTCCATGCAGAGGGCCACCTTCAACTCTTGCCGGCCGTTCGTTTGCATACGGCCACATTGACTGGTGGCATCTTCGGTACTGGGGTGCGTACGGATGTCGCTGCATCCCGCCTCTGGGCACCCATATTTCGTCGCGCCCTAGCCGTGCTGCCCGCCTAAAGCCCGTTGGGCTTGTTATGGCCGGCAGCGGGCCTCCAATTGAAGGCCATTTTCCTCCATCTGGAGCGCCTCTCGTCTTCAATTGGAGGCAGGACTACTTCCGTGCAGGCTGTCTAGTCACATGTGGGCACCTCCGCCAGTGGCTGCTCTTGCTCTTGCTCTTGGATGCCTTCGCACCCTACCATTTGGTGCTGCGCCCCAGCCCCGTTGTACCAACTGAAGGATTACCAGGGCCTCAACCACATTGTGCATCGAGCACAGGGCTTCATGCAGCCTCAAGCCGGAGGGCTACTTGCCTACATTTGGAGCGCTAAGAACCTCCATGCACAAAGCTAGCCTGTCCCATGCACGGGGTCTGGGCGTTCGGGGATGCCACAGTGACCGACAGCATCTCATGCTAGAGTGCTCATGGACACCTCACCCATACCTTGTTACATTGCGGCCGATCAACCTAGTGGCTATTTCTCGTCGAGGGCTACGTCTCTAGTTGGACAGCCTCTAACCTCCACTTGGACGGCTCACTGCCTCTACGCATGCCATCTGGCCAATCATGGACGCCTGCATTCCGGCTTCATGGGCTTAAAGGGTGCTCCTGGATGCCTCCTACCACACCATCTGGGTGCGCACACTCCACTATGCCATAGCTTCGCTACGAAGTGAGAGGCTGTTGGGACCTGGCTGCATTAACAACCTAGCAGCTATGGGGCGTCACACATATGGCATCATGTATGGTACCAAGCAAAAGCTTTCATGGCCATTTGGGCACTCATGGGCGCCCACACCAACCAGCAGCACTCCTTGTGGATTTCCTGGGGACCACCCGCCAGCGCCAATTAATTGGCTCACGAGGTGGATTGGTGGATGTGATGCTCAAGGAGTGGCAATTGTCATCATCTCTCTAGGTGATTTCACAACGTAGGTGTCTCATTTTCTGGCTGAGCCTGCCCTTAGGGACTGGGTACCTGCTGTTCGCATGAGGATAGTCCCCCAGCAGGGTGGCACTGGGCGGGGCTGCAGGGGGTCGAAGAGGGAAGTGGGGTAGATGGAGATGGAGATGGAGATTGAGACGGGCTCCAAGGAGGGCGTTGCCCCGTGGCCCGGACAACGGTGAGGCAGGAACGGGAAGAGATGAGGAGGAGGACGCGGCGCTGACAGGTGCCACGGCTTGGATGCAGGATATTCTTGGGACTTCCATTACGCAGCCTGAGCAAACCTTGCCTTTGGAGGGACAACATGGTGGGCCACCAACACCCTGGCGTCGCAGCCCCAAAGGCCCTGGATTGTGGTGCATTCGCTGCGGCTTTGGAGCTTCAGAAGCTCAGGCTGCCTTGGAATGGCGCAAGGTGGGTGCAGGTAGACGGATTTGGTGGTGCCACTATGCCTAGGACTAAGTTGTGGGGCTGCCCAGTGACCTCCAGCTCAGCAATTGGGATGCGGGTGGAGGGCTTTTTGCACGACAATTCCCCCCACAATTTTTACCTTCCATTGATCAGTGCATCGTGGGAGTCATTTCGAGAGGTAAATGTTAGGACACCATGCAGCCCCCCTCCCCCCCCATGTTACCCCAGGCAAAGTAATGTATGTCTTTGTGCCAAGTGGCTGCATTTCGTGGTAACAAAGCGTAGGTTTCATGCAGCATTCCTCCATTCCACAATTCACTCCTCCTCAGGCCCTGATGTGCGCCAAGCCTCTGAGGCATCACAAGGCCTCTCTGCACCGGCGTCCATTGCTGAGCCACTCGCCGACGAATCGGGCGGCATCAATCGAGGCATGTCCCGCTGTTGCTGTTGCATACCTGTCACTGCACATGCCCCAAGGATGCGCTATTCCTGTGGGGCCCTGAACCATTTCCTAACCCCCCCCCCCTGGGGCCACCTCGGAGGGACGTTCGGGTAAGGCGAGGCTCAGCCGTGGACCCGGTCATGCCTTGCCTGCCTCCCCCGCACACACCTCCGCACGCACGCCCGCCGCCCGCCGCCCGCTGCCACTGCCCCTCCCCCCACCGACCCCCCGTTTTGGAGGTGACTTCCACCTCCACCCAACACCCAGAAACCAGCACTCATTTCGTCACCCTCTGGGCCAGAGGGGCTCCGTGTGTTCTGCCCGACAAATTTCCCATTTGCATGTGCTGAGCGCCTCAACACGGACCCCCCCCCCCCTGCGCCCCCCCGCCCCCGCAGACCCTTTGCTGCAGTCCACCCGCTTTGACAGCGCGGTGCTTGGGCATGTGGCTCCCCGACGGAGGTCGAGATAGGATTAAGAGGACACGCGTTGAAGTGGCTGTCAGCTGCCAGAAGTGCAGGCCATCATACGGGTGTCTCCTGAACAGTCATACGCCACGTATGCACCATATGCCCTGCATCCGTATCTTACACATCTGCATGTTAAAGATGTGCCCTCGGGTCGCAATCTGACGCGTGTCAGCCCATCGTGAAATGGGGTCTTCCTGACGGAAATGCTCACCACCAGAGAACGTATTGTACATCCATGTACAAGCGTGGTTACCATCAGAACCGCACTGCACCGTAAATAATTTTCACACATCAAATACCAGCAACATACATGCCTGCGTTGGCTGGTGTGCCCCCTCACCCACCTGCAAGAAGATGAGTTTGTCCATCTCAAGACATTTCAAGAGGGATCTTTCATTATGATGGACAAGCGTCGAAACCCCTGCCCGGGCCAACTGCGCCAGACAGACCCCTGGTGCGCAGTCACTGTGAAACTCTGAGATGGCCTCTTAAACACGACATTCCACACGGACCAGACATCCCCATGTCAAATACAATGCCTTTTTGGCCGAGGTAAATGATGCTCAATGTCCATAGGACTACGGACTTATCGGGAAGGGGGGGGGAGGAGGGAAAGAGAGGGGAAATATTCTGTACGGAACATGTATGCAGCCTTCTGCCCTGAATGGTGTCCACCCCCCTGCCGGTCGCGACACACATGCTGTCTGCACCAAGACCATGTGAAATTTTTGAGGGTGCTGCTTCATTTGGGCTTCACTAATGGTTCACCATGCACATTTTCCTTGCATTATGTAGGTTTGGCTGTCTTGTGAAGCTGCATAGACTCTGCTAGGTTGACCAGCAGCAGCATATGAGCACATGAGCAC
This sequence comes from Eutreptiella sp. 'Long Island Sound 2002', assembly GCA_964036045.1. Taxonomy (NCBI): domain Eukaryota; phylum Euglenozoa; class Euglenophyceae; order Eutreptiales; family Eutreptiaceae; genus Eutreptiella; species Eutreptiella sp. 'Long Island Sound 2002'. The sequence continues at coordinate 72,290,776 of OZ038386.1, forward strand.
ATGAGCAACTGAGCACGAATGCTGATCCCGGGGAGGTGGCATGACTGGTGGTGGTTACATCACGATGCAAAAAACTGTGTCCCAATGTGGAATAATGAGTTTAATTGTATCTGCCGCACAAGAAAGGCTGTAGGGATCCGCAGGGACATTCCAAGTGGGCCTGGGATTTAAGTTTGGGCTCACCTTTGCTCTAATCGTGTTTGCCAAAAAACACAAACAATGTCTAAAATCCTGAAAAATGGGTGGGAAATTGTGTCGCAACTGCTTCTAGCCAGAATCTATTTGGCGGATATTTTGCCCATCAGACCCAGCGACATGGGGTAATGTCAATTGGTACCACAAAAAAATGTGGGAAACGTGCTGTGTCATTTGCCATTCACAGGTGTTGCCACATTGCCCTGTGTGCGGTCCACATGCTGCCCCAATGCAGGACGGTTGGAAACGACATGTGCGGTCCCTTAGACCCCTCAGCAGGCAGCATATTTGATGGCATGTGGACAGGGTCATCGCACAGGTCCTACAAGCTGTGTATATCGAATGCAAGGACTCCCACAGGGCCACGGTGACTTGGATCAGCATGATCTTGTGTCATGCTTCCTGCATCAGGGATGAAACGGCCTCTCAGCTCTGGCAGCGGGGAGGGTGCCACAGAGGGTGGTGACGTCACAATGCCATAGGCCATAGGGCAACAGAAGAGGGAAGGAGCATAGGAATCCGCAGGGGATACTGATCCATCGTTCGGTTTACACCTGCGGTGGATCGGTGGAAATGCAGCAATTCAAGGCACGCCGAGCCACACATGTTCGGAGGACATGGGGATCAAGCCTATGATAGCAGCTGCAAGGTGCTTGACCGGTTGAGGGGGGAATGGGTCTGGAGGTGGTTTGTCATGTTCTTGGCCAGGGGGGCATTGCCTCCCGAGATTGTGTGGCGCACTGCACGTCCGGGGGATGCAGTGGCCAGTGGGCATGGAGACGGTTATATCCCCAAATAGTGCCCAGATGCTCTCATTAAGTTGAGGCAGTGTCAATGGGACAAACCATTTCCAAAGAAATTGCGTCCCGGCCGCCTCCATGTGGCCCCAGCCACAGCTACACTTGTGGCGTGTACGCCCAGAACGTCCTCATTCTTACCCCCTCCTAGCATGGATTTGTCCTCTCGCTGGGCACCTCTGCGGATGGACTTATTTGGGACTGTGGAGGGCTGCAAGGTAAAGGGCCATTTCAAAGATTATGAGGTGGGTGCCCATTGTATTGTGCTCTGGATTGTGCAATGTTTGTGGGAAAGAGGGGCCTTTAGACAATTTTTGTGGCCAAAGGGTTTGCACTCCTTATGGGCCATTTTGGGAGCTACAACACAATACCTTTCCAATGCATTACGCCTCATAGCCGCGTGTGCGCCACGTCAGGTGCTTCTGCTACTTTTAGGCTAGATTCCCCCGGAAGAGCCCCCAGGCACGCCCCTTCCAAATGCCCTTTAATTTAGCCGACCCCAACTACCCGAGCCTTGGGGGTGCAAAGTAGCCAATCCCCATTTGGGGGGGGGAGGTTAGTGCTTCCAGCTTCATGCAGTTGTATGTATTTTGGGAAGGCCTGCCTCCAGACTGTAGGGGCGGGGGTGCGGGACGTGGGGGTGGTTAGGGGGCAGGTCCACGGTGCTGTGGGCTGAAGCGTCGGGCTATCCATCAGATCACGCAAACGCCGAATCCTTCCGTGGGCTTCCTATAGGGCTCACGGATGCACACATTGGTGATCAGGAACCTGCACCGGGTGCATACCCAGGGGCAGGGTCATAGGCAGGTCTCTTTTGTGCCTGCCCCCTCTCCCCCCCCCCCTCACCCCCCCCCCCCCTTTAGCACCCCCATGCGCCCCTCGCTGCAGGAGAATGGGGTCCTGCCGCCAGGGCGATGCAGGAGTTGGTGGGCGATTTGCTGCGGTCCGACCCGCTACGGGGGCCCAGCTCTGCGTCTGCTTCTTCGGGGTCAGACCGAGACGCCCGCCGCAGCGCCAGACCGCACAGTGGCCGGTCCCTCCACAGCCCCCGCTCCAGGCCCACGCTGCAAGCCCCTGGCGTGTCGCAGCACGAGCTGCCGGGCCTGGGCCCCGCCGGGCAGGGCGTACCGGGGGCTGCGTCGGAGGATTCCGGGTCCAGCGCACCGCTGCCGCACATGCCCTCCGACCCGGGGGAGGACAGCGCCTCCGAGACCAGTTCGGCGTATGCTGTCCCCATCGCTGGCCCTCGGCTGCGGAGGGTCGAGATCTTGGAGCCGGGCCCGGCGAGGCTTGCGAGCGCGCGATCCACGAGGTCGGGGACCGGCAGCCTCGGCAGTAGTCTGGCGTCCTCTCTCCGGCCGGCGACGCGCCTCACGCCGCCGGGGACGCACGCGAAGCCCGGCAGCGGGCGCTCCGGGAGGCCCGACATTGTCCTTAATCCCGCGCCAGCCAAACCGGTCGGAATGCCACGGGACGTCGGCCCGCTCAAGCCCCGGCCCGCGAGCGGCCGCAACATGCTGGACATCCCGGTGTCGCAGAGCGCGCCGCGGGCGGTGCGGATCAAGAACATCGTGCGCCGCCTCCGCCGGGACTCCAATTTTGGGCTGGACCCCGGGTCCCCGGACCCGCCCCCGCGCCCGCCGGCCGCCAACCCGCTGCGCATAGCGGTCCCGGAGCCCCCCTGCATCGCATCGTCGCCAAAGGCCAAAGGCAGCAGCCCGGCCTCCCCACTTTCGCCGTCGCGCCTCGTGCTTTTCCCGACGGCCCACTCACACGCCAACCCGTTGTCCCCCCGCACTCCGTTGCAAAGCCGGCGCCTGCCGACCTCACGGCTGTGGCACGACCCCGGGGAGCTCTCCTTCGCCGCTTCTCCGCCCGAGAACGCGGCATCCGATGGCGACGAGGCATCGGACGATAGCACCCCGAATCCCTTGCACTCGGCCTCGTCTCCGTCCAGGCCCCGTTCGACTGGGGCCCGTCAAACCGGCCGGCCGGCCACACATTTTGGTGCCCCGCTGGCCCCATATTCCCTCCAGATCTGATCGCGGTCCGGAACGCATGCCCGTTCCGAACCCGCTGCAGCAGTGCACTTCGCTGCAACGCATTCTGGTCCCTGGGGCAACAGTTTTGACGCTTGATTGACCCGCATCCAAACAGCGAATGCAACCGACAGGCCCCCTTCGCCACTGCCCCAGGTCTGCGTCAATCCTGCGCAAACCGCCCACTCTTTGATCTGCAGGGGCCGCCCCAACCGCGGCCCTGAATGACCCGACGCCTGCAGCACTTGTAAACGGGCCCTGATATGTCAGGAAGTGTATGCTCATCCAATGCGAGTGTAACATCTGGTGCCATACACTGAGCCTCTGCAACCCACTGACACCATCCACCTGCCCATGCGTGCCCTCTGACCTGCAGAATACATCTTTTTCCGTGTCCCTGCCCCTCAAACTAATTCAGAGTTGGTTGTTTTGTATGTTGTTGTTGCGAATTTGCTCCTCTCCACTCTTGCCTTCGGTCATCAGCGAGGCCGACTGCATCTTCTCCATGAAACTTCGAGTCGGATGGGCCGGAGCGGGCCCCCACCACCGGGACTGGCCAATACAGGGCGCTCCTCCCGGGACGGTGCTAAACCCCCCCCCCGTACAAGAACATGCGCGTGTTCTTATTTATTTGCGTGTTCTTATTTTTTGCGTGTTCTTATTTCTGAGACCTTGGTGTGCAGTGTTCCCAGCGCCCTTTGTTTGCAGAAATATGGCAGAGTTGAATGTTGATGACCCCTCCTTTTGGTTTAATGATGTTTTGGCTGCCAGAGATGAGGATGAGGCCATTGTGGATGAGTGCTATGAGGCGGCCACGGATGCCTCAGACTATGCTGGCAGTATCAGTGAGGGTGACAGTGACCCTGACCACGTTGAACTCTGTGATGATCAACCTGAATTCTGTGATGATCAACGTGATTCTGAATTTTTTGATGGGGTGGGGGCTGAAGCAGTGGAGGTTCCTGAGTATGTACCCCCTGATGATGTTCCTCTGGATGATGAAGCCGCGAAGGAGAAGGCGGCGCGGTACGAGCAAACTAAACGGCTGTTCAACCGAGGGAAAGGAGCACGTAATGCTGTTGGTAAAGTGGAGCGTTACCAATATGGCCCCAACCCTGTTGTGCATTGTTTGTGCAGGCACGTGCTGAAATTGGGACCCCGGGACCTGTGGGAAGCAACAGGGTAAAAATTAGAAATTCTTGGTATGCCAGCAGGGGCTGGCCCATGCAGAAATTGGGACCCTGTCACATGCGGGAAGCATCAGGAAAAAGTTTAAAAATCCCAGGCATGCCAGCAGAGGCCAACAGGTGCTGAAATTGGGACCCTAGGACCTGTGGGAAGCATCAGGGTAAAAAAATTCCTGGTATGTCAGCAGGGGCCGATAGGTGCAGAAATTGGGACCCTAGGACCCTGGGGCCGGCTGCGTGTTCTTATTTTTGACTAAATAATAAGAACATGCGTGCGTGTTCTTATTTTGACTGCGTGTTCTTGTACGGGGGGGGGGTTTATCCGGATGAGGCAGAGGTACCACTGCCATCCCAAGTTCCCCAGCTGTGCCCTCTCTGGGTCTCTGAGTGCGTGTGTTTCGGCCAGATGTCCTGCGGACGCTTGATAGGATGCTGACGGACGGTGGTAGCTGGCAATCCCTAACCCGACCTCTGCCCTGACCTTCCCCATGTAACTGTCGCATGTGCTCTCTCTCACCTGTGCGTCGTGTCGCATCGTGTCGGGTTGTGTCGTGTGGTGTCATGTCGTGTCTCTGAATCATGGCGCTCCCCAACAAAACATCCCCCCCCCTCCTGCTTATTCTGCCCTTCGGCACTGCCGCCCAAGACACCCCGGTGGGCGGTCGGCCAGTGGCGATTTGTGGCACACCTCAACGGAGTTTCTCAATGCGGAGCGTGTTTTTCCGCTGCGTGTGGAGTGTGGGTAGGCTCCGGTCGAGAGCTTGCTTGGGCTCTGGCAAAGCCTTTCCTGGGTACTCCAGTGTGATCCATCAGGGCTTATGAAAAAGAGCAGCGACAGTTTGGCCAAAACTGTCGCGACGTATCGGGTTTTGCGGGCGGCATGACAGGTTGGCAAGTAGCACCGTTCTTTTGCCACCAAGCCCGAGTCACTAGGCCACACCCACCTCCTTGTGCCCCCCCTTTCCCTCTGTATCTCTTGGGGTGTATGCTCCTACGACACAATTTGTATGTGCTGTATGTGCACTGACTGTCGCTTGCTCACGCGAGCGGTGTCAGACAAATTTTTGCACTGACATCTGTGACACAACTGCGCACAAGCCCTAAAGCCTGGTACCAATTGTTCAGAGTAGTATGGGTGAAAAAGATCAAGTATCAGGAGGACATTAAGGCATCCACGAAGGCTGCTTATTTTCTGGATGGATTGGAGTTCGCCAATGTGTTAGACACAAATCATTCATTCATTCATTTTATGGGGCACCTTTCTCTGTCCTGTCGACAGGAACACACACCGAAGTTTTCAGGTTCATTTCCGTTGTGTGCATCCCAAGCCTTTTCTTTGTGCAGATCTTCGTGTTTGCCACGAGCCCCTTGATGATCGCCTGGGGGCAGAGGGGGAATCAGGGGGCGGTGGTGGAACTGTCACTTCGGCCATATTTCCCAGCGGGTGTGGGTGTGCGACTGTGACACGTAGGCGGGAATGCACAACGGCGGGCGGGCGGCGGCGGGGGGTCAATAGGTGCAACATGCAACTGACTGAAGTGGTTTCACCATTTGTAGAGTTGCTGTTCCGGTTGTGCAATACCAGCCACAATACCAGCCATGCTCTGCAAATACTCTTTTTGCCCGATTTATGAAATCCAGCTGGTTTTTTGATTTCGGTGCTTAATTTCATTCCATTTTGCACCTCTGCTTTCAAATTTGCACATATGTGTACTGCACAACCGTATCTTGCCCGGACCACAAGCGATGTGGTTTCCACTTCTTGTGCCTTAAACGTAGGAAAAGCAATGTATATCGTCATCGTCCCATGTCCATCTGTATATCCACCCTTTGCTTGAAAATCGATAGGCATTGCCCCCCTTGACCCATCAATGGATACCCTAGAATACCATAAAGTACCACGTCGTGCACGAAAATGCACGATTTCAGACACTAGGGAACTACAATATGATCAGGATACTGCAAACAGTGTCTCACGCATGTCTCACGCACCTCTTATGTGTAGCATTCCGAACAAGGGCAAGCATTGAAACTGCATTTGGTTAGGCCCCATTGCGTGCACTGCGCCCTCTCAAGCAGCAGCATTCAAACCTGGTACATCTCCTGCACGGGCAATATTTCTGCACCGGGGCAACCGGGACGCACGGGCCACGCACGTGAACCCCCCGTGTGTTTGGAAAGCCAGCGTCAATGCCCGGTCAACTTCGGGACCGGGCCCGCTGAAAATTTCTGCCCCATGATGCATTGCTTATCGCAATCAGCGAGACGCAACGAGGCGATCATTTTGAGTCACGGGGGGCGCATTGGTTTCGGGGGTTATAGATCAACTTGGATGCTAGATCCCAATTGTGTGGCGACCAGATGAGAAGCAATAGGGAGCCTTGAGCCTTGACTCTGTGTCGAGAACGCTGCTGCCCTGGCGCAGTCTCACTCTATCGTTGGCATTGCATTGTGGCCTGGCCTCATTGAATGTTGAGGCCCAATCCCTTTAGCTTCCTGAGCATGCAGTAAGCAGCCCTCCACAGCGTGTGTATGGAATGCGTGTTTCATGGTCTATCAATGCCTGCTGCCCCATACCTGTGCTCATCCAAATCCGTATATTTGTGCCTCTCCATCTTTCTCAAGCCTTGTTCTCTCATGTGAGAGCAGCATGCCGGCTGCACCCTCTGTTGTTGTTTGTGCCTGCCACCGTGCTGCTGGCTGTGCCATTTGCCCTAGATTTCTGACATCTGTGTCGTATGCTAGGGAAGCCGGACTTTCACTTGAGGTCTTGAGGTGGGGATCGATTAGAGCCCCCCAAAACTGGAGTTGGGGGGAATGGGCAAAAGGGCTCAATTGACAGGGAACATTATTTCCATTGGCTCCATTCCTTAAGGATTGCCCATGGTCCTCACAAGTGGTGTTCTCGACCTGCAGGGTGGATCCCCTTAATAATGTTACTTGAATTTTTGCTGTTACCCGGGTAAATATCATTTGGTCATGCGTATTTACATGATTAACCCCCCCCCCCCCTGTTTCTGCAGAATCCCACACATTGGCGCTGCACTGCAAGTCAGTTGTCTTATAGTCAGTAGTTATATGTATCATTTTCTCAGGATGAGTCGAGTTTAGGTCTTGTTTCAGTGTTTTAGTTGTGTGTGTGTGTGTGTGTGTGTGTGTCTGTGTGTGTGGATAATGACGCCGTGATTTTGCATTCTACTGCAGCAGGCTGGTGTTGTTTGCTTGGACCTCTCAGAAATGTTTCCAACCTTCTGGGGGGCTGCTTGCCACAGGGGCTGCATGGAGCCCACTACCAAGCCCCCTGCCAAGCCTGCTCCCAAAGCTTCCAAACCTCGTGCCAAATCCTCAACCAAGAGTGCAGCCAAACCTGCTGCCCGGGTGGCAGCCAGGTCTGCAGCTGGAGAGTCCATTCCTGTGGCCCCTGTTGAGCATGTGCAGCTCTTGAGTCAAATTCTCCCGCCAGAAAAAGTGGCACACAGAGCCTGTTTCTGAGCAGAGCTGAACAACGACAAAAAATGTAATGCAAAAGCCACTGGACATGTGCCATGACGCATGAACTTCAAAATGAAAAGGTTAATTGCATGCTTGCAAAAGTTGCAGAAACTGCTTCTTGTGCAGTTTGGACAAAGATTCACATGCAAATGGGAAAGGAATGGGTACAATATCCCAAGCCTGGGTTTGGGAACCCCTCCCCGCCTTGCACAGTAATCACCTGCGCGCAACGGTATCCTTGCTCCCTCGAGGGAACATACCCCAAGTGACGGTTCCCTTGCCCCCCCCAATTACCATGCAAAAGATGCACGACATGAAACAAGTCATGCAGACACAAGGGCATATGAACCACAAAATGAGCCACAAACTGCCTGTTGGGCAATGTCTTTTGGCCGTTCAAAAGTCTAGAATATTGATGTTTGCTACATTCATAGGTGGAGCAAACCGCAATGCGTAAGGCAGCAGTTTGGAGGTTGTATCGTTCTGTGCAGATTGCCATGACATTTCAAAAAATTTAATTGATTGTTGTTGCTGGGGCTCTCGGCTACCGGAATGCACGGACAGTTTCAGGCATGACCCCTGCCCAGTGTGTGTGGGGAGGCAGGATATCTCACATGCAGTTGGGGTTTTGTAGGTACCATATTGGCAGCACCAACGCAGCTGGCAGGCCCAATCACCCCCCATTCCATCGCCAAAGCAAAGTTTGTGCCCCAAAAATCATTTGATTTTGAAGTATCATAAAAGAATACAAATAAAGTATTGTTCTCAACACCCCCCTGTATTTTGATGGTGTAGCTCGACGGGTGCAGCTACAATTTCTCTCTTGGTAATCCCAAAGTGTTTTAACAATTTGGTCCCCTCCCTGTTCCATAAAGCACACCAAAAAGAAACTGGCACAAGTACAATAATGTCTTTGTCCCGTTGTCCAATCCATTGCCGTGAGGTCTTGAAAGCCACAAAAAACCATATGAGGTTCGGGGATTGTTCGACCCTAGTCCTCAGCTGGTCATGCCCCGCAAACATAGCTGGATTGTAGGAATTGTACGGTGGTATGGGGAGATGGAAAATCAAACATGTCGTTTTTTGACCTTCCATGCTATGTCTTCCCATGTCTTGTAGGTTCAACCAACGCCATTGGAATGCGATTTTTGCTTTGTATATCTCCAAACGGCTCCACAATCCGACCTTCCTGCAACAGCTGTGGGTTTTTCATGTCCCCAAAGTTGCAAAAAAAAAACATTACATTTTTTAAGATTATACACCAGCAAAATCCATTTTCCAATTTGCATTTTTTTCCGCTTCCATGCCCAAATTCTTGTGTGAACCTTTGTGCACCAATATTTCCCCTTTTTGTGTGTGTTTGGCTTCTGCATACCATGCTCCTCTAAAGTGCAATTGGTTACTTTGGCACATGCAAGAATGGCCATGAACATGGATAATGGAAGCGTGCAAATATGAAATTGGAAAGAAAATTGAGGATTTTTTTGAGAAATTCAAAAATGCACCCCATAGTTTGTTGTGGCTATGGTTGTTGTTGCGCGTGAAAGCAACAACCCACTTGAGAGATTTTCAATGTTTTTGCATTGGCTCGGACATTCGGCTTTTAGACATTCCATGTTGCGACGATCGATTGTCACATCCTTCCATGCTTACCTATTTGTTTCTTGCTGTTTCGTGGTTGTGGCTATCACTAGTGATGGCCAATTCTCAAGGCGCCAGCTAGTAGGGTTGACAAGGATGCTTCTCTCATCATAATTGTCACACATTGTAACATTTACACTATGATTGGAAACGTTCCCGTTAAACCCCGTTTTATTTTCGAAGCAAATAAGAAACATTACATCGGAGTAGCGTCGTTAACGCCGAATCCGGTGCCAGCATGTTGTTTTAATTTCACGGCGATTCTTGCATAAGACTGCCATCGCTGTCTCGTTTGATTGCTTTCCACTGCAAGGACGAAAACTGCACATGCAAACTTAGAAACAATTCTAGGGCCATTAATAACGAAAACGGATCCCGGTAGTATAATTGACATACTCAACGTCACCCATTCCGGCGGTGGCAGAAAAATGGCGTTAGAACCAAAAAGATTGACGTGACTAGTTTTAGATGTTTTTTTTGCTCCGTTCCCAAAACATGTAGAAGGATTCTTCATCGACTGTGCAAGCCATACCAACGCCAAAGTGGACATTACCGCCATCGTAACGCCATTGTAATGAAGACAACAAAGGTAGGTTGTTGCAAATCTTTCAATAACTCATGAGTTTTGGTCTAGAACATGTTGCAATATAAAAACAAATCTTTTCCGCCTCATTTTGTTATGGTCACACCCCCATTAATTCAATTAACTCTATTGAACACTTCTTCACTGAGCCAGGCATAGAGATAAGCCGCTACTATGAACTAATAAATGTGCCATGTCCCATGATGTACCTACCATTGGTTCCATTGTATTTCATTCAAAAATCAAAGAAGAGATGTGGTATCTGTGACCGATCCATTGACTTTTGTTCGGTAAAGCTTAAAAAGGGCCTCACTTTACAGTAAGAAAAGTTTATAGTGTTTTCAGCACTGTGTTTTTGCTTCTCCTGCTGCTTGTTGTTGCTGTAGGGTGTCCTGCTGCTGGTTTTGGATGATGAAAAGCTTTTGTTTGTTGAAATACAGTAAAGCCAACTCAATCCAGGATAGCCCAAGCCAATAGTATGCAAGGAGAAGGTAATTCAGGATCAAAGCATGAAGGGCTGCAGTGTAAACAGTGAAAGATGATTAGATATTCACAGAAACTGCAACTCAGGATACAAATGAATGCATATTCACAGAGATAGCTGAAATGTTTTGGGAAAAGAGTTAGAAAACTGCCTCAGGATCACTCTCTCTCCATAGTGCCATCTTAGGAGATGTGCACTCTTTGTTTTGGGTCCCATATGTGCTGAGGTGGCATGGTATGTGGCGATGAGGTCACTGCCATGTCACATGGGATCTTCCTACTCACATGGGATCTTCCTACTTAGTTAGGCTGACCAGGAATTGAACCCAGGACCTCTCAAAAAGAGGTGCCTAACCCCCTATGGTGCATACCACTAGGGCAGATAAGTATTCATGGAAAAACATAGATAAATTCATAGGTTCTACCTTAGGTATGTCAGTGCTCAGTCAACTCAGGAAAAGATGTTTTACTTCTGATTGAAAGGGGATTAAGGGGTCCACTCAATATCCTGATTGGGTGTTTGGTTCCATAGGTCAAAATGTGTTCTCACCACTTTTGGCTGGACCAATACTAAGATAAAAATGCATGGATGCTCAGTGCATCTCTAATACAACTAGAGTATGTCCCAAAGCAATGGAAAAGCACTTTTTCTTACTCCCCCCTTGTGCTGTGGTGGCCACCACTGTCGCATTTTAGGAAAAAGGGAATTTTTCTTGGCCTTTCCTTGGTTTCCACATCTACTTTAAAATACCTACAGTCTCCCTCACACCGAAAAATGGGCGCTCACCATGGCTGGCGTCCTTTTGCTGCTCTGATTGTACAGTTTCCTACAGAAGACTCAGCGCTCTTGGCGCTGCCGGGGCTCCTGTGGCTTGGTTGGGTTAGATTGGGAGCATGCCAAACATGTGCATATGCATCCCTTCCTCCAAGACGCAGCGTCGACACAACCCAAACGCAAGACACATTATACACACTCGCATGGGTTCTCGTAAACCTGCTGGCGACCTGTGACCTGTCTTAGGGCGTAGGGAGTCGAAAAGAAATTAATTTGCCCCTTGGTGGGGTCTTGGTTCTGCTCAGTCTCTCCAGGCACCTGCGTTTCGGCCCGAACACGGCCTACTCAGCGAGGCTGCGCGTGGGTACCTGCAGAGGCAGGAATGGGAGAATTATGGACGAATCCACGCAAAAACGAAGCGACGACACCAAAATCCGTCAAAGGACGGCGCAGAATTTTTCTGAAACGACACACCTGAGCAGAATCCAATTGTGCATCTTCAGCACATTTTTATAGAAATTATAGTCATCTCTGGATTTTTTAAATCCAGAAATTCATACGTCCAAAATGGCGGCGCGCAGGAGCGGCTCCTAGCGAAGCGCCGGAAAATGGAAAAATAATGGAATTATAAACGTATGTATCACGTAGTCTTGAAAATGACGAGACACACATTAATAAACAAACATACAGATTCCACCCACACTAATAGAAGCTTCAAAAATTCAAGAATTCGAAAATCAATTGAAAAGACTTCAATGAACCAGGTATAAACTACAGGTATGCTCGTCTTGCATGCCGCATACACATTGCTCGTCTCGAGTCTCCGTGACCGAGTCGTGTAGCAGCGTTAACAACGATAACCACGATAGGACGCGGTAGAGGGATTGATTAGAAAGATTGCAGATGATTAGCGGTGAGATCAGGGTGATTAGTCATACACACAAGTGCATAGCAACGTTCTTCGCGTGCGCCCCTTTTGTTTTCTCTCCTTGCTTCACTTCCCAGCGGTAGGTAAGGTAGGTACGCCCAGGCGGGGCCACCCCCTGGTGGAGTCAAGATTGTTGTGGAGATGGGCAGGTTTGCCCACGTGATTGTGCATAGTCGTGCATGCACACACGCATTAAAGGGTAGGCCACGCGAAGTGCGCACGGTAAACCTTGTTTAGGCTACCCAGGGGCTCCTCGGTACGTTCTTTAAGAGAACCTGAGGAGTCCCTTAACGCTTGCTTGCTTGACAAGGGTAGCTGCTCCATGCAGCGTGTTTGCGGACAGCGTATTATAGGGCACACTGAGAAGGGTATAATACCTGGAGTGTGCCTTGGTTCCTCCGCCGCAAACGCCCTTTCATTTGCCTTTGTTTTACAGGTGGGCAGGTAGGGTGAGTGGTGCAGCAGCATTTTTTTATGCCCTGCTAAACAGGGGCGCAGATCACACAAACAAGTAACTCCGCTCCGCCTGTGGCAGAGCAGGGAGTCCGACTTCATCGACATCTGCGCCTTGCACACGAGAGCACTCCTTCCCTCCAAGCCCTTGCAGGGGAAACGCGTTGTGGCGTCCCCTGTGAGGCCACAGTTGCTTAGCAGCGCTGTGTTCTCTTGTCATTTCACAGGTGGGTCGCTAGGACCCTCGAGAACTTCCTCTTCGCAACGCCAAGTAGAGTGTGCGTGTAGGAGTGGTAGTCCTGCGTGGGGGCTAGAGCCAGTTGCCCAGCGCTCGCCCACCAGGATGGTGCCACTGTAGGGTGTGTAGGACCTGTAGGGGGCGTGTCACTGTCCCACCCTTTTCCTGCAATTTTAGCTGGGTTGGTGGGCTGTGACAGTGGGTTAGGTTAGTGTTTTTGGCCACATAGCAAACAGGCGTTTTGCATGCCTTCATAGCTTTTGGCCACCCCTCCCTGTAGTAGACAGGTAGGTAGGGAAAACAATACCTGGATTAACACTCTGGGTATTCCCCCAAGGTTTTGCGCCAGCACAGAAATTGGGCGCATAGGGGAGGGGAGACCCGGGGCGTACCCCGTGGCATCAATAAGCCAACCCTCCAGGTTCAGCAAGGGCGCAGACTTGGGTATAATTAGGACACCACTTCTGCGGCTTGCTCTCAGGACCTTAGGACTAGCACACTCACACATACGCTTTGGCAGGTAAGGGTAAGGTTCAGTCCCTAGCTTTATTCTTGGAGGCAAGCATCTCAGCGAGCCTCAACAACTCACCAAGGTTGTTCTGGGACAAGTAGTCAACCAGAACTGAGTTTAGGCGTCCCTCAGGTAGAACAAATGCAGAGAAGGGTTCCCAGGTGGCCTCTTCGACTCCAAACCCTTCCCAGAGGGTGAGGAAGCGCCAACCCTGGCGATAGCGGTGGCGTAGGACAGACTTCACCAGGTAGAAGCCCTCCTTAGCCATCTCCTCGGCGTTCATGTCGGGGAGTTCACCTTCAACTTCCATAGGGCTGGCAGCCCCTTGTAGGTCCAGAGCGGCGATTTCCTCGTCGTTCAGCTCCCACTCCTCCCCACAGAGGTCTTCAGGATCATGGTAGCGCTTCAGGTGTTGAGCGGCGCACACCAGGGTCCCCCCTAGACGGGGAGAACACCGCACGGTGATACGGTGTCCATCCACAGATAGGATCTTGTACGGCCCGAAGTATGGGTCATCGCTGGTAGAGCGTGGCCAGGCGGGTAGTCGACTGTGGTGCACCAGCACCCAGTCCCCTTCTTGGTAGGTGGCCGGTACACGGTGCTTGTTCTTCTTGTTCCACTGACGCTCCCTCACTCTCTGGAGCATAGCCTTGGCCTTGTCCACCTTCGCTTGTTGCTCTTGGACCCATTCACCCACAGAAGAATGGGTGTCCTCTGGATAGGGGGCATGTAGGAACCATGCCGGGCGCCCCATGAATAGCTCATGTGGCGAGTAGCCAGTAGCTGAACTCTCTTGGGAGTTCATCATCAAGGAGATGACGGGGAGTAGTCTCACCCAGTCTCTGGTGCGTTCAGTTTTGCACCATATCCTGACGTTCTCCTTCAGGACACGAATCTGTCGCTCACATAGGGGGTTGCTCGTGTGAGAGTAGGGAATCCCCGTAGATACCTGGACATTGAGGGACCTCAGGACCCTCTTGTACCAGCCAGTATCTGAGCGTACTCGTACGTCCTCATCGGAGTTGATCTCCTTGGGCGCCCCATAGACACAAAACCACTCCTCCAGGAGTATCTTGATAGTCTCCTCTCCGGTAATGTGCTTGGTACATGGGAACACCCTGGTAAACCTGGTCAACCCACAGGTTACCACGAGGGCGAAGTCATAGCCCCCGAACTTCGGCATCTCCGTGTAGTCCACGTATAGAACACTGTTAGCACAGTGAGGGATGGGCAGGGTCGAGTAGAGACCTCTGTCCCTGATATCCCCTGGTTTACAGGACCTGCACGGGCACTTGTCCACGATAGGCAGGAGCGTCTTCCGCAGCTGGTCGTCAGTCCACGTAGTGTGGAACCACTGCTTGAACAGCCTCAGGGTACGGTCAGCACCCACATGACCACTGGACTCATGGGTCCACTTCAGCAGCGCTGGGACTCGGTCACTAGGCACCACGATGCGGTCCTCGTGCCAGAGGTAGCTCTTGTCCCGCTTCCACTGGTCTTGGTTGACCAGGAGGGGTTCAAGGCGTTTCTCCAGGCGCCGGTAGATATCCCCAAACTCCTGTAGGTACTCCGATTGTTGGAGTCCATCCAGGGGGCGTATCATGGTCATGTTCAGGTCCAGGTGTACGTCCATACGGCTGAACGCTTCCTTAGCCAGCGCTTCAGACCGGGCACCAATCAGGGCGTCGAAGTTGTTGCGGCTGATGTAGTCGGCACACTCGTTCTTCACTCCCTGGATATGGTGTACCGTCAGCCGTAGTTGACTGAGGTAGGTCCACCAGCGACGTAGCTTGGCCTTCTCAGGTGGGGGGCCCTTCTGGAAACTTCGGACCGGTTCTTGGTCGCATAGCCAGACCACAGGGTTACTCCCCAACAGTCGTGCTTGTGAGGATAGCACCAGCATACCCGCGAGCAGTTCCTGCTCATAGGTAGAGTAGTTCCCCCTGGCCTGGTTCCACTTCCAGTTCCAGTGGCCCAGAGGTACTAGGACCCACTTGTCGTCAGGGTAGCTGTGCTTGAGGGTTCCATCTCGGTTGAGACCTTCCGTCCCCAATTGGGAAATGGCCGAGTCGAACTCCTCCTTCTCTAGTGCTTGCCACTGGAACAACGTTCCACCACCGCCCACATTGCTGGCGTCGGTCACCAGGATAATCTCCCCTTGTGCCCTAGGCACGCCCAAGCACTTAGCGTTGGCTACCTTGTCTTTGAGCTCGTCGAACGCTTGTTGCTCTTGTGGGCCCCAGCGCCAAGTAGTACTCTTCTTGATCAAGTCGGTCAGTACCGCGCTGGTGTAGGTGAAGTTTTTGATGTGGCGGCGATAGAAGTTGCACGCCCCAATGAAACTGCGTACATCATGAAGTCCTTTCTTGGGGTCTTCGTGTCGTACCTTGGCATCCATCAGGGGTTTGGCCTTAGAGGCCGCTGGGGTCCACCACCCATAGCCAACGTCAAACCCCAGGTACTGCATGGTCTCCTGCATGAACTCACACTTCTCCAGCTTGAGTCGTGTGTGGTTCTCCTGGCAGACCGCAAAGAACTCACCCAAGAGGATTAGGTGATCCTCCTGGGTATTGGTCCCGAGGCATACATCGTCGATGTGAGCCTCCATCTGGGCCCCACGGGATATGAGCTCCTGCACCTTAGGTCTCCTTCGTAGGATGGACAAGATCTTGTTCATCAGCTCTTGGAACAGAGCGGGGGCGTTAGCCACGCCGAATGGCATGACTTTCCACTTGAATACCCTCCCCTGAGGGGTGATGAAGGCCAGTAGTTCCTGCGCGTTGGGCGTCAGGTCCACTTGCCAGAATCCACTTCGCTTGTCCATCTTGGTCTTGTAGCGACAGGAGGCTATCTTCTCCAGGGTAGACTCCATATTGGGAATGGACCCTGAGTGGTTCAGCGTCTTCTTGTTCAGCTCTCCATAGTCCACTACCAGCCGTTTGGCTGTAGACCCAGGTTTAGCCACCAGGAAACAGGGGCTGCAGTGTAGGGGGTAGTCCCCATCCTTGTACTCCAGGACTAGGCCAGCGTCGATACATTCTTGTATCTGTCGCTCAATCTCGTCGGCCTGCTCTTTAGGAGCTGGATAGGGTCTCCTCCGGATCTTGTGACCCACGAACTCGGGTTTCAGCTTGAGGTCCATCTGTACCAGCTTGTCGCATGAGGCTGGAGGGGGTAGTTCTCCGAACACCTCCAGATAGGTCCTTATCAGCTTTTGTACCCGCGGGTCCAGTACCTTGATCTTGTCCTCCATATCCTCGTCGGAGTGTAAGTTGCTTGCCCCTTGGATAGAAGTAGGGAGGTGGTCCTCCACCGACTCTTCGCCCGCGGTAGCATCCTTCAGCCCTTGGTAGGCGTACAGAAGGTCTTGCTCAACCATCTCCGGTGGACGATGGCAACATAGGCACGCTTTAGGGGGTTCACATACACATTCCTCCGAGAGGTCGTCCTCATCTGGGGTCCTCACATGGGCACCCCATACGCTCTTCATGAGCTTGAGATCTACCTCCCTTTGCCAGGTGGTGATCTTCTGTTCGAGGTCCTCCTTCAGTTGGGATAGGTCTCCCATACGTCCTTGCTTCAGTGGCCACGAGCTGCGGGTAGGCTTCGCGTAGCATAGCTTTTTCGCCACCAACTTCCTCTTGGAATCCACATACTCCCTGAGCCTGGATCGAGGGTCCAGCTCTTCGTCCACGGGGTCTTCCACCCTCATGGAGAGTAGGGGTTTTAGTGGGGCGACGTACTCGGCGTTCTCCACTTCTTCCACCGCAGTCTGCACGAAGAAGGCGTCGTGCTCAGTTTCGTCGTCTGAGTGGATAGAGCTAGGTAGCTCAGATAGTCCACACTCAGAGACTCCATCAGGAACAGGTACATGACAGGGAGAGTTGGGGGCGTTGGTGTCAGTCACGACGTACTCATCTCCTCCGGGTGTAGTTTCAACAGCATCTTCAGGTCGTAGACGATCCTTCAAGTCACCCAAGGCGAGTCCATCGCTTTCTCGTTGTATAGCCTGGACCAGAGTAGGGTCCAGGTCTTCCCAGGGGATGGTGGTAAGACTTCCGTCCACCACGCTGAGCATACTCCCCCATCCGGGCTTCCCAATGGGCGTCTTGCGTCCCAGAGGCACGTAGATGGCCTCATCAGGTAACCGCACAGAGCTGATAGTCAGCTTGTCAAGGAGGGTTCGCCAGTACTCGTTGCCCCCATGGGCTCCCCAATCGGGGGAACACAGGACCATACGGGACCGTTCCAAGGCCACCTTGGTCAGCACCTTCCCCAGTTCACTGAATCTGGGGTTCCCGTAGGCCATCCCGAAAGAGGGCCAGTAAAATTTGTAGCTGCAGTTCTTCCCCTTGCTGCAGTATAGGTCCAGTACATGCTGCTTGTCGCTGGCGAACAGTTCCACACTTAGGTCTTCTCGAGAGTAACCCAACTCCTTCAGACCTTGGTCTAGGACTTCCCCCAATAGTTGATAGTCCTCAGTTTTGGAGGCCGCCATCATGTTCGAGGGCTCCTCCTTCGATAGTCTCAGGTAACTCGAGGTATGTTCCGACTGCTCCAGTGGCACAGACTCTCTGCCACTGCCGTGGTCCACGTACAGGAGGTAGGGCGCTTGCAGCGTCAGGGATTGTATCTGGGAGTGCTGCACGAAGAAGTCAGTACCCAGTACAAAGTCGAAGGCATCAGTGTCCATCACATAGAACCGATGGGCGATAGTCCTGGAGCCCATAGGTACCTCCACTTCGCAGTCCCCGCAGCTGTGCACCACATGTCCATCCCCCATCCGTATAGCGGCGGTGGTCATGGTGTTCTTCAGGCTCCCACAAGGTAAAATTTTCTTGGCCACTATCGATATTGTGGCTCCAGTATCCAGTACCCCCAGGTATTCACGTCCCCCTAGTCGGATACGTACCCAAAACACCAGGTCTTGGGTGCCACCAGAGCGTCCCCGTCAGAACTCCGCGGGACAGGTCACCTCGAACCCCTTGTTCCGCAATTTGCGGGCCATCCTCATGAAACGGCTTCTCTTCTTGGCGTTGCCGTCGTCACCACCTTCATGCTCACGCTTGGCTCCTTGTTCTTGCTGGGCCTGCGTCTGTGAGCGTGTGGTAGGCCCAGACTGCCCTCCAGAGGGCTCGGAGTTCCCCCCTGGATTAGGGTTGGGGTTACCTCCGTTCTTGTCCTTGTTCTTGTTGTCGTTCTGGCGATTAGCGCCTCCTCCTCGTCCGCCTTGACCCTTGTCTTGACCACCTTGACCACGTCCTTTCGACTTGCCCTTGCCGGAGTCGTTGCCTTTGGCCTTGCCTCCACCTTTGCCTGAGCTTTTGCCAGGATCTTCCCCCTTAAGCTTCGCCGATAGGCGTTGCTTATGGTAGCACTCGTCCTCATAGTGCTTCCGCTTACCGCAGAATGCACACGTGATGGTGCAGCGGTAATGATCCGGCATCTTCACCTTGGCGCCGGTGATCTTTTCCTGCTGCTTCCCCTGGACAACGAAGCAGTCTCGCTGCTCGCAGTCGGAGGCATGCTGCAGGTGGCCCTGTTCATCTCTGGCATCACACCAGAATAGCTCCTTCACGTTCTCCATTAGGCGGGCGTGGGCGTGTTTGGGGGTAGTCCCCTGCCCAGGTCGGGACCCTTGGTACCCTTTGCCTCCAGAACCTCCACCACCAGGGCGGTAGTGGTTCAGGTGTTGGTCGCTCTCCTTCTCCAGCGCCATCTCCAGGAGCAGCACGCATAGATCCTCGTAGCGGAGGGATCTAGCCTTGCGCTCAGCCGTCAGACGGCACTCGTCCCATAGCTCACGGGGGAGCTTGGAGCACAACCAAAACAGCAGGTCGTCGCTGCTGTAGGAACCGGGCGTCAGTCGTCCAGCCCAGTGGTCCAGGTCCGCCAACAGCTCGGAGACCCTGCCGGGTTTGGGGTTGTTGGGCAGGACGGGCAGGTTCTGGATCTCGGCCCTGATGGAGAGGTCGGTCTCGTAGGTTGGGTACTGCCTCTCCAGGGCAACCAACACGTCGGCAAAGGTGGCGGAGTTGGTGACGATCTGCCTGACCTGCTTCTCCAGGTACTTCGTCTTGCAGCACTGCAGGAGCAGGTCGCACTTCACTCGCCCACTCGCGTGGGTTTGGCCGGTCAGTCGTAGGAACCGGCCAAAGTTCTCAGCGAACTCGCTGAGGTCCTTGCCTGTGAATTCAGGCAGGTTCACCACTATCTTGGAGGTGGCAATAGCCTTCGCCTCCTGAGCTCGGCGTCCTTCAGGGCGTCGGGTCTTCTTCTTCTTCTTCTTCTTCTTCTTACCCTTGGAGTCCTCGGGGTCCTCAGGGTCTTCGTCATCCGATGGCGAAGAAGAAGTCATCGAAGGCGGCCCATCATCGGAGGGGTCTCCGCCTAGATCACTGGAGCCATAAGGCTCCACGTCCACCATAGCCCTTAGGGCTGTCAGCCCCAGCCGGTCCAGCTCGGCCCTCGTCGAGTTCGTCACGTGACTGTAGGGCGGCTGGGCTGTCCACGGGACGAATGGGCTTCTTGGTACTGCTGCAGGAGTCGGCATCGGTCGGCTCCTCAGGCTCCCCAGGGTATTCGTCAACCCTGCCGCCAGGTGGTTAGCCTGTACTCGGTGGGGTGACATCCCCACTGTCGTAGGTGACGCATGGGACGGGATCATCAGGGGCTGCAGTTTCTCCCTGATCTCTTGCGTGAGGTCGCTCACGATTTTCGAAGTGGCTCCTTGGAGCACCTCGTTGATCTCCGACCGCGTCAGGGACCTGTTGGAGGATCTTCCCGATCCTCTACTCCTGCCTCCCAGAGACTCTGGTCCTCTCCTCAACCCACTCAGGGGTGCATACCCAGGTGTACACCCAGGAGCATACCCAGGAACTTCCATGTAGGTTCCCGTGGCGTGGAGTGGATGGGGATGGTCAGCCGCATACCAACGCGGCGCAGAGCTGGAAGCCACCGGCTCACTGGCAGTAGTTGCCTCAAGGAGCGCAGTGGTAGGTGGGCCCATGCCATAGGCGGGGTAGTGAGGCATGCCAGTAAAGCCTGTGCCCTCTGCCATAGGCTGGTTGGTTGTGGAAGTGGATGTAGCGGCGGCTGGGAGTGTGGTGGTTATGGGAGAGGGTGATGCATGGAGGCCAGAAGCGCTTGGTGCGCCTTCGAAGGTAGGGACATCCGTCGGGTCTTGCCCTTGCTCCTCTCCTTCGTCTGCTCCTTCTCCAGCATCCTTCTCGCTCTCGTTTCCTCTCTTCCTCTTCACAGGCTGAGGCTGAGAGACCATTTCCTTCACCGACAGGGCCCCAAAGGCCGTCTGGAGGCCATCCAAGGAGTCCTCCGCCGTATCCATTGGCCCATGTAAGGGCTCCACCGAAGGTACAGCGTCAGGCGCCGGCCTTGCCGGTGTCTCTGGCGCTGGCGCTGTGTTCACCTCCGCGTCCACTCTTCCTGGATCCATCTTAATCCACCCTTCTGCTTATGTTTGCCTGCTCGGAGCACTGGTTGTACGGCGCGGGGTCGCTGCCGGTGCACAGAGACAGGCTGCCTCTGCTACCAGAAAAGTTTATAGTGTTTTCAGCACTGTGTTTTTGCTTCTCCTGCTGCTTGTTGTTGCTGTAGGGTGTCCTGCTGCTGGTTTTGGATGATGAAAAGCTTTTGTTTGTTGAAATACAGTAAAGCCAACTCAATCCAGGATAGCCCAAGCCAATAGTATGCAAGGAGAAGGTAACTCAGGATCAAAACATGAAGGGCTGCAGTGTAAACAGTGAAAGATGATTAGATATTCACAGAAACTGCAACTCAGGATACAAATGAATGCATATTCACAGAGATAGCTGAAATGTTTTGGGAAAAGAGTTAGAAAACTGCCTCAGGATCACTCTCTCTCCATAGTGCCATCTTAGGAGATGTGCACTCTTTGTTTTGGGTCCCATATGTGCTGAGGTGGCATGGTATGTGGCGATGAGGTCACTGCCATGTCACATGGGATCTACCTACTCACATGGGATCTTCCTACTTAGTTAGGCTGACCAGGAATTGAACCCAGGACCTCTCAAAAAGAGGTGCCTAACCCCCTATGGTGCATACCACTAGGGCAGATAAGTATTCATGGAAAAACATAGATAAATTCATAGGTTCTACCTTAGGTATGTCAGTGCTCAGTCAACTCAGGAAAAGATGTTTTACTTCTGTTTGAAAGGGGATTAAGGGGTCCACTCAATATCCTGATTGGGTGTTTGGTTCCATAGGTCAAAATGTGTTCTCACCACTTTTGGCTGGACCAATACTAAGATAAAAATGCATGGATGCTCAGTGCATCTCTAATACAACTAGAGTATGTCCCAAAGCAATGGAAAAGCACTTTTTCTTACTCAGTATCAACTCATTTTTCAATCCAATTGGGCTATTGCTGGAAGGTAAACAAGGCTCGCACATTCCTTCGGAGTGTTTGTTTTTCATTTCTTGTTCTCAGAAAATAATCACGACAACTTTGCATGGAAATGTGGTAAATATGGATGAGAGAAATAAAAAAGGGATCCATAATACGGCAAAA
This sequence comes from Eutreptiella sp. 'Long Island Sound 2002', assembly GCA_964036045.1. Lineage (NCBI taxonomy): Eukaryota > Euglenozoa > Euglenophyceae > Eutreptiales > Eutreptiaceae > Eutreptiella > Eutreptiella sp. 'Long Island Sound 2002'. The sequence goes on from OZ038386.1 coordinate 72,312,646, forward strand.
ATATCAGTTGTAGGGCCAGTGATGTGCAACTGGGACTAATATGCGCGAACATTGCTTACATCATATAACACATTGAAAGTGTTGTTTTCAATTTTTTTCTATTGTGATACATTCTTTTAGAGAAAAGGTGCCGTCATTGGCTGCCGAGAGCACTACCGTAATGGTAAAGGTGACTATTGATATGGTCTTGTACAATCTTTTGAAAAAGAAGCAAGAACACTTTAGTGTCATTTATGAAACTTTCAGTTTTCGACAATATAGGTGATCCAAAAGAAATCTTTGAAAAGGTGTCATACAAGATCGCTCATGCATGAGTCCCATGGCTACAAGCAACTACCACCATCGTAAAAAAAAGTGAGGAAAGGTGCCGTTTCTACCCTTTCTTAGCATGCAAGCTACCACAAATGCAAATGCGACGTGAAGTCGTTCGCTACAAATGCAAATCGTGATACGTCATGGAAAGTAAAAAATGAGAGTGTAGAGCACCATTGAATCTATGCTCCTCTGCTAGCGGTAACAATGTAGTAACCTAGTAGAATGCGACGGATACCCGCTACTTTGATGTTCATGCTTGAGCACCATGCACGTATGCCCCTACGCATCGCACTTTACTTTCTTCACGGAGACCGTTCATGGTCTCTCGTGGGGTGTTTCGCAGCCGTGTAGAGCCAATGGAGCTGCCGCCAAACGGCCCTCGGCCAATGCTAAATGAGACATCTCTCATGGAGTGGATAGAACATTAGAGATTTCGAAGACCACCACTCACAAATAAAAAAATTATAGATCTTCTCTGAAACATAAATGAGCGAATTGTCATGGCAACTACTAAGAGTTTTTTGAAAATGGTAAGGATTGTTTAGTAATTCTATCTCTCAAAATTGTTCTTGAATACATCTTGTAGTGTTACAAATGATCATGTTATCACCTATGAGAGAAAGCAAAAAGAGGTTGGGCAAAGAAAAGATGACAACACAGCATGCTTCCTCAACTATCGGATGCAAGAAAGTAAATATTATATTCTTCCACTGCATGCAGAACAATATGGGTGCTTGGTGTTATACTGTGCGGGCTGTATAGTCGCAGTGCGCCCACGATGCGCTCAAAGCACCCTGACAAAAAACCAATGATCCAAAATCACACATATGCCGCCCACCGCGAGAGCCTAGTTGGTGCTATAGGGCTCTGAATAGCTTTGCTACGCAAAAATCCTATCATTTTGTGGTATCCTAATTTTTGCATTGGGTGTTTTTTGTGCAATTTAGTTTTTGGTTAAAACACCAAAAATAAAAAAAGACCTATTTCACTCTTGCGACTTCTTACAGAAAAATTCTGTCTTGCAAAAAGAAAAGTTTATAGTGGTTTCAGCACTGTGTTTTTGCTTCTCCTGCTGCTTGCTGTAGGTGTAGGGTTTCCTGCTGCTTGTTTTGGAAGATGAAAACCTTTTGTTTGCAGAAATAGAGTCAATCCAGGATAACCCAAGCCAGAAGTGTGCAAGGAGAAGAGAATCAGGATCCAAGCATGAAGGGCTGCAGTGTAAACAGTGAAAGATGATTGGATATTCACAGAAACTGCAACTCAGGTTAAATCGGAATGCATATTCACAAAGATAGCTGAAATGTTTTGGAAAAGAGTTAGAAAACTGCCCCATGGTCACTCTATCTCCATAGTGCCATCTCAGGAGATGTGCACTCTTTGTTTTGGGTCCCATATGTGCTGAGGTGGCAGGGCATGTGGCGATGAGGTCACTGCCATGTCACATGGGATCTTCCTACTTAGCTAGGCTGACCAGGAATTGAACCCAGGACCTCTCAAAAAGAGGTGCCCTGCCCCCTAGGGTGCATACCACTAGGATAGCTAAGAATTCATGGAAAAACATAGATAAATTCATAGGCTCTACTTTAGATATGTCAGTTCTCAGTCAGCTCAGGAAAAGATGAATAGCTTCACATTGCAAGGGGATTAAGGGGTCCACTCCATATCCTGATTGGGTGTTTGGTTCCATAGGTCAAAATGTGTTATCACCACTTTTGGTGGGACCAATACTAAGATAAAAATGCATGGATGCTCAGTGCATCTCTAATACAACTAGAGTATGCCTCAAAGCATTGGAAAAGCACTTTTTCTTACTCAAAAGATTGTTGTCATTTTTGCAGCTTTTTTTTTTTTAACATTGGGCCTCTAGTTTTGTACACCTTAGAGTTCCTTCGCTTTGGTAACATCGAAAAACACCCAAAGTACCTTCCTTTTTGCTATTGGCAGTCAATCCCTACACAATCATACAAATGTGGACTAGTTGGACTTTATGATTGTAGTCCGTAGTACCAATAGGTACCAACAAACCGGTGTTTCGGAAAATTGAAACCTACCAAAATTTCAATGAACCAACGCCAAATTCAACGGTGCCCATGGCAGATGAAATGCCAAAATACCTATGCAATTTGCAAAATGATCCAACCATTTTTTTTTGTAAATTTGCGTCAATAATTGTGCACAAAACACATCAAATGCCGAGACAATGGCACAACCTCTGAGCACGATACAACACGAAATAATACAGCACTGCAGAGGTTGGTGGGGACAAAAAGTTTTTTGAGGGTCTCACTTTCTCTAATAGCATCCAGGTGAAAATTACTATCTCTTTGTGGTAACACGTTGTACTGGGAATTAATTGTTTTTGCAAACAATCAGGATTTGCGCGGTACATACTCCAATAGTCACCAAATGATGACCCAACACCGGGCCAAATGTCCCACGGGTCATGGGGTCACCCTGAAATCCCAATTTGTCAGCCAACCGGTGCCAGCTTGAAAAAGGCTGTCCTCAGCAGTGGCATCCCACAGGGGGTGATCTTGGAAAGACATCGCGAACAAACCGGAGCATGGGGTTCTGGCAGCGGGGGCTCCGTCTGCTTCAAAGTGCTCAACGGACGGTGCCCAGGGGGGACTTGGTTGCCTCAAATTGCCGAACGGAGAGTTCATACCCTCCTCCTCTCCCCCTCCCTTCTCTGCGCCCTGGTGCCCTATTTGCCCTGCAGCACCCATAATGTGTTGCCTATTTGAATTTTGAATTGCCCCTGTGGGAGTAGCCTGGGTAGTAGCATGTGGTGTTGCGGAGCAAGTGGGGCACCCAGACAGGGTGTGTGTACATTAATTGATACCTCCCCCTCAACCTCCCCACATCCCTTTTATTGTGCTCGTCGGCACCCAGGGGGGGGCCTGGGTGCTTCAAGATGCCCTGACGTTCTACGGCAGGCCGGGGTAGCCCGGGCTGCCTAAAATTGCCCACCAGAAGCTGACGGGTCACGAGTTCTACCACACAAGTGCCTAAATTCCGTGGGTCAGCTAAGCCCGAATTCAAGAAGTGCTGCTGGTAGGGACTGTGAAAGAAAAGTGCTATTGGCTAGTGTCCCTGGGAATTGCCCCCGGAATTCTCACGCGATCCATCCATCCATCCATTTCCGGCATGAGAATGGTGGTGGTGGTGGTGGCGCTGGGGGGGGGGGGTGCCATGACCCGTTGGAGCGGGATGATCCTTGAGGGACGTCAAAAAGACAACAGGCATTACACATGTCAGAAAGCCCCACACAAGAGCACAAACTGATGACAAAATCCGTCATACCTGCTGCACGGAGTACAATGAGCCAAGCTGCACTGAACTGGGGGTCAAGAGATAACAACACTGTAGCAGCTCTGCTGTATCGTGGGGCTTGAACACTTATGAGTAGCCTCAACTGACACCAAATGGCATGAACATGACCAAATGAGCCCTCCCTCAAACGATGGTATGGATGCAAATACGTGAGCCCACCAACAGTGAAAAAACTTGGAGAACCCTGAAAAAAATGTTAAAAAAAACAAAAAATCTGAAAGGAAAACTGAAACTGTAAGGTGGCACATTCCACCAATCTTCCGTTGCCAGTACTGACGCAGCACAATGCACAATCTCTAACCGCAACCCTCCCACCCTATGTTTGGTTCTTGAATGCCAGTGTCCATCCCATGTAGCAGTCCGTTAGACACCAATCAAGCAGGTTATTTGCAAGCGACCTGCTGGCTGAGGCACAACATATGTGTGCAAATGCGATGGTTGGTAAGTACAACCCTTCAGAGAAGTCCACCCCAACACATTATGCGGAATTGCATGCATCAAACCGATGTGCACGCATAACAGAGTAGTAGGGGCGCGCCGGCAGCGGAGAGCCGTAAGGGACTGGTCTTCACAATCACCAAGACCTTGCCCTTTGACACCCGCAGCCCACCCATTCACGAAATCATGACCTAAAAGGGAGGTGACCACTTCCTACACAGCAAAATGGGGGCGTAGAAACACAACAGGGCTCTTTCGGTCCACAGTAGTACAAAAGCGACGTTCAGTCTGCTTCACTCCACATGGGCCTAAATGCGCACCTGCCACAGGCTACAAAGGTGGATCAGGGAGGTTTGCAGAGGTGCCAGGCAAACGTGGGGTAGTGACAAAGAAACTCAGGGAGATGCCAGGAAGGTCTACGGAAGGGTCAGGCAATTGTGGGGAAGTGACAGGGAATTGTGGGGAGGCGCCAGGGTGTCAACGGGCCTGAGAACGGTTCGCTGTTCAATGCTGCGTTTCCGCTTGCCGCCGCACACCAACCGCAACGCATAGAGCGAGCAAGACACTTCCTCTCACCTTCCATCTGCCCTGTGTCCGCCCCACTAAAGGCACACACCCCCACCCGCACCACTGAACGTCACGTCTCTCCCTTACAGCCACAATGCCCTGCCAGCCAACTCCCGCCACGTAGTCCACGGGGCAGCGGGTGTGTGCGCGTCATGAGTTGGAGTTTTGTGCAAAGGAAGAGGGGGCTGTGAGGCATGGCTGTCTTCAGCATTGCTTTTCTGGCCACAACCACGACCAGTGGTTGTGACGTTGAATCTTGAGATGCGATTTGTTGCAGATAGGGACGTCGCATCTTTGGGGCATTGACGAGGACTGCTGACCTCCCTATCCCTTAAAACAAAAAAAAAATGCTGGAGTCGGATACTCCTGGACCAAAACAGTTCACTGGCTCGTCAGTATCTGCTGTCGGATACCAGCCATCAACCACCGTCGGTGAAGCTGCATCCATCGTCGTTTGACCGCAATCCTGCCACCCAAGACCTGAGGCCGTCCCCACTGTAAAGGACAGCCCTGCTGCAAGGTCAACTGGGAGCCCTGGGGGCCCACGGGGCCGAGTTATGCGGCAGGGCCTTTCCCTTTCCGAGGGCTGGCCGTTGCCGTTTGCCGTACCCTCGCCCTCGCCCTTGCCCCTTGCCCCTTTCCCTGCGCTCGCCCTGCAATTCGGGGGCGCCTACGGTGTAGGTGGAACCCATCTGCAAGGCGGACGCAGGGCCATTTCGCTGTGCCGTTGGTGGGAGCACCTCATCCATCCCAAGAGCGACCGGGGCCCCTTGCTGTCTCTCAATGCGGACCTTGAGCTCTTGGAGGATTCGGATCTGGGACAGCTTTTGGGGGCTCAGACTGGGCCACAAGATGCCCTTGGGCTTGGGAATGGTGGTGTTGGTGAAGATGGTCTGGGTGGGGGTGACAACGATATCCACTGGTACATCGTATTCCAAGAGCTCGTCCACTGGAATGTCCTCGTCGGGCACGAGCTGCTGGTCATGCACTGTTGTGACCACTAGGGTGCAGTCATCAATGGACCCCATCCATCGCAGCATGCCATACTCCAAATCAGAGAACCCTTCACCTTTCCCTATTCGAGCACCAGTCCGGGCAACAGCTACACTACCCACAACAAGTAGGTCCACTTTGATCTTCTCGTCTAAAGAGATGGGCTGTCCATATTTCACTACGCCAGCAGATGTGGCTGCCTCCAATAAAGCACATGTATTGCTGCCGGCGCTGGTGATGTAATCCTTGTGCACACGGGAGAAAAACCCTGTCCGCAGCCGCGGCTGTGGGGTTAGCAAAGTCTGCCCTGCGCTCAGCACTTTCAGCCTAACTTGCTTTAATGGACTGTCCGGATCAACTTTTACCACTTTTGCAGATACAAAGTCACTCATAGCAGCCAATCGGGTACCAGCCACTTCAGCCCCCTCAAAATTGGGAATACGGTGGTGCACAGGCCTTGGGAAGCGCGCAATTTTGGTCCGTTCCATCATGTCCCAAATGCGCTGGCGGACCTTCCATTTCCAAGAGCCCGTTGGGCTCACAGTGCAAGAGCTGTCCACAACTTCCTTTTGGGGTTGCAAGTGATCTGCAGCGGCAGGTTTGGGTATCCCATTGACATGTTCACGGTCTGTGCCTTCCGTTGACATTGCAGCGGAAACATGCCCCGCTATGGCAGCGGCATTCGGGAAGAGGGTGCCCTGTAGAGGAGGGAAGCAGCGCAGGCAAGGGTATCAGCGACCAAAACATTGCAGGGGATTGCAGCAGCGTGATATCTTGGGCACATGAGGCCCCCTGGACCCCCCAAAGAGTGCGCTACTATTATGGTCCGGACCCCTCCTATGCCTTGGATGAGAACAACCGTTGCGCATGTGCGTGGAAACAACAGAAGCAGACTGGAAGAGGGAACGCAACAAGGGAACACAACAAAATATGGCATGCGACTTAAAACAAATTCCTCATGCAATAGCAGGGCCTCTGGCAATGTTACACTGCCCCTGCTGTTGCTTTGACGGGGACTAAGCTTGGCAAGAGCCCTTTAGCAACAGGCCCCACGCAGTGCAACAGATATTGGAAAGAGAGGCCATCGCTCTAGGCATTCAGAGCTTCACAATGCAATTCACTGGGGCAGCCCCAACTTGCTTATCGGGGGGATTACCCCTCAGTGCATTTGACCCAGCCTCTCCAGAACAGCCCCCCCCCCCCCTGTAAGGGTCTAACGCGGGATGCCCCCCCCCCCCTCTAGACAATTTTTTGGACCCCCCGGGGGATTCCTTGCACTACGCGCTACTGTTGGACTATGTTACCCCCGAAGATCCCCCAGGCACACCCCTTGGAAATGCCCTTAGAATTAGGTGAACCAAACTGCCCCAGCTCAAGAAAGTTGCAAACTACCTTCCCTTCACATAACACACATCATGCACAACTGGAAAAGCCATGAACAGCGCATTGGTCCCACCCTCAACAACAAACAAGTTCCATTGTCAACTAAGTACAAATTGAGAATACGCAACTTGTGTGCACAACACAGTGGCACAATTAAAGAAATGTCACATCGTCACATGTGTGTGTGTGTGTGTGTGTGTGTCAATGCAATCCGTACAATATTGCAGTTCACACGTGTTACACATGGACGGACCGCACCTACACAGAAGGACAATGATGATGAGGATGTTGTGGGTGATGATGGGGATGCATGTGCCCTTTGTTGCACCAAGTCTGACCTTGAAAAGATGTACATGTGCAGGTATGTGTTCCCGCGGACGATATGGAGGGTGCCGCACTTGTCTTCGAATCAAAAATTGTTGCAAATGCAAGAGTATACGCACGAACTCATGCAACCCGGTACCAGCTCCCCTCCATACGTTCCTTACGATGCCCCAATGCCACATGCGTGCGAACAAGTGCTCAATATGTGCCCTATAGAAACCATGAACATCACGTGCCCTATAGAAACCATGAACATCATTGTACTCCTTTTGTTGCTCGGTCAAAGTCTTTCGACCGATAAATGGCCATGCCACATGGAGGCACCCCTTGTATGCACCATCCATGGTGTCAATCTCATAATCCATATAATGCCCCTTGCTCCTTTTGGGCCCTTCGCAATCCCAAATGAGAACATCCGCCGATGTCCCGGGGCCCAATGGACAAATCCAAACAATGTTCCGAAAACTATCAATGGCAACCGTTACTTTATACACACAACCAGCATATTTTGGATTGAAGATGAGATCACAAAGGATGCCTCCTATGGAAGCGATGGGCATGCTATCAACGTAATGTGTGACAAAATACGGAAAGTGTGGGACATGGCTCCACTCCGACAATCTTTCCGCCCATCAAATTTCAGCGACAACACCATTCAAGTAAGAACGAACACGATGCACACTTGCCCACCAAGCGTCCTCAGAGCACCCTGTTGCGCGGCACACATGGCAACACGACGCAATGCAACGCAAAAACGTTACTAGGATTGACCCGGTTTCCTCAATAGCACCGGAAGGTTGAATCGAAACGTGGGAGTCCTTATCCCCAACTCAAGGGATCACACTGAAGCGTGGGAGTCCTTATCCCCAACTCAACTGGCTGCATCACCCTTGCCTTCTTGGGGTCCCCGTGGTGGGGAGAAATCAACGTAGAAAAAGAGTGGATGTGGTGAAAATGAGCAAATGTGTGCAAAAAGGTAGAAATGGGTGAAACAGGGTGAAAATCCAAAAATGCCATATCCCCAATACATCAGAACCTACTACCAAACAACAATGATGCCCAAAATACCACAAAGTATGGGTTCCTACTACGGCTAGACGCCCAAATAGTTGCATTGCGCGCGCACTGCGCTTAAGGCGCCCCCCCCCCCCAATTTTGGCTTGACTTTTGTCAAATTATGTTGAAAACCACAGGCAAAATACTATTGTTTTGCAAGAATGGGGTGGGGGGGGGGGGGGGCTGAAACCCATACTATTTAGACACGTGCCCTTGGATTGGAAGGGAGTGTGCACAACACACAACAAGTAATGGCCATGGAAGGGGTGCAGCATGCTACTGATCTCTCGCCCTGTTGTGCTCAGTTTTCTTACTTTACACAACATTAATTGTTGGGGGCACTGCATTGATTGCTAGAACTGTTAAGTTGATTCTTGGAAGCACCACTTTGATTCTGAACCGTGGTTTTGGAGTCGGATATCGTCATCCAAGCTCTCCTCGTCATACAAGTTAGGCCCTCTTGCAAGCCTATCTTGAGGGGGACGTGCAAAGCGAGGAATCGACATGGGATGGCATGTCGCTGGCGTCATGGATCATGGCGGGGGTGGCGGTAACTCAAAATGATCTGCATGAGGGTAACAAACCAAGAGCAGTATGACAATTTATTGCACCAGTGTTATCCATTTGATGTCGCCTTGGTCCTTCTTGTGCCATAAACCCCATATAAACGGGGCAGGGGGGTGGCACAAAGGTTTTTTGCCCCAGCAAATTTGATGTGACCCTGCTATTGGCAAGGCTAGACTTGCACTGTTTTGCACTTCAGTGAGCTTTTTTGAGGTTCTAGGATTGTACTGTTCATTTTCAGGAGGTGGCAGGATTGCACTGTCCACTTCAAGGAGATACCAAGATTGCACTGTTCATCTCCAAGAGCCTCTATTGTTCATTTCCAAGAGGCTACAGGATTATGCTACTAATTCCCAGGTTTCAAGATTGTACCGTGAACTTCCAGGAGGTGCTAGGAGGTGCCAGGATTGCAACAGTTCATTTCTGGTAGGTTGTGGGTTTGTGCTAGTATTTTCCAGGAGGTTCCAAGATTGCACCTCCAAGATTGCTCTGTTCATTTCCATGAGCTTCCAGGGTGGTGCTGTTACTTTCTAGGAGGCTCTAGGATTTTTTTTATATTTTTGCACTAATTACTTCTAGCAGGTTCCAGGATTACACTGTTACCTTCATTTTCAAGAGGTGGCAGCATTGTGCTGTTAACTTCCGAGAGGTATCAGGTTTGCCCTGTTCATTTCCAAGAGGTTCCACGATTACACTGTTAATTGCCACTGTTAATTGCCAGGATGTTCCAAGATTGCACTGTTCATTTGCAAGAGGTTCTAGGTTTGTACTGTTCATTCTACGAGGTTCTAGGAGTGCACTATTCATTATCTAGCAAGTTTCAGGATACAATACAATGTTGAAGCCTCTCGCCGTTGATCATCATCCCAATCAGCCCGTGCCTTGTTTGAATAGAGACTCATTCACGGCCAGCTCCAGCAGTCGCTTTGCGGTGCCAAACCATTGCTGAAATCTTCTCCAGGCAGTCATCAATTTCAGGTTTGGGTGGCATGGCGGGTAGAAAACTGCACAGCATGTAGAAAAGTGGACAATTTTGCAACAAAGGGATGGTCAAAGGCAAGAGACTTCGTATGCACAGACTTCCACCAGACCTAATTGACAAAACCTAAGTTATGCTTGGCAGAGGCAACTGAACAAGATGTTGCTAAAATTTGACACCGCTGTATTTAGCACAGCGGCCTGAAAATTGTGCAGGAAGCTTCGCACAAATTGAAGCGTCTGGGGCCGGCAAAACATTGTTTGCAAGAGCCCCTTGGGTTGTGTAGGTGTGTGTTGTAGTTTTCCCGTGGCTAGGATGTGACATTAGGCCAAAACCAGGCTGAAACAGGCCACCATACCACCATCACCTTCAATTCCCCACAGGGCGTGCCCAATGGCCGAAGCCTTTTATCAGCCTGCAGAGGAGGGCTCCTGGCCTGGACAAGGACCCCATAGAGGGGTTGGGTGTGGGCTGTCCTGCCCTCAAAGGGCGTCATGCCCCCAATGCCACCCACTATCTTGCAACCCTTGCAGTAGCAAGCCTTTCCGTGCAAATTGCAGCGCAAGGGGCACAAGTCCGCATAGGCATTGGAGAAACTTTGGCAATACTAGTGGACAAATGATTCAGCATAGGCATCTGTTCAAAAAGCCCAGTCGTGCTTTAACAACTTGCAGGCCTTGGACATGGAGGTGAACCCAAAGTGTATTTGAGCGGTGAGGGTCATTGTAATTGGCAACATGCAGCCCCACTACCACAAGGTGGCAGACATGTTCCGCCTCATGCAACGGCATGTGAAACGGGGGTCTGAGATCTCGCATGAACCCACTTGGTTCCCATCTAGGCATTAGCCCATTCAACGCCTCAGAAAAGGACAAGTAGACAACAGTGTCAAGCAAGAATGCTATGAAAAGGATAATTGTCACCATGTGACACCCCCCCCCATTGCCCACGCCACACCCACCCCACACTGACCACCATACCTCACCCCCCGTACCCTACCCCTTAAAAACTCATCACATATGATTCATGATCGGTGTTTTTGTTGGGGGGTCTAGTGTGTCCACAAAGCAGGTGTTCGCCGTTTTTTTTTTTGGTATCGGCGTGGAAAAATATCGTCCCAGAGGTAGGGTCTGTTACACCATTCTGATTGGGAACGACAAGGGTGTTCTGATGCAATTGGAGGGTTTGACTCACCGATATATTCAATTTCCAGCTGCCACACGGTCTGGACCCTGGTCAACGGCTGGGCTCTGGCATCGGCTGTGATTACCACGTCTTGGCGTGATGGCAGTTGGAACACCTGCTACATGGGCTTCTATTGGGTGAGACCTTGGGGGTGGCATCTGCACATAGGCCTCCAGACATTTACAAAAGGGCACATGGGAACTCACCTTGGCAAGGGCTGGGTGGCGCTCTAGAGGGGGCTTGTCCATGGGTCGCATCTTAGTGGTTGTTTGCGGGGATGGCTTGTAGCCCAACGCACTTCATTGGACAATTTCCTCAAATATATCATTTTGCTGAGGGCTGGCTCTTGGACATTTGGGTTCTCCACAAATGCACAATGCTACCGATTTTCACTTTTGGCTGAAGTGACGACATGTTGGAGCAAGACCGGCAAAATTAAGCAGCCTGGGCAACAGGCTGGAACCCGTTTGTTGCCACTGTTGGCCCTTGTTTCCGGAAAACAGAGGAAATACCACCACCCAAATATGATGTATGAGATGAGAGATGTCACGGCATTTGTCATGGCTCCCTCCAACGTATGTCCCGTGCAGCCTTTTTGCGAAGAGATGTTGTGCAAGAGTAGCCAAACAGCTGTGCAGACCTGACCTATATGAGCTTAAAATAAGAAGTGGAAGTTTGTCAAACAAAAATTGTGGATCAGTCTTTGGTCTAGGGCAACATGAAGTGAATACATGGTGCTCGTGTAATGAAAGGGCAGCGTAGGGTGGTATTGCTGGCAAGAGCTTGCAGACACGCATCGTACATTGGGAAACCATTGTTGGCCCATGCAGGGGAATGACAACGCGGCTAGGAGACGAATGATGTAACACTGCCGCAGCATTTGGACACATATTGGCTGGTGTGGTATGGGGGAGAATGCTGACAATGGATGCGCAAGGATAATTCCATGGATCGTCAATGGAACGCTAACGATCTTCAGTGTTCTTCAGCTCAGGTAGGCCTGAGCCCTGCAGTCAGTAAACGCCGACCCCCGCAGCTCTTGTTGTGTCCAAATCCCATCGCACCTGCTGCCTCTTTTTCCAGGTCATTTTACATTCCACACAGAGTGCACCGACTCCAAAGCGCACAAACAAATGGCAGACGCGCAACACGACGTCCGTCTACCTTCAATGCCAGCCCCGGCAGGACCCCCCCCTCCCCTGGGCCAAGCATGACCCCTGGTTCCTTCTCTTTCGGCGGCCTTCGCATGCCGTGCCTGTCACCCACACCAACAGATCTCCCACGCGACACACATCACAACGCGGAGCTGGGTCCTACTGACTTCGAAGTGCGACAGAAGCAGATATTACTGAGTGGCACATGGGACGGGGCTGAGTAATGATCAAACTCGGTTCCCCTGCGGGACACCAGTGGGACATCTGCTCAGGTGTACTGCGCGGAGTGGCCTCAGGGTACCAGCTCCCGTTCCACATTCTGGCGGACTGGCTAAAGAGGGCCCTCGACCCGATCCGACGAGCTTCTTGGCGGTGTGGCAGTTCCTTTGGTGTGGGCGCTTGAAGCACAGAGAGGCATCTGCGGCTGCGCGCGTGCCCTGGCGGTGCCCTGGCGGGAGCGTCACTGTCTGCCCCGACCCGGAATGTCTGCGGCAGTCCCGAGGTCACGCCGCACTCCTCTGGTCCTCCAGCGCTTTGGAGATGTAGTCCAGGGCCCCAGTCACGGCGGCCACTTGCGCCCTGTTGCACTCCTCATCGTCTGCCGTCGGGCTGTCGGGGTAGACCTCGGTGGTCGTGGCGTATGGGGCGTTGGTCACGCTGCTGCACAGACACAACTCCCGCACGGGGTACCCGATGACCCCCTCCTGTGTGATTGGCTCTCCGATGATGAGGCCCTTGGCATCCGCAGGGGCAATGTGGGTGACCTCCCGCACCGAGTCAATGATGGCGGTGTGCCACTCGGCCTGTGGGTTTTCGGTATCCCCAACCAAATAGAAGCCGTCGGGCACCTGAGCAGTCGTGCAGCGGCACAATGAAAGGGCAAGCCTCGGCGCGCATCAGGGCGGGGGTTCACGAAAATGCAAAAAAAAAAAGGTCGGATACCGTGCGCCTGGACGTCAACAGAGCACTACCTGACCCGTAGGTGCCGTGGGTTAAGCCCCAACCCGCGTTGACAATCCACCGTCACTTGACTCCCGATTGCCGTGAATTCATCACAAAATCCTGCCGCATAAGACCTCAGCCTGTCCCACAGGTGACGACTGGGGCTTTGTGTCCTCAACAAAAACAAAAATGAAGACCCCCTTAAAGGGCCCTGAAGGAGACTTTAGGTCTTGCTGATTTTTCTGCCTCTTTTCACAGTCCTCTGTTCCGCTGCTGTCCTACTCTACAGATGCAACCTCAGCTGAATCAGCACTGCCAAAATCATGGTTCTCAAACGCGCATTCTAATGTAAACCTTGTGGCCGGACAAACAGGTCGTTGAACAAAGGGCGTTCCATTCAGGCAAATTGAGTACCGTGTAGTTCATGTGGTGTCCAGTGGTGTGTCTTGTGTGTGGCCTGCTCAGGTCGGAGTAATTTGTGTTAATTTGGGGGGGGAATATTGCGCGTTGTGCGCGCACTGTGCACACAGGCTGTACAGGAACATACCCAAGTGGAATAGTAATGCACAGTAGCCCTAGCTATGGCCCTTGTGCTGCATTTGTTACGAGTTGCATGCGCTCATCACCCCCATATTTGGTACACGGTCGCCCTCCCCTCCACCGTCTCCCGATTCACATGGCTGACGCCTCATCCGAGACCAAACAGCGCACTTCCCTGCCGTCACATCAGTTGATAATGCCGTCGACGTCGGCATTACACCCATGTGGGGCAAATTGGCCGTTGTGTCGCCCTCCGCTTCGACCGCCAGCACTTCATCGCCACCAGCGGAACGGAGGTCGCACATAGTTCGCAGGTGTGCAATACTCTTTGGACAGGGAAGACATTTGCTAGTTACCATAAAAATACCCAATTAAGTGCTGCCAACTGCGCGCTGTGCGCACGCTATGCAGAAAACACCCCGCAGGATATTTGCAGTTTGGGAGGCAGTTGGGTGGAAGCACGGGGGGCCATCTCCTCGCTTTTGTACGCGACCCCCCCCCCCCCCCCGGCAGTAGAAGTGGGCCGAAGGCCCCCTGGGGGAGGGGCATTGGAGGGGGGGTTCAGGGAGGGTTGGGGGGGGGGGGGGCACAGGCTCCCCTTACCTCCCCTTGCCCTCCCTCTAACCATACCATCACCATAAACCTAACCCTAACCTTTGCAGTAAGCGGGTTTGGCCATGCCAGCCATGTTGATTGGGCTGAACAAGATCCCCCAAGTTTCGTTCATGGCTGCTTTTGCCACATCATTGCACTCCATTTTGGACCCCAACACTCACTCTAACCCTCGCCTAGGGTGAGAGCTAGGGCTAGGGTCAGGGCAAGGGTCACCGAGCTGGTGGAACCAGTCTTGGTTTTATAACCCTCTTTAGTGTCTAGGGTGGACCTAACAGGTTTGGCAAGCAAGCAAGCAGCAAGCAGCAAGCAAGCAAGCACGCGCGAAATGGGGGAAAATCACAGCTCCGTCGTGGTGCTTCGGATTCGGTCAAAATTTTGATGGATGCTACCTATGGGTGTGAGGGACAACCACACAAAGTGTGAGCCGGAAACTCAACGGTGGTGGCCGGGAACGGGTGTCGCAAGTGCCGGACCTCCATTTCGAAATCGGCAATTTAGGGCCAAAATCACCCTTTTTTTGCCCAAAACCGCCCTAAAACCTGCTGAAAACAGCCAAATGAAGGGAAATAGTGGCTACTCTACACATGCAGCTAGACTTCCTTGTGCCGAAGGGCCCTCTAGGGCCCTCTAACTCCACAATATGTCTGCGAACCGCCCCCAAAAGGCCCCCGAAAGCCCCAGAATTTGTGCACATTGGCCGCCGACAGCCCCAAACCAAAAACAGACCATATCTTGGGCTACGTGGCTCTAAACGCGATTTCGAGCGCACCTAATCCACCCGCAACCACCCACTTTTGGTGGTTTCCGACCCTCAAAATTGCCCTAACCGACGCCTAGACACCCGTACCTAGGCCCAGTGGGCTGCGGCAAGCTGCAAGAGGTAGCCCAAAGGGGTGGGTGCCAAAATGGGTCAACAAGGTCCACCGGGTGCAAAAAAAGACTTTTTTCAAAAATGATCCTAGACCACATGGAATGCCAAAAGAAGTATTTTTGGCGCGTTTTGAGCTCGTGGTGGCCCGTTTTGGCCCTCCTAAAGTCCCAAAAAGCCTTGAAAATGGGCTATTTTGCGACCAAAAATGGGTTCAAAATGGGTCAAAACTGTGTTTTTACAAACATGATCCTAGACCATTTGGGGTGCCTAAACAAGTGAAATGAGCCTATTTTGAGCCCATTGCAAGCCATT
Source organism: Eutreptiella sp. 'Long Island Sound 2002' (assembly GCA_964036045.1). Lineage (NCBI taxonomy): Eukaryota > Euglenozoa > Euglenophyceae > Eutreptiales > Eutreptiaceae > Eutreptiella > Eutreptiella sp. 'Long Island Sound 2002'. The sequence continues at coordinate 72,328,217 of OZ038386.1, forward strand.
TTGGCCACTCCACAGTCACAAAATGCCTTGAAAAGGGGCTGTTTTGGGACGAAAAATCAGTCAAAAATGGATCAAAATGTGTTTTTCCAAAGATACCTTTGGACTAATTGGGGTGCACAAACAAGTGGACTGTGTCCATTTTGAGCCCATGTTGAGCAATTTGGCCCCTCTCAAGGCCGACAGGGCCTTGAAGATGGGCTGGTTTGGGACCACAAATGGCTCAAAAACGGGTCAAAACCATGGTTTTCCTGTCCTGACAGGCCCAGATTACGATTTTTTTTATTACGATTTTACGGCGTTTTTTTACGATTTCGTTACGATGCTTCGGGAGCATTCACTACCCTACCGTCCCATGTTTTCACTTATTTTCAAGCCTAAAAATTGGCAATAGGGGCAAGGGACGTGCATATCTCAATGATTGTTGTGTATGTAGGGACGCGGTGGCTTAGAGAAGTGAGCATGTGGACCAAAAAAAAGGGGACCCTCCACTCCTGGTCCGCGGCATCGAAAACCGGCCGCCCACGGCCGCTTCCTCCCCCTACGCATGGTTTGGATCCAAGAACACGATCCGGGGAAGAGGATGTTTGCATGTAGGGGAGGCCTTGTAGAGGAAGAAGAGGGACCCCGGCACTCAAGGGTTTGGGAAGACGAGGGAAGAGGTGGAAGACGAGGGAAGAGGTGGAAGACGAGGGAAGAGGTGGAAGACGAGGGAAGAGGTGGAGGACGAGGGAAGAGGTGGAAGTCGAGCCACTAGAAACGTTCTTCAACGTCACCGTTCTCGAAGAGTGCCACGGCACAGCGACACAAATCAGGGCGCGTGTTGCCCCGATTCGGGTCATCCAGCAAACCAGCAAGGCTGAATGAGCGCTCCACATCCGCGCTGGTCACTGGCATCCCAAGCAGTGCCACCAACAGTTCCGACAGTGGACCTGACACGGTTGACAAAACTGCATTGGATCCTCAACTTGCTTGGCCTTCTGGCTGTCCATGTTGACATAGAGGTCCCAATCAGCCCGCATTGTGTCGGAGAAACCAAAGATCTCCTTATTTTTCTCCCACGTTGTATCCCGGAGTGGCAATTGCTTGGGATCAAATACTTGCAAAGTTGTGGCACAAATAGGGGGGTCCACATGGCAAAAATCAGCAACATGGGGGGGGTCCAAAGGCTAGAAGTCAGGGGGGTCCAGAGGCCAGTGTCCTTTTTTTTTTTTGGCAGAGGATAGCGTTCCCTTCTTTTTGCCCATGGAGACAAAGAGCGAAAAGGAAAAAAAATTGCCTGCCACATAAACATCACAGCCACGCATGCACACGCAACAAAGGAGTTGTGGGCAGGGAAGGCAATGGGGAAGGGGCAAAGGGGATAGGGAAGGGGAAAGGGGGAGGGGGCACAGTGACAGTGAGGTGGAGAGGAGAGATGTACCGTACAACACAGCGCCAAAAGCGATAAAAAAATCGCCGAAAATTACGCAAATTACGAAAATTACAAAAATTATGAAAATTACGAAAAATTACGATCGTAATCTGGGCCGGTCCTGACTGGGCCTGAACATGATTCTAGTCCAGTTGTGGTGCCCAAACGGATGAATACAGCTCATTTTGAGCCCCATTTGAGCCGCTCTTGTCCACTTTCCAGTGCCTACCTCATTTGCCGTTCAAGTCTCCAAGACAATATTCCTTCCCCCACCAGCTCGGTCCCAATATTCAATCCTGGTTAGGGTTGAGGTGAGGGTCAGGGGTAGGGTTAGGTGTAGGGTCACCGAACTGGTGGAACCAATCTTGGTTTTATAACCCTTTTTAGTGTCTAGGGTGGACCTACCAGGTTTAGCAGCAGCAGCAAGCAAGCAAGCAAGCAGCAGCACGCGCGAAATGGATAAAAATCAGAATTCCGTCGTGGTGCTTCAGATTCAGGTGAAATTTTGGTGCATGATACCTATGGGTGTGAAGTACAATCACACAAAGTTTGAGCAACAAACTCAACGGTGGCGGCCAGGAACGGGATTCGCAAGTGGCGGACCTCAGTTTCAAAAACTGCAGTTTAGGGCCAAAAACAGCCATTTTTGGGCCAAAAAAGCCCTGGAACCTATTCAAAACGACCAAACGAAGGGAAATGGTGGGTACACTCCACGTGCGGCTTGACTTCCCAGTGTCAACGAGCTCTTTGCGGCCCTCTAACTCCACCATATGTCCCGGAAACGGCCCCAAAAGGCCCCCAGAAGCTCCAAATGCCGACAGCCACAAACCAAGAATAGGCCATATCTTTGGCTACATGGCTCAAAATGCGATTCCGAGGGCACCTACTCCACCCGCAACCCCCCACTTTTTGTGGTTTCCACCCCTCAGAATTGCCCAAACGGACCCCCATAGCTACGCCCACTAGGCTGCGGCAAGGTGCAAGCTCAAGCCCCAACAGGTGGGTGCCCAAATGGGTCAATAGGGTCCAGTAGGGGCAAAAAGATGACTTTTCTCAAAAATGATCCTACACCATGTGCGACGCTAAAACAAGTGTTTTTGGACCGTTTTGAGCTTGTAGTGGCCCATTTTGGTCCTCCGAAAATCCCAAAATGCCTTGAAAATGGGCTGTTTTGGGACCAAAAATGGGTCAAAAATGGGTCAAAAACGCATTTTTCCAAACCTCATCCTAGACCATTTGGGGTGCACAAACGGGTGAAGTGAGCCCATTTTGAGCCCATTTTGGGGCATTTTGGCCCCTCAGAAGTCCAAAAAGCCTTGAAAGTGGGCCTCTTGGTGATGGGGTTCAATTGCAAGCTGATTCCACTTTGTCAAGAGCCATCAATGTGTGAATAATTCTTGATGTCCCTCACCAGTCATAGCTGATGTTCCCTCCCCCACCAGCTCGGTCCCAATATTCAGTCTTGATTAGGAGCAGGCTGAGGGTGGGGGTGGGCGTTAGAGTCAAGGTTGGGTTTAAGGATAGTGTTGCGGTACTCCAGTGCTTGGGCGGGGAGGGGTGCTATGTGGGCAAGGGGAATGAAAAAAATTTTCAGGCGCCTTTGGCGCCACCATATGTATGGCCGGCAGCTATTGACCCTTGGTAACTAAGTGGGCCCGGAGGGCTGGGAGGGGGGGGGGGTCGTGTACCCAAACTGAGGAGACGGCCCACCCGTGGGTGGAAGTGGACTGCCTCTTTTTGCAGTCCTCTGTTCCGCTGCTGTCCCACCCTACAGATGCAACCTCAGCTGAATCAGCACTGCCAAAATCATGGTTCTCAAACGCGCATTCTAATGTAAACCTTGTGGCCGGACAAACAGGTCGTTGAACAAAGGGCGTTCCATTCAGGCAAATTGAGTACCGTGTAGTTCATGTGGTGTCCAGTGCTGTGTCCTGTGACCCGTGTGACCTGCTCAGGTCGGGGTCATTTGTGTACCTCAAGGGCATGGCTCCGGGCATTCGCAATTTTGGGGGGTAGGTGGGAGTGGTCTGGTAGTCCAGCGGCTGACCACGGTGGCATGTTGCCCCCGTGGCATCTATTTCCCGGTGCCAATCGGCATAATGAAGTCCGGAAAAGCGCTCTGATGTGGGAAATGTAACACAATAATAAACAAGGGGGACCGGGTGTAATGCGCTGAACAGCACCAGGTCACACCAGATCCAATGCACAACAAAGGAACTGCACAAAGATGGGGCACAGGGGCAGGGTTGCCCAGAGCTCGGAATAAGGGGATGGGTGCGATGTCAGAACGACAATGGTCTAAAGCCAAACCGTGTCTTCAATGTATTCTTCGCCGTCACGCGCCGCTTTGGCAGGGCGGAACTCCGATTCATCGGTGTCAGTGGTCTCGTGGAGATCAATGTGCATCAGCCACTGCTCTACCCCAAGCGACGCCACAAGTTTCATCAGTGCTGCAGACTCTTCTGCTGGACTGCCAGCGTAGAAAGACCGGTTGGGGTCCACCGCGTTGGCATTCCAGCGTTGGATGGTCTCATATCCCTGAAAGTTTGAGGTGCCACATCTGAGCACAGGCCGCCTGTTGTGTGAATGGTGGCACACACCATCAATGGTGGCACACACCTTGGGGGAGTGTTTGCCCGGCGCACTACTTGTACAAAGTATTCCGACTTTAGCCCCAGTTTGGCTCTCCCCTAGAGAAGCGCCCCGAGCAGACCAGAATGCACCCCAAACCCTTCCCCACAGAGCACATAAAATGAGACCAAAACTGTAAATTCCACTTGCTCAGGGCCTTCCGGGTTGACGGGCTGGTTGATGAGAGACATATTTTTCATGTTTTTTCAGTTTTTAGTTTTTGTGTTTTTGTTGAATTTTAGGATTTTTTTTTGCACAGAAACCATTGAGGGTTTTTGAAAGGGGGGCTGGAGGGGGGGGCTTGACTCCTTGTTGGAGCTTGTAGCATACTAGGAGCTGTTTTGCAAAACAAAATCTACATTCATGGTTCAGAGAAAGGTGCAAAAATGGACAACAGCAAATGAAAATCACATAATCCCTGGTAAAAACACAAAAAAAAAGACAAAAGACATAAAAAACATTAAAAAACAGCCTGGATTGGGCAAAAACAGGAAAATTTACAAAACAAATGCAGAAACAGGTTTATTTTGGAATAGACAGGAAGGTAACGGGACGGGCAACTATGAAGGCCCTGCATTTGCTCCACACATGCGACATGTCTTGTGGCTGATATACAGTTTTGTCCCCACAAGTGTAGGGGTCAATACACTCTGCACAACAATTTTTCATAGAGTGTGATGGTGTGCTTCTAGAAGCACAAAGCACAAATTTCAACCTCATCCCCTCCAATATCTTGGGTTACAGCACAGTTGCTTGCATTAGCAGTTGTCCAAACATAACGGGGAATGCGCTGGCACGGTGCATATCGGGTGTGAGGGACCTGCCTCTCAATACAAAACTTGTGCAAAATGCAAAAGCTATGAAGTGCAACTTATTTGTACTGCCACGCCAAATGTTTGGAACCAACCCCAATGCCACAGATGAAGGGTGAATGAACGCAACCCCTGCCATCTTGGGGTCTCCAATGTGGAGAGGATTCAAAGTGGCTACAAAATCCTTTTGGGTGCCTACATAACCCTTGCCGTGTGGTCCCCGGTGAGGGAATAAAATTAGAAGTGGCTACATAACCCCTGCCATCTTGGGCACATGTGGGGAAAATGGCTACATAACCCCTGGCTTCTTAGGGGTCCCCAATGTGGGGGACAAAATCAGAAGTGGCCACATAAATCCTGCTGTCTTAGGAGGCCATGTGTAGGCAAAATGACTACAAAACCCCTGCCATCTTCAAGGCCCACATGTGGGCAAATGGCTGCATAAACCTTGTCGTGCTTGGGGTCCCCAATATGGGGACAAAATCAGAAGTGGCTACACAACCCTTGCCGTTTGGGGGGCCCACATGTGGGCAAAATGGCTACAAAACCCCTGCCATCTTGGGGGTTCCCAATGTGGGGACAAAATCAGAAATGGCTACATGACCCCTGCCGTGGGAAAGGGGGGGGGGGGGGGCACATGTGGGCAAAATGGCTACATAATCCCCCCTTCTCGGGGGTCTGCAAAGCCGGGACAAAAATGGCCACTATTTGCCTCTGGGAAAATGTACTCAATGGCCGTCCTTAAGAGCCGTCCTTAACAAAAAAAAAACAGAGTCCTTAAGGTCACCTGTGCAGTTTCCACTGTTTTTGTTAAAACGCCCCCCCCCTCCTCCCCGCGGCCATGATTCGAACCATGCAGGTGCATCCCTCACGGCCCCACGCCGGAACGAAGGAAGCAACTGATGACACAGACTGGGCCACCCGATCAAGTGGCACCAAGATCCGGGGGGGCCAGTCCACAGAGGACGTCCGACGTTGAACAACCGTCCGCAGCTGGCCACAGCCCTGGGCTGGGGGGAAATTGGCCTTTGCGGGGGGGGGGGGGGGTTCGAGCCTCTTTCCCGGACCCCCCCCCTTTTGGGCTCCCGTGATGGGCCCGACGGGCTGACAGGGGAGGTTGGGGGGGTCCTGAGGTACCACGACATATATGACTCAAAATGATCCCACACATCTTCCAGGCCGCTTCGCGGCGCAATTGGTGAGTCATCATTAGAGGTTTTAGACTAGCCTCTTGGGACTGGCCTGTCACGAGAGCCCCTTTCCCAGACCCCTCCGCCCCACCTCCTTTGGGGGGTTCGAATGACCCCCTCTCTCCGGCGCAAGTCAATTTTCCCCATGTCCTGTTTTCTGCAGCACTGGATGGCCTGCCCATCCCCCATGTCCCGTTGGCGTGCCTAAAGAGGGGCAGGAGGGCCTGGGATGCAAGTGAGCACATGGCGGTTGCGCCCCCCCCCGAAGAAGTGGTCGGACGGAGGGAAGCAACGAACGGGTCGGGGCTGTTCGGGTCAGAGGGCCAGGGCTGAGGTCGGAGGACAACCCACGGGCTGACACATGGCGCTACAACAATATTGAAGTCGCGGCTGTAGGCCTCGGCCTGCGTCTCGAGGAATCGGATGGCGCCCTGCACTCCGCTGGTCTCGTATCCGTGCACACCCCCAGTGACCAGCACGGCCGGTTTGCTCTCATCCCAATGCCGGGGCTTGACCACAAACAGGGGGTAGCGGTCTGGGTCATACGACAGCGCCCCGTACTGCTCCACATCGAAGCGCCCCCTTAAACGGTCTACTTTGCTTACGACCTCGTCACGGTATGAACGGTGGAGAGTTCTTTGGGCCACCCACGCCGCCCTCTCTTCCGGGCCCCAGGGCTGACCTGGGGTACCAATTGGGTACGCGGCACGCTGTTGAACATACGAAGGGGTGGTGCAAGGCGTATGCGCCTGCGGGGGTGCATTCGAGGGTTGTGGAGGGCAGAGCCGTGTGACAGGCGCGGTTGAGGTTGGCAAATGGTTCAAGCCAGTTACTGGCGGTTGCAGTTGCCGTTGGTGGGGGACAGTTGGAGAAAGGGAGGGCGGCTGGGTCGGTCGCTCAGCCCACGGAAGGGCGGCGCCTCCTTCCAACGAGGAGCACTACAGCTGCCGGATTCCCTTACGTCTGGACCTCAACAGATCACTGGCGAAACGAGAAGCCCCATTGGCCAAAGGCCATCCGGCAGCGGTTAACTATCAGTTGAGGTACGCAAAGAGTTTGGCCTCTGACCCACCCCATGAGCTGGGCCCCCACCACTGCGCCATCCGGAAGTGGGAATCCCCGGCGCCCCTTCTTAAATACAAGGATGTCGATGATAAGCGAGTGTGCGCGGACATCAATCAGGAATTGCTACACGGAAGAGGAGATGCAAACGCCGAGGTATAGGGCGCCCAAGTGCACAAGAGAAAACAATGCAAACCCCACCTGAAATGCTGCCTCTTGGTCGGCAGCCATCCTCAGGGCGGTGGCTGCAGGTTCAAGCCCATGCACCGCCGCCATGGCCACCACGTCCGCCCGGGGCGTCGTGGCGCCGCGGCGCCCTGTCCAAAGTTGTCGTAAGGCCAGCGCCAGCACAAGCCCTGTGGCAGAGGCGCAGACACCAGCCCCCCAAGCCGCATGTTGCACGATTGTTGACTTTGCTGCAGCGGGGCCCGCCTGAGAGTCCGGTCGCGGATGCCGAGGGCCTGGCACGGCGTCAGCATGTGTCCACGGCCGATATTGATGCAGGTTCACGGTCCCGTCGTACGTCACCCGGGGGTCAGGGTGCGCTGTGGCTCTGAGAGCTGCGGACGGTGCAGTGACCGCCACGCGTGGCAGTGCATGAGGGTTCCGAGGGGGCAATAGGTCTCGCAGGCCGGCCGTGGCACCGTTGGGCCCCCAGGGACGCACCGTTGCATGCAGCCTCTGGGCACTGGGACCTTTCTGGGCGGTCCCCAACAACAGCAGTGCGCCCCACCACATGGCAGCGGTGACTGCCAGCCCACGCGCCACTCGGGGGGAGATAGGCATGGCCTGCAGAACGATGGCAAGCGACAACAAACGGTTACAGCCCGACAATCTACCAATTCGCATACCACCTGCCCCCCGTCCAGTCCCCCTGCGTGGGCAACAGTCCCCCGCTACCGTGCAAATCCTAAAGTTTTGCGGAATCCTAATTTTTGCGTTGGGTGTTTTGAATCAATAATAAGCAAAAATTCTGCGGCAGCATCCAAAATGGGCAAAAATGGGCAAAAGTTATTTTTTCTTTGCGATTTTTTTTTTGCAGAACCCATTTTTGCGTAGGGTATTGGGCCAAAAATTAATTTTTGCGGTTTTTTTTTGCGTTTTGGGGATTGGGGTTGATTCATTTTGTTGCTGCTGCAAGAAACCATGCGTACGTTGGACTCTGGGATTGCAGTCCATTCCTACACAGGCATACAAATGCCGATCAGTTGGACTCTGGGATTGCAGTTCATAGCACAGATAAGCACAACAAGCATGGTTCAGGTCTACCAGTCCCTCGGCCTGCGGGTTTACTCCTTTGTCCCAACAACCAACAAACAAATCTGAATCACAAAAAGACTGGCAACCCAATATCCCGAACTAGCCCCTTTATCTGCTTTGGGGCACATCAACAGCCACATTCCACTATTTTGACACTTGTGACAGGCCGGATGCATCATTCTCTGGAAGCAAAGCAAGGTGCACAATGGGGCATGAGACACGGAAGAGGGGCACAACAAGCAGTGGGGCAAACTCTCCCGCGATTCCGGCATTCTTGCAAAAAGGGGGGCAGGGGCAAAAATTACTTTATTTTTGCAATTTTTTTTTCGCGGAACCCATTTTTGCGTAAGGCATGGACCCCACAATTAATTTTTTATCGCGTTTTATCTTTTTTGCGGACAACAACACCTTGTGCCAGGAATTAATTGTTTTCGCAAATCTTTAGGATTTGCACGGTACACCCTGGGGAACAGTTGCCAAGTGTCGGTTCCCCATGGGGGGGAGGGGGGGGGCGGCGCTGTGAGAGTACACGAGCACTGCACTGCACAACAAACTGATGGAAACATTTGACATTTGCCAAGGTTCCAGCAAATTTGGCTGTCAATGTGCCGTGATTTTGTCCCTCACTGGCTCAGTGTGACACTTCTTGGTCCTGGTCCATTTCACTTTGAATTCTTGAACATGTTCGCCACTCTGTACAGGAATATTTTGTTGAGCGGATGAAAATCACATATGTTCTCGGTGGGAACATGGTTGTGCTATCCAAATCCATGAGTAAATATGCAACTGAAAATGTCCTGTCACAATATGTACAGTGGGTGGGCAACAACAGCAGTGGGGCAACACAGAGCAACTTGAAACCGCAACACACGATTTTTTGGTGGTTGACTGCCCTCCCCTCCCCCACCACCCGGGGATGTACAAAGGGGGGGAGTGGAGCAGGGGGGGGGGACAAGGTGTAGCTTGGACACAACGTAGCTTGGCGTACATAAAGCGGTGGAAAGTACGGCGACAGATCCCCATCAACAGATCTGTCCCTCACATACTGAGTTCGTCACTTGTGGAAGGGCACCGTTTGGGACCCCCGCATTGCCAGCACCATCAGGCACCAACACTAATGGACGACTGGTCGAAAGCGCTGTTGGGCACCTTCTCGGCTTACCCCAAGTTTCTCAAATATTGGCCCGTGCCCTCCCTTCTCCGCTTTCTCCTGGCATCGCTTGTATCTGTCTTGAGCTCCTCACTACAAGAGTCCTCGAAAGTCGTTCCACTTTGTCCAAGGGGCCGTTAGAGGCTCCCTTGTATCTTCATAGCTTGGCCATACAACGTCACCACTCTGGCAAATGGGCACAGAGGGTGCCTCCCGCGCAACGCGCTTCCTGCAGAATTCAAGCATCCTGGGGTCTAGGCCATGCTGCACGACAAAGCCCAGGGCTTGAAACAAAGGCACACGGTGGCTTGCAGTGCCCACATACAATATTGGTCACCGCCGCACACAACTGCACACACCGCGCGGGCGGCACCCTTGCAGTACAGATTGTAACACATTGACTTGCAGATAACATGCCGTGACCTCAACCATACCTTCGTTGGCGTCACGCCTGGTCCTGCGGGTTGGACTTACTGCTGTGCTGAAGCCCGACTCTTCTGAGTCAGTCCTGGGCTGCCCGATCAATGCCCTCCCCAGCAGGCACAATTCACTTGTATGCTTGCTGTAATCCCCATTCCACTGCTCGACGGTCCATGGATGAGGGGGCGCTTCCATGGACGAGGGGGTGCGTCCATGGACAAGGGGGCGTGGCCATGGACGAGGAGGTGCGTCCATGGATGAGGGGGTGGGTCCATGGACGAGGGGGTGCGTCCATGGACCATGGGGCGGGTCCATGGACGAGAGGGTGGGACCACGGACGACAATGTGCGTCCATTGACGAGAGGGTGAGCCCATGGACGAGGTGGTGCGTCCATGGACGAGGGGGTGGGTCCATGGACCACGGGGTGGGTCCACAAACGAGGGGGTGGGTCCATGGACGAGGGGGTGCGTCCATGGACGAGGGGGTGGGTCTATGGACAAGGGGGTGGGTCCGTGGACTAGGGGGGAATCTTTGCACTGCGCGCGCACTGCACGCGCACTGCGCGCTACTTTTAGACTATGTTCCCCCCGAAGAGCCCCCAAGCACACCCCTTGGAAACGCCCTTAGAATTAGGTGACCCAAACTGCCCCAGCTCAAGAAAGTTGCAAACTGGGGTACATAGTACCACTCTTGCTCCTTTAAGGGCAATCTTGGTCAACACCTTAGCAAGTTGGGAGAATGGGGAGTTAGCATAGCACAACCCCATCGATCTCCAGTAGAAGCGATAGGGGGAATGTTTGCCCGGCGCGCGCCCGGCGCGCTACTTTTGTATTAACTATCCCGACTTCAGCCCCAGATTTACCCTCCCATGGAGAAGCCCCCCAAGTAGACCACATTGCACTGCACACCTTCCCTACAAAGCACGTGGCAAAATAAAGCAATATCTGTGACTTCAACCACTCCAACTGTCATTTGTAGTGTAATTAACAAACAACATTGGTCCCACAAGTGTGGGTGTCAATACATTCATTACAATAGTGCTCCTTACACTCATCACACACTGCGACGGTGGAGCGCCTTTGGCAACACAAAACACACACTTCCGCCTCATCCTCTGCCTCATCTTGCGTGGCGGCCGAGTTGCTTTGGTCAGTCCAAACCTGAGGCGGGACATGCTCCCATGGTCCGTAGGGGGGGTGACGGACTTGCCTCCGGATGCAAAACTGAGTGAAATGCAACAAAATGCGGACTGATTGGTGCAACTCATTGGGGCCGCCACGCCAGATGTTCCTAACCAAACCCCAATGCCACAACCGAGCAAACAGCTGCTCAATGTGTGCCCTGTACCACCCATGGACATCATTGTAACCTTGTTGGCGGGCTGTCAAAGTGCCATTCTTTCTTCCAATGAATGGCACAATGACATGAATCCGGCCTTTATAAGCGCCATCATGGCCCCCAACTTCAAAATCAAAGCGGTGGACTTGAGGGGGTTGGTGGGGGTGAGTCCCAACTCGGGATACCGAAGGAGAGGGCGTCGATGGGGCAATGATGGTTGATGACGCGCACCCCATCTTGCAGGTACTCCAACTCCACGTACCCTTCGTCCGTATGGCCAGCTACCTTTGCAGGTACGCGAAGCCCAGTCGACCGAGTGTAAAAGACGCTGTCCCCAATCTTCAAGTCCATATCGAAAAGCAAAAGAGGTCAGAGGACGCGAACAGCAAAAATTGATCTCCCGCAGCAGAAACGCTGAATGTATCACCATATTACCAGCTCAGCGTGCCCGTTTCAAAGTGCACATGCACGCATTTCAGGAACTATGCAACAAAACACAACGCAACGCAACGCAAAGCAAAGCACGAGAAATCAAAGGAAGAAAGAAAGCCCCTGAATGCCTCCTTCTCGAGCCGGGGAAAAGCTCGAGGCAGGGATCTCCAAGCCCCTGAATGCCTCCTTCTCGAGCCGGGGTATTAAAGCTCGAGGCAGGGATCTTCAGGTGCCGGTCTCGGCGAATTGGCTACATCTACATCACCCCTGCATTCTCGGGGGTCCCCAACAAAGGGAACAAAATCAAAACTCAAAACCTACACCGGGGGTCACCATGCTGCACCACGCAACGAAGCGTGGATTCAAAGATTGTCCCGGTTTCCTCAATAGCACCGGACGGTTGGGGCCCAAAAGAGGGCGGAAATGCTACATCACCCCTGCATTCTCGGGGGTCCCCAACAAAGGGAACAAAATCAAAACTCAAAACCTACGCCGGGGGTTACCATGATGCACCACGCAACAAAGCGTGGATTCAAAGATTGTCCCGGTTTCCTCAATAGCACCGGACGGTTGGGGCCCAAAGGAGGGCGGAAATGCTACATCACCCCTGCATTCTCGGGGGTCCCCAACAAAGGGAACAAAATCGGAAGTCAAAACCTATGCCGGGGGTCACCATGATGCACCACGCAACGAAGCGTGGATTCAAAGATTGTCCCGGTTTCCTCAATAGCACCGGACGGTTGGGGCCCAAAAGAGGGCGGAAATGCTACATCACCCCTGCATTCTCGGGGGTCCCCAACAAAGGGAACAAAATCAAAACTCAAAACCTACGCCGGGGGTTACCATGATGCACCACGCAACAAAGCGTGGATTCAAAGATTGTCCCGGTTTCCTCAATAGCACCGGACGGTTGGGGCCCAAAGGAGGGCGGAAATGCTACATCACCCCTGCATTCTCGGGGGTCCCCAACAAAGGGAACAAAATCGGAAGTCAAAACCTATGCCGGGGGTCACCATGATGCACCACGCAACGAAGCGTGGATTCAAAGATTGTCCCGGTTTCCTCAATAGCACCGGACGGTTGGGGCCCAAAAGAGGGCGGAAATGCTACATCACCCCTGCAATCTCGGGGGTCCCCAACAAAGGGGGACAAAATCAGAACTCAAAACCTCCGCTAGGGGTCACCATGATGCCCCTAGGGGCCCCTAGTATCTCAAAGTATGGGTCTCTAGTACGGCCAGACGCCCAAATAGTTGCACTGCGCGCGCACTGCGCTTGAGGCGCCCCCTAAGTGCGCCCCCTTAGCGCACCCCCTAAAAGGTCACCGGTGGGGCACGGGTCCAAAAAGATGCCCGGCGCGCGCCCGGCGCGCTAACGTTCCCCCATAGGCGTTATTGAGGTATCGCGAACAGTAGAGCTGCATCATATGCTGCTCCTTACTCGCGAACAACTCCACCTGAACTTCATTGAGGTCTACTACCCCTGCATTCTCGGGGGTCCCCAACAAAAAGGGACAAAATAAGAAGTCAAAACGTACGCTAGGGGTCACCATGATGCCCCTAGGGGCCCCTAGTAGCTCAAAGTATGGGTCTCTAGTCCGGCCACACGCCCAAATAGTTGCACCGCGCGCGCGCTGCGCTTAAGGCTCCCCCTAGGGGGTGGGTACGTGGAAGAGGGGCCGGGTCCATGGACACGGGGATGGGTCCACAGACGAGGAGGTGAGTCAATGGACGAGGGGGTACGTCCATGGACAAGGTGGTGCGTCCATGGACACGGGGGTGCGTCCATGGACACGGGGGTGATTCCATGGACCAGGGGGGTGCATCCATGGACACGGGGTTGCGTCCATGGACAAGGGGGTACATCCATGGACGAGGGGGTGCGTCCATACACGTGGGGGCGCGTCCATGGATGAGGGGGCGCGTCCATGGACACGGGCGTGCGTCCATGGACAAGGGGGTGCGGCCATGGACGAAGGGGTGCGTCCATGGACACGGGGGTGCGTCGATCGACACGGGGGTGCGCCCATGACCAAGGGTGTGTGTCCATGGACACAGGGGTGCGTCCATGGAGAAGGGGGTAGATCCATGGACGAGGTGGTGTGTCCATGGACAAGGGGGCACGTCCATGGACACGGGGGTGCGTCCATGGACACGGGGGTGCGTCCATGGACACAGGGGTGCGTCCATGGACGAGGGGGTGCGTCCATGGAGAAGGGGGTGTGTCCATGGACGAGGGGGCACATCCATGGACACGGGGGTGCATCCATGGACGAAGGGGCACGTCCATGGACCACGGGGTGCATCCACGGACACAAGGGTGCATCCACGGACGAGGGGGTGCGTCCATGGACGAGGGGGTGCGTCCATGGACACAGGCGTGCGTCCTTGGACGAGGGGGGTCATCCACCAACACTAGAGAACTCATGTCCCAGCCCAAGAGGGCAAGATCCTTGACACTATTCTCTTTGTTGAACCACCCGCCATCATCGTGGGTGATGAAATGTATTGCACATGGGAGCTTGCAATGCTCAACCATGTGTTGGAGCTTACCCATGTCACGATACGTGTCGCGGCACACCCAATGACCCCCCGCCCCCCCCTCTGTGTCATGGTGGCACAGCCGGCACACGTGACACGGATGACACAAGTGCCACTCATCCTAGTACACGAAGCATGGCGCACCGTGCCACGACACAGCCCAAGTGGCGGCCCCATGACACGACACGGACCCCCCCCCCCTCCGCCCCCCTCCCCCCCCCTCCCTGGATGGGTAAGCTCCGTTGGATGCATGTATCATTCTTCAAATCTGCGAAATGCGAATTTTGATCATTGAATTGATGTTCAAAAAGAGATGGAATTTTCGGATTCTCTTTGACAGTTGTCTCCAATGGACGTCCATCCTTCCCAATACACTTTTTTCTGCAACATTCGGTCTCGGCTAATGGCAGAACTTCAACGACAGTAGACAACGGCCTTGTCGATCTCAATTTTTTTTTTGGCTCAGACCAAGATGAGCTGGCGTAGCCTGCTCACTTCACAGTACTCGAGGTGACCCCTCGGGATCAAGGTTCAGAGCTGTCCAGTGCTACGATGATCCCACAAATGACTGTGGTAGCGGATCTGACACGTAGTGAGGATGAGCTGAGTCTGAAACCAGGTTATGCAGTGGGAGACTGCCACGCCCGTAGGCTTCCCAGTGTGCGTGAGGCACAATGACTGTAGGCTGAAAAAGACAGCGGAGTGAAGATTGAAGGCCGAGGTGAATCAGCAGGTTGCATGTCATACACTATGAGAGTGGGAGGGGGATGACATTCAGGCACAATTGGTCAATCAGGCACAAAGGGTCACTATTCGCCAGGGGCAGAGCGCACTGCTGTGGAGTGATTGGTGACATACAGAAGAGGGCGAAAATGGGAAGTAGAACACAGGCAGGGTTACGGCGCGCTGGGGAGTGGCATTCCACACCTGTGGGGGAAAAAATAGACAAGGGGAGGACGCCACAGGGGGGCCAACCTGCCATGGGTTGGTGAAAAAATAGGAACTGGCGCGCAGCCGACACCACCGCCAAGTGCAAGAATCCAGTGTCAGATGTCAAGTCTGTAGAGGGGTTGGTCCCTGTCTTCAGGGATTAGGCCACAGCGGCTCGGACTCGGAGGGTTGAGGGGTAGTGCGGGGCGTGTAGATCCGTTTTGGGTTGGGGTTTGCAGTGTCATAGGGCCGGGAGCGCTTTTTGAGGTGATGTACGGTGGCAACGGCAGCTCGGAACAGGTCCTCCGCAGCTGACCAGTTTTCCCTTAGTAGTTGAGTGGCAACGTGTGTGAGTGTCTGCATTGACCGATGTCTCAAGGTGCGTAGGGATTGAAGCCAAAATTTTTCCTTCCTGGTGTGGCATGTTTGCATCAGTGTGTCATAGTGGTCAAGGAGAAGAGTCCCTTGGCGCCTCCAGGCGATGATACGGCGACGCGAGGTGGCAATGGAGGTGCGTGAATTGCTGTAACATCGCCACATGCGATTGTAAAATTGCTGCAGGAGGTTGGCTTCTGTGTATTGGGCATACTGTAGGAAACGGCTGCCTAACTCCATGTCCCACCGTCGGTGCCGCATGAGGGTGTGGGCAAACTGCTTGTAATCCGCGATTGCAGTAGCCGGAAACTTTAATGCATGGTGGTGGGGGCAGGTCGGGGTGAAACACGCCTGGGAGTGCACGTAGTGCAAGGATGCAAAAGCTTTCAGATCAGCCGTGTAGGGTGTACCAGGGTGCTGGGTGAGGTAGCGGACGGCCTTGGACCGATTCTGGGAGGTAGGGGTTTGGGTCAGCAGCTTTTTTATCCGGCGTGTAACCAGAAGGGTGGGCGCCGGTTTTGGGGTGGGTGTGTCTGGGTCGGAGCCACTTGTCGCAGGAGAGAAGTGTACCTGTTCCCACAGGTTTTTTGGTGTCGGGTTTGGTTGGGGTTTCCTACAGCGTAGCGAACCAAACCAGGCAGAAATGGACGCAGTAGGGACAGAAGAATCAGTGCATCGGGGCGGCATGGGTAATTCACCACGTAGGGACGTTACCGACAGAAGCAAGTGGTACTGATGGTACGCTACTCGCTCTCGCAGAGCAGGCCGCAGTGTTCGAGGCAGGCCGTCTACAAAAGACTGGGGGATCCGCAAGCGAGAGATATGCACAAGGTCGTTGTGTGTCGCCTGATCATACCAGGACGTGGCATATTCAGTCCAGTCCCCCCAGTTACCGAGCCAGGCTTTCCGGAAGGCAAGTTTCCAGGTGGGACATTGGATGAGCCGCAGTTGGGCTGTACTGCCATGGTACGTGTTACACAGGGGGCACAGACTGGTTGTCTTTTCCCGGGGGGGGGGGCACATCCTTCCCACCGTACATTTCCCCAGAGCCAGCGGAGCCACAGCATACGCCTGGTGCCCTTCAAGGGCAGCCAGGAGACCCAATGAACACCAGGAAACCCAAATGTTCGGCGGCGTTGGAGTACCCATTTCTTTGCTGGGGTGGGTGCGATACCACCGCAAATGACAATTGCGGATGGTTCCGTAGGCTCACATGGAGGTAGGGGGAGGGCAGTTGCTGTCTTTGCCCACCTGTCAACCTCATCATTGCGTAGTATTGTCTCGCGGTCGTCTGGACTTGTGGCGTCAGACAGGTTGCGGTGGCTGGGGACCCAGGAAAAGGGTATTGGTCGGGTAGCCAGATGCTCGGCGACCTGCTGCCGTAGGTCCATGTCAGCACACTCCCGGTGAGGAGGTCTGGGAGCCCAGCGAACAACTGCTTGGTTGTCCATGGTCAGTGTGTCACCAGGCTCTGCGAGGGCAGGTGCAGTGACGAGTGCTGCCTGCAGCTCACCTCTATATGAGGTCTGTGGCCCAGTTACATGGGCAATGATAATAAGTGGTCCGCAGGACAGCGCGACACCGTCTCTATCTGCTTGTCCTTCTAATGAGGGAACCTCCAGCTTGCTACCATCACTGTACCAGGCCGTCCCCTCTTTTGGCTTTCCATTGGTGTAGCATTGATGACCAGCAACAGTGATAGGGGAGAATCCAGGTGGGATGGTACCTTCATCCTGAATGAGTGACTGTGCTCTGTAGGCCGTGTACCTGAGTGAGTAATCTGATAGGGCTACATTGGGGGTTTGGGTTTGCAGGAGCCGCCCATCATCAGAGGATTCTTCATCAAGCAGCTCTGTTCCCCCTTACACCTTCTTCCCCGTGAGCCTTCTCTCTGACCGGTGTTGGGGGGCGAGGGAGCTGCGGTGGGTTCTGGGGGTGTTGCCACACGGACAATAAATATCCGTGCTATAGGGGCATAATCATGCGTCACCATAGAGCCAGAACACTCATATGTGATGATACGGTAGTCAGCACCGCGCTCTGAGGGGGCCAGAATCGTTGCAAAACAGCAACAAGCGAATCAAGTTTGAACACAATGTAATGTACGCATAGATCCGTGGTGCAGCACATTAAACTGGGGCTTGGCCAACAACACTGGAGCCCGTGTTGCACGCACTGCCTTTGAATCAAGTCACCAGCGCCGGAACCGGCAAAGCAAGTGCCCCACCGCTGTGCAGTGCATGACTGAGGCGCATAGCACAGGGTGCACTCCACCTCTTGCCTTTTATACAAATGCTGCATGCGCCATATCGTCGCAACAGCGCCCTTTGTCATAAGCAGAGTCCACTCATCAATCGAGAAATGTGTAGGGCCTCAAAGCCATTTCCAATCGGCGGTTAGAAACAAGTGATATTGGGGGGAATACCAGGAGACGCAGCAGGAAAGGGGTGCCCCCCGCTAACGTGCCCGCATGGGGCTGAACTGGCACTAGGCTGCCTACTCGCAGGACCTGATTCTGCCACTGTGTTGCGATGCACAAAATTGTTTCCTGTGTGCCGTGGAATCTGTAGTAGTACTAGTGCACAATGCGACCAGTGATCCGGTGGACTTTTTGATTTTGAGGGGATCAATGGTTGGTATTGATTGACTGAATGTCCCCACAATGGACAATTTCAGCCATTATTTCAAAGGTTCTCTCAATGTGCTCATGTGTCCCCTTCTTTGTTGGAGTGCTCCATTATCTTATGTACATCTGCAGAATGCATATGTTGCTGGTCGGTATGTACAGTGGATCGCAATATTTGCACCTAGAAAACCATTGCTGATCGCGCCTCCCGGATCAATAGTGTGAGCGCTCATTGAGGCGAGCTATACACTACCACCTGCACTGTTTCTGGGCTGCAAAGCATGGCACTCCTTCAGCCTAACCCTAGACAGTGACTGATTAAGGTTTCAGTCATACATTACAACAGAGGGAGAGACTGATTGACTAACCACGGCTGCAATCCGTGGAGCAGGAGCAGTTGCTCCCGGATTCCGACGTACTGTCCTCAGTAAAAGATTCAGTGTCTGTAGCGCTCATCCCTGAGTCCTCCTTTTCCGATTCCGGATCGGGCAGGGCAGATAAATGCAGCGCGGACAGAGTTGCTTGGGCCTCCGCCGAGCACAGGGGCAGTGGTGGGGAAGGGGGGCGGGGGGATGAGCGCAGTGGCACGTAGTGGGGAAAACACTGTGAAAGATAATCTCCTGGCGCTTTGGCACTTTACGTGTCTGTAGTTGGCGAGAATGATATGTTGGTGTTGAGAGCGCCGGGAATCGGGGGTGAGACATACGTCCCTCCTCGGCTAGCCTGTCGGCTTCATTGTTTCCCTCTATAGTGACATGAGAAGGGACTTTAACCCAATGTATGGTGCGGTCTGGCCTGTCCAGCTCTGCCAGTAATAGTTCCCACAGTGAGCCGTTGGAGACCGGGCCGGAGGAACCTTTCCAGCCCTGCAGCTTCCAGCACTTGGCAGCGCCCGCTGCTCCGAGAATCACGTACTCGGACGCGGTGCATATGGCTATTTCACCGGAGGTGAAAAGCTGTAGGGCCCGGAGTTATTTGTTTGATGCAGGTGTTGAGGCATGTGTGATGGAAAAAAAGGTTGGAATTTTTTTGCGCAGCGAATTTGCCAATTGGAGTGTACTGCAGACCAGCCCAGCAGGCCTGCTAGGGTGGATAAAGAGGCTACAGTGTCATCTTGCAACAAAGACTTGACTGAGGTGGAGTGTTGATACTGTGAGCGGAACGCTGTGTCAATAATGTCAAAAGCCCCCACCAGAAATTGGCAGGAAAACAGGGTATGTTGAAGTGTCTCCAGTTCACAGTCAAGAGGGCACCAAACCTCCAGTGGTTTCCAGGCCGATTGGCGTTGGCCGAATGGGAGATGGCTCCA
The DNA here is from genome assembly GCA_964036045.1 of Eutreptiella sp. 'Long Island Sound 2002'. Classification (NCBI taxonomy): domain Eukaryota; phylum Euglenozoa; class Euglenophyceae; order Eutreptiales; family Eutreptiaceae; genus Eutreptiella; species Eutreptiella sp. 'Long Island Sound 2002'. Next base: position 72,347,703 of record OZ038386.1, read on the forward strand.
GAGGGCCTGATGTATAAAGTCTTTATGTTTTGCTGGCAGTTTCAGCCTACCAAAGACAGTCCAAACCTCTTCCGGTTGGCGCGGCTTCAGTGTATGTGGGCTGGAAAGCAGTTCTGCCATGGAGCTCCGTGTCCATTGGGCCCAGAACGTTGGTTCTGGGACGGGGATTGCGTATGCAGGGGGGGATGAGGGTGGGTGTGAAGTGGCTACAGGGCGGGTCGAACCGAGCAAGCGCTGTCTGTAGATGGGTAGGGGCAAAATGTTTGAAAAGGGAGTCATCTTCCAATACCTGTCCAACCGTAGTGATACCGAGTCAAATTAAACGAGGCCCAAAGTAGGACAGCGAGTGCTAATCCTTAAACAAAGTGGAATGCCAAAGAGGTGTGTCATAAGAAAGCAAGTCCGGTTGAGCAAAATTCAGATCTTTCCTAACAAGGGAGAAAGCACGGGCACTCCAGCCCAAGTAGGGCATGCTGTTCCAAATGACATTGGAACCCATTTGAAAATAGGGGAGCGTAGACGGAGAGATCTGCATCCCCAGATCCTGTGCAAAGGGCTGAAAAGACGCGCCTAGAACTTCAGGCATGGACCGAGGATCTTGCACGTATTTAACAAATGGTGTGGAGTGTTGCCAGTAGAGAAAACCCTGGGGAGGGGCCACACTGTAGCCTCCCCTGAACAGCGGGTGGGCCAGAATGTCCAGGGTGATGCCCCAAGAATTGAGATTCAAAGCAACATGGTATATAATGGTCAGAGTACTGACCACCGCAGCAGAAGGAAAAACCATCCGGGCCGGATACACCAACAGAGGGAGAATCCACAGTTTAAGCAACGTGTTCAGGAAGAGATAGCGCCCATGTTTGCATGGCGAAGGCACGGGCCATCGCTTTCTGAAGTGTGTGGGAATACAACTGCTCAGATGTGGTGTCCCCAAACTGAATGCCAAGATATTTCTATGACCGTTGGAATTTAAGTCCTGTCGAAAGCAGCTGTACCTTATGGGACTCGTTCCAGTGGCCCTTCAAAAGGAGTGCAGACTTAGCAAGATTGACACAAAGGCCTGTGTATCTAGAGAAGGCTTTAACTGCCCCCCAGGACAGTAAGAAAACATGGGCCTGGGCACTTCATGGGGGGAGCTCTGGAATGGGCCAATTCAGTTCATCCAGGGACCTGTGGCATAGGCCTCTTGCGGGTCCCTCAATGAACTGAATTGGCCCATTCCAGCCAGAGCTCCCCCCATAAAGTGTTCAGGCCCATGCTATAGCTCCCGCCCTGAAGTCGAAGAGAGACATAGTCAGTCAGTCAGGCAAGCAGTCGGTTAGGCAGTCGATCAGGCAAGCAGGCAGGCAGACAGGCAGGCAGAAACACACAGTTTGGCCGAAAATGGCTTCACAGGGGGGGGATATAGCATGGGCCTATTCACTTCATGGGTGGAGCTATAGCATGGGCCTCTTCACCTCCGCACGGCAGCTACAGCATGGGCGTATTCACTTCCGCACGGCAGCTATAGGTCAACAACGTGGAGAACGGCAACCTGCGAGACTTGCTGTGCAATGTGCTGTGCCCAGTTGAGCATGGCACCAGTCTCAGAAAAAATAGACACAGGCAGTGAAACATCCCAGTTGTCAGAATCTGCAAAAGGCCTGCGAAGTCAGGAAAGCAACGGTATGACGCGGGAGCCGTACGAGGACACAATCTTGCGCACAATCCATGGTACGACAAAAAAGGCAGGCACCAAACTCCAAGCCATACCTCACCCAGAACAAAAGTCTCACAACAGAGCATCACAATGCAATGTACAAGCAAAATTCATGCCTGGGTTCTGTGATGGAACCAGGTTGGCAACGGGGGTGGTGGGCGGACAAGGCTGTGAGGTACCCTGACACCCCAAAACCGTTTCTCCACGGCGCTGTACCAGCCCTCCACACAGAAACTGGTTACCACGGTGACACTTGCGCAACCCAATAGGCTCAAACGACTCCCAAATGGTGGCAACAACGAGGTCACCACTGGACCAGCGATCGAAAGCAGTGCCACTTTCTACGAACAGCGGTGTGTCTGCGACACAATCCGATGTATGTGCAGCACAACCAGATGTCCGTTTCTGGGGGCCCGTATACCCTACCTGCCTTTGGACGATGGTGTCCATGCGGTTTGGCCGTACGACACGTGGGCGCAGCTGTATGCATCATGTTGGCACAGCTGTGGATGGCGCGGAGGGTACCTAAGGGCCACGGGGGGGGCGGGCATGGTGAGTTGGGCCCACAACTGGCTTGTGTGGCCCCCCTATTATACATTATTTGTCTCGTTGTGTGTATCAATTGCTTGGCAACTGCCCTCCAATCTCATGCCCTGTAAGGCAGCATATCCTGGGCCATCTTTGTTGTTCCCCTGCTAATACTTGTATGAGCTGTCACAAGATTCGGAGCTGTATTGTTAGGCAGCAAGCGACCCGTACGACGCTTCCACTCGCTGAACCTCATCAGGGACTGTGTGGACCAGCAAGGGCAGTCTGTAGAGTTGCCGGGAGGGCAGCTACCACACATCGGAACACATTATTCGAGGACAGTGACTTTGAAGTCACAGTGTTCAGCTCTGTTAACTCCGAATCCGTGTGAAGAGGGTCGAAGATTGGTGCCGAGTGCAGGACCAGGAGCTCGCCAAGACCCTCACCGTGGCTGCCATGGATGCACCATGTTCTTCTGGCGGCCAGAGGGGGTGAAGGCCTGTGACACCCAGGGCGAACTGCTTAACGGGTCTCACTTAATCCGAGCGACTGCTGGGCCCCCAAAACATCTCCGATTCCGATGAGTCCGATGCGGAATGGCCATGCAATGCCCGAGAGCCAGAGGGAAGCCGGATTTCGGGATGTCGGCTGAGCCGCTTTGGTTGTGGCGGCTGGTGCATGGCGAGAGACTCGACAGACCCCGGAATGGAGGGCTGTTCACCCAGGCTGGATGCCCCCAAGTCCAGTGCAGTTACAGTGGAGGAGGTGTGGGAGGTTCTGGTCTCCGAGCCCTGTGCAGTCCCAGCAGGCTCATTGTATGGCCCCACGTGACGCAAGTACGCCACTTTGATCTGCTCCGCCATCTCCTCCGGCGGCGCTGCCTTGTCCACAGAGCAGTGCGCCCCGGACTCCTTGTACAGTGCTACGTCTGCCTCAGAGCTGTTTGCTGACCGGATGCATAGCAGCCCCCTGTAGTTGTCCAACAGCAGCTCCTGGACGAGGGTGGTGCCGTAGACGGTCATGGAGGGGTACTCCATGTTCTGATCCAGGATGGCAACGTCCGCCCCGGACAGGACCGCTTCCTTGAAACGCTGCACGTCCATCAGGGTGTCACCGAATTGCTGCACAGTGCTGCCGGGGAAGTGCCGGCTTACATGCAGGGCCACAAGGCGCCGAGCCACTGCGCTGTCATCGATGCAGCAGATGCGGAGCCCCACTGGGAAAGGCGCCCGTGCCTCCAGCGAGGAATCAGGGTCAGCAACGATCTCCGTGTCTATGGAGGCCTCAAATGTCACGACATCTCCATCCTGAGTGAGGGATGTCGCCATTCCAAGGGTCTGGGCGGCCATGACGATGTGCTGCAGCCCGAAGCCATCAAACAACGCGCCAGATGTCCTCATGACAGGACCATGCTCCGCTTGCACCAGAAGGTCCCCACTGATTCTGGGCTTTGCAGGATCCGCACGGTTGGTCACCTTGAACACCAGCTTCTGCCGGGGAGCAATGGTGGGCGTCTGTTCCACGTGGAACCACACATCGGCGTTGCCCGGACAACCGTGTTTGGTGGCGTTGTTCAGGACGTTCTCCAGGATGATGGTGCACAGCGCCCCGTCCAGCAGCACGGAGTTGTTGTTGAAGGGCGGCACGCTCACATTGCGGCCCTGCACCAGCTCCCCCACGAACCTGCCGAGGTTGACCGCTTTGGGCTGGGGCATGTACTGGGCTGCGGTGACGCGGATGATCATCAGCCGCTGCTTGCACCAACGCATACCCGTCTGCAGCCGAGCCATGGCCTGGGATAGCAGAGGGATGGACTGATCCGAGGGGTCCTGCTGATACTCGTCAATCAAGCCGACCGCGTCCGCCATGGCGTTCTTCAGGGTGTGGTTCAGCATGCTGTCGGCCTTCTCGGACGTCTCCATGGCCCGCGAGCTGAGCTCCTTCTCCTTGGCCTTTACAACCGCCAGCTCCGCAACAAACCGCTTGCGGCACGTCACCGTCCGCTGTATGTTCTGCCACAAGCAGCACAGAACACCCAGGACCCCCAACACGCACCACAAGTCTTTCCGTCCCCACCCCTACACAATTGGTAGAGCGTTGCCTGCTGCATTTTTCTGCCAACTCACACCATGAAGACCGGATACAAAATGTGTTCGGCAGCATTCTTCCAACTTTTCATGTCTGTGGCCCTTCCTGGCATGCCAGTGGCTTGCCCATGAACGCCACGTTCGGGGAGAGCATGGCCAGGCCGAACACCACCGGGATGCCCAGGTGGACAAAGAGCAGGCACTTGCAGTACAATTACCCATTGGTCACCTGCAGCAGCAGCAGGGTGATGCAGATGTGGGGCCACGCGAGCTGCAGGCTGGCGGTTTGTTGCAGCACCATCGCCTGATCTGCCCCAAGGAAGGGATCACCGGGGGCCATCTGCCGCCACATGTCTTCTGCCAGCACAGGCACTTGCCAGTGCATCGTGAACATCTGCGACACGAAGCCTACCAGGACGGTGAGGCTTATGACCTTCGAGATGTACGGTGAGGCCGAGATCCAGCAGGTGCTGAGGCTGGTGAGGACGAGGATTATGGGCGGGGTGAGCAGCAGCAGATTGACGCCGACCCCGAACTCCACGGTGTTGGCACCGAACGAGGCCATGTGCATGAGGAGGAACACGGCGCAGTAGATAAAGTATGTCTTGACAGAGGTCAGGCTGTTGCGGATGTCCCTCTCGGTCTCGGGGCACGTGAAGCGGAAGTCGTTCAAAATGCTAGATATCCCCATCTCCTCTGACTCGATCGGTCGGACCATGCTCAGCCGCATCCATTCAATGATTCCACCCTCGCAGCCGGTGCGGCAGACGAGCAGGACCCCAGCCAACAGCACGACCACCAAGAGCACACTACCGCAGGCGATGGCGATGAAGAGGCCCAGAGCCGACGGTGGGGGGCGTGTGCAACGCATCGCCCCAGCCTCGCTCTCCAACCCCCGGTCGCAGGGGATGCAGACGTCCCCCGATGCCGACATGGTGTCGGCAGGGCACAGCTGACAGGCATCCCGTGCAGCGGTCGGTTCACTCCCGGGCGAACACCTCAGACACTCCGAGGAGTTGTGAGGGGCATACTCCCCCAAGCGGCATGGCTCACACCCGAAAACCTCCACGTGATTATGGCTTGGGATGGTGGATGAGTTCCCGTATATGTGGCTCTGGGTGCCTGCGGGACATGCAGGACACGAGAAAGACTTGTTGAGTGCATGCCACTCCGGGTACTCTCCGGGACTACACACCTCACTGGGCGCCGGCCAGAACCCGTAATCGATGACGTTGTGCGGCTGCCACATCATCGACCTCAAATTGTCAACGGAGGCGCACGTCCTCGGTGCACCCACGGTAGTCCCCTCGTTTGTACGGATGACCCCGCAGAATACATCTGTGGACCCGTTCACCATTGCAGCGCCCGCGGCCGCCACCTCAGCCAGCGTGTCCTTGCTGACGAAGAACGACGGCGCTGTCAGGCCAACCGCGTCCTCCTGGAGCCCGGGGAACAAGTTCATGGGGGTCGCCTGCGCGAACTTGCCCTGCCACACCAGTTCGGCGACGTGCAAATAGATCACGCCCCAGTTGAAGTACGGCGAGATCAGGACGTGCTCCCCAGCCACCATCCGGTGGTCCATGACGAAGCCGATGGTGGAGCACCCCAGTTCCCCGGCCACCACCACGGCCTCGATGCTGTTGCCGCGGTGGACAGCCCTCCGCGGCCAACTGCCGGGTGGCCCACACCTCGCGCTCTGTGGCCTCCCACTTGTTGGTCCACGCGACGTGCACCTCAGCGGAGGCGTTGGCGTGCGCCACGCCGAGGGCGAAGGCGGCGAGCTGCCGCTGCGTCTCCGGCAACTTGCGGGGGAACACCGCCCCGATCTTCCCGGTCTGGCTTCCGCGGGCAGCCACGATGGTAGATCCGCGCATAGCCAAGGCCCCAGTTGCGAGCCTCGGGTTTCTGGAGGAAGCCTGAGATGTGAAACCAGACGGTGTTGGGGTACTTGTCGACCATGTCCGCCAAGCACTCTTGGTGCCCGAAGGAAGTGCCAAACACGATGTCCAGCCCGGAGGACCCCCATTTGTCATAGATCGAGGGGCAATTGGGGGGCTTCACCGTGTCATCCACATTCTTCGCGTAGTGGGTGCGTACCTCCAGCTCTGGGTACTTCTCGGTCAGTCTGGTATGCATGAAGATGCACCCCTGGTTGTGGCGCCACGTCCATCCCATTTCGGACGTGGTACGGACCCAGACGAAACCGATATCAAGGTGCGTCTTCTTGGCGTCCAGAAGCAGCGGTGCGAAGACAACCACCTGGAACAGAGCCCAGAGCATGGGGAGTCTGCCACCAGGACGTAGGCCGCAGTAAAGAGAGCACTTCATGGGGACGAAAAAAAATAGACACTCATCCTAGTACACGAAGCATGGCGCACCGTGCCACGACACAGCCCAAGTGGCGGCCCCATGACACGACACGGACCCCCCCCCCCCTCCGCCCCCCTCCCCCCCCCTCCCTGGATGGGTAAGCTCCGTTGGATGCATGTATCATTCTTCAAATCTGCGAAATACGAATTTTGATCATTTTATTGATGTTCAAAAAGAGATGGAATTTTCGGATTCTCTTTGACAGTTGTCTCCAATGGACGTCCATCCTTCCCAATACACTTTTTTCTGCAACATTCGGTCTCGGCTAATGGCGGAACTTCAACGACAGTAGACAACGGCCTTGTCGATCTCAATTTCAGTTCTTCGAGCCCCCAACCTCCATTCTTGTCCCCCTTCATCTTCATGACCAAAATAATCTTGTATGTCCAACTGGCAACATTTTGCACCACAAAATAAGCCAAAACATGGGATTCTTCAACAAAACCCTTCGGGGTGCCTGGATTCTTCATTCCCGAAAGGGGGGCTACTGACAAGGGGGGGGGGGGGGGGGCATTGGCGTGGGGGGCCATTGACAAGGGGGGGTGATGGTAACAGGGCAGGGGAAACAGTTGAGAAATTCAGTGGTTGCCAGAAGCTTCCTTTATTGTTGGTTTGTGGCTCATCTACCCGCAAGAAGCCAGACAATCCAAAACACACAGCAAGGATGCATGCACCATATCCACCTATGAGGCCCGCTTCAGGGTGCTACTTGGCAGAGCCATCTATATACCCCGTGACACAGCCCTCAGCTTCCATGGCCTATGGCCTGGATGTTGCTGATGATTTGTACAGCCAACTCTGCATGTTTTGATTGTTTCTTTTTCTTAGATGGTGGCGATTTGGGAACACACTCGGCCCACCATGATAGGGTAGCAGCTGGGAAAACTTGGTTTCATTGTACTCCTACACAAAGTGTCGAAACTGCAACCGTGGTGGTGCAAGATGCCAGAGAAGTTAACACTGAAGCAGGCTTTGAATGTTGATAATCCATGCACACAAGAATGTACTCAGCATAGGGATTCGGAAGAAATGAGCCTTGCACCTCACCCACTAGTGAGCTTTCCTTGCTGTCCAAAGGAGCAGGGGTCCACTGTTTTACAGGCCTCAAGTTTACCAAGTCTCCAAGTGGAGGTGTCTAGCCCAAAAGCCTTACACATGACTACATACATGGGTGACAGACTCTGTCTTTGTCGGGCAAAGTGGGTGATGGGCAAAAGCCTTTGTTGGACCATGAGCTTGGACCAGAGCGCTGTATACACAAAGTCAAACAGACCTGGCGGATACTGGCAGTTCCAAAAGGCGGACCACGTGTCTTTGTCCTGTCTATGAGTCTCATGTGGTGAGGGTGCATTGTGTTGTAGTGTCGTTTGGGCATAGGTACCTATCGTTTGGCACTAGGTACCTATCGTTTGGGCATAGGTACCTGTCGTTTGGCAATAGGTACCTATCGTTTGGGCATAGGAACCTGTTATTTGTGGTGGAGATCATGACATGGTAGGGTCCTTCTTGCCTCAGGTGATCTGTGTTACCTCATCCCTTGACTGCGTACAAACAGCACTGGTCGAGCACAGGCACTTGTTTGGATGCAACGCTGGCCACTAGAGCATCCATGCATTAGTCCATGGCCGAGATGCCATGGACCAATCATCGATATCGTGCAAATTATCGGTACCTTCCATGCCATGTATTTTGGCACGTGTGACCAAATCGTTGCCTCCATCCCCCCGTTTACACCTGCAGGAGGGGGTGGCAATACATTGCATATCACCAGTCGTGGCACAGGACTGGAACAGAGACACACAAACTCAGAGGGGGCTCATTACATGAACTCCCGCTTCAATTTGCGGTACCCTCAGCCCAGCACACACCATGGCACTTGCACTGCAGATGCACCGACAAAAGAGACTTAAACCTGAGCAAAAAGTCATCACAGATAGAGCATAAACAAGCACCGAAGCCCAGGGGATATGTACGGTACGGGTTGTACGGTACAGTTCGTCGCTGGCTGAATGTGCGGGGGTTGCCAACTCTTAATTGTGCCTTCCTAGAGCGTCAGTGCGCGATTGCTGGTGTCAAGACCCAGAACTTCCGTAATATTTCTCGTCTCAGACCAGTTTCAAGGCGTCACGCCCCTACCTGTTGAGATTTGAAACAGGAAGTCCTTTTTGATGGGGTGCCAGTGTGCCCATGAGAAGATACAAATCGTCCTCCAATAAATCCAAACGTTTCCCCAGTGAATGGAAAGTGTCAGCAGGTGGTCATAGAAAGGCCTCCGACGATCAGACTTGATCTGCAGTCGCCCATCCCTCTGGCGAGTGGGCACTTGCACTGGGCCCACACCATGCGCACCTCGTCGCCTCTTTCAGCGGGACACAGTCCTACTCCCAATGCCCACAAGAAAGCACACGATACCTGGTATCACGCACTTCCCAATGTACTAATGCAACTCGTTCGGAGTTTAACGAAAAGGGGTTCCCACAGGTCCCACACGGATGCATGCGAATCTCTCCTCAAAATTGTTGAAACCAATGGCTACGTAGGGTCCGCAATGTCCGCGACGCGCACGCACCACGTCAAGTGCCCCTCTAATTGCACTGTGTTCTACGGGGCTAGTACGGGGATTGGTGGGCAGGGTAACACGCTCCACACCTCCGTAGCTGAATCGGTGGCCTTTCAATTCGTAGGCCTTTGCCCCAGCAAACATGCAAACTGTCAACTGGCAAATGCACAGTGTCCCAAACCTGGACACGTGGCCACTTACATAAGGGTGGCACAGTCTGTGGCGGCAAGGGATATTTATATTTGGGTTCAGAGAGGCCGCACGCATTGGCATGCCTGTTGGCCTGCCTCGCACCTCGACGGTTGAGAGCGGCCGCCGTCAGACAATAGAGTGCTTGCCCCGGATCCAGGAACATTCGCACTCCGCACGGCACACCCCGGCGAACATGAGAAATCTTTGGGTTTCTCGGCCCTGCACATCCTTCATACGACGGCAGCATCTGAAACGTCGTATGAGGAAGAATTCAAAAGAAAGCCTTTTTTTCTCCAGCGTGGAACCCACATGGAACCCACATGAACAAATGCTGTTATCCGATGGACAAAAACACTTCGGAGTGAGACACGAAGATGCGCCTCAGAAGGTGTGGGCGCAACGTGGCCAACAATATATGGAAACTGTATGGTCGGCAATACAACTCGGCGCGCGTTTTGAATGCCAAAGGCCGCCCACATCCTGTTTTCCAACCAAAGAAACGCTCAACACCGCACCAATAACGCGTACGCCAGGAGCGGAATTAATAGACAGGTTTATCTTGTGGCCTATGGAATGGCCTCCTCAAATGAGGGATTCACCTCCCCGGGGGCGAGCTTTGCCCAGTCCGAAATGGCGGATGGCAGTGAGTTCAGCTGTTGCGCGAAATCACAAAGAATCGGTCACCGAAATCATCAGTCGTGCCAAAGGGCTTCCCTTGCCAATTCATCATTCAGTGTCACATGGCGGCTAGCGGGGGACGGGGTGGGGGGGGTAGGCGTAAATGGTGCAGCCTGGGGGCTGATCCCTGAGGCGCGGCGCTTGTGGTGTGAAGGGCTAACGAGGCAGGGGGAGGGGGCAAAATCTTACTACAACACCCGCGCAACCCAATCCAACTTCGTTTTGCTCCGTCTTTGCTGTGGGCGAATGAACCCGAAGAGAGCGCGGATTCGTACACTCGTACATCAAACGGGCGGACCACAAATCATTCCCACACCCAAAGCAGAGGGCCTGAGAGCAGGTGCAACCTGCTTTGTCCCCAGGAGGCGGCGGCCCACGTCAGAAATGGTTGGGTCACTTTGTACGGCGGTACAAGAACACTGACCGTGGGGGCAGAGGCTTGTGGCACCATCACAGGGGATGGCGGCAGACCCAGCGTGTGGAATGCACTGTACTGAGGCTTGCCCCAGACCAGTCGTTGACAGCCTGGCGTAGGGTGTGGACCGCAGGGGACGTGCCAGACTGGAATGAAGACGTTAGGGGGCGACACGAGAGGCACGAAGGCTGGGGCTGGCGGGTGCGGGGGGCAGGCACGGCTGTGCTGCGACGCAGCTCCGAAGTATCTGGCGAAAACTCGGGGGGGGGGGGGGGTGTAGAAGAGGGTAGGAGGGGTGCGTTGCCCATGCGGTGAGCAGGCCTACCGCACCATTTCCAGACGGCGGAATGATCACCAGCGGCACGGAAGAAGGCCCAGGACGAAGACGATCCTCTTTGGCCCCCAATGCCCCCGTTTTGAAGAACCGTAAAAAAAAGGTCCGCTGGCGGGTTTCGCAGTACGTTATGACTGGAGGCGTGGCAATGCGGCCCCTTTTCCACAACGTCACGTGCTCGAGGCTCGGGTACTCCTCCCCCAAACGTTTTCCGGCCGTACACAGCGGGGCACAGGTCTATGGGCGTCGCTCGAGCACCAGCGTGACCGGTCCGTCAGACTTGAGCATCAGCTTGACCCCCTCGATGACGTCCTCGGCCCCTCTTTCGGCTGTCAAAACCGGCACCACCATTCGCTGTGGCGGCTTCAGCCCAAGCCTTGCGCTCTTGTCGTACACGAGAAGCGGCTCCGTGGCCGCCAGTACCACGTCCCCGACCCGCGGCGCTTTGGCCCGGGGATCCACCGCTGCCACTCGCGCCGCGGCCGCGGCGGTGCCATTGGGAAGCACCTCCGCGACGCGCAGCAGGCGCCCTCCGGCGAGCGGCTCGAGCCGGATTCCGAGGGGCTGCTCCAGCTCCGTCACCAGCACCGCAGACGGTGGCTTGAGCTCGCGACGCACGCGCACCGTGCGCGCCACCAGCTCCCCTGGAACACCGGCGCGTATCCGTACAGGCTCACCAAGATCATACACGTTTTGAGAGTCCCACGCAATGTCGTCCTCGTCATCAAGCTCCAATACTCTCGCGGCCTCAGCTGCACTCGCCTCCCGCGCCACCTTTGCCTCCTCCACCATCTGTTCGCGAAGGTCGCCCGCGCGCACCGGGTCCTGCTGCAGCGCAAGCCACCATGCAAGCCCCACACCGCAGGCCGCAGGCGCCGCCAGCAGCCGATAGAACTCTGCCCCCTCCGCAACCGCATACCGCGCGTGCGTCCTTCGCGGCGAGCTCCGGGTGGGCGCCAGGGATGCCGCCGCCGCCATCAGGTCCGAAGACCGCAGGCCGGGCGGGTGACCATCCGGGCCCGCAGGTGCAGCGCCCCACTCCGCCGCTCCGGAGAGCGCCTGGATGCCACGGTCCCGTCTGCCCGGCGAGGAGTAGCAATGGCCTGTCACCGCCGCCAGGGCAGTCGGCCTCGTTCGGGCGAAAACTGCCCAGGCACCAAACAGACCAAGGACGACGGCAATGCGGCTACACCACCCCCAAAGGGGCGTCTGGTGGCCGCGGTGATGCGCAGTGGTGCGGTCTCTGATGCCGCTTTGCAAAATACGTTGTGCTGCCGGCGACTGCAGCCGCACCGCCTCCCCAGTCCTGCCATGGCCCTGACGCCCAGGCACTGCCAGCCCCCCAGAGGCTGCAGTGGCGAGCACAGACCTGGGCAGTGTGTGCATTTGCACTGGGGCACTGGACGTCACTCCAAAGTCCCGGTGCAACAGAACAGCGGCTGCAATGGCAACGAGCAGAGCCATCCCCAGCAGGACGCCGTGCCAGGACGGTGGCCCGCGAGGCACTGGCTTTGGTGTGCCTGGAGCTTGCCCCAGTGGAAGACCAGGCGGAGCGCTGCCCATGCGGAAAGAGAAAGCCCTGACGCAGCCAAGGGAGAGAGCAGCCTTGCGATGCAAAGAGGATTGTAACTATCAAATGCTGGTGGTTGCTTGTAATTCCTCGGTTGACCACCAAGCGCAGGCAGTTATTGTTGACATTGACGAGCTGTCTGCCACCGGCACCCCTTGATTGCTATTGCTATCCCCTCGGGTTGTGTGGGCTTTGTGTGAAATCCTGGGCTGAGCTCGCAGTGCACGCCCAATGTAGGCAAAGTGCATTACGCGGTGCACCCTTTTTGTGTTGAGTTTTTGCTGCCCACATGGTGATATTGGGTGGATATCTGGGCGTCTGGGGGTCTGGGTATTTGCATTGTATCACTTGCCCTTGATGCACGCGCGGTGCATGTGCAGTGTGCATGCAATGCAAAAACGCAGGATTGTGCAATGCATAGGGTGCCCAGTTGGCCGTCTTAATTAGTAAGTGTTGGTCACCTAGAATATTTTGAAGAACAATCAAATTTTACGTCTTCTGCCTCGAGGTTGAAGCGTCCTGTTGAAACAAGCCTTTGATTGCCACTTGTGTGAGGTGCACCCTGAGGATGCAAGGGCGTATTTTGATGCACTTTGACAAAATCAGTGCGAAACTCAATGTTCCCCTTGAATGGACCCTCCCTTTGTCCTCGCCCACCTTGTGTCATCCCCTGGAGCTGTTGACCACGAAACAACACATTCATGACAGGCTCAGTTTCGTTGTGTCGTAGTACTGCAGTCGTTTGCTTGCCATATCCACTCAACAGGAAAATTCATTGCATGGCTTTCATTGCCATGGAATCTGACAGTGCCCCCTTCTCGCGGATTGCAGTCCAACACCCTCACCTGATATGCCAATACTTGGCCCTGCAACTCAAATGATAGTGTATGTGTGGATGCCCACCCACGCTCCTTATGCATGCATGAAATTGGAATCTCCCAGACTTAATAAACTTCTAAACAACTTTACAAAATGCCGTTATTAGGATCATGTCAGCAGTGCTGTCATACCCTTTTTTGTAGCCCTTCCTACCCCTTTGTCGGGTCCCCACCAGGGGGGGCGAGGGGTTTCAACCCACCGAAAGCACACCTGGTGACCCTGCACCCCAGTAGATATTTTAACAAACGAACACATGCTGTTGCATTTTTGTCGACCGCTTGTGCTAAAATGCACCAATGTGGACCAATATGAACAAGTTTGTCGTTTTGTTGGGACTCAGCTGAGTATTGATTGGCTTGTTTGTCAGCAGGGAGATTAATTGGGAGAAAAGTCCATTCCTTGGCTCAGATTCTAGGTGCAACATGGGGACCACACCTTGTGTGTGTGCTTGTGTGCGTGGGTGGGGGTGGGATGGGGGTTAATGCACAGCGGGAAGGGTCAGGAAATATCACATTGTGCAAGCAGGGCCCACGTCCCTGAACCACATCCCCAAACACCATGGTAACACAGGGTCATCATGCTTAGACAAAGCATGTGATGAAGGGTGCATTTTGGGTGTGGCAACATGAGCCATGGCACCCAATCACATCAAAAACAATAAAAATTGCTTGCAATTGTAACACAAGAACAACACCCAAGCCACAATGCCGTAATGGGCAGAAACAATTCTTAGAAACATACACCAACACCTCTTTGCCTGTCTTCCCACACACAATGGGCTTACATTCTCGTGAATGTAATTAGCAGTCCTTACGTAGCAGTCCCCGAAATGACAGCAACATGGGGTCTGCTTAGCCGAGGGCATGCTTGCGCAAGACCGGCGGGGGGGGGGGGGGGGTCCACCTGTTGTGAATTGTTGCAGAGAATTTGTTGGCCCGGAAAGGTCCGGCTGCACCACACACTCCCATGCATGACATGACTTTTTTGTGTGTGAGAATACAGAACGGGGTCTTACAATCCAAACTTCAGAGACCAGGAGGCGTATCAGTATTTTGCGGGGATACACCCCATCATTAAACCCTTAAGCTGTGGTGGCAAGACTGCAAAATGCAGAAACCGCACCTCCTGTGCAAGGACCAACGGTCTGAAGGAAAAAGATTTGCAGCTGCGGCATGCTGCGGTATGCTGCAGCATCGTTGGTCTAGGGAAGGTGACCTTATCACGTGCAGCCAGGCCACACAACAGAAATCCCTCCTGCAGAACATGCAAAGGCTGGACTGAAAGGGAAATTGTTTGATTTTGCTGCCCGCCATGCGATCCGGGCAGATGTGGTTCTTGGTACAGGGTGTGGAGCTGAGAGGACCACATACCGTTCACACTCAAGTCGAGGGATATCAGGGATATGCTTCGACATGTCATTACATGACCACATTGCAGGCGTCTGCAGCAATTCAGCATCGAAACATTCAATTGCCTTTTATGTTTTTGCTTGCCCCTTGATCGTTTTTTTTGTGCAAATTGTCAACTTTTACTGCACATCAGACTGGCTGCTTCTTTCAACTGGGCAACTATGGATGCAGCCAATGTGCCCGAACACTTGTTCAATACCATTCGCACAGGACCAGAAAATGTGCCATTTGCAGGTGGGCCCATGCGAGTCTTGATCTCTTCCAGGTGACCAAGTGGACTTTGGTCCCCCAGACTGTTTTTCAAAACTGTTGATGAGGTCATATAGGGCTGAATATACTCCTTCACAAAAGCCGAAAAGAAACATCTGAAGTTGCGGAAGGAAACGGTGCACAAAGAAGGGCAACCCAAAAGAGGTGCATCAGTTCTGGGTTCAATACCACACACGAACAAACAAGAGTTGGGCGCTGCGGCATGCCGCAAAAACCGCACCAGCGGATCCCATTTTCAAGTGCTGCAGCATGCTGCTTACCGTTGGTCCTTGCTCATGTGGTTTGCACAAGCCGTGGTTGGCGTGGAGCACCGAAGCACCTGAGCTCCTTCAATCATCCTCCCTGAGCGGGCCCACCAGTTGAGGTCTCAGTGGTACAAAAGTCTCCGTGATGGCAACGTGGTCTACCACAATATTACTGCGCTGTGGTTTGTTCTACGGTCACCTTCACCTCAGTTCCATCTTCAGCCGAGCATGCTACTGTTTTGCCGATCCTTCTTTTGATGTAACACAGCTTGCAGCATCAGAAGTTGGGGCTGTGGTCCCAAGCTGTTGCTGGCCCGGCGCTGAGAGTCATTGCTGACAGGGCGCGTGTTGGGATGATTCGGCGCAGACCATATCTTTACCCTCCAACCCCCGTGCAAGAGATCTCCCACGCTACGGATGGACACATATTTACATGAGTGGCCCAGGCCCTCGTTGCCAGCTGCCCCACATCCGCGACATTTTGAAGTCTATACAAGTTGCGCTCAGCACAACAACGGTTAGGCGGGCCACGCTTGCGCAGGGGAAGGGGGTGGGGGCACGAAGGCCGTGAAAAGGTGGTGAAGACTTGCAAGGTGTGTCCTTGTGGGCGCACTTGTTCGGTTTTGGTTACCAAAGAGAAACCGGCTCCGGTGGAACGAAAGCGCACCACCGAAGGGTGCGTGAGGGGGGCCTCGCACGGCCCGTGCAACAATCGCAGTTAGTGCGCTGCCGGGGAGCACATGAGGCACCAGGCGAGGGGGCCATGCACACGACCGGCTCCCAGGACCCGTGGGGCTTTGCGGGCGGGTCAGGCAACCACGCACCAGCCCTGTGACTGGTGCTGCACCCACTCGCACTCGCTGTAGTCGAAGGTCTCACACACCCCAAGCACGACCTTCGCGGCGCGTCCCGCACCCCCCGCCGCCTGGAAGCGGGCCGCCAGCTCCCGCAGCCGCCCCACCGCCTCCGGGCGGTCCACCGGCCCGACGCCGTCCAGGACCCCGCCCTCGTCCTCCGGCGTGCCCAGGCCGGACAGCCGGCGCACCGCCACCGCGAGCACGTCGCGCGTGGCGCTCTCGTAGGGCCGCAGCAGCGCAACGCCCGCGGCCCACGCCTCCAGCGTCTTGGCGTGGAACAGCTGGTCCCCAAAGCACGGCACGCCGACCACCGGCACCGCGTTCACGACCGCCTCGATCGTCGAGTTCGCGCCGCAATGCGACACGAAGCAGTCGATCAGGCCCGACCGCAGCAGCGCCAACTGGTCCACCGACGCGCGGAACAGAAAGTTCGCGGGCACGGGCAGGGGCGCGTTCGCCTCCGCAGCGGCCGGGCCCGCGTCCGCGGCCGGAGGTCCCGCGAAACAGTCCATAGCGTCGGCGCGGTACCCGACGACCGCCACGACGCAGACGGCGGGGTCGCCGCCGAGGCCCTCCGCCAGCCCCACGAGCAGGTGCTGCAGCAAGGCCTTGCCGCAGGGCGCCCCCCCGGCGGCCGCCGTGGCGCTCTCCCCGGGCCCCGTGTCCCACTGCCGCTCCGCCAGCACGGTCCCTAACGAGAACAACGCAATCCTGCGGCCGCGCTCATCCCTCAGCCACCGGAGGTACTCGAGGGACACCCCCGCGTGCACCGCCCGGTGGTACTTCTGCCGCGCCGCCTCCGCGTCCTCCGCCATGAGCGCCGCGATGTCGCGCGCGCCCTCGCCGGCCGGGCCGTCGGCGCGATGCCGCGCGTAGGCCTGGAGCCGCACGGCATCGGGGGCAATGCAGGCCCCCACGTGCACAAGCTTCTGCGACAGGCCGCCGAGACGCTCCACGAGCAGCGGCTCGTGGTCCGGCGCGCGCCGCGGGCTGAGCCCCTCCACAAACTCCGGGATGGAGGCCACGATGTTGCACGTGTTCGACAGGTACATCCCCGGCGCCCCAGCGCTGAACACGTCGAGGCCGTACCGCTGCTCCAATGTGAGCCGCGCCTCACAGATGTCCACTTGCGCGAAGAGTTTGGCCCAGTTGCCCCCCGTCTCTCTGAACGCCCTTGAGACCGCCTCCAGCCCCCCGAACGTGATGAGGCAGACGGAGGGCACACGAAGCACGTGCGACACGACCGGGCCCTCGGGCAAAAAGGCGTCGTACAGCAGCACATCCGGCTCGAAGCTCCGGACGTCCTCAATCAGTGCGTCGCTGTACTGCGGCAGCCATGCCAGAAAGCCCAGCGGGCCCTTTGGAACGTCGGGGAACATGCGACCGAAGAAGGGGACGGGGTCCTCCATGATCACTTTGCCGTCCCGCTCGAGGCTGCCCCGGTAGAGGTGCCCGAATGTGGCCCCCGTGCGCTCGATGACGTCCCGCAGCTCCAGGAGGTTAAAATGCAGGACCTCGTGCCCCTGCTCTCGAAGGACATGGACGACGGCGTTGAAAGGGTTGAGGTGCCCCGGAGACCCGCATGCCAGCACTGCCACTCGCCGCGGGGTCTTGGACGGGGTCGAGGAGGCCATAGTCTCTGATGAGGTGGGGAGGAGGGGGGGACGATTACTGAGAGCGCCATCCACAACCGGAAGCGGGGGGGGGCATGGGTGTTGGTGAGGACATGCTCTTGTGGTTCATCCTCAGAGAGCCAGACTCTGCAGTGACACAACCTGTAGGAGTGGCGGTGCCTTATTTTTTGGCCGTATCACCTTGGGTCTGCGCAAGTTTGGCAGAGCAGACGCAATTCTCTTTTTCAAATTGCATCATCGAAGCAAGACCAAACAAAACAGAACAAAAAAGTTTCGTGCACGGGTAAGTGATTGTGAGTTTAAGCCGATAAGAGGACCTCTTCCCAAGCCCTTGCGCCAACACCACCTCCTGATGTTGAACGGGAGTGGCGTAGCAGTCAATAAACAAGTGACGTGTGCATTACCAACTACAAAGTCCACCGCATATGTTCGCCCTATATGGCTGCAACCACAACGGCAAACACAACACGGGGGCTGTGTTTACTGGGGTTCAACCGTGACCTGCCACGCACAGTCACCGGACAGATATTGCTCACCCCCTTGCGTAAATGCGATACAGCTTGGTGCTGTTTGTGCATGTCACTATTGTGAAGACATGGCAGGGAAAGAAATAATTTTAAGGAGCAATAGTCCATGGGGCCATCACCATATCTACACCCTACCTGACATCAGCGTTAGGCCAGCATGGTGGTTAGACTGGCTCGACCCTGTATGACAAGAGGCTCCTTCCATAAGGCAAATTATGTTTGCTCAGTGGACACCCTGCCATGAATCACCTGGTCCTGAGAGGACTCGTCCACCTGCATCATAGCGTACAGCATGGTTGAATGCGATGGAGAAGACACGGGGACCCGCCACCTGGCATATCCTGGCAACTCTACACAGTTGCGCACCCATTGTGAGTCATCCGTACCCGTCCCCGAGGGGGCTGAGTTACTGGGCACAAACTCTTCCATCTGAACTTCGAACTCAGCTAGCTCATCAGAATCAGGGGCATCCCGACCTGACACTACATACCCAGACAGATCCTCTCCCGCACACTCACATTCATCACTTACCCACATGGGATGAGAGGGAAAGAGGGGCATGTGAGAGGAGGGGGGGGGGGGGGGGGCAGCAGGAGATGGAGAGGCAGCCTCAAACATGGGCGCCGGCTCTATCGGTAACAGGAGATCCGGAAAGTTGTCCTCCCCCCCCCCCGGAGGTGCACGCCGGTGACCAATCGGTCATTGGGGACATCTTTTTGGAGTGCCAGGTCGACGTGACCGCTGGCGACCAGTGCTCTACCGGCGACTGAGAGAGGGGAGGGGGTGTGACAGGGCACCCATTGCGACTCAGCCTATGCCCGACACTCCGCTGAGAGGGGGGGGGGGGGCTAGGGCGGCGGCAAAGATTTCATAGATGCCCGTCGAGCACTTTGCCTGGACTACTCCCAGACTCTCCTGTGATGCTTTGGCGCAGCAACAACTGTAGCACCAGTTGCTGGGGGAGGTGCTTAGACGTAGCTTAGACGTAGCTTAGACAAGGGCGTGGCTTGCGCAAGACACATACAACTACCGACACACACGTGAGTGAGTGCATGGTATGAGTGCACCTTAACCTCTGCCCACGTTCCCAAAGGCATGCAAACACAAGAAAGTGTTTGAGACATGAATTTTCAGGTTCATACCCAAGTTCCTACAAGTACAAATGTAGTGCAGCCGCATAACACATGGGTTTGGTGACTGATTCTGATTCGGGAATGGACACAGATGAGGATAAACCCATTTCTGATCTCTCTTCCTCAAGTGATGATTCTAGTGACTCCGATGATAATCCCAATGAAGTTATTTAGGCTAAGGCTGCCCGGGGTGTGTGGGGAATGGCCCATGTCTTTGATGGGAAGTTGTACTTTACAAGAGACCACATGCAAGGCAATTTCATTCCCAAGAATTTGAAGTTGCCCGAGCCAAAACCAGCCCCTAAACCTCGGGCAAAGGCATCTTCAAAGGCATTTTCAAGTGGTGAGCATGTGCAGTTGTTCCGCATGGTATATGATCGCAAGAAGGGTTTCCAATCCGAACATTTGTAGGCTTCTCATGCCTCATTGCTGTGCACACCATTGCCCTCTGGGGGGCTCGGATTTGCCGCAACATGCGTTCTATGCCCGGGGGGATGGCCCTGTGAGCATCCGGCGGTACCACCCCGGGCGCTGGTGGGGGGGTGACCCGCTGCGGCGTTCCCAGAACCGGTATGCGCGACAGCCTCGTGGGCGTGAGCAGCCCCATGGCCCGCATGTACTCAAGCTGTTCTTGACATGGGCATCGGTGCTAGATGAGCTGGTGAGGCCGCATTTCGGGGTTGTGGTGACACTACGAGGGAAGCACGTCCTGCTGGCGTCATCCGTCTGCGAGATTTTGTCGCGGCTCCGGCAACCCCGGCAGCCGCCGCTTGACATCTATCCTCGCCCACCCCCTTGCGTAAATGCGATACAGCTTGGTGCTATTTGTGCATGTCACTATTGTGAAGACGTGGCAGTGTCCAACTGCATACATGGATGCCAAACATATGGATTAGTGCCTGAGGAAGAGGACGGAGGCTTGCTCCGGCCCTCTTCGATGACGCCCAAGGGTCTAAGGGGGATGTGCAGGCAGTGTGGCCCGTTTCGGCCTCGTGCTACTCTCTGGTTGCCTCTGCATGCGGTTGTGGGTGGTTGCCACCCGATAGGCCACCCTGTGAAGGCCAAATTGCACTTGCATTGACCGCCCCCCCCAAACATAGGAGCTGGTGATTGTCCAAAAGAGATCATCCGCCTTGCACGTACCCGGCGTGCACCGTGAGCACCGCGTCTGGCAAGGGAAATGCCCCAAATGGAAATGCCCCCAAAAGGCAGCCTAATGAGGCAAAATGCATGCACAGAGGCCAAACATGTCGAGCTAATGGAGTCAGGTCTGGCCCGTCCAGCTTCCGCAGTGAACCCTATGACAAATAGAAAGGGCGGAGGCTGATGAATGATATGCCCCTCAGGAGTCCCACAGGAGGTGTTGTTCCCATTGATGTGAGGGCAACTGCAGTTAAGACCTGCATTTGTGACGGGACGTGTGGTTTGCTGAAAGCATGAAGTGCGATGGTCCAGCCAGAAATTGGGCACAACGGGCCAATATAATACAAATGCAGCCCCAATTTTGCCAAAGCGGGCATGCAGGCGGGAAATCGCGCAAAACGGGCCAAAGCTACCAAACTGCGCCCTGAATGTTGTGCAAACAGGGCAAAATCATCAAAATGCAGGCCAGAAATTGGCCAAAACGGGCCAAAATAATAAGATTGCAGGCCAGAAATTGGGGCAAAATTGGGCCAAAATACTAAAAATGCTGCACGAAATTTGCCAAAACGGGGCAAAAAAAATGCACAGCTGAAATTCGGCAACACGAGGCAAAATAATAAAAATGCAGGCCAGAAGTTAGGCAAAACGGGCCAGACCAATAAAAATGCAGCCCGAAGATCGCCAAAACATGCCAAGATAATAAAATTGCAGGCCAGACACTGCCCAAAAGGGGTCAGATTAATAAAAATGCAGCCCAAATGTTGCCAAAACGGGCCAAAATGAGAAAAATGCATGCCAGAAATTGGGCAAAGAGGGCTGAATATGCAGCCGCCCGGAAAATGGCCAAAACGGCCGAAAATGGTAAAAGTGCAGCCGCCAAGAATTGTCCAAAACGGCCGAGAAGGATAAAACTGCAAGAAAGAGGAATACAATGCACAAATATCCCCAACATCAGAGCTGTGTTGGTTCAGGTGGGCAAACACTCATAAAAAATGTGTCCATGACTCTATGTAACTGGCAAGGTTGTCAACAAACCCACGTCTCATGTGGCTGCACTACATTTGGTACCAAATCAAATTAGGTCCGGAATTAATACGGTCCCTGTGCCCACTGTAGCTTGGACAAGGCCTTAGCTTATGGGGGGGGGGGGGCACATTTTTCAACTAGACGAAGATGTGGCTGCGGAGATTACTAAAACCTGCACAAAAACAGCCGAACCCGGACCTGGCGCAAGCATTGCTGGCCGGTCTTTCAGTGGCAACCCGCCATACGACCTGCCAATCATACACAAACTGGTCATACAATACATACCACAAGTACACATGGACGACAACCAAGCAACCTACGAAGAATTTGACAAAGCATGCCGAGGAAAGGCGCCCAGTTTTGCCAACAGCATTGTTGCGGGCACCATGAGAAGACGCAAGCAGTGATAGCAAAGCACAAAGGCATTCAGGTCCAGAGGACCATGTTAATGGCTCATCAAAATAGTGAACCAGGTCTGCAAAGGTCCATGTGCATTTGAGCGGCTTTCAACACAATGCAACGGCGATGCAACCTTTCTTCGAAGATGCAGACGGTTACAGTCCCAGATATGTACCTTGATTCCGAAGGTCCCGAGTCCCAAAGCACGACACAGTGTACCTCTGGTTTCAGAAGGGTGCTTGTGTGCAAGGAAGGACGAGAAGAGGAGAGATTGCATATTTTGGAGCTTGTTACCTTGGGCTTGAGGGCACTGAGGTCTGCCCTTGCGTCCCTGAAGGTCACGTGGCAGGCACCGACAAGACAAGAGGCTCCACAAGAGGCTGACCTACGTTATGTTTGCTCAGTGGTTGCCTGGCCATGCCCCGTGCGTTGACGTGGCTGCTGCCAATTACATCGCATGTTGTACACCATGGTGTATTGCTTGCAAGGGCAAGCCCTGCTACATCTGGAAGGGCGGACATCCATTCGCCCGCACCATTCCGGGTACCGCCTGGCAGTCCTAGACAAGTCCGTAAGTCTGATGGGGATGCGTTAGGCCTCATCCCCATCAAGGATGGGAGAGTTGGGGGCAGTGTGCCGCTACGGAACACACTTTCTAGGGGCACCATCGGGACTTTGTAGCTGTTGCCTCTGTTGGCAACGGTGTGCTGATTCGCACAGCATTGGATCGGTTTACTTTTAAGGGGGCTTGGGGTAATTGGAACTTCCCGGTTCTCCCTAGGTGCAGAGGGCTATCACGAAAGCATGGCAGAGGGGTTCATTGCAGAGGCCAAGAAATCATCTAGACACATGGGCTGCACATCATCATCTGTGGCATTCCCCGAGGTGGCCGCTAGCGACCACATGGGGTCCATTGGTGAG
The DNA here is from genome assembly GCA_964036045.1 of Eutreptiella sp. 'Long Island Sound 2002'. Lineage (NCBI taxonomy): Eukaryota > Euglenozoa > Euglenophyceae > Eutreptiales > Eutreptiaceae > Eutreptiella > Eutreptiella sp. 'Long Island Sound 2002'. The sequence goes on from OZ038386.1 coordinate 72,370,579, forward strand.
GGGGAGAGGGCACTCTTCAAGCTAGAGGTGACTGTGGGTGACCAGCACGACATATCAGACACACCCCACGGTGTTGCATGTGTTGGTTGCTTGTGTGGCAGACCAGGACCGCTGGGTGCCATAGGCGGGGCGGCCGACCAAGTCGTGCCCAACGCTGCCTGCGACAAGCGGGGGGGGGGGGGGGCGGGGGTATTGGTGGTGATCGCATCCTAGGCGGGAAACCAACACCCATAATTGTACTCAGCGCAGACCGAGACCCGTCGCCGTGGCACCTTGGGATATCTGCACTTGTCTTATTAGCCTAGTGAATACCGGGGGAACTGCCGCCATCTTAGGGGTCCGATCCCTAGATGCATAAGGTATTGTAAGGCCCATGCCGTCATGGGTGCCCTGGGTGGCGCCTGTACTCGGATGCTGAGCGGACTTTGGATGGGGACTGCCAAAGTCACGTTAGTGGGCCCCATGGTCGGCAGGCATCTACGCTTGGCCGGTCATGCACTACGGGCGCCTACACTGTGTGTCCTTTCGCGTTTGGTGTGTGTCTTGGAGCAACAGCAATGGCTGAAGCACAAGTAGTAGATGCCGTTGTGTTTCCAGTGTTAGCGGGCTTCCGCATCTTCAATACGATAGCATACGTGGTGGTTGTGGCACTACTTGAGGGTGGGGGAAGAGCCTGCTTGGTGGGCCGGAGCAAGCCTTGGTGGGCGCCTGCTTTCCCGGTACAGTGGGAGGAAGTCCAACGCAAAGAGACTCGGGTTGCGCTTTCTCGTGCCCCAGCCTGAGATTGGCTTTGGCTGGTGCATGGCTGCAAGTAGGGAGGCCGTGAAGGCCATCCTCAGAAGGCGTTCTTTGATGGTTGGGCTGAACTGCCTAGACTCGCGTCATTGTTCGGCCCGCGTCCTCCGATCGGCCAGTGGAGCCCTCCATGGCTACTGAGAGCGCTTGCACACCCAGCCGGTTTCGGATCACTTTTGCATGTTCAAGATCATGGGCAGCACATGGTGCTTGCTAGTGACTTATGGGCGTACCGATAGGCCCACCACTGTGGGTTCCCCTAGCTGCGGTGTAGCTAGTGCTAGCTTGAGCACTCAAGCTCTTTCGGGCAATGGGAGAGCCCCCCCCCCCCCCTGTACACGGCTTGAGGGGCCAACGGGAGTGCCCTGCCAGCATGCGGCTCAAAGTCCATGGAAAGTTCCATGAAGGAGACATGGTGCCGTCCCGGGATCCATTGTAGGGCTTCGAGCTAGGCAAGAAGGTCTTGCTAAAAGGCCTCATCCCACCTCCAGTCGGCAGGCTTCATAGGCTTCAACATAATAGGCACGAGAGGTGTTGGCCTGGGTAGGGGGCCAACCGATTGGCCAAAAAGATACTTAGTGCTTTCCTTTTTCTGCTTTCGCTAGACAAACATCCCCACCTATGTTCTCTGGGCTCGGTCTCAAAGGATGGCTAGGGCCATCAGGTGATACTCTGCCATGAATTTCTGCACGTCATCTTGGAATTGCCCTTTGGTGCATTTTTTTTTGCAGGCATTACCCCGCAAATGTGCAGGCATATTGGCCACCCCTGTGGTGCCATGGGCTGGGCAAGGAAGGACGAGTGCTGCAGGGCTGTGCAATCAGCACCATAAATCCCTAAATGAGTGTCACCCACATGACACGCCGCAAGGCATCGGCCCGGCTTTTTTTTTTTTGCATCAGGCCTGCGCTGAGTAGCGACAAGGCTCTCGGGTTCGCAACCCGGTCTCTGCATCAGTGCTGCAGGGCGCAGTACAGTCACCCGATGTAACGTGTGGCCCGAAGGCAAACCTGGATTTGTGCCTGCAGTGTATACTAATGCATGGTAGTGCAGCGGGTACTGCCACGCCGAAGCAACCCAGAAACGTGAGAGTTCACAAGTTCGTCAATCATTCATTGGTGTGTCGACTTTGCACTGGTTCAGTCATCAGTGGCACATACACATCTACGGTTCTCTGGCTATGAAATCAAGCAAGCGGGAGGGCAGCCCAAGTGCTGGGTCACGGTGTACGGGGCCTGCAGGAAGGTTTCTGGCGGCGTGCTGCAGCGGCTGTGCAGCCGGTTGCAGCCCCGAAGACCCGAGTTCGATTCCTCTTCCGCAGGCAAGCGGAAGAGGAAGATGAGGAGGACATGCGCCGCCCGGCGGACGGCGGTAGCAGTGACGGGGGGCGCTGCTGCAGGTGTGCTGTGCCTGGTGCCTCGTTTTTTCGTGTGTCGGGGGGTAGAGGGTGGGGCAGGTGCTGGGAAAAAGATGGAGGAGACACGCCACCCGACGCACCGGCGGTACCGGTGGTGGAGCGGGATGCTGAAGGGGGCGGTGGCGGGGGCCTCGCCAACGGGCCCCTGGACGGACAGACGAACCGGGGTTCGAACCCCCGACCACGACGAGCGCCAGCCATGGCGCATACCACTAGACCGTCCATGCCTCTTACCTTTTCTGACACAAAAATTGTTTGTGGAGTCTGGACCTTTTTAGGGGTTCGAACCCGACCACTTCTGTCTGTAGGGTGGGGGGGATCCCAGACGGGTGTGTGACGTGGGAACAGATCAGGCATCCAGAGCCCCAGCCCCAGGTCGTGCGCCCCCGTAACGTGTGGCCAAAGGTAGTCCTGGATATGTGCCTGCAGTGAGTACTAATGCATAGTAGTGCAGCGGGTACTGCCACGCCGAGGCATTCCAGAAACGTGGAGGCTCGCAAGTTCATCAATTATTCAGTGATAGGTCGAATCAGGGCAAAATAAGAAGCTCAGACTGGGCAAAGACCAAAAGAGGCCCCGGTAGAAAATCAGACAAAACTCAGAGATAAGGGGGCCGCCTCCTCCGTCGCCTCCACAACGGGCATCGAACCTACGCCCGCGTGACGAGACCCCCGTGCACTTCCAGTATGCTACATTATCGATGTGCTGAGAAACCCCACCGAAACCACCATCTATGGGCAACAGGCAAACCTCGGGGGGCAGACGAAATACTCGAAACCAACCCCACACCAACATCAACACGCTCATCGGGCGGCCTGCGCCGTCGCCTCCACGAGCCGCGGAGAGGCAGCGCACTGCGGGGCTGGGCCCCCGTGCACTTTCAGGTATGCTCCCGTCCCTGAACAGACCCCAACAATAAATAATCCTCCTAGATAGTACCCAATCGTTCATTGACACAACACAAGAACTCCCCATAGCGAGCCGCCACAAGTCATCCCGCTCCGGGCATCGAACCCCCGACCACTGCCGGCAGGGCCGCAGATGATACCAGTGTACTATACCGAAGACACTCAGCGCCCGCCATTTCAAATACACGATACGGTCACACATCACCGAAGCAGCCACAGGGGTCACTTCATACTCAGTCCAGCCCTCCCCTTGGCACCTGCCCATCATATTACATAGGAAGCATTATGTCGCCCCAATCTCAGGAGTGTGTGCCAACCATTGGGTGTCTGCAGGGTGGGGGTCCCAGGCAGGTGTATGTATCCCAGGTTGTGCTCCCAGGGTACAGCACAGACGATACTGCCACACGGCCCCAGGCCCAGCCGACCCCGTTGATGAGGGGGAGATGCAGCGATGGGTCTGCGGTCACGCGCGTGGACAGTCACTGGCATGCAGTATCAGCGTCAGCCTGCCGTGTTGGCGGCAGGGCCGCCAGGAAAAACTGTAACAAAGCGATCAATCCAGGGAGCTGGGCACGATGTGTTCTGCGCACAGGGGGTGGGGCGGGGGGGCACGTGCTGAGAAAAGGTACTGGGGTTCAGCGCTGGATCCGGCGTCGTTCTTTTTGGTAGGCATCAAAAATTTGCTGCCAGTGTCGGCCAAGCACGAAAGTGGCATGGCTGCAGATGGCTGCCATACTTGCATGTCTGTGAGATCGCAGGGCCCGAGCGTGGTGAGTAGAGAAGAGTGTGTGTGTGATGCTGTGATGTACCACTGTCGCCTGTCCGATGAAAATTGCCTCCTTGGCCGTGAACAGTGCATTCGCATGGTGTTGCTGCCACCGTTGGTACACACCCCTGGCCGCCGCCAGATAAATTTTTGTGGCTTGCCCCAGTGCTTGAGCACGTTGTTTCAGTGCGTAATGCAGGTATGTGTTCAGGCGTGCCCCCCAATGAGTGACGAGGTGACGCCGTTCCATCGATTGTGCCGCTGCCTTCTGGAAATTGCGCACCAGGACGGCCACCTCTGTACAATGTTCAAGTAGGAGGACAGGCCGGGGGGGGCCCGTAGGGACTGGGGGGTCGGCCTCCTGCAGGAGGTCCAACAGTTGCTGTTTGATGGCGGAGTCGCACGCGTGAGCGAGGCGGAGGACGCGTGACTTTCTTGTTGTGGTTAGGGGCCCCTGTAGGAGCTCAGCCACCTGTTTCTCCGGGCATCTGGTGGGTGGTGTACGCACGGGTCGCCGCTTGCGCTTTGGTTGACAGAGTCGAACTTGCTCGCTTAAATTCTTTTCAGTAGGATTAGGTTGGACGGTCCGACTGCGGAGTTTCCCATACCACGGACTGATGGACGTGGAGGCAACTATGGGCTGCCCTGGGGCCCGGGGCGGCATGGACAGCGTGCCCCGTAGTGCCGTGACTCCCAACAGGATGTGGTAGTGGAACCATGCCACCCGGTACCGGATTTGTGCCATAGCCTGACGAGGGATGGTGGCGACGAAACTGCTGGGGATGCGGAGACATGAGATGTGCTTCAGGTCGTTGGTAGTCGCTGTAAGTAGCCAATCGCGGGCGTGCTGGTGCCACTCGCCCCAAGAGTGAGTCCAGAGATTGATAAAAGAGGGCTGCCACTGGGGGCAAGAAACGAGGCGCTGGTGCGCGGTAGTACCGTGATGTAGTCCACACAATTGGCACTGCAAGACTTGGCGTTCCCACGGCGCGCTGCAGGCTTCCCACCGCACGTTACCCCAGAGCCAAGTGTGCCAGAGGCGCCGGCGCGTGCCTTTCAGGGGTAACCATGTTGTCCAGTGTGCGTCGCGGAAACCCAGGATATTTCGGCATGCCAGGATCCATTTGCGTGCGGGGGTAGGCGCGTGCCCCCCCCCAATGACGATGTGGCTCACGTCAGTGGGGTCGATATCTGGGAGTGGGAGACCTGCCGCTTTCTTGGCCCATCTGTCGACCTCGTTGTTGCGCTTGATGTCTTCTCGGTCCTGCTTGGTAGATGCTTGGGTAAGTTCGCGGTGTCCTGGTATCCATCACATGGGGATCGGATTGCCTTGTGTGTGGGTGTAGATGAAGTCCCGTAGGTCGCGGTCGGCACACTCCCGGTGCGGCTCCGTCTGGCACCATCGCACAACCGCCTGGTTGTCGAGGGTCAGCGAGTCCCCTGCGTCCCGCAACTGGGTGAGCATTGCTGGTGGCTGGAGCTCGGCCCTGTAGGACGTCTGTGGCCCCGTGATGCGGGCAATGATGATGAGCGGCCCACAAGTCAGGGAACACCCCGCTCGGGAGTAACCCCCGTGGTCAGTGCGGCTGGTGAGTTTGCTGCCGTCGCTATGCCATTCGCTGCCGCTGCGGGCCTTGTTGTTGGTGTACGCTTCGTGGCCTGCCACGACACATTTGGTGAAGCCAGGCGGAACGTCCCCTTCCGCTGGGATGGGCCTGGCGCATTCCGTGGCGATGTATTTCCGTGACAGGGATTCGTCACCGACGTCAGGATGTTGCCTGCGCATTTGAATTCCGTCGTCAGAGGACTCCTCAACGAAGAAAGTGGGGCCCCCGCGCGGGGCCTGGTACTCGCAGAGCTGGATGGAGGTCCGTGCCCCCAGTTGACGAAGCCGCAAGGCATCGGCCCGGCATTGCATGCAATGGCCGTGCATTTTGCAGCACGCATACCGTGCAGCGTGCCCAACACACACACACACACCTGCGTAGGAGCAGCAACAGCAGCAGTGGCAGCGACAGCAACAGCCAGTGGTAAAGCGTCAACTCCTTGAGCTTCTTGAGCGCCCTCTACCACAACATACCACAACAGCAGTTGGAACGGACAGACAAAGCGAAGGTGCCATAAGGACATGCACTCTTCGTGCCCTTTCACATGCATTGCCCACTGCATCTACAGACGTGAAGCAAATGCCAGGTCCTCTGACTATCACTTACCATGCGCATTGACGGCTGAGAAGGTTCTTGGTACAGCACAACCCCACCCTCAGCGAATTACTGACACACCAAACACCATGTCTGACACAATGTAACCGCTTGGACAAACACAAACACCACCACCCAGTGTAGCGTTATGCAGGGGGAGTGGGGCTGTGCAATTGCCAACCTCTCCTAGAAAATGCGGGGGGTAACTGCAGGAAAATGCGAAAAATGCGATGAAAAATGCGAGGCGAACGCGATGACGAGTGCAATATTCCAATTGCGTGTTCAAAGCCGGAGAATCCCAAGTTTGCAAAGCGCACGTTGATCTTTAGACACCATAAGCAGGAGAACTATGGCATTCCTATTGTGGTAGGGAGTCTCAGCCTGTGGGTTGAAGGAGGGGTGCTAATTCTTGGGCAAGAAGCAGCTGAGGCCCAATGCTGCTCTTAACACTGAAAGGGTGCCCAGGAAATGGTGCCATCCGCTGTGTAGCGGACATGGTACAACCACTGGCACCTGCAGCATCTTTCCCTTCGCTGCGTAACCAGCGCCAGGGGGTGGGGTCAACCTGGCGTCACCAGAAATGGGGGACAAAGAGTAGAAGACTCAGTGGACTCTGACATGTGTGCAGTGCGAAAAAAAAGAAGGCATATTCACACTCTTGCCCCCCCCCCCCCTCCCCCAAGGGGCCAGGACAGGTCTTCAGCAGGACGTTGTTGCACCGCGCTCGCACGGTGGCAACAATTAGTGGTCAGACACCTTTTTTTTGTACTCTGGTGCTGCATAAAGTTGTCAGTTCAATAGTGGGACTATGAACAGATGGCACGCTCTTAGGCCTGAGTGCCTGGCGTATGCACAGCTGCGTGTAACCATAGCCACAGACTTGGTGCAGGTTATGCCTGTTCCTAAGGGACATCTGCAGGGACTGGTCTCAGTGCGTTCAACCGTCGTGTAAGTGCAGATGGATTCTGCCACAGAAACGAAGTGCCCCATCCATGAATACATTGACGTGGTCGAGTGTAGGTTGGTTTCAGGTAAGTCATTCGTATGTGCCCCAAGGTGGTCCTGTCAATAGTGGTCAAACACTGGTGAACCATCCCAAGACGCACCCACCCAAAGAGCCCATAAAACCCTAGAAAAGCTTGGTTGCAAGCACAAGACCTGGCACAAGACACCCACAGGATTTTTTTATTGTTGCCAATAAATCCCAGGGGCTTCTGGGTGGTTTTTGCCCGGTCCTAGAGGCCTCTTGGTGATCGCAATTATCACCCAGATATACCCAAAGCTTGCACCGCGCGGTACTGGCCTGAGACAGGGCAGTGCCAAACACATCCCTAGCTACCACATGTGCCCCCTCGGGAGTCAGTGAAGGAGTGCCTTTGGCCAGCTCACCCCTCCTGGAGGGCAGCCCCAGGCGCTAAGGGTGTAGTAAGGTGGCAGCACACCGTCCGCTTTGCGGCTGTAGCCCGTAGGATACCCGACCCATAGTCCTCCGGCAGTGCTAATGTTGGGCTCAACAGCACCAGGCCCCGTGGAGCAAGCAGGTATGCCGTGGCATGAGGCTGCTAGAAAGCACTTTCCTCTTCATGTTCGCAAATAAAACGCCAAGCCAAAAAATGCGAGAATAAATGCGAATCACACATTTCCCTATCTGCGCTAAGGCAGGCTGCATCCGCAAATGCAATGCAGACGTCAGCAATCATTCTAGGATGCTTTTCTAAGATGTTACATCCAAAGAAAGCGCGTACCAAAGAGCATGCGAAATGTACGTTCTTTACAATCTGCTGTGGCATGCGACAATTAATTCATGAAGAAGACGAAATCACGGTATCGTCGTGTATGTTGTGGACTTTCGCAGTCCGTACAGTGTGGGCAGTTCGGGTCCCCCGAATGGGCTCAATACAATACAATGCGACCCAACACGCAACTGCATGCTCTATTTTTATCTAGTGCCCCAGTGACCCACCCAGTGACGGACTGGTCCCATGCCACACCATACAGTAGGTAAATATACCAGGATGTTGGGGTGCTGTAGAGGCACAAAGTGGAGCGAAGGAGGGCAGCATACGCAGCAGCTGTGCAGAAGGAATGCACAGGCAGTGCAGGATTGCTGCAGTGGCAGCCGGTACAGTGCACGAATGCGGCAATGGCAGCGGGTGCCAGATGAGGTTGGTACTGTGGAACGATAGCGGGGATTGTCATGTACAAGGACTCCTTTGGGGACGGCTGATTGCAATCCCAACATGACTGCCAACCACCCCAGAACTGTGCGGTGCAACTGTGGCTGGATCACATGTCCCCTGGTGAGGCATCACCATAGCTGTGACAAACAGTACCCCTGTTCACTAAGTCACTGAAATATGCCCCTTCGTCCCTTCCCCAAACAACGGCAAAAAGGCATCAATATCAATGGCACCAACACCTGGTGTCATGCACAACGATGTTAGATACCGAATACGTGCAGGACTGGCATGCCCACAAGACACAACCTTTGCAGTTGCACATCATTGTTGTGTGGGACAAGTAGACACGCGTCCTTGTTTCTTGGGACAAGTGCTAGCTCCAAGTCTGCCACAGTCACGGAGCCCGCGGGACACGAAGCATTGCACACACCATCAGACCCAAGTTAGCTTGCTCCCGACACAGAAGCTGCAACACACACTTGGCACACACGCAAGGGGGGCGTCCGCTCCCTTGCCGGCCCCGACAGACTTCATATGCGTCTTTCCCAAAACCTTCGACTTTGAAGGATGCTCTTGTGTTCATGCAACGTTGTTCAGCCTCACCCCTCCCCCGCACGCCCCCCTGAACCTCCGAGCCTTGTGATTGCCAAAACCACCAACGCCAAGCAAGTGGTCTGAAAAATAACGACCAGGGACAATAAAGCGAGCCAATCGGCACGGGCCCCAATCGTACAGCACGTTACTTGCGTTTGTTAGTATGAACCTGACTGCATGCCCCTTTGCATTGCAGCTCTGTGTCGAGGGCTTGTGCCTCTGCGTAAAGATCCTGTGCCTCTGTGGAGAGCGATGGAAGGAGCAAACAGGGCAACAGTGGAGTGCCAGAGGGGGCAGGGGGAGCGGTTCAACACCCCTCAAACCCGGTGCAGCACGTCATGCAGCAGAGACAGAGACAGATTCCGTCATACATGGGTACTGCACCGCGTGTGCAGCAGCACCGAGAAAGGGGCGGCTACCGCCCCTACAGACTGGCCGGTCCGCTCTGAGGAGCACGGCGGCGCGAATGACGCGCCAATGGAGCTCTGGGACTAGACCAGGCTAGAGAGTACCATTTTCAAAATTTTCAATCCTTTTCAAAAGAAGGGGCAGGCGCAGTCCGTGTAGTCCGGGTCCCCCGAATGGGCTCAATACAATACAATGCGACCCAACACGCAACTGCATGCTCTATTTTTATCTAGTGCCCCAGTGACCCACCCAGTGACGGACTGGTCCCATGCCACACCATACAGTAGGTAAATATACCAGGATGTTGGGGTGCTGTAGAGGCACAAAGTGGAGCGAAGGAGGGCAGCATACGCAGCAGCTGTGCAGAAGGAATGCACAGGCAGTGCAGGATTGCTGCAGTGGCAGCCGGTACAGTGCACGAATGCGGCAATGGCAGCGGGTGCCAGATGAGGTTGGTACTGTGGAACGATAGCGGGGATTGTAATGTACAAGGACTCCTTTGGGGACGGCTGATTGCAATCCCAACATGACTGCCAACCACCCCAGAACTGTGCGGTGCAACTGTGGCTGGATCACATGTCCCCTGGTGAGGCATCACCATAGCTGTGACAAACAGTACCCCTGTTCACTAAGTCACTGAAATATGCCCCTTCGTCCCTTCCCCAAACAACGGCAAAAAGGCATCAATATCAATGGCACCAACACCTGGTGCCGTGCACGACGACGTTACATACCGACTACGTGCAGGACTGGCATGCCCACAAGACACAACCTTTGCTTGTGCACAGCACGCAGCCCACACTTGGGGCTAGTGCCTGGCCGCACAAGCGGGGACAACCGACACTCTTCGGAGGACAAAAGACCGGCGTAATCTTTGTGGGGAACAACAAGCGGCACTGTATTGGGTCGCAACGCAACACAGGCATACGCCCAGCCACACCAACAGCCAAGAAAGAGACTATACAGATACACAAAAATGCACATCATTGTTGTGTGGGACAAGTAGACACGCGTCCTTGTTTCTTGGGACAAGTGCTAGCTCCAAGTCTGCCACAGTCACGGAGCCCGCGGGACACGAAGCATTGCACACACCATCAGACCCAAGTTAGCTTGCTCCCGACACAGAAGCTGCAACACACACTTGGCACACACGCAAGGGGGGCGTCCGCTCCCTTGCCGGCCCCGACAGACTTCATATGCGTCTTTCCCAAAACCTTCGACTTTGAAGGATGCTCTTGTGTTCATGCAACGTTGTTCAGCCTCACCCCTCCCCCGCACGCCCCCCTGAACCTCCGAGCCTTGTGATTGCCAAAACCACCAACGCCAAGCAAGTGGTCTGAAAAATAACGACCAGGGACAATAAAGCGAGCCAATCGGCACGGGCCCCAATCGTACAGCACGTTACTTGCGTTTGTTAGTATGAACCTGACTGCATGCCCCTTTGCATTGCAGCTCTGTGTCGAGGGCTTGTGCCTCTGCGTAAAGATCCTGTGCCTCTGTGGAGAGCGATGGAAGGAGCAAACAGGGCAACAGTGGAGTGCCAGAGGGGGCAGGGGGAGCGGTTCAACACCCCTCAAACCCGGTGCAGCACGTCATGCAGCAGAGACAGAGACAGATTCCGTCATACATGGGTACTGCACCGCGTGTGCAGCAGCACCGAGAAAAGGGCGGCTACCGCCCCTACAGACTGGCCGGTCCGCTCTGAGGAGCACGGCGGCGCGAATGACGCGCCAATGGAGCTCTGGGACTAGACCAGGCTAGAGAGTACCAAAACCAATAGCCTAGTTCGTGCTGTACATGAGGTGGTACTTGGTGCACATGACCATGAAGGCACGTTTTGCGAGCTGGTGGCTGAGGCTGTGGCCAGTCACCAATGGCAGGTGCCAAGGAACCAACGTCTCGCGACGCTGAATTGGTGGTTGCCGAACGAAGAATGCGGGGTCCTTTTGCTCACCGCCCCTGCAGCACGTTACCGGCGGAGGAGGGTATGCAGGGGAAAAGAATGCAGTCTGGGGCAGAGGTGGGGCGTCGTCTCGTTACTCACCGGCAATTCACTGCGCAAAGAGAAAAAAAGACGTCCTGCCCGGACGTCACCTCCGGTCTTCTGGCGTGGAGAGGTGAGGTAAGGCCGCCCGGCAATCTCCGGACTACCCTATATGCCTCGCAGCGTCCCGTCCAGCGCTCGGTGTCGCCACCACCCTAAAGCCCGGAACATTGCACTCTACATTTGCTTATTCCTCACCTGGGACTGAACCGGGGACCTCTGGTTCAAGTGCCATTTGCTATGACAGCGGAGCCATGTGGCCTTGTCTTGTTCTGGCGTGGCAGCCGTTTCAGCACAGCGCTCCGGGGGGACGCAACGGACGCGCACGCGACGGGGCTGCCGCACGCCACCGCGGGTGGCTCGGCTGCCCCGGCGGGAGATGGGACGAGCGCGTCGGCGTCTTCCGGGACCCGAGAGGGATCGGCCTCCGGGGGCGTCTGGGAAAGCCGGGCGGTGCCGGGCTCCCCCTGCGGCTGTGGGCCCTCTTCACCCCCTTGCGCGGTGGCAGGGCTGCGCGATGCCATGCGCTGCACGGCGAGGGCGCTTGATCCAGGGCGCGCATCTCCAGACGCCTGCAGCGCTGTGCTCTGCCGTAGCGGGGCGGCTTGCACGGCGGGCGACGGCACCCGCGACTGCCGCGCCGACGTCTGCGTCCCGATTTCCGTGGTCGCACATTTCGGAGGGTCCTCACAACCGGAGGGCACCCGATCACGGTCCCGGGCTTTCTCGCCACGCGTCGGCAGCGCTGCCAAGCTGCCAAGGGTCGGTACACCAGCGGTCCCTCTGTCGCCGCTGCTGCCAAACCCCGGACTCGCAGGCGCGCTTACCACTTGCGCCTCCCATGAACCGCTGGACGAAGGCGAGCCCGAGTCCCGCGCCGTCAAATGCTGCGGCCGCTGCGGGGCCGCGTTACGAAGCGCGGCCGTTGCGGCGGGCGGGCCCTGGCGCTTGGAACTGATGAACAGGGGACTGAGCTCCAGCGGCTGGGGGCCGTCAGGCTGATGGGGACCGGACCCGAGGCACGTGCTGCCGGCCTTCCGTCGAAGCCGCCACGCGGCCCTCCCCGTCGCGCGTCCCACGGTGCCCGGCCGTGTCCCGTTACTGGCGGACTTGCTACGCCGCTTCTTTGCTTCGTCGGACTCAGAGGCGGGGCACGACTCTCCGTAGTGCCCGACCCTCAGGAGGCGGCTGTCCCAGAGGCGGCGCACCGGCTCCGGGGTCGAGCACGGCTGCGGGTCTTGCACGGCCCCGCCAGGGCCGGACGGGGCCGCAGTCACGGGCTCGGCCGGCTGCGCTGCCGCGTGCGGCAGCTCAGTCCATGCGGACTGGGCCGTCGCGGCTGAGTCAGAGTCCAGACGCCGAGCGACGGCTGCAGAGAGCTTCAGGGGCACCCTCAGGGAATCCCATCGCGGGGCTGTGGGGGAGGCCTTTGGGGTGCCGCTGGGAGACGCGCTTGGCAAGGTCTCTGTGTCAGTCGTAGCCTCGGCGGGGGAGTCGTACGCCCAGGGCAGCAACCGCTGTACGTGCCGCACCGGGTCGGAGGGGTGTCGCGACGGGTCGGAGGGTTGTCGCGACGGATCGGAGGGTTGTCGCAACGGGTCGGAGGGGTGTCGCGACGGGTCCGATGCACGTCGCGACGGGTCGGGGGCATGCCACATCGGATCGCAGTGGGCGCCGGTGTTGTGCTGGCGGCCCTGTGAATGGGCGACGATCTCCGTCTGGGCCCGGGGAAGCTCCTCTCGATTTCCGAGGACAATGCTTCTGTCGTTCCAAACCTCCGGCGGCGCGTCCCGATCGGAATCGCCGCGCACGATCGGTACGCCCGCCGAGGAACCGCGTTCCATCGGGTCCCCCGGATCCCCAGCCCTCGCGCTGCCGTCTAGCTGCTGTCGATCACCACTGCTCAGCCCGCGACGGATGCAGGCGAGAGAACCAGCGTACGTGCTCACGCCCGGCGGCAGCGGGCACTCGCCGTGGACCGGCATGTCAGAGTCGATCAGGATGCCTCTCAAGTCTATGCTCTTCGTTGGCAGGTTCACGTGGTCGGAGACACCGATACCGGCGCGCTGCTTCAATGTCTCGTGCATGCGAGAAATGTGGCTCGGGACGCCGTGGACGGTCAGCATGTCTTCGACCTCCTCCTTGATGTAGCGACGTTTGACTGTGTGGCGGGGGCCGAGGTCCAGGTTTGACGTGATGATACTCGCGATTTCTCGGCGTCTTGGCGCCTCGACGCAATCCGTAATCTGAAAAGCGCCCAACGACGGACCGAGGGGGCAAACAGCGACCGGAGGTAGGGAGGGCGTAGGGAGGGACTTGGGGGTGGACCACAGAGATCATGCGAACTCCCCAGACCAGACCTGCACGGTCGCGCGTGTGCGCGTGGGGGGTGCTGAGATCGTGCCGAGGCAGGGAAGTAATCGGGGTAGGTGGGGGGAGGGGGTTTGAAGGGGGGATGGGATGATAGTGTGTCCACCATCAGTCTTGACGGATCCTGAAACGCCTTCCCCGACGGAACTATGGCATATCTGTCAGGTCGTCTCAGGCTCCCCGGCGCAGGACTCGGGGCTACAAGGCGACCGCACACCCTGGGTGAACCACGCGCAGTGAAGCCCGACACATCCCCATGCAAATGCACACCTGCATACGCAGCATATTAATCCATAGTCCTGACCGGGGGCATTGAGGCCCAATACAAAGCAGTCAGTGGAGTATCTGCGCTCACCCACAAGCAGTGGCAGCCACTGCAGGTCCCACACCGTGCCCCGTTGTCAGACACACATGGGCAGTGGTGCACAGTCTGAGACATGATGCACGAGGTCGGGGCTGAGCCACCGGACCACAGGACCAGGTCTGCAGTACTTGAGACTGGTGACGCTTGCCAGAGAGGACCTCACACTCATCACAGCTCCGACTTTGAAAGGGGGAGGGGGGTCTGGCTGGGACCAAATTGATCCAGAATTTTTTTCTGAGAAACATACCAGCATACCTCTGGATGGACATTGGGCATACAATAGAACACAACACAAAGTACTCTGCTTGTGGTACAGACAAGTGGTACGCATTCAAGGATATGTAGGGGACGTGGGACAGGGCTTGAAGTTTCACTGGCAGCAAGTGCGCTTGAATGCCTGCCAATACACATGCTTCAACAAATTTGTTTCCTGTGAGGGTACTGAAAACAATTTGCCTGCACAATGTTTCGAATTGCATGCAGATTATACAGCAGAATTGGCCAATGGTCTTCTGTTCCCCATTGTGCAGCACTGCGCAATGCCCTATCTGCGAAGCTACTTCCTACTTCTGCATGGAAGCAGCAGCCTTTTGACCTTATTGTGTTCCTTCACCTTCCGCTTCCCATGGAAACTGTCAGTGCAACGAAAATACATGATGGCAGCCGCCCTCTCCTCAACAGTGGCAGCTTTCAATGCCTGTCTAACAGGGAGGAAGCGCTCTATGATTTGCCCTGCAACACAAACAGACAACAATGCCACGACATACCACTGCACATCCACACAGAAGCACCCTGCACTGCCCATACAGCAGTTGTAGAGGAAGTGTTTGCTACACGCACTCCATGTACCCCGCACACGAGGCTAGTATCCCCAGAACCAGCCCCTATAGAATGCTCCCAAAGCCACACAAGGGGAAGCCTTGCCCAGAGCATGCACGTGCCAAACATGGTCATGAACAAAAAAGACCCATAGCATCAGAAAATCAGTGACAACTCTTTGTGCTGGAACTCATTCCCATGTGGCAAAGGCTCAACAATGCGCACAATAGCAGCGTCACCAGCAGAGCACATGCACTGCACAAGAATGTTTGCAGAAAACAGTGGTCCGAGTGGTCTGCAATAGGCGTTACACAAACTGTGAAGTGAAATGCAGCAGAATGTGGTTCCCTGCCTCCCTCCTTGCAGTACAGCAACATGCCCTGAAGTACAAAAAAGGTGTCCAAAAGCTGCCCTGCATGCCCAGCGCAGCAGGATTCCCTTATGAGACCGGCAAAAGGTTTTTTCACCTCCACAAATTGCACATTAGAAGGGGAGGAGGGGGGGATGGGGTGGGGTGGGGTGGGGGTCCTGGGAGGGTTACCCCCGCTCGTCCTATGGTGTACGGCCATTCTAATACTTAGCCGGGGGTGGGGGGATTGCCGAGTTCCAACAAGAAATATTGCGTGTGGGTGGTTCCTGTTGAGTACTGCGGGGGGGGCGGGGGGACGTGACACCTGTTTGGGTGGTGCGCGACGCCGAAGTGAATCCGACAAGGTGCTCACTTGCAGCAATTCTGCTAAGTGCTCACGCAGCTCCTCTTTGGCCAACAGCACCCCTTGGCTGTTGTGGGCCAAGGGACGGTTTTTTTCCGTATCTTGTTCAATAACAAACACCCAGGCAGCGATTCCGCGGGCATAAGTCAGGGTTTGTTGTGGCATATTGACATCCCTCTTATCTACTTGTTTGTGTGTAATGCAACAGTCTTCTCCAACACCTTCCTCCATTTTGCCGCGTTTCCCGGGACTCCTGAGTATCGATGGTGGTGAATTTCCAGGCTCCTAAAGGTAGGTCGGTTCGACTGGGTTGTGCACGTCGTTCCTTTGCCGCCTGCCTTGCGTCGCAGACAGGGGTAGGCAGTGCTTTTCTGGCCACAACCACCACCAGTGGTTGTGACGTTGAATCTTGAGATGGGATTTGTTGCAGATAGGGACGTCGCATCTTTGGGGCATTGACGAGGACTGCTGACCTCCCTATCCCTCAGAAACATTGAACTGATATCAGATCAAGTCCCCAAACTGTGCTGCCCCATGAATGAGATCTGCCACCGTTCAAATGAGTGCCTCGAGGCGATTGCTCAAATGGCAAATGAAAGTGGGGGGGGGGGGGGTACACAAGGGTTCTGCACACCCAGTTTCAACAGGATGACACGACGTGTAAGGCCCGACCACAGTGCGCGGGGTTCTGAATTGTCGAATGACCCATGCACTACTGCTGGCGCACTGCCACCCACGCAACAGTAAAAGGGGTCCCATCCCAGCTCTCGGCCGCACCACGCGCGCAACGCGTCACAGGCGTCCTGTTTCACGTGTTGCCCTCGCGAGGCCTTTGCGGAATCGCGATGGAGGCACGTCATTGCGCTGGAGCCAGCACTGCCGCCGCTACCCCTGAGGCAGGGATGTCGTGGAAGGGGAGGGTGTAAGGAGCGGTAGGGAGGCGGTTGCATGGAGTTGACAAAACGGTTGGGAGCAGCTACTGTCGGGTACAAAATGCCGTCAGCAAAGCAGTTGGGGAAAGGGAGAGGGCCGTCATGTCTCAGTCACGCTCGGCCCCTGGAAGGGGTGGAGGGAGCCCCTCAACCCCCCGCCCTCCTTTCTCCAATGCATCCCTGCCCTGGGGCCACCGGACCCATCCAGCCTACGGTATGTGTCGGCTGGGGATTCTTCAAGGGAATTGCCCGTTACTTCCCCTCGATATCCCTCACACCTCCAGCGGATGCTCGTCGTCTGCCCTTGTGAGGAAAAACTCCAACTGCTCCAGATCCTCCACCGTCACCAAGTCCCATTTCAACGATGGCACGATCGGGCGCGACGCCCTGTACGCTAGCAGCTGCGACCGGACCCCGGAAACTCGCACCACGACGTTACTGGTCTCTCGCGCATCGGACGCCCCCAACATCCACAACTCCACGAGGCGACGGCTCAGAAGGCGGAGCTCACTCTTGAGCTCCGCGCAGTGGCGCACCCAGTCCCTTGCGTCCGCGGTTGCGTGCTGCAGCCGGTGCTGGTGCAGGTACGCGATCACCTGGAGCTTCTTGCGCGATGTGTGCTGCGGTGGGGCTTCTCGCGTGCGTCCGCGACCTCTCGCGGCGAGTTCGCCGCTCTTCCGCGCCTCGAGTTCGCGATCCGCGTCGTGCTCCTGCCACCGATCTAGCGCATCCTTCAGCCGCCGCTGGCGGTCAACAATGCACTGGCGCAAGAAAGCCCGTCGACGCTTCAGGGCCCAGAGATACTTCTTGACGCGATGCACAAACCAGAGAATGTCCTTCGTGATCCACCGCAGGAAAGCGTTGAGCATGTCTACGACGTTGTGCGGGTTGGTGCCGCCAGGCAGCGCCCCCAGCCCGAAGAGGCAGCGGAACAGGACGTTGAAGTGGCCGATGGGGCTCTCACGCACGTCTCCGTACGCGTCCTTGGCATTGCGGTGTGCCTCGTTGAAGTCGTACACGTGCTTCAGCCGCAGTACAACTGCCATGAGTTTTGAGTCCAAACGTTTTCCTCCCGCCTACTGCTCGAGGCAATCCGCCAAATGCATCACGAGTACAAACCATTGTGGTGGGTGCATCTTCTGCTGAGTGGACAGGGCAGACATAAAACCATCAATCAAGGAACAGGACAAAGGACCCAATCCGTCCAGCACCCTGAGCCCAATCAACCGGCAGCGGTCACCAACCGTTAGCCGCAACCCGTGGTCGCTGCGCCACTGTTGTCCAATACCTTGCACTCGCTGTCAGCCGTCAATTACCCACCAAGCCACCGGTCCATGGTCCGGTTCGTCAGCAAATTGAAAAACAGAAACCTGCTAAGGAACGCCCTGCATGTGCCTGGGGTTGAGGATGCAAGTAACGACCAGATTGAGATGGCACTATGGTTACGTTGTTGTGAACGACACCCAAAAAAACCTCCATGTTGCGTTGGGGGCTCCCCTCTGCCGGTCGCTACCACGGATGCATGCACCAGCCACATGTGTGCGCACTATCACGAGGGTGTTCCAGGCGCTCTTCCTTTGGGAGTTTCCACACCGGGTAACTGCACCGGAATTATCCGAAACCCATCCCCACCGTGCCTGCATGCATTCCCCACACCTGCCCGACACACAACCTACGTGACACCCCAATCAGGCATGCCCTGGTCTCTCAAGGTCTCCAGACCCTGGTTAATAATGGGCTTCTCAGTAATGGGTCTCCATAGTTGGCCCACTACAAGTTAAGAAGATGACACCCTTTTTTGTCAGGCCTGTAAGCTCATCGCCACCACACTCACTGACTCACACCAAAGGGGGGGGACGGTGGGAAACGGGGGGGGGGGGGGACAAGGAGAAAATGGGGTGAAATGGGGTGAAATGGGTGTGTATGGGGAAACGTAGTATTGTCGCCAGAGAGGAAAAAAAAAAAAGAAAACAATGGGGGAAACGGAGGGGAAGGGGGGGGGGGGCTGAAAATTCTCAAACTTCCCTCATTTTTCCACAACCCATGTTTCCCGTTTTTCCCAAGGAAAATGTTCTCCCCAATGCAGCCTCATTCAAAAACTGCTCACCACCACTCACCAATGGCAAAATGCTCAAAATGTGCACTCACGGTCAGTGAGCTTACGTCCGTGCTATACACCGTGCTAGTCTCCAGCAAAATCTGCCAGGCACTACGAGCACAAAATATTCCTCCATGGCCCAACATCTCTGCTACGAGTAGCCAAAGTCAAAGTCAAAATTGCAAACAAAATCAGAGTAAAAGGCAAAGTCAAGGGCGGGGTCGGAGTCACACTCAGAGGAAGAGGAAGAGGAAGAGGAAGAGAAAGAGGTAGAGGCTAAGGTAGAGTAGGTACGTCCGTACCCGCCCTTGATGGGGCATAGTTGGGCTCCACAAGATGGCTACTAGGCCCTGCCTGTGCAGAGACACATTCCGGACACAACCAACAGCCTTCGAGAACCTCCTTCAGTGGAGGCATCAAACACGGCTAGTGCCAACCAACTACGGTAGAATGAGCACCCTTCCAAATGAGAGGATCATTCTCCTCGGATGCATCGGCACTAAGGCAATGGACACAAACAATGTCCTCATCTTCGCCATCTTGGTCCTATGCCATGCATTCCTCTGCAACCGGTGCAGTATCAACACGCAAACCCATATATGAACAAAGGGCTCCAGCATGATTGAAAACACACTTGATCGGCTCTCGCTTATTGGTGAGTGGTACTTAGGTCCAAATAGGTCAACAACCGCTTCAGATTTGCAATGGTGCATTGTGCCTTGAGACCCAAGGCACCGCTAGCTTGCCGGAGCAAACGTTCGACTTCACCCTGTTCCCGAGGGGTAACCATGCCTACCACCTTTTAGCTGCTCCTCCACCTCAACAAATTGTTGGCAATGTGCAAACCACTCCTGCACGGCACACATGGAGTGGGTACAAAATCAGAAATGGCTACTTCACCCTTGCCGTGTTGGGGGCCCACATGTGCGCAGAATGGCGATATAATCCATGCGATCTCAGGGATCCCAACGCTCAACGGGGGGACAAAATCAGAATTGGCTAATGGACCCTACCATCTTAGGGGGGGCACATGTGGGCAAAGTGGCCACAAAGGACTTGCCTTCCTGGGGGCCCCCAACGCTTAGCGCGGGGCAAAATCAGAATTGGCTCTGTAACCCTTGCCATCTCAGGGGCCCACATGTGGGCAAAGTGGCTACGTAGCTCCTGCCTTCTCAGGAGTCCCCAACAAGGGGACAAAATCAGAATAGGCTACATAAACCTTCTAGGTGGCCCACAGATGGGGGTAATGACTGCATAAACCCTACCTTGTTGGGGGATCCCGACCAGGGGACAAAATCAGAAGTGGCTACTTAACGCCTACCTTCTCAGGAGCCCACATGTGGGCGGCATGGCTACATCACTCGTGCCGTGTCGGGGGTCCCCAAAGGGGACAAAAATGGACGAAGTGCCGCCTCATTAAAAGGCAACAATGTTCCTTGTCATGGGAGCCCTTGTTTAAGCCCCCCCCCACTAGATTTGGGGGGCTCCTGCGACACCCCCCCCCCCCTAGAGCGAAAGTCCGACCCCCCAAAGGCCCACAACCCCCAAGGTTACATGGCCTGCATACAAGGAAGCTCAAGACCCGGCACCAAATCGATACATAGTGGCCGCAGTGGCCGCGGTTGCCAATCTCAGCTTTGTGTCCCCAACCATCCCACCCCATGCTCTCCGACCCACTTTTTGGCTGGCTAGACCACGAAATAGGCACGGCGGGATTCTTTCAACCGCGACTTTGGCAATCCCCAATATTGAGGGCACCGGATAGAGTGGAAAACCCGAGACCCAACGAAACCGTCGGTAGGAACCCGGCCGACAGGTGCCTACACCTCAATATCAATGAGAACTTGATTTACCAAGACCAGCAATGTGCATTTTCACATAGATGCCGTGCTCAACATGCTGGGCTCCCAAGCCTTGGGCAAGCAGGGCCACCTCCAGCTAGCACCTGCCGATGCAATTGATCCAGCATATTGTCATGTGGGTTCTCTTGAGCTATCATGACAAGGGACATCTCGCTCATACCGCCAAAGGGCAACACTATCAACAAGTCTTCCTCCCCAAGCAAACCATCTGGGGCCAGATGGCAAGGGTGGAGGGGTGAACGTGAAGTGGTGGTGGGGGGGGCGGGGGGAGGGGATCGGGCTGCCGGGTGCAGTTGCATTCGGTTGTCTGTCTGCACAGTGGGGTGGAGGGGTAGTGCAAAGATATCCTGAGATCCTATTTGTGCTAATGCCGGGAGACCCGAATGCATGCAGCCATAACAGTGTAACGTGATTGAACCCCTTCCTTATATTTCCTATTTTTCCGATGGCAAGTCTCCCAGGTGCTTCCCCTCAAAAGGGGGGGGGGGGGTCAACAGAAGCCCCGAAAACCAACCCAAACCCCCGTTGGGAGATAGCTTGTCATGGTGGTCGGCGACTCACGGACCCCCTTCCCTCGCCCAACGTGGCTTGGTTCAACACTACAGGGAGGGGGCACATCAAGTTCGCAAGGGTAAATTTCATTGTGAAAATCCTACGGTGGGTACCAAAAACTGAAATGAAACAATTACAACAAAGCTTGCGGAGATCCCACAATGGCACAAGATGGCAAGGAGATGTTGCCATGCCTCTGTGTGCCCACAAGATAATCAAGTGTGCGCCTAGGACTCCGCAAGCCGGCAACGGGAATGAGGTGGTCCTACACCGAGTCCGCAAGTGGGGTACATGGGTTGGCCAAGTATGTATTTGAAGGGGGCGTGGGGGTCGGAAGGCGGGGGAGGGGGGTTTGGCTGGGACACCCCTCCCCCTTGGGACCCCCTATGGTCCCCACTGAAGGCGGGGCGAAAATTTTTAAGCTTAAATCCTCTTGGCGCCGAATCAAATTTTTGGCTGTCAGCCTCAAACATTGGAAGGGGAGGATGGGGGGTGGTCTAGGGGGGGGGGGGGGGGTAACCCCCCTCCTCCTACGGTGTACAGCCGTTCCAATGCATCCCTGGGTTGGGCGGCCAACGGCATCCAAACAACAAAAAATGTACTCCAGAGGGGCACATGGGACACCAACTGTAGAGCCATTTGACTTCCCCCCTCCTCAACAGGTGTGACCTTATGGAGTGATCGGTGGTGTGGTCCCCTGGAAGCAAACGAGCCACAGTCGTCCGACAGAAGTACCACTTCGTAATATCCAACGTCGGCAGAGTGGGTCCATCCATCCGTTGTGCCCAAGGTGCGACAAGGCTCACCAGGGTGGCTCTACCACATCTAGTGCCTCCTGGCAGACTTGCCACTGGTGTCCACTAGGTCACACATGATCAAAAGATCTTACTGGGTAGCACATGGGATGCAAGTGGTTCCCAACCCATTGTAGGCGCAAAACCATAGGGCTCCGCGCGTGTGTGTGTGTGTGCCATGGGGGTTCAGAAGAGGTGCTACATTGACGGGGGCCCTTGATCAGTCACGGGGGCATGCGCATCCCCACAACTGACCCTTGTGGGCATGGGTGAGTAATTGGTACTCCTGGCAATGGGGTTGGGACAAGGGTATAGGGAACACGAAGCTTGACGTCACATGGATCTACATACCCCACTGTTTTGAAATATTTGGGCATGTCAAGCTTGGCCTTTGCCATCCTGAAACCTGTGTGCTGAGGTCCTCAAACGCATCATGTGCATCTGATGCTTGGTTGTAATCCGCCCCTCAAGGACCACCCGGATTACAATGTTTGTATTACGATTTACGACCGTTTCCCCCCACTTTTTACGGCCATTTTTGATGATCTTGCCAATTAATGACCCATGCAGGGCATGGGGGGGTGGGGGGTTGAATTGCGGCTTCTATGCGGTTTGGGGGGCAGGCCGAAAAAAGGGGTATTTAAGCCTTTTGTGCCACTTTTTTTGATGTGGGTCCGCAAAAAGGGGCAGTTTTCAGCAATGCATGAAATCGGCCAAAAAAAAAGCGAATTTTTCCAGCATGGCTGGGTCTTGTGTTTAAGGGCAAGTGGACCCCCATGTTGACTCCACTGCCTTTCCAAAAATTGCATGGTAGCACCCCACCCATGCCGCTTGTTGGTGGTAAGCCCATGCCTCTTGCTGGTGGTAAGAGTCCCCAAAAAGGGGGCAAGAACCTGAGTGGGCGAAGTGGTGGTATATCAGGTGGCAATGCTCCACTCGATTGTGGACCCCAAGACCTCATCGCATTTCCACTCGGACATTCCCATGCAACGGGTAGCGTGCATGTCTCGAATGGCAAACTGCATCAAGAAGAAAACCTGGTACGTTTCACCGGCCCATGCTACCAGGTAGGTTCTACGCATGGGCCATGGGTTGGCAAAGCTAGGCAACCTACGGCAAACAGGTCCTGTACATCGTGTTGAAGCTCAGGCGATGGTGGAGCCCAAGTAGCACAATCCCCCCGTCCTGACCGTTCAATCCATGTTGCATTATCACACCATTCTAGTCACCCACTGATCGCCACTGCAACCATCCCATTCCACAGTCCTTCGGGGGCGGCATGTGGGCAAAATGGCTACATTACCCCTACCGTCCCCAAAGCAGGGAGAAAATCAGAAGGGGCTACATAACCCCTGCCATCTTGAGGCCACACATGTGGGCAAAGTGGTGACATAAACCTTGCCTTCTTGGGGTCCCTGTAGTGGGGCAGAAGCATTGTGGTTGAAGTGGCCACCGTTAGACTTGTGCAAAATGGGCAATATGACACTTTTTTGGGAGCTCCGAAACGGGGGCTAAATTGGCAAAAAGCGTCAGGGCCACTCCCCCTCCTGACATGTGGCATATTGGTTTTCAGCCCCCAATTGATCAATAACACAGGTCTAGGGGAGGTGGGCACAGGGACCGGGGGGGGGGGGGTGGGAAACGGTCCCATTCACAATCAGCAACATTCCCTGCGCGAGGTGGGACGCGGTGGCTCAAGGAAGTCCCCTGCCGCAACGATGCACACACAACACACAACTCTGCGGATCCAGATGCACGTCAACGGTACTTCGTCAGCTGCACTAACCGATACGAAGTTACTCTAGGACTTGGGAAAAGGCAGGGCGGGGCAGGAGGGGGGGGGGATAAGAAGTGAAAAATTGGTGATCACCGCTCTGTCCGAAGGCGCAACGCAGCCACATCTCAACAACATCGCATCAATTGCAAGGGACCACATCACCTTCGCCCCCATGTGTGACATTCCGTCGGGTTGCTGCTTCTGAACGGGCCCTAGTCACCCGTTCTTCCCTTCGCATGCTGCGTCGGGTCGTTGCGTCGTGTGCTCCTGCTGGTGTCATTTCCGCGTTTGCTGTGCCCAGCGGTTGGTGTACCGGGGCTGTGTTGGTTGCAGCGGGTGCCGTTTGTGTGTTAGCGGTGCCCAGTAATTGGCGTACCGGGGTTGTGGTGGTTGTTGCGGGGGTCGTTTGCCTGTTTTTGCTGCCCACGCGCCTCCGTGCTCCGGTCGTCCACCACCTGCCTCGCCGCGTCCCCGTGCGTGTAAGGCCCATGTGCCCCACCTCCTCTGCGCGTTGTACCAGCCGTCCATACCGTGCGCTCCGCCACTCCGCGGGTCGCGCGTGCGCATGGCGCGCTCCTTGCTGGTCGCGGGTAGCGTGCGCTTCGCGGGTGGCGTGCGCTCCGTTATGGTTAACGCGGGTGGCGTGTGCGCCTGCGTGGTGTCCCTGGTGGTTTACGCTGCACGCTGGCCGCGCCGTCGTCCTTGGTTCTGCCCACCCCGGTTTTATCGGTGGCTCCTTCCCTTGCCTGGCCCACCACTCCTTTCCACAGGGCCCCAGTGGTGGCCCACTGGCTGCTGGATCCCCTGGGCGCAGGCGAAGAGCGATACCGCGCTGCAGGGGCCCCAGGGTTGGCCTTCTGGGTGCCCGACCCCCCGCGCGCACTGCCCACCCCACCAAACCCCCAAGTCCTCTCCCAGTGTTCAAGGGGCACAACGCGCCCTACTCAACTTCCACTGTCCTCGATGAGCCACACCTGGGCCGAGCCCATGAGAAATGCGGTAACGTTCCCTCACTGCCTGGTCCCCGATCAGGCCTATGCAACTGATAAGAGTCCGACGGCAGTGATCTGCAGGGCACGGCGACTCGTGGGGCCCAAAGGCCGCACTCCACGCACACTACGTGTCGACAGGAACGTGCTGCGGCCCATGTGTGTCAGCCACGCAGCGGTCTGAACGACCTGTGTGTACTTGGACATGTCAGCAGCTGTTCTCCGACGGGTTGATCCGGTTGTAGTAATACACTCCATCAGCCGCCTCGGGTACTTTGCCTTTTGCTTTTGGGGGGGGGGGGCTGCAAAAGCGGACACAAAAGGTGGATGCCTGAAGGGCGCCCAGGCCAAGGACCATTACTACAGTGTACAAGATGGGCATTCAAACGGGCCACCGGTTGGCATGTGTTGCTCACTTGGTACCATCACGTGCTCTTCACTTGCTGCGGCAATAGCACGGCATTGTCATTCCCTGGAGACCCTTGCCCGCCCACTCTGACGAGCCCCGCCTCTGCTCCCAGGGCACATGCGTTGGAACTCACATCACTTGGGAGCCAGACCAAGCTGTTCCAGAACGAAGGCGTAGTCTATCGCTGTCTCACGCAGGTATTTGTAGCGATCAGATGCCGAGAAGTGCCCGGCGACCATGTCCATCTTCAGCAGCACCAAATTGTCGTCGGTCTTGAGGTCTCGCAATTTGGCCACCCACTTCGCCGGTTCCCAATACGCCACTCTGCAGCAAACAAGGCAAATGGTCACTCGTGCCTTGGTACGGCGTCGGAGCGATTCTCCAGAGTCATGCCCATCTGTCTCCCAATCCTACTGCCAGGACAATTGGCAAACAATTGGGGTGGTCCCGGGAGGAGCTCAACGTTTTTACGCAGCAATAGACAGAGCATGGGAGCAGCACGCTTGCAGCATTACCGACGGCGCTTCTGGCACAACTGCTGTACACTCAGCCCACAGCTGCTGCCGGCGGCCCACGACGGCTGTCGATTGGGTGAGAGCCGCCGAAGGGTAGCGGACGACTCCTGTCGGTTCGCCCACAACCGCCGTATGATGGCCCACAGCCGCAGTTCGGCGGCCCACAACTCCATTTTGGAGCCCACCCATTGAAATCGTCAGCACAGACCAAACGGCAACTGGTACCATTGGCATTGTTTCCAGTTCTGTGCCATGACAAAAGGTATGGCACCCATGCCACACGGGCCAGAGAATCAGCCCCAAAATATTGCCTGACCGAATCCCAAACCCTCACCCAAATGTGGCCATATCAGACGTCTCATACGTGGTGCTCCTTTGGTTGATACGGCTGTTCGGTGCGGTCAAGATGGAAAAATTATACCTTGATCTTCTGCTGGTGCTTTGCCGGTGCAACAAGCACCGGTACCATCTCGTTGTTTGCTGTGACAACGGTCGCAAACAAGCCAAGGCCCTTCAAGATCCAACAGCAAAACCAGGAATCAGCCCTCAGCAGATCTGTACCCAACTCTCTCGCACTATTTTGGGCCTAAGGGGCCCGAAAGGGGGGGGGGGTTCGATAATAGGCATGACTGAGACCGGTTTCTTGTGCTGATGCCAATGCGTCCAGAGGGAGCGCTTGCCGGTTGTGGGCCACCCTGCGGCGGTTGTGGGCTAACGGACAGGAGTTGTGGCCCACACTGCGACGGATGTGGTGTGGACAGCACGTGCACGGGGGGATGCGGTGCGGTGTTTGAGAAGGGTGTTGCGGTTTCGAGAACAGAGCCACGCTTCAGCGCGGGGGATGGCGGGGACCTGGGGTCGTGCAGGCCTGCAGTGACGAAGATTGCCGGGTAGTGCTGCGCCGTCACGTTGTCTACGGGGCTGTACTGGTTCATGTAGTCGTAGTAGTCCCGTTCGTTGGGGTTGCCCCACTCCTCCCACTCAAGAATCGTCAGGGGGATGGACGGGTCCCGCATTGTGCACATGACGTCCACGAAGGGTACGCCGGCCTGGGGAAAGAACGGGCGGGCGCATGAGGGCTCACTGGGAGGATGGGGGGTGGGAAGACTGGAGGTGCGGACCGCGGAATGGGGCCACAAAGGCAGAGAAAGACACCGCCCATGTCGGGCGTACCAAATGCCATGTGCCATTTTGGGCTCTGGCAGTCCTGTGCTGTGGGCACGCCTGGCTGCTGATGCTGCAAGCAGTGCTGGTTCAGCACGAGGGCCTACCCCCGGGGTCCATCGATTCGCCGAGTAGTCGCCGGAGTGTGACCCCGCTGCTGTCACGGCACTCGAGCCCTTGTCTCCGTATGGTGCGACCACTCCCCGGGTGTGCCCTGCACCCCAGTGCGAGAGCCCGGTAGGCGAGGGTCTGGTGGTGGGGAATGCCTTTTGGGCGTCTGGGTTCACTGTTGGTGTGCATGAGACAAAACACGCGGCACCAGCGAAGCACTGCAGCCCGTCCCCCCAACCCTCAGAGAGGGGGGTTGGGTTGGGTTGGGACAGGGCCTCACACAGGCGGGGGAATGCAGGCCTGCGTCCGCCCCTGCGCGGCACTGGTCCCAAATCCTGGCTGTCCAGTTCCAAGGGTGAGCGGACTGGGACAGCCCCCATGGACTACACCGTAGCCCCGGCGTGGGAGAGCTGCCGTAACTGTGCCTGTGTGTGTGTGTGTGTGTGTGTGTGTGTGCGTGCGCGGGCGCATGTGTGACGCCCAAGTATTTCAATCAAAGCTCAAACTGCGGGTTCAGCATTCCTACGTGCTACTAGTCATCAGCGAAACCATGGTTTCCAAGTTCGAGGGGCCTCGCTGGCAGGCCGGCGACTATCACGCGCGCGCGCGTGTGTGTGTGTGCGTGTGTGTGTGTGTGTGTGTGTGTGTGTGTGTGTGTGTGTGTGTGTGTGTGTGTGTGTGTGTGTGTGTGTGTGTGTGTGTGTGTGTGTGCGTGTGTGTGTGTGTGTGTGTGTGTGTGTGTGTGTGTGTGTGTGTGTGTGTGTGTGTGTGTGTGTGTGTGTGTGTGTGTGTGTGTGTGTGTGCTGGTGTCTTGGGTTGGCGTCAGGCAGGTCGGGTCACACGGAGTATTCGCGCCTGGTCCCGCTGTCTGACGACCGTTCCATTCTGCCACGGGGGAACTGGGTCACTCAGGTGGTTGTGTGCGTGGTGCCTATGTGTACGTGAATTAGTGCATGTATGTGGGCGCTTGGAGGGCGGGGGCCGGGTAGTGTGTGCCCGGTGCTCCCGGCTCCAGTGGGGAGGCTTACGCCGAGCCTACCAGGGGAGAAACGGGCCAGGGCTTAGGCAGCCTCCATTTCACAGAGACATGCTGCCAAGCCGCCCCAGGAAGGCTAAAGCACTGGGCAGCTGTGGAGTGCAGCACGACTCGGAAGGGCCCACACTCCTTGACTGCCATACGGCACGCTGGTGCTGCCAGAAGCGGCTGGGTCCCACATCCCACGCCTGAAGCGGCAGGAAGGGTCCCAGGGCTCGCAAAGCGCTCCCCTGCCCTGGTGACATGCCAGGGAGCGTACAGAGAGGTGCGGCATTACATCTGCTGCACATTACGAGACCCCAGACGGTCCCCCGTAGTTTTCGCAAGACTCCTTTCGTCGTTCCACTGCCGGCGGTTGGTGTCTGCTACACAGCGTTCTGGGTGACTCAGGTTCTGCTTTGTTGACGAAGCCCAGTACATCTGCCAGGCTGCATGTGGCAATGCGGGTGCAACCGCCAGTCATATTGCCATGGCATACTCCCGCAAGGGCGCACTGCAGCCGAAAAGCTCCGTGTGTTTCGTGACGCTAAACATCGGGTCCCACATTTCCTGGACGTCGGCAGTCCGTCGTGTGCTGCACGTGCCCGAAGTGGGCACCGTGCCCCAATGTTGCATGGCGGCCCATGCCACGGTCCTTGTGTCCCTTCGCGCATGCACCTCTACCAACCCACGGACACACCAGTGCCACTTTGCACAAATCGGGCCGCATGTTGACGACCGCACCAATCAAAAGCCCTCCCGCGCTGCGGCCGTGGATCGCCATCTGATCCGGAGTCGTCCACTTCTGTGAAACCAAATGGTCTGCCACATCAATAAAATCAGTGAAAGTGTTCATTTTAGTGAAGTATTTCCCCTGATCCTGGACACGGAGTACGGAAAAGGGTGCAGCTGGGCTTGGGGCAACAGCAGCATCCTCCGTGCGCGATGTGCATACACGTGCCTCGTTGAGCGTTTGTGTGACGGTGTGGTGTCATTGGCAGTGTTGCGGTCGGGTGTACCGTTTCATGCCATAGTGTGTTGTGGTGTGGTGTATTGTGTTGTGTCTGCGTTGCGTTGCGTTGCGTTGCGTTGCGTTGCGTTGCGTTGCGTTGCGTTGCGTTGCGTTGTGTTGCGTTGTGTTGTGTTGTGTTGTGTTGTGCTGTGTTGTGTTGTGTTGTGTTGTGCTGTGTTGTGTTGTGTGTGGTGTGGTGTGGTGTGGTGAGTTGTGTTGCATGGCGTTGTGCTGTAGTAAAAGGAACAATTACTGCGGCTTACAGGCCGAATTCTCACACACAATTTTGACGAAAACACAAATAGGCGTCATCTCAAACCCCCCCCATTCACGAGCACACAGACCTCGTACCAGCCCATGCCCATCTCGCCTCCTCCGCGGATGTTGGCTACAGCGTGTACAACACCACGGTCCACCAGCGAAAGGTCGGCAATGCGGAATCTAGGGTCCATGCAGGCACCGTAGCTGCCGTACCCATACAACATCAGAGGCTCCGGGCGGCCCTCTTTGTGCAGGTCCTTGCGGTAATGAATGCTGACCGGGATTTCAGTACCGTCGCGGGCTTTGGCGTGGATGACGCACGTGCTGTATAGGCTGCGATCGTAATTGGGTACCTGCACCACAAACGATGCCAAGGGGCCTGCGACCTGGGTGCAAACCCCCTTTTGGTGTGCCTTCAGCTGTGATTGACGAGTGGTGCGATTTGACATTTAAGATGTTCCACGGCGATGGACCAATGGATCGTCTTAGTGATGGGTCTGTTCGGGGACTTGATCTCTGTTCAGTACGGCTACCCTACCCCACACCGCTTGCCCCGTGACCCGTAACCCGTAACCGGTTCGTGGTGACCACAGGACTTGAGTACCACCCCTGAGATGATCCTCTGCGCAAGACGCCCTGCCCCTGCGTTATCCACTTTGTCTGCCATACCCACACCTTCTCCTTTACCTTTCTTTCTCTTTTGCATTTGGCCCTACCCCATCATCAATATTCACTTGCCCTTGCACTTGCACCAGCCCGCTTCTGCTGGGTAAGGTATATGGTCAGGGAATTTGTATGGCAGCGCCAAGGACAAAGGCAAGGGCTATAAACAAGAGACGGAGCGGCAGCATGGGTAGTGCATGTGCCCTGTGCCATCCAGACTGAAACTCTTCGGGGGCCTGTTGCACACGCAGCAGCACCTGCTTCTGCTTGCGCACCACCTTCTCAAGGGTGTTCAAATCCACGTCGACCACCGATTCCGGGTCCACCAGCGACTGGTACCCGACGCGCACTGTGTGTGTGTCAAACAGCTTATTTACACTGCACTGCACAGTGCACGGGAACGCCTCAAACGCGACTTCGGTGCACTTTTCCACAACGTGCCCTGTGATGAATACAATGATGCACTTGACCGAGGTGCCGCACAGCGGCGGTGCGTGTAGTATCTATCAGAAGGCCCTGATCACTGGTCTGTCTCAATCGCACACCTCCCCATACTGCCCTCCACAATCCGACCCCCCCTCAAGGCTCACCCCGTGCTCACCCAACCAGCGATCCCGGATAAGCACCAGCCAACAATGTTCAGCAATAGTTGCAGGGCAGCAATAGCACGTCCCCCGTTGCAGCAAACACACAGTGAAAACACACACACAAAATCACACAGTAGTGCCAATACTGCCGTGGTCAGATAAAATGGTAAGGGGTCAGAGGGAGACGGAGATCCAAGGAGGTAGGGTAGGTTCGGGAGAAAGGAAGGGGATTGGTTGAGAGGGGGAGAGAGGGAGAGAGAGGGAGAGAGAGGGAGAGAGAGAGAGAGGGAGAGAGAACAAGGGTGGGGAGGAGAGAGAGAGCTGCAGATGCACGCATCAAAATGCAACGACATCGGAAAACCAAGAGATCAACCGAAGAAACTGCTCGTTCGCGGGGGCGTTCCACATACCCTGCTCGCCCATCGCCAGAACCCACATCTTCGTGAATCCGTCCTGCCGCCCGAACACCGCCAAGTGGTCCTTCAGGCACAGCACGCGCGTCACGTAGCGCTTGGCGTCGTAGGCAAACCCCTCCAATGGCTGCCATGCGGCCGCGGCCTCCGCGACGGGCCGGCACAAAATAGTGAAGTTCTGGGCCTCAGAGCCCCGGTTGGTGCGCATGTACAGGAACTCCCCACGGTGCCCAACATCGTACTTCACCCCGAACTTACGTTTCTGGAGTACTTGGAACGCGCCCGTGGGGCCGTCGGTTTCCAGGTCCAGAATGGCGGTCTCCGTCGTCTCTTTGCTCTCCACATCCGCCATAAGGAACCGGCCACTAATGGAGGGCAGAAGTGGACAGCACTGCGCAAGGGCCCGCCACCGGGTGCGCCAGGAAGACCAGAGCCCGACCACGGGCCCCGGTAACAACAGCCGATGCCACTCTCCCTCCCACTCGGTGCCGTGCATGGAACGGAAGAGGAATAGAGAAGGGAATGGGTTAGAAAGTAGTTCAGGCGGGCCAGCATGACTGGGCCGCAGCAAAATAGTATAGCAAAATAGCATTTCTGATGGGTTCTCCGGACGCCATGGGGTACCTCTATCGCGGGCCTGTAGCAGGTGTCGTGGGCGCACAGCGAGCCACAATGAGGGCGTTTCATGACGTGCGTATCACGGCGTGTGGTGCGCGTGGCAGCTCTCTTTCGCGTTGCACAACATGCCCCCAACCCCCTCTTCCCCCCCTGCTCTCCTCACCCTCCGTCAACCCAACAGTATGTCCAATCATAAAGGATGGCATACACCCAAAAACACCCGAAACAGTGTTTTTTTCAAAAAAAAATGCCGTTTGTTTTGTGTTTTTTTTTGTTTTCTTCACCTAAAATGATGTTTTTTCACAATATTATGACCTCTAAGGCCTTTTAACAGGGATCGGATGGGTCATCATTGTTGATTGTTTTTCCAACTCTGTGACTCCAGTGCTGAAATCTCTGGGCTCTACTGGTGTACCAGGAATTTTAAATTTCAAGTCTGATGCTTGCCATAGGTCCCAGTGTCCCAAATTCTGCCCCTACTGGCCTCTGGTGTACCAGGAATTTTAAATCTTTAATCTGATGCTTGCCATAGGTCCCAGTGGAGACACAAGTGGTGCCAACTAATCGAAAAAAAAACATTGCGCCCTTGGTGCCAAAAGTGGTGTTCCTACCAAATTCCACCATGAGAAACCCAAAAAACACAAAAAAAAATGAAAAAATACCCCCCCCCCGCCCCCCTGGGGGAAAACGGCAAAAAAGGGGGGGGGGAACAAAAACAAACAAAAAACACTTTTTTTCTCAAAACACCCGACTCCGTACCCACTTAGCTCATCCTTGGTCCAATCTGCGGACCACACGCACTCTCAGAAACTCCACATTCCATTTGCCGTTGTTCTTGTGGATTGCTGTTGGTGTCTCGCTTTTTTGTAGACGCAGTAACTCTTCCGGGCTGCGGTTTGATCCAAACCCAGTCCACAGCCCCAAGGCTGGCTGAACGCGAGGTGCTGGACTGGCCTCCTTACTTCGGTGTGGTCGTGCTGCTCGTCAAAGCAGATTCACACTCTGATGGGTGTGCAAGAAAGCGGCCTGATGGGCATCTGGACTTCTGTGTGTCAGTGCCTGCTGCCGCCGCCCTGCCTCCCCCCAGACAGCTTGCCGAAGTCCTCGGCGGCAGGCACCAGTTGGAATGTACAGCACGGACGACGTCAAGGGACACCTCTGCGACTTGTAGATATCCACCGTGAACAGCCCGTCCGTCTCCTCCAGCAGCAGCACGTCCCCAGTGTCAGCCCCCAATTGATGCCGCCAGACCTGGTACTCACGGTGGTTCTCGTCGCGCCGGAGGTAATAGAGGTGTTCATCGTCGCCCCATTCTGCTTCTCCGGAGCACTGCCCAGGCACTGTCTCGATCCGCGCGCCGGTTTGCAAGTCCTTAATCACCATCTGCCATGCGGACAGGGTGCATGCGGGGATGTGCATGACGTGAATGTACAATGATTTTTGGGGGTGTCTGGGGCATGGCAGACACATTCTGGGGCTGGGGAGGAGGGCAAGGGGCTGTGCACCAAAACCGGCTCAAATTTCTTTGAATAGAAATTAAATTTTTGCCCGGCGGATTTTCATGGGACTTTCGGGTGTACACACTGGTTTGAATTTTGCGGGGGGGGGGGGGGGGTCGGAGCATGTGGGTCTTGGTGGCCCGCAACCCCCCCCCCCCGTCCACCTCCTTGGGGCACCTCGGAGGAGGAGGCTCAACGGCCTTCCGGTACACCGGGCTTCGGGTTCCCTCCTGTAGTCACCGCATCGGACCCTGGACCGAAGAGCACCCCTTCTCGTCTATCTATTAGTCCGCTTCGGGGCCGGTACCAGGGTCCGAACCAGAATCAAATGTTTTTTCATTCTAGAGCATCATTGGGGCATGATCCTGTCTCCAAACAGAGTGCGGCCGGAAGGTTTCCCAGATTGGCTGTCTGCATGTTTCAGATGATGGGATTGGGGCACGTAAGCACAGGCCGGTCAACGTGGCCCAACAAACCTCTCAGTTCAGACCCGGTTCAGCCCCCTTCCCCACGCCCAATCCTGCCGGTACACATACGCCGCGCCTGAGCGAACCACGCCTGCAACCCCTCGTCACCTCCAGTGAAATTGGACTGGGACTGCGCTTGGGTGCCCGGAGAAAAGGAAACTACGGGCAGGCACGGCTTGCACTGTCCGTCTCGGGCGTTGGCTCAAGCTCAATCTGAGGCTCCGGCGGAGGCGGTGCCAGGGTCCTGCCTCCTCTTGTGCTAACAGCAGCAAGATCGGGTACAGGCTGCTATTGCTGTTGACCAGGTTGAAGTGCATCGTGGGGAGGCAGATACGGGGCACCGGCCCGTGGACGCATACAGCCATGTGAATGGGCGCGGAGCTGAGGTTTGGTGCGTGGGTGGACGGGGTGGTGTCGAGCTCGGCACAGGGCCAGTGATGCTTTGGCCGGGCAGCAGAGTGAATGTTGGGCGGCTGTCCGTGGGCCCACGGCCTCCTCTGAGGGCTCATGGATGGTCCTGGGTGAATCGAAGCCGATGGTGGCATGGTGGCCTACGGGGGGGGGGGACTGGTGCCTGGTCCATTTTGCGGTGGTAAATTACTCTGTGGGAAATTTCGCGGAGGCTTCACGAACAATCCCAGAAATGCTGTGGTGTACAGGGCTTTGCGGGCTCGGTGGAGCTCAGCCAGAGGTGCCACTCACAAGCCCCTAGATTTTCTGTGGTAAATTTCGCAGCCAATTAGAAACACCAAATTTCCCACGCGAATTTTACTGCCCACGAACTCCCGGCCCCCTCCCCCCCCTGTTTATGAGGGTCTGGACTTGGCCTACCCTCACATCCTGCCACCTCCAGAGCACGAGTGTCCAGTGGGCACTTGCAGATAACACCGTGCAGGCCCCAAACAGGTTGGCGTGTGCGCCAACTGACGGATTCGAGCGCTGCCAACGGCAGCCAAGACGGCGTGGGAGGCAAATGGACGGCAAAGCGTTCCCCCGCTTTCTGGAACAGAATCTTTGCCGTGCAATTTGGGGGAAGATGCATTGCGGGATGCTCATGGGGGCCGTAAAAGGAGGATGACAGGGGTACGGCCAAGGGGGGTGGCCGGTTCGAATCTTGACACCCGACCGGGTGCGAAAACTTTTGGGGGTCTGGAGGGGGGGGGGGGTTCGGCCGGTCAGCCACCGGGGTCCCGGGGGGGGGGGGGGGTCCACGGATACCCCAACATACATACCTCAAAATGATCCCCGTGGCGCGCTGATCATTTTGAACATACACAGCCGGGGTAAAAAATGTTTTCAGAAAAAATTTGCCCATCAGCTCAGGCTCGCATCAGCCAAGGTCCGACCTGGAGGTCAGGTCAGGGGTCAGGATTTTTTTTGTGTTTTTCACCCATTTTTGAATTATCCGCTAAAATCTGGGTATTTTGACGTAGGGTAAAAAAAAAGTACCCCCTCAGGAGGCCAAAAGAATTTTCGGCGCGTTCGGCGCCAGCACTTTTCCCCAAAATCCTACATCGGAGAAGGACGGGTTCGAAAACTTTGGGGGGTCTGGAGGGAGGGGGGGGTTGTCAAGATTCGAACTGGCCACCCACCCTTGGGTACGGCATTGAAGCGGGGGTACTGCAGGGCAGAGACGGCGTGGAAGGGCTGCAAGGCCGCAGAGGTCGGCAGGGGAGGCAAACAGGCCATTGCTTACAGACAACGGGGGTGGGGAGCCGCAGCCAACCCACCCACCCACATCAGAAACCTTTTCCTCCGGGTAAAAATGAAATTCACTGAAGAGGCCCGAAATTGAAGGCCGATTCTAGGTACAGAAACTTTTTTTTGGTGTCTGCCACTGAGCAACGGCCTGAATGCAAAGCAGCAGGGGGGCGGCACTGGCGCTGGTGCCCTCTCTGTGTCAGTACCTCTGATTTCTCCCGACGCCCCCCCCCCCCCGTCCGTCAGCGCAGATGAAAGGCGGCAGCACCTGGTAATCCTCGTGCCCTTTCGTGTCCACCGTATACACCAACTTTTGGTGCGTGGGAGAGGGCTTCACAGTGCCAACTTCGAAATACGGGAGGCCTTCCGCCTCGACGTTCTCGTCCAGGACCACTTCCTCGGGACCTCCAGCGGCAGGGCGCCTGCAATGCACTTTGTAGGACTTGCCCTCCTCCGTCTTGGTGTAGTACAAGTAATCGCCGTGGGGGTACGGGTAGTCCTGCAGCAGCAAAAGAGGTGGGCGTACTCCCAGTGTGATACGTGGGTCAGGGTGCTCTTAGTACTCTTGCGCAGACAACGGGGAAAGCACCGCAGGATGCCACCCCATGACGCATGGGCGGGACAGTGCCGTCATGTCAGCACAAATAGCGCGGGGGGATGCGATGAATATTCCGTTTCTGGTTGGACTAGTGGTTGGTGCATCTGCTGTGTACTGTGGCATGCAGGGCTGTGCCTAAAGGGGAGGGGAGGGGCCATGAGGCAACGGAATCTGGGCTCGCATACGCCCCCGTGTCACAGGCGCATGGTCATAACCACATTGTTCAGTGTTTTGCTTGCTGCACTGCAGCGTAGACCAGTTTTGTACCACACCAGGTGGTTGCTGATTGTGCATTGGCTCTGGTCCTCTGGACACTGAGGTCAGCTCGCACCCACCACCCACCCACAGTGCCGGTTAGTCTCTAACCCTTGCCCTGCAGGTCGTGCTCCTGTCATGCACTTGCTCCCTGGCACGTGAGGACGTGTCGTACTCGAGCCTCGGGGGCGCAAAGGCGCCTTTGGTGGCGCAAAGGCGTCTCAACATTTCAGCAAGTGCTCCGGCTGTCAGGCAACTCAACAGATCGTTGCTGTACTGTGTGTGGCGCATACCATTTCAGCTCCACACCATGCATGCGCATGCTGCCCACATATTCATGCCTACTTGCTTCCGTCTTCCTCACATGAGCCGCACTCTCGCAGCCCCAGTCATGCTTCGGCCTTTCAACACGTAACGACGTGTCGAGCCTGTGGCTCAGAGGCGCAATGGCACCCTGTTATTTCACCATTTGACTGTTCTGTGCTGTCTTGGCGTCCCATACACCCTGGTCAGCTCAAACCCACCACCCTCCCTTTGCGCCGGTTAGCCCCCGACTCTTGCTCTGAGGGTCTCTCTCCCACTCTCTCCCTCCCATTCTCTCCTGCTCTCTCTCCTGCGCCCCACTCTCTCTCTCTCTCCTCTCTGTTGCTCCTCTCAGTTCCTTTCCCACTGCGTCCTACTCTCTCTCTCTCTCTCTCTCTCTCTCCCTCTCGCCCAAAAAAGGGAGGTTCGGGTCGTTCGGTGTATCTCTATCCCCCCCGGGGTTCGAACCATCCTCTACAGGACAGAAGAGGTGTGGTGTATCCACTGGGCCACGACGATTGGGTATCTGCACCACGTGCTCCATTCTTTCTTTCCTACCCCCCCCTGTGTGTCATCCCCTGTCATGCGTATCTTCTTTCGCATGGGGGTGTGCTCAGCAGCGTGTAGAGGAACCGCACAGCGTCCCCGGGCACCGGGTCCGCCTGCCTGAAGAGCGTTCTTTGGAACAGCCGCAAGAGGTCCGCTCGGCCTGCCAGCCACACATGCATGCAATCTCCAGCTCTGCTCACCGAGGAGGACACCGCTCTGTGTCCCTCTGCCGTCGGACAGTGGAGGATCGCCTCCCACTGGAACGGGTGCCATTTGCCTGCACTTTTGGGTCGCCACTGGATCTGCATGTTCGCCAGAGCCTGAGACTTCAGGGTCCAGTTGATCTGGACCATCACCGAGTAGAGCTCCTGATTGCTCATCAGCAATGGTTCCCCATGGTTGTCCACAATCTCGCAGTGCATCCTGGTGTCATGTGGTTGGTCCAGTCGGAGCCAGATCTGCTGATTGCGGGCCCAGGCTATTGTGGTCAGCTCTGCTTCAACTGCTTGCCATCCTTCATTCGCAATGGCGTCTAGCTGGCTCAGTGCTTGCACTTTGAAACGTTGGCGTTCTTGCTGAGGCTTGACCTTCTTTGGGGCTGGCTGGATGTGTGTGTATGGGCCATGCCGCTGCTGACGTGATCCCTTCTCCTGCAGTGTCCTTCCAGGCAGCATTACGCCTGGGTGCCTGTCCGCGATAGGACGCGGAGTTCAGCCGCTTGGTGGTCTCTTCTGTGTGCTGCTGCTCGCCGCGACAAGATGCGGCTCGAGTGACGAAAAGCTCTGCGTCAGAACGCAGATTTCAGGCATGCATGCATTGTTGTGCTTGAAACCTGTGAAATGTCCGCACCAGTATGCAGGGGCTACAGGTTCTGTCATCATCGACCCTGTCCCGGGTTCCTGCTTTTCCTGAGCCTTCGCTTCTTGCGCTGCCGCCTGGTGTCGCTCACATCTATGCCGAAGGACAGTGTGTCCGCTGCTGACAGTTCATTCAACAAACCTCCCTGGTGTGTGTGTCCTGTCCTCATGTCCTCACTTTCTGTACTGCTTGAGGCGTACGATCCCATTTCACGTGGCGCTGGCTCCCCGGATGCTTCCCCTGTCAGCTCATCACTATCCATGGGTACCATACCCAAGGATGACCAGAGTGCCTTGGTGTCCTCTGACTCTGATCCCGATCCTCCTCTCAAGCCTACCGTGGATTCCGACCCTGATGATGAGTTTGGTGCAACATGCTGAGACCACAGCGGGCTCGAACACATGCCTTCCATCGCCAATCCATTCGCCACCTCATTCCCCTGCACGTTGACATGAGCTGAGACATGCTCCCACCTGACTTCTCTTCCCGGCGTCGCCATTTCTTGGAGCAGCATTTCCCAGACTGGGACGTGGACCTGCAGCTTTCCAGATGTGGTTGTCCATCCCTTTGACTTCCAGTGCTGGGCCCTGCCAGTCGCTCCCAGCTGCAGGTATTGCGAGTCGGTGAGGATTGCCAGTTTTGGCACCCAGAACCCCTGTAAGGCTTCTACGGCTGCCCAAAGCTCCGCTCCGTTATTTGTTTGCATGTGGCGTGTTGGTACGTAGCCGCAGAAGCGTACCTCTGGTCCTTGCTCATCTTCCGCTGCGAACACGCCAAAGCCCCCGGCCCTGCACATGTCCTTGTGGCCCAGTCTTTTTGACGACCCGTCCGTGTACACAATCCTGTAGCCCTTTGCCACCAGTTCTGCAATCAGATCTTGCACTCCTTGTAGCACTCCCGGGCCTGCCTGCCTGGGGCGCTTCGGGCGTGATTCCGTTTCCCTATGCCAACTGTGGTTGTTGGCTGATCTCTCTTGAGTGAAGCACTCCGTGTGTGCTTGCCACCATGCATTCAATCCCCCATGAACTTGTACTTCCCCTTGTCGCGGCTGCACTCCGGTATCTCGAAGCTGCTCCAGCGACTTTTGAAAGCCTCTCCACTGTTCCCTGCGCTCTCCTGAGTAAAATCCCACCCACTCACACAGCTCCCTTAGCCATGTTGTCAGGTATGACGTGAACACCGGTGACGCTCCTGCTTTGACTTCGCATCGGTATCGCCAGTGGGCACTTCTTGCTGACCACATCGCCCAGCCTTGGTTCGTGTTCAGTAACCACTCCTGGTGGTCGGACTCCATCATGTCTCGGACTGCTGACTTCCCGTTACCAGTTTCCACCGGGCCATAGTAGTGCTGTATAACCGCCGCCGCCGCTTTGAACATGGGGCATTCGACCATCGCGTGCTTGACCGTCTCCTTTTGTGAGCACACCGGGCACTTGTCCGTGCCCGACCTCTTGTAGACTCTCGCATGTACAGTCAGTTTGTGCCACAGCACCTTTTGCGCAAAGTCCCGAACCCTCGGCGGTAGTTGTGCCTGTGCCCATTGTTCCCATACCTCTGGTGTTTGCGGGTCGCGGACCCCTGGCTGAGAGGCGTAGAACTGTAGCAGCCATGCCCTGGTCCAGTTTTGGGCGTGGACTGCGGGGGTATCAAACCCCCCTTGTGACGGGACTTCGTTGAGGAGTCGTCCGCCATGATTGTAGACCCCTTGCCATGTCCGAGGCAGTGCATTGAACAATCTTGCGTCCTCCAAGGATTGCAATTGACCCCACGTCAGCACCCCCTGCCGGATCATTTTCGTGTTGTAGTAGGAGCAGTTGAACTCATTTCGGAAGTACACAGAGTGCCATAACGGCAGATGGTCCCGGTTTGCCGGGGGGGGCACCTGCGGGGCCACCCGTTGGATATTGGAGTGTGCCTTTGCCGACCATCCCAGGAACGTCAGCTCTGCCGTTCGGACCATGCCCAGCTGGATATATGGGAGGTTGTCTTTGGATGGTGTGAACCCGATGGTTGTTGCCCATGCATAGAAGGTCTCCACTGCCTTGTCGGGATACTTGTGAGGCTCCCCCAAAAGGCTGACGAACGGAGCCGCTGCCTGGTGCATGAGAAACAGCTCTGGCTCTGGCAGTGCCAGTCCCCCTTGCGTTCTTGGTCGTGAAAGGATTGGCAGAGTGAGTCCCTAGATGTTGGTACCCATGGTCACGTGGTACACCAACTTCAGTTGTCTGATCACCGAGATTGGGGCGTAGTATGCCTTGGATACCCAGGCCACAACCGGCAGGATCCATGATGTCAGCATGAATGCACGTTCGTCCATTGACAGCTGCAGCGTGGATACCACCCGTGCGCGACGAAAGGCCTCTTGCAGTGCTGGTGCGAAAGCCTGCTCTATCGTCAGCCCCCATCCTTGGTCATCCTGTTGATGCCGAACATTCCCCAAGCGTACACCCAGATACTTGACGAAGTTTTTGACGTCCACTCCAATGTCCCGAAAGCACCTTGCCCACTCCACTCCCCCATAGTTGCGAACTATCGCCGCCGTTTTGCTCAGGTTGACCTTCAGCCCAGAAAATTGTCCAAAACAAGACACCACTTCCCATACCCTCCTCAGCAGCTGTGGGTTGGCTCGTCCATCCAAGAAGATGATGAGGTCGTCCGCATACATCATGATAGTCAGCCCTGGACCCAGGTCTTGTAGTGGGAAAATCACAAAGGATGCCACCAGGGAGAATAGTGCCGGGGAGAGAGGATCCCCCTGGCGCGTGCCTGCCCGCGGGTGGTGGTAGACACCTGGGACATATCCTTTTCCAACCGAATACAGATACGGTGCACGCAAAAGATGTAGTATCAGCCGGATGTACAGGAATGGTATGCACATTAGACCCAGTGCCGCCGACACCATCTCGTGAGACATCGTGGGGAAAGCATTTTTGAAGTCTACTGATAACGCTGCTCCTTCACGTAAGCCATCCCAGAGTGCCCGTGACCCGTAGACATGCTGGAGGATGCTTCTGTGGCAAAGGAAACCCGTTTGTTGTGACGGGATGCAGTGAAGAAGTACATCCTCTAACTGGATCAGGAGAATGTTGGTGAGCCACTTTTGCCTTGTCGTTTGCAGTGCAATTGGTCGGAGTGAGTCTGGCGTCTGCATTGCCTTAGTCTTGGGGATCATTGTCACCACTCCCGAGGTCCATGTCTCCGGCATTTTACCCACATCGAGGAAGCGTTTCAGTGATTCATACATTTGCGGTTCGAAGATGTCCGAGAACCTCTTGAAGAATTTTGCCGAGAAACCATCCAATCCAAGGGAGCTGTTGCTGTTCAGCCTCTTAAGGCCTTCATGAACTATGTCCAGGGATAGCTGCTTGAAAAGGAGTCGACCTGCCTTGCGCAACCGCTGCTCCACTCCTAACGCTTTCAGATAGGCCACACATTCTTCTTCTGTGGTTCCCGTTGGGGTGGACACTTTATCCCAATGGTCCACCAGTTCTTTTGCCACCGCCTTTGCTCCGCGTATCGCCGAGCCTGTCCTGGATACCAGCTGCTGAAGTTTCTTTCGCTCTTGCAGCTCCCGCATTAGCCGATACAATTCGTTTCTTCGCGTTCTCAAATCCCCTGAGGTTTCCCCCGTCGCGATCACCCCCTTGAGCTTGGAGAGTGTTTCCATGCCCGTTGTGTCACGCTGTGCCATTTCATACACCCCCACTAGGAGTGTGTAGGCTGTTGCCGCATCTGTCGCTGCAATCCCCAGTGACGAAAGAAATTGGTAGACCGCTGGTGTGACAGAGTCTCTTGTGGAACCACGCAGGAACCGTAGGGCTTGTAGCTCAACCGACTGCTTTTTGTTTTTATGTTCCCTTTGGTAGTTGACCGCCCTCTTTTGGATGCAGCCCAGTGCCTCTTCCCACCATTGATCTCCCGTTGAGTCGATAGACTTGAGAGAGGTTTCCAGATCTTCCATTGCCTGTGAGTCTTGGAGGATGGTCTCTGGGCAGTAGAATCTGGGAACTGTGTCCTCTGTTTCGAAGGACGGGGGTGTGAATTCAGCCAGGATTGCCTTGTGATCCGAGCTGGCAGCAAACATGGGGTACACGCTGGTCGCCAGGCTCAACAAGTCGGGTGTCGTGTGTATACGGTCAATACGGCGTAACCTCTGCGGATCGAGCCGCTCTCCTTCTCGAGGGTAGCCGTATGTGAAGCCTGTCGGGCATGATGATTCCTTGTCCTTGATGTCCGTCAGAGTTGGATAGTGGATGTCCACCCAGACGTCCTGCAGACCCGCTTTTGCCAGGGTTGTCACCTCCTGTTCTCTGGCACGTAAGGACGTGTCATGCTCAAACTCTGGGGGCGCAAAGGCGTCCCTGTGTTTTACAACTAAACTATTGTGATCAGCACATAAAATCAGGTTCGGTCCATGTAACTCCTTGGCGATGTCTTTCCACTGCGACTGTCGATGCGTGTGCTTGTGATGGAAGTGGGCCACAACTATGGTGATCTCCAGTGGACCACTCGACAGTGAGGCTTTCGGCGCCCTGGGAGACAAGAACTTCATTGATTGTAGTGTCCACTTGGATGTTTTCCACGCCAATGCCACTCCTCCCCGTCCTTCTTCATGAAGTGGTCCGTCCAGACCATACCCGTACTTTGATAAGCACTGCATGCCCGCTTGACGATCCTCCACCGTGACGAAGTGGGGCTCTTGGATGGCGAAGAAGTCCACCTCCAGGGACCGCAGCAGTGACCCTAGGGCCAATATGCGCTTTTGCTTACGCTTTCTCATGGTTATTTTCGTTTGAAACCCATTGATATTTTGGGACAGTACTCTGAGCGTGCTGCTCAGAGGGATGCTTGATGCTGACGTCATCGCGCTGCTCCATTGGACGACGAAGCCTCATATTCCTTCAAGTCCCGCTTGCGTTTGAGGGAGCTGATGACCTTGTCGACGTGGTCATCTAACTCCATGGCCTTGGCCATTTCACCCGCCGTGATTAGGCCTTGCCTGCGTGTCTTTGCATCATCTGTGTTTCTTGGCCGATCTGTGATACGCCTTTTCCGCGCCTCATAATCCGCCTCGGAGATCACAAACATCGGAGGCATCCCAGAATCCGACAAGTAGACTTTTCCAATCAGCTGCGTCACACTTTCCCCGGTCAATCGCCATGTAGCTGTGCGCATCTCTCCAACACTCCATCTGACGCTGTCCGCGATGTACCGGCAATGAACCAAAGGAGCAAGGGCCTCAGTCATAACCGAGAGATACCACCACGGTGCCACATCCAGGATGTACACTGTGCCTACCAGTTCCTTCTTCCATGTCGAGGGAACTGTGGGCTTGGAGATGATGTCCCTGTCGAGGAACTGTCCTGTCCTCAGGTCCTTGAAGACGGCCCCGATGGCTGCCACCAGTTCACGGTACCTTGTCTTCAACAGCGAGTGCCCAGTTTCTGTGAGACCCAGCAGCGGTTTACTGGGTCCCAGCACGTGGATTTTCACTGGCGATTGCGCCTGCAAGATGCCCGGGATTGTCCAAAACATTGCGAGAACTGAGGCATACAGCATGGGAGACCATGTTTCCTTGTGTGTCTTCTTTATCCATACCTCATAGACAGCAGACATGTTGGTCAAGTTGGCCCCTCGATACCATTCCACTGGCTGGATCTGAAACCTTGGCTTGGACCCGAACTGTGATACCACGGTGTTCACCTGTTCCTCATTTAACTCTGTGAAGAACAGCTTCGAGTTCCGTGGGTCTGTTCCCGGAAGGAGATGGACTTCATCAGAGTTCAAACCAATAGACCCCAGCAGCCCGTTGATTAGGTCATTGTGGACCTGCACGGCGTACTGGTTATCCCGCACATCTGGCTCGTGGAACACCACCTTGTCAACTTCTGCCCCAGGTGTCATAAGCCGCAGGAGCTTATACGTTGGGGGCGGAGATAGGTTCCTGGAATCCCTTGTGCTGCTTGCAATCCAGACATCAAATCGATCATGTGTGCGTATGTGCATGAGGGACCTCTCTGCCATTTGCAACTTATCGCAACCGAATGGCAAGTTTGAGTTGAGGGCGAGTGCCCGATTGAGAAATGATGGCATGTCATCATCATCGCTGACAGGTTCAAGCAGGATAGCAACAAAGCGGCCCAGCATGGGCAAATTAGCAAACAGT
The DNA here is from genome assembly GCA_964036045.1 of Eutreptiella sp. 'Long Island Sound 2002'. Lineage (NCBI taxonomy): Eukaryota > Euglenozoa > Euglenophyceae > Eutreptiales > Eutreptiaceae > Eutreptiella > Eutreptiella sp. 'Long Island Sound 2002'. The sequence goes on from OZ038386.1 coordinate 72,414,326, forward strand.
CTCTTAATTGCATTTTGGATTTTGTCATATTCAGTCATTTCCCCAACGAGCACTACGTTGGGGCGACTGCCGTAAAGGACGGCAGCAAGTTTTTCAGACGAGTCGCAGTCCTTGAAGAGGTCGTATGACAGGGAGGCAGCCTCTGGAACTCCACTCTTCACCACTTCGTCCTGAATGATGTAATCTGCGTCATCGATGGCTGCCAAACACGCCAATTGACCGGCGTCGGCAGGAACGATGACCTCGTCGCCTGGCGTGGCCAGACGGGCCTGGGTGTCCCGGACACTCATGCGGTTAGGGGACAAGGAAGTGACGTCGGCGGCAGTTTGTCAAGGCCCAGCGGCCCGGGCAAGCATGGACAAAAAGACACCGAAAAAAAATAGACACTCAGAAAGGGAGGGGAGGGGGGGAGGGGGGGGGATGGGACCCAACAGTTTGTGTACCAAAAATGGCCCGGCAAGATTGCCCTATCGTAAACTGCGTTTTTTCCCACGATCGTCACTGGGGGGGGGGGTCCAGGGGGGGGGGGAGGCATGACCTTTCTCCTGGTGGAAAAACAACACAGGCCTCGTGGTATGATATGCTCGATGGCCGTGGCACTGATGTTCGTGATCCATTGACCCCGGATCCCTGAATGACCTGCACACCCACACCCCTGTCTCATGGGGGGGGAGGGGGTGGAGGGGTTAGTTCAGTTCCGGACCGCAACCGCCGTGGGGAGGGGGGGGGGTGTCGGACCCGACACGCACGCCCCCCCCCCCCCGTGCCTTGTCTTGGGTGTCTTGGGTGTCTTCGTTAAGTATTTGTGATGGTCCGGTAATGCGGCATACCTTTTGGGGAACGGGGCATGCCAACCTTTCCCCTGCGTTGCCCCCCTGTGTGACATTCTGTCTGGTTGTTGCTCCTTTACGGGGCCCTGGACAGTCACCCGTTCTTCCCTTCGCATGTTGCGTCGGGTCGCTGCTTTCTGTCGGCCGCTGCGGCCGGTGCTCTTGCTGGTGTCATTTCCGCATTCGCGGAGCCCAGTAGTTGGTATGTTGGGGCTGTGCTGAATGTGGTATGGTGTGCCGTTTGCGCGTCAGCGGCGCCTAATAGTTGGCGTATTGAGGATGTGCTGGTTGTTGCCGGGGTCGTTTGACTGTTTTTGCTGTCCAAACGCCTCTGTCCACAGGCCGTCCGTAGCCTGCCTCGCTGTGTTTCTGTGTGCGTGAGGCCCAGGTGCCCTGTTCCTCCACGCGCTGTCCCGGCCGTCCACCATATGTCCTTTTCCCCCTCACAGCTGGTCTGCCCCTGATGGGCTCCCGCTCCTGTTGCGCAAACAGCCCATCTGGGCTGCGGGAGACCCCCCCCACCTGATGCCGGTTGAGCAGGGGTTGCCCTGGCACCCGGTAGCGACGGGGCTGGCTGGCCAAGCCATCCCCTTTATTGTTGCTGCCTCCCCTGCGCACACTCTGCCATCCGCTCCATTCTGGTTCCCTGTTCCCGCTGTTCTGGTTGCCTGTCCTGCCTCGCTGTGCCCCTCCTCCTTGTCTGCTGTGCTCACCCTTGTCCCTCTTGATGTGGCTCCCGCGTTCTGTGTGTCTGTGTTGCTCCTCCCCCTGTCTGGTGGCGCTCCTGGGTGCCCCTGTCGCGCACCCCCTCCAGTCCCACCCGCCTGCCCCCCCGTACGAGGGTTTGGCATCTCCGTACGACGTGGACTGTCCCATGCGCGGTTGGCTGGTCACGGCCCTGTTGCCACCCCCGTGGCGGGCACCTCCCGGCGCGCGGGGCGCAGTTCCCGCCCTTGTGGAGTACGTGGGCGTTGCCCCCCCCCCCCCCCCCCTCCCCACCTCTTTGCTGCCGTGTACCCGGACATCAGGTTGCAACACAACTAAGTCGGAGCTCCTGAGAATGTACGATGTACATGTCCGATGAGGGCGGTGCGCTGCCAAAATCATGGTCCACTCCCCTTCCAAAGGTCCCCCATTTTCCGAGTCCTTGTTCAGGGCGCCCCTTGAGCGCAGTGCAACTACTTGGCCGCAGGGACAGACTAAGCACCTGCAGTTTGTATCACTTGTGGGACCAAGCGGTGCTGCGTTCTCCCACCTCCACTCACGTGCACTTTAGCACAATGGGACCACAAAAGGAGTGCGGTTGCCTGTGAGAGCGACACCAACACTGCGCAACTATTTTGTTGAGAGGCAGGCGACTTCGGAAAGGGCCTTGGGGAAAGAGGGGCCAGTTTGTAGGCCTTTTTGAGGAAGCGTGTCGGACACGCCGCGCCGGCACGCACGGCAGGTCTGCAACCTCATCGGTCTCCTGCAAATGCCCCTTCATTTCTTTGTACAGCTGCTCCTGGAACGGCTCCAGGCTTTTGGTCATGGCCGTCGTGTAGTCGTTCTCGGCATTCAAATGAGCAATCACCTGCGGACGGCAGAGCGGAACGAGGTCCGGGGGTTGCGGTGCTGCGGCTCGCGTGAGCGCAACGAGTTGGGTGTTCGAAGGCGTTGGTGGAGGGTAATATCAAGCGATAATAAGGCGATGTCGTGGCATTTTGACGAGACATCAGTGGGGCCACAAATTCGTACAGACCATCCGGACAGAGGCAGACACCGGCATGGTCCGGTCTGAGTTGACCCTGGGCGGCTGGTGCCATCTTTAACAGCAAACAAGACACAAATCTTTGTGTTTCTGGTCCAGACCAAGGTGGGCTGGCGGACCCTGTTCATCATGTGGTACTCGAGACAACGTCTCGGTCTCAAGATTCAGAGCTGTCGGGTGCTACAATGATCCCACAAATGACTGTGGCAGCGGATCTGACACATCGTGAGGAGTGGCTGAGTCTGAAACCAGAAGACACAAATCGGGGGGATCCACGGTTGCAGGGGCCCGACGGCGGTTGCAAGGGGACGAGGCGGCCCTTCAAAAGCGAAACAGCCAAAGAACAAAGAACCGTGTCCTTGCAGAACAACCCCTCGTCAGTGGGACAAGCCATGCGCCTCCGCCAATACCATGCCCCTTCCCGAGCCTCTGCCTGCACACATCTCCTCCGTGCCTGATCCGGGCCCTGCCCGCGGGGCTTTCCTCCGTGTGCAGTGGTGGAGCACTGCACAACATGAAGCAGCGACGGGGGGGGGCGCAGACCTCCGGATTGGAGCGGTCGTCATCCCGCATCCAATAGTACACATCTTCGGTCTCAATCGGAGGGTCCATTGGTTTTGGCCCGCGGTTCTCACCATCCACACGTCCAAACTGCAGCGTGTGGGGCTTCTTGGCGGCGACGGGCGGGGCGATGCCGCTGGTGGCCATCATGTGCAAACGGGTGGTAGATCTACAATGAGGGAGGCAGGGCAGGGCTATGGCGCGGGCAGCAACGTGGTGCCTTCCCCCGTGCCCCCAGCCAAGAACCCAAATTACCAGGGTCCATACACCTGCTGTTCCCAAACAACACCGCGCGTTACGCGCGCGGCTCCGACAAGAATGACCTGGCGGTCAGGCTCAACACGAGCTTTGCAGTCTGGAGCCAACGCACTGCCACCCGTACCCTCCCAAAGTAACAGATGGCAAATCAGGTATTGGCCATCTGCCCGCACACTGGAACCCAAAACTCACGCAACAACATTCGTCATTCGTCCCCAGTACCCGCGCCTTGAACATCCTACCCTTCGTGCAAAGTAGGGCTACAGTAGGCGTACGGACTGTGTCAAATAACTCTGCCACGTGTCGCACTGTGTTGAGGCCATGCGAAACCCACTAACAATTAAGACTTCATCAGACGACACGCGTCATTAGCGGTGGCCGGGCCGAGCGTAACCGGCCAAAACACAGGGGTCTCTCAACACTGGCGCGCATCTTGTGGGATTCAGACACCCCGTCCCCATTCCACACACGACCCAGTGCACCCTCATTCATCAAAGCGCATCCCGTTTCGCGCAACATTGAGCGCCGACTGATGGGAGACTCATGAAGGCCCAACCCCCATCACCTGCGACTCATCTTTTGGCGGTTTCACTCAATCCCACATCATACGTGCTTCTGTGTCTCGTCTGCTACCTGCGGCCCATAAAGGATGATGTGCAATCTGATGTAGCGACCACCCGATTTAGTCAACGAGATGTCGCTCAGTAATGACGGCCTTTGCCTCGGGACTGGGTCCCCTCCCCTGCCGGGATGGCCACCTGGGAGCTCTTGGGCCATCCGGCTCCAGATTGGTACAATGTACACGTTTGGGGGGGGGGGGGTGTTCGACCACATGCCAAAAATAATGCCCGGGGGGATGCGGGAAATGCGGACATCTGCGGAACGATTTGACAAAAACCCGCGATCTTTTCCGCAGCATCCTGGGTGACTGGTCGGGCAGATGGCACAGAGGGACTGTTGGACCTTGCCCCGATGCAGTCTCCAGAGCATGAGGAGGGTACGTGGGTTATTCTGCAGGGCCGTCAGTCTCCATCCCACTGCACGACGCTGTACTGGCACGGCGTCCCCAACAGACAAACGTCTCAGGACTTGGCTCAAAGGCCCGGGTCGAGTGTTCTGTGCCCTAAGCCCCACCCAAGTCCGACCCAGGCAACACCCAAATCCGACAAATGCCCTACCCAAGCTCTGCTCTCAATTGCTTCACCTGGTCAGTGCTGGGCGTGCTCTGCGCGGGTGTGAGGGCGACCAGTAGCTAGAGCGACGAAAGCATGCACGCCCCTGGGCGACAGCTCCGACAAAGGAGTTACTACAGGAACCAGCACCGTCCCCTGTCTCGCGATCAGACATTGCCGCTTATGTTGTTGTGTGTCCCTCAGTGTACCCTCCCCGCCCGCCGTCCCAGGGGTGTGCCAGGCGGTGTGCCTTGCAGGTGCGGGGCCCGGGATCGTCTCCCCTCGCCCTCCCCCCGCGCCAGCCCCCCAGCCCGACTCAACGCACGTAAAGTGCCCTCAGCCATCATCCCATCACTCTCGCGAAGCGAAACAAGGCCAGCACGCTACAAAGGCTCACACACCCTGTGGCACCACCACCAGCGGGTGTCTCACTGTGTTCCCCAGTGACGGCAGCCATCGCCACAAGGCTGGCCCCGTACCGCAACGTGCTTGGGTGAGAAGGCTCTAACACGGTATACCAATGCCCCAACCGGAACAGCGGGACGCTCTTGCGGGAGAGGAGCCGCCGGAGGGGCGTCCGCATCACCACCACCATCACGATGCAGCCGGCCACAGAAAACACCGATGCCCCGGGGGCCGGGAACGGGTTTGCATTACCAGCGCCCTCGAACTCATGGGCCGCACGAAAAATGGGCTTGTGGGGCACTGACGGGCCCATTGCAGCGCCCATGAATTTGGCCCGCCAGACCGGCGACGTGGGGGCCTTTGCTACAGTACTCGGGCCTCGAAAGGAGCTGAAGGGGACTACTACGTTCTGGTACATGGAGGGTAGCAAGTGGTTTGCTTGAGCGGCCTGTGCATTGCTAGACGTGTACTTGATGACACTCACGACTGCCGCCACTAAGGCAATGCATGCAAGTCTGAGACTGAGTGGCGCTGGTCGCGAGCCCATTTGGAGCATCTAAATGCACAATGCAGGGATGCCGTTTGGGGCCCACGTCCCCTGTAACCTCCTCCCCTTTCTTGGGCTACCAGATGCGAACGTGGTGTCGGTATGGTGAGTGGGTTTGTGTGTTCGCTGCGCCAACGGCGAGTGCAGGGTGGCACCAACATGGCAACTCATCCCAGTGGTAAGATCGCTAGAACAGTGAACATTTAGTTGTGTGCACACATGAACATGCTGCCAATGGCGAGTGCACGCAAACCCACATGGAAACACTCTTGGGTGATCACTGTTCTATTCACGTGTCCCCCTATTGACCCAAACTGGTACCCCCCATTGACACCACAAGCACCAAGTTGGTACACCCATTGGCCTGAGTTGGTATCCATCCGAGGTGTGCCACTTTGGAAATGCGCTGCAACCTAAGAGACTACCCCCATGGAAAAGGCACTTGGTTTTGAGGGGCAAGAGACTTGGGACTTAGGGCGCAGCTCCACGCTGAAATTGTAAATAGCCTCATGAATTACCAACCACAAGCAACATGCCATTTATGCTTTGGGGGCAGCGAATTTTGGCACTTGTTGTGCCATACGGGGGGTCTCCTTGGCACTTGCGGTATCAAAAGGGGGGGCAGGGGCAACTGGGCACTTCGGGTGTCAACAGCTTGCCACTTATGTTATCAAGCGGGGGGGGGGGGGGGGGGTGGCACTGTATGTCCATGGGGGGTACCAACTTGGCTCAGTAGGGGGACACCGATTTGGCACTTTTGCATGGTACTTATGGTAGGAAAGGGTACCGACTTGGCACTAGTGGTGTGACTGAAATGGGAGGTAATGTCTTGACAGTTGGGGCGTCACCATAAGTTGGCACCCCCCTGACCCTTTGACGCCATAACTGAGAGGGTGGCACCCCGCGCCGTTGACACCATAGGTGCCACGTTGGTCCACCCCAATTTGACACCACATGTACCCCCCTTTTGAAATGTACACAAGTGCCAAGAGTGTCATGAAGTAATTACAACACATAAATTGGGGTGTCGTGGAACCCTCAAAGGTACTTGGAGACCATGAGGGGATCACAAACCATAAGTTGGGTGTCATTGACCTGTCAAAGGCATTCGGGACCATGAGGGCACCACACAACATAGTTTAGGGTGTCGTTAACCCCAAAGCGATGATGGCATGTGTGTCCTCTGCACCAGACGGGCATGTGTAATGGGCAGTCAGCAGAACAGGAGTGCACACTGGGTAAACACGGGGTAAACAGAGGCCATTGCAGTGCACCCAACCCCGATCTTGACTCCTGTACCTGCTGTTCCATTCCTGGTCTCATCTTCATGCACAGGTCCAATCCCGGTTCCGGATCGGACTGTGCAGATGAGTACTGGGGCGTCACCCATTTTGCACCTGTCCCACATCAGGATTCCCGAGTAGCTTATGAGAAAGGACCATTGGATTACGAAGGAGTTGGGGGATTCAAGCAAGAGGAGGGTAGGAGATGGGGGAGGAACGTGAAGGTCGGAGAAATGTGCCCATTTCGATTCACATGGGTCATTCCATATACAAAGGACTAGGGGTTCAAGCGAAGGGGGCATATTGACATTGGCAATTTAATTCACAAGGGAGGTGGTGTTGAAGGGCAAGGGGGTAGGGGCGGGGTGGTTTCACAGATATTCACAGAACATTTGGATTTTGCTGCCTGCGTCCCTTTTGCGATTCTTCTTCGAACCTGTGCCCTCCAGTCCTCATGCTTGTTATTGCTGCCGCGATTTCCCATTTCAGGTTCAAGACGATTGGGTGCTGCTGACGGCATGTACTCCTGCGCACAACGACCCATGCCCGCACCTTCAACATGGCTATGACGTGCCCATGCCAGTCCCACGCTTCAACCTCAACCCACCAGCCCCTGCATGCCCACCGCTGTGAGGGCCACCAATTTTGCCAGCTGCGCAGCCCCCAAGGCTAATGAGCTTCACGGCACCCCCCTTGAAGCCCCCAGCACTAGGGGAGCCCGCAACGAAGGATGCTGGATCGGCGGGCCGTCAGACCGCTCAAGCTCTTGTCACCGTGTGCTCTGCGCCGGTAAATGCCTCAGAAATACTTTCCGCGGCACTTAACAAATATGCGTGAAGTGCGTGAAGTGGTGGCTGGCTGTGGAGCACAACCTAAAATGGTAGCACACTCGGGGAGTTATTGCAAAGACTGGTGCGGTCTTCTGGCTGTAACTACATTGCGTCAAATACATCGCCTGAAACCTGAATCCTTGCAGCAGAAACGTCTTACAACAGTTGAGAGAACTCCTCCATGGAAAGCCGCCCGTAAACTGTGAACAACAGTGGACTTGCCAAACAGTTCATCAGAGCAAAATGATGACGCAAACGGGGCCTTCCCTAATGTTCAACTCACGTTTCTTGTACCACTCTCAATCACCCCTCATTGTCACACTTGAATCGAATTGGCACGGCGCGGACGACGAAGTTAAAAAGAGCCACTCGTTGTGCTTGCACCATCCATGGATGGATCGAGGAACGTATGACCGGTTGCTGCAAATGAGCATGAAGGACATGATCACGAATAGCGAGGCGAAAGAAATTGAAGCATAATTGGGATGAAGAGACTCTTAATCTCGTGTCTGTCCAGCACCTAAGACACATAGCAAGAGCAGAAGACGGATGAACACAACGAATATAACCAGCACCTCTCGTGTGCAACGCTCAATTTCCTAGTCGATTGTTCTTTCAAATCCTGAAAAGACTTGGGGCCTTGAGCAAGCGCCGTGCTTCCTTCACAAGGAGCGTCAGTGCCCAACCCATGGTGGAAGAATATCTTTTTATTGGGTGCGTGCAATAGGAGAACAAAAGGCGCATTTTCCACTCCCCTTCCCACTCACACGTTTTGTTTTTGAAAAACACAAAGGAGCAGGGTACCCGGTTACGCTTGGATACTTTCCAATGCTTCTCTAGGCCAGCCCGCGTCGCTGTGATACAGGTGCTGATTGGCCCATGCATGCGCTTCATCCACTGTGCTGCCAGTGTTCAGTGGTGTGAACTGTTTGGGGTCGCTGCAGGCTGTGATCAGTTTGCTGTAGTACAGTTTCTTACACACGACTACCATTCCACCGGCATTTTTATCCACTGGCAGTACAGTGTGTTTGTGGTTCAACGCTGCATATATCAGCGAGTTTAAGCTACAACGACAACAAGAGCGGGCAGACAACAAGAGCGTTCTCAAATGGAGATGACCTGCGAAGATTGTAAAATTAGTGTGACAGCAACCAAAGTTTCTAACACAGCAATTTATGATCTTATTTACCGAGTGTCCATACATAGATTCAAAGATCAATCACGGTGTCTGTCATTTCCATCCCTATGCATATGATTTTCATTGCCAATTTTGTTCGAAAAATATTGCAAAAGAATGAATTTCCCCATCGATGCCATCCCGTCCCCATCGATCCCCATCAAGCGTCCAGTTGCACCGCAAGGCGCAGGCGTCGTCGAATGGCAAATTCTACTGATAAGCGCTTATCCGAACATTAAAATGCCCAATAATGTCACAGGAAAAGGTTTCGGTAATGTCCCAAACGGCCCTAGTACTGTAGAAATAAAGTTAAATCAGTAACAGTAATCCGGACCCCCCCCGAGATCATTCCTTCGGGCCCGCGGCCCGCTCCAATTTCCGGCTGTGGGTTGGGTCCCGGCAGCCGGACAGGCAGGGTTGGGTTGACTGAGTCAAAATCAGGTGGTGACTGAGACATGACTGAGTCAAAAAATTGATGACTGATGACTAACTCGAGTCAGTCATCGGCGATCGTGACTGGTGACTCAGTCATGACTCAGTCACCCCAAAAGCTTGACTCATGAGAGCATACTCAATTTTTTTCGAAACTTTTGAAAAAAGCATGGTGCCCTCCGAAGCCGGCACCCAACAAAGCATGCAAAAGCACAAGATGAGCTTCGAAGCGCAAGATTGTTCTGCAGTAATGTACGGTGACGTTGGCATTAAAAGTAGGTTCGTAGGTTCGATCCCCGCCGATCACAGCAATGGGCCAATCGCTCGCCCATCGCCCATAAGCTGAGCGATCGCGCCACGGTACAAACCACAGTGGGATTCGAACCGGCGATCAGTGACTCGTAGTGCCTATTCAGTCACGGTCACCACTCGACATAGTGACTTGACTAAGTCGATTGGAGCGGCGTGACTGGTGACTTGACTTGACTGAGTCAAAAAATCGTGACTCGTGACTGACTTGACTGAGTCAACCCAACCCTGCGGACAGGAGACGATCACCATAGTGGTCCCCCGAGCGATCATCCAGCCATTTCTGTGGTCCCATCGAGTATTCTTTACATATTTCGAAGTGCAACTGTCTCAGCGATATGAATCAGAAGCATCTGTGTCACAATCCTTTTTGGTTGAAATTACCTTTTTGCCATCATCGCATGCTACCATCATCTCGCATCAGCTCGCAATTTGCGCGCATTTTCCCTAGGAGAGCACTTTGCGCGGGCGTCAAAGGCTTGATTGCGCGCGTGCAAGTTGGGGAACCTGCCCAGTGGATGCAATTTGTTCAGCAGTGTGTACTACAAAGACTGTACTCTGTCACTTCTGGTGTAAGGTCCAATTTACAGGCCTGAGTTCTTACCAGTTAAAAACGACCGGCGCCGCCAAAACATCGTGAAAACACGTTTTGTGCGTCACTGGTGGTGCAATTTCCTTGATTTCAGATCGCTTTAGGCGTTTTTCAATCTTCAGACCACAAGCAACTGACAATTACTGTAAGTACATTCCTTGAAGAGTTAATTGAAGTCTTGGCTCTCTTTAACCAAAAAACAAAGGCTGCTTGGCGCGCTTGGAGCGGGGCATGCCCCGCGTCCAAGCGCGCCAAGCGGCTTCACAGGCCTCCTTTTTTGGTTTTTGGTGCCTTTTTGAGTTTGTTTCGATCACGAATTGTCTGTTATAAAACTATATCTACAGACCTCAAGCATACACTTTACGTGCTATACCCACACTTGTGTCTAGTGCAACTTCACCCTTGCTTGTTAAAATTCAGTAAACTAACCTAAGTAATGGGCGTTAGCGGCCATTAAAACTTCAGTAACGGCGACAGAACAGCGACATTTGGCGAAGCGGCACGGAACGGAACTGAAGGTATGTGTTTGAGCAGCAAGAAAACATTTTTTTTCGACAAGAATTTACGATACTGCGTGCATTTTGTCTCTTTGTGCGGTTTGGATGTCTAGCAAAGCAAAGGAACAATTGTTGGTGGGTGTTCAATGTAATTCTTTGAAGTTCAATTTCCGCCTATCCGCAGTTCGGGTACCCTTCATTACATGGGTGCACTCTGCATTGAAGAAGATCATTGCCTCTAAGCGGAATGCATTGAGTGACGGTTGGGTGCAATCCGGTATTTCAGTTTATTGGCCGGTTTCCCAAGAAGCTGTTGATGAGAGAGATGCTTTGTATGATAACGCACGTGCTTTGCAAAGGGAGGGGAAGTTGTTTGTTGTGAAAGGTGGAAAGAGCAAGGATTCTGCAGTTGATGGTGTCCTTACCCAGACAGTTCTTAACCCTGCTCGTGCGTGCAAGGCCTCTCGCTCTCAGGATAATGATGTTTACGATGATGATGAGTCTGATGCGTCTCAAGAATCGGCAGAGGATGAGAATGACCCCAGGTTTTGTGTTTGGGCATCCCCTGTGTGCGGGCTCTGCCAGTGTGACCACTGATGATCCAGTGCTCGTTGCTTGTGTGAAAGAGATAGACAGATGATGACATGTTAAGAGAGTTGGAGGTGGTTGAAGAGGAAGAGGAAGTTGATCGAGATGGAGGGTGAGGATGACACCCATCTCCTGGATCAGCTGGCTGAATGCTTCTATATCAACACGTACACCACTCGGGGGTGGGCGGTAGACAAAGGTCCCAGTTAAGTACACTTAGCACTCTTCGGCACATCAATTCGGCAATCAGATGGGACCATGTTGTGTTGCGCTCCTGTCTTTCTGCTTGTATGTGTCATATTAAGTAAGGGACAATCGGGATCATTAAAAAATAAATAAGAAGTAAGGATGCCACTGGATGAATTAAAGCAAAAAAGTAATAAGTATTAAGTAAAGCCTTTCCGGAAACCATTAATATACTGTTTTAACTTTATTTTCACAGTAATGCCCCAAGACAATGGAATCCTGACGTCTTGGGACAAGTCTGCTGATGTCCCAAATGGCCTAGTCCACACGGGGGGGGGGGATCGCACCCAGGACAACATGGGGGGGGGGGGGACCTTGCGCAACGCACAACCCGGAAAAAGTCTCCAAAAAAAAATGTCCCAAATGGGTGGCCGAGAAGTCTTGTTATGTCCCAATTGGCTTGATTTCGGCTGGGACATTATTGGACATTTTACTGTAGAATTTTGGCCCCATGCCGGATTTCTGGTAGCAAACAGGAATTTCGGAGCAAAAGGCACCAGATCAAAGGGGAATTCCTAGATGTATAGATTCCCATTTTTGATTCTGATTCTGATTCAGAGGACCCATTGTATTTGCTAGATTGGATTGGGACACTTGTTTAAGGGGCATCGTGGGTATTCAACAAACGTGGTTTTGTAGGCGTGCTGCGACAAAAAGTTTTGCAACCCCGCCAATGAAAGTGAGACGCAGATGGAAGGGGATGAGGTTGATGATTTTGGAGGATGGTGATGATGACTTGCCCACGAACTAAAATTAGCCTTGTTACATGTCAAAGGGCAACTTTCCGAAAGACGAGCATTGAGAGAAGAAAATTACGAACACTTGTTGAACTATTCACAGGCAACATTCGCTTAGCGAATGAAAGTGTGCAATACGGCGGTAACGATGTACATTGTTCTCGGTCAACTCATTTGTTGTTCGTGTACAACAAGACCCGAAAAAGGCACACGTGCAGTACCTGTTTATACCAACTTGCGCTGTTGTGTGCAGGCTCTTCCAGTTGCGTGACCACAAATTCACTATGTTCACCATATGCACTCGTATGACATGCCATGCGGTACGCCTATGTGTTTGTGGTTGTGTGTGGCGATGCATCTGTCCCTTGTGCCCTTGTTGCCCCGCTTTTAAAGGCATGGCGGTCCCCCTTGTTGCCCCGCTTTGTCGTTTTTGTTGTTGTTTTACTCAATTGGGTCATCAAAACTAACGGCGCACTCAAGTCGCGTGTCCAAGTGTGACGGACGGGCTAAACCTTTACGATCACGGACAATCAAGAAGTCCATGTTATTGGCGTGTCAAGATTATAACCCCAATATTCAAAGATTCTAATGTGCAAACAAACAAACGACTAAACGAATCCCTGCATGATGGAACAATTGAGCAAATGAACACGACAACCCCCCTCACTTACATTCCTTGCATTGCTTGTGATTTCTTGTCATCACAATATGTTGCAAGGAACAGGATGTGGTTCACATTAGATCATCCTCATGCAAATTGAGCTTCTTCTATCCACTTTAATACATAAGCTTTGGCAAAGAAAGCATCTAGGGTGAAACACATATGGCATGTGGGGAACATTCTACGGATACAAAATGTGCAATGCCATGCAATGTCATGCGTGTGCCATGTGCAACAGCTGAACAATATGATGAAAAATCTATTTGTGATGGTCAACCACTTACAACTTGAAAAAATGAACGTAGGGCACCCGCAACGTTACGCAAAAAGGGGTTCCTTGAAGAAATGGCTTTTTTATGTAAGTGGGGGCATACAACTTTCCACTGACACCGTATCAATGATGGTCGCAGTTTGCACAAGACCCACCAGGCCGGACCAACAAAGGAGCTGCGCCAGCCAAGGGGGGGGGGGGGGTCCGGCCGGCTAGCCAGCCAGCCACCCAGCCAGCCACCTAGCCAGCCAACATTGCTTTGTACATGCATGTTTGCCTCACCGCCCTTGCTCTCAAGATCTCAAGATGAACGTAGCCTTTAGGTTCCATTGCATTCAAAATTTCCTGGCGGGGAATCTCTGGGAACATTTCTTTTATGCCATATTCTACCCATTGCCAAGTGGCCAACGTGTCGGCGGTGGATGTCCAAGACCGGAACCGGTGCAAGAGCTGTGTCATAGATATAATGTGACGTGGCGCCGGAACTGATACAACGTCTTTCCATCACAATGTCGGTGTCCTGCCACACATGGACGTCGCTTGCTTAAGGGGGTGTAACGCACAAGTCAGAACCTTCCCACCCTTTATCACCGGCGGTACAGCATACTCTTGGGATTTCCATTTGAGCAGGTGTTGACAATCAAGACATGGTGATGGTTTCATAGTTGGGGGGCGTTTGTTTTCTAGGAACAAGACATGACACTCATGGGAGCTATGTGTGTCATCTTTCTTCGAATTTCTTCCCAGAATGGTCGCTCACACGTATGGGGCAACCAAGCATACATTGAATGACATACAACCTTGATAAGTTGGCTAGTTTTGATGTTGAGTTTACGTAGTGTGCGGTAGGATGTGCTCGTGGTGGATGGCGCATGGCTATTAGCTTGATTCTAGATAGATGCCCCATAACCATTCAAGGGTGGCATACCCCTTTGCTTGGCGCTCCTTGGGACGCATGCAACAATCGCGAAACAATGGCTCGGGGAATTGTGGTGGCCGTATGCCATTTGCCATGGTATGGCAAATTGAGACAAACAATCCTCCCGCAAACCAATCCCAAAGTGCAACGACTCTTTTCCTCGGCTTGAGCAAAGTGCGTGGTGCATGCCAAGACATGTAACCCATCCCCCCTCCACCCTTCGGTGGGACTTGATGTGGGCCAAGAGGAAAAATATGCCATGGCTTATCTCCAAAGGACGGTGAGGCTAAGCATGGTGGTAGCAAGGCGAGTAAAGATCAACCTTAGGGTTGCGTGCCGTCCTAAGTCCTTGGGCACGAGCTCAGCTCTTGGGGCGTACATGTCCGCAAATCTTGCAATGGTATTTTCCCTCATGGTGCTTGGCTTCAAGGGTTGCTCGCCGCTTCCAAAAAAAGGCTTTCAGTAAAGCACGTATGGCGAGTGGAAGGGAACCATTGGATTCTTTGGAGCTGCGCCTAGCCACGGTTGGGTGGCTGAGAGGCTTTGGAACCCCCCCCCCCCCCCTTGACTGGCTGGCTAGCTGGTGCGCCCCCGGAAAACAGCCAAAATACGTAGTGCACCACTGTACCGCCTCTTCTCACACATGGTATGGGTATGGGGGTGGGTTTGCAAGGGTGGGGGGGGTCAGCCACCTTTCAAGAACACCCTGACCTCATACTCCAAGTTGCCTTGCCTTCGGAACCTCCCATAAAGACCAAAAACACAAAAACATAGAATCACCGCATCAGACGAATGTTCATATCGCAAACAGCAAAGCACACTAGCAACCAAGAAAAACAAGTTTTGGCCTCTCTGTTGATTGTGGCAAGTGTGAGTGGTCCGCGTCCCATCTTAGGACCGCAATGCGGGTGGGGGTCGGCCATTCTACATCCCCGGTCCTGTCGACATGTGTGAATTTGTTGGGCATGCCAACAAAATCGCACATTTTCGTGTTTATTTAAAAAGTGCATGCACTCGGGCATCTCCATGCATGCTTGCCAACGTTAGTTGGACACGGGGACGCTACAGCACAATGCAACGGCAATTGTGTTGGTGATTGTGCAACTGGACCACTAGGTCCGGATTCTCACACGAGCAAACAATCCAAAACCCCATCCCGATGCATGATGTGCCTTGTTTAAAGTATGCGGGGTCGGATAATATGGCCAGTGGAGCAATCTGCCATTTTCTCCGCCTCACATGTCCTGCATATTGTACTTTACGATGTACAATTAAACGACCTTTTCCTGTGTCTCACATCCATCAGATCCTAGAATACGGGCATTCCTATCGGAGACCCGATGTAGCACACCTTGCTTTGTTGACCCTAATCCACCATGAACTGGTGCAACCGCTACCGCCGGGTTTGCAGCATTCAATGTGGATCGGGTACCCGGATAATTTCCTATTCTTGATGCTATGCCCGGGGTACACCAAGAGGTTGTCATGGAAAGCTATCGTGAGGAAATGGAAATCACCAGCATGCAAATAACGCTAGAACAATGTGGGCCATCAATCCATTTTTTAGAATGTCAACTAGACAAGCCGTGCGGACCGGACTCCATCTCACTGCCTGATTTTTTGCGCTCCGAAGAAAAGCCATTCTCCCCCGACGATGTGCGGAAACTAATTGACGGGGAAGCACTAAATCCGCCCACGATGATCTTGTCGCTTGTACCCAACATGGTCAAGAAGGCATTCCACTGTATGGGCTCAATAAACAAACTCTGCAGGTTAACCTGCTGCAAGTCTCGATTTTTTGAAATGCAAGTGGAGTGCATGGACCGTGCTCCTGCGCTCCCACTAGAAAATGGAAGTGATCACTACTGATTGTTTATATCCGGGGCATGGGCCCGAGGATATCCGCAGATATCCGGGGCATATGACCCGGGATACAGCAGTGGTGATATCCTGGGTCATATGCCCCGGATATCTGCTGATATCCCTGGGGCATGTAGCAAATCATCAAATTTGTAGATTAATCACCGGGAACAACAGAATGACCTAGGGTTGTGACCAATCAATGAAACCGCCTTTCCGAGGTGGTTCCAATGAGCTAAGGAAGAGAAGGCCTCTAATAGTGCCACTTTGTCACCAAAGCGTGAGGTCGTGTGTGTTAGCCTCAGTCCAGTCAAAGTAGAGAAGAAACGGAAGGATCGGACACCTTCTCCATCCTCTCCGAAGATCGTCATTGATCTAACAGCGGAGGAGGAGTATGCCACCTTCCCGTTGACACAATTGAGTGAGAAAGAACCTTCTATATATGTGCTCAATGAGAAAGAGAGCATGGTATATGAACGTGAGATGTACCGTTCTCGTGCCTGGGCTGCCCCAGCAACACCTGCCAAGGCCCCAGTAAGTCAAGATTTGTCCAGTATTCCATCTCCTTTTGCCCAGGCTGCATTTGAAGAGCAACCCCAAAAAAAGGTGAAAAAGGACGTGCAGGTGAAAAAGGAAATGCAATGTTACCGTTGTGATTATGCCATTAAGAAGAATGCAGTTGGTGGCCAATGATCGGTCACGTGTGACAGTTGCCATGCTGTGTACCATATGTCTTGTGCCAAGCTCAGGTTTCCTCCGAAGTTTGGTTCCTGGGCCTGCGAATCTTGTGTCAGAGACATGATTGGCTCCCAATAGACCATCTATATGTGCCTATATTCCATGTTTGTAGAGAGCTTACTTGTAGCACCATGAGAGAAAGTGTGTCTCGGATTTGTTCCACTTGAAGTGTTGAGGCATCAAGGGCGAGGGAAGGGTTGCGCGCAAGGATCCCGGGTCATATGCCCCGGATATCTGCGGATATCCTCGGGCCCTAATGCCCCGGATATAAGAATTGGGCCTAATGACCCGGATATCTGCGCTGTATCCCGGGGCATATGCCCCGGGATACAGCGCAGATATCCGGGTCATAGGCCCAATTTTTGTATAGTATGTTGTGTGCATGTGACGCTGATGACCAGCAGTGTATCAATGACCAGCAGTTGATGATGACTTGCCAGTGCCATACACTGTGGCATGAGTAAGAGGTTGGGCCTCACACATCTAACCGGTGCCCCATGCCTCTGCTGTGTGCATAATCATATTTGTTCTCAGAAATCAACTCATGGGTCATTAGCGGATTGTCTCATCACACTCTCTGCATTTGTGTTTCGATTGTGGTTTTCTCACTGCATGTTTTGTCCCTGCGCTAAGACAACGAGTGCCACTGTGTGCCAGCGTCCTACTTCCCCGCTTGACGAAGAGAACAAACTGCTCTGTACTAAAGCAAGAAATCTTGGAAATTTCACTAACTGAATCAGTGCAGTAAACACACAAAAGAATGCTGAAGGCCGGTTGGGTTGCGTTGAACCGACCACATTGGTGCCACAGTTTTCAGTTTCGCCCAATTACCCACATTTGCTTTCAGTGTACATTTTCTTTGTGCCGCAAGAAGAGTTCCTTTTGGTCGTCAAACATCAAGCCATGAGCTCAGCACAAGAATTGAGTGCATTGATGGGGGCCCACGCACAGTCGAAAGATCGGGAATCACGACGACATGTTGCCATCATGGCCACTGCAGCCACCTGTGTGGCTATCATCGGCTTCTACAGCTTCGGCCTCGGATCATTCCGCGCCCAGGCGCCCTTGAGCATGTATGTCTTTTCCCCAAGCCAAGTCAAACCAGCCCAAGTACATGCGATGAGACCGGCCATGCGGACCAATCGCTACAACGAAGCCCACGTCGCTGTGCCCGCCATGGCTGTGTCACGGTCAGCGACCGCTCAGGATGCTATGCTCGCAGATGTGTCGCGCGAGCCAACGCTCTCCGCTCAGCGAACCGTTTTGTCAACTGCTTGGGGGTTGATCAGTTTGGCGTGTTTCACCATCGCCTGCGCAGCGTTGCGCCGTATCCGTGGTGGGACTGTGCCCCAAGACGTGGGTTTTTTGGATCTGGAGGCCCCAACGCAATACCGCATGGTGTCCACAGCAGGGCACGCCAGAGCAACTCCACTTGCTGCAGGTCATGCGACTTGTCACTCAGCGCGACGCCCTCATGCGCTACTGTCCCTGATCCAAGACCCAGCAATTATGCACAATCATGGAGTCCAAAGCGTCAATCGTAGTTGGATCCCCACCCCTGGTGCACCAAAGTACGTGGATCCTGCCCTTCAGCCGATAACTGAGCAGGGCTCCGTCCAAGAGGTTGTGTGGCCAAGCGAATTTTCACAAGCCAGCCATGCCTGAGCTTGTGAACCCCAAAGGCCCAAGATGCACAGTTGTCACCCATCTTTTGGAATGTATTCTGCTGACGAGGACCTTCTTTGTGCAGCACATGCCTATGTAGCTTGTGTAGGGTTGATGTCCTTTTTCTACCAGGCCAAGTTGGCAGAGATGACATAGCCACTTTGATTTGTCCTCCCACTTTGGGGTTCCCGAGATGTCAGGGGTCGTGTCATTTGGGTGGGTTGGGCAGTTTTACAGCTGAATTTTGTACAAGTATGGTACCGCTGTCAACTGCAATGGTTGGTCCTCATGTATTGTTGGATGTTCTTTTTGTGTGCATTGGTGAAGGAATCAAAGTAACCGGGCATGGAGGCTGGGAGCACAGGATTGCTGAGTGGCCGGTTGATACTATCTGTACCAGGGGAGGGGGGGGGGTGCACCCGAACTTGCTGTACAACATGCACATGCGCGGCAGGAGAAGGACTGGGTCGGGAGATGGTCATTTACACCAGTGTGCTGACCACGGACCCCCACCTGGGGGTGCAGGGGGAGGGGCCAGATGAAGTTTAATGCCATTTGGACTCATTAATGTTTGGGCCGACACGGCCAGCCACATGGAGAAACAGAAATCGTGGGCCAAACAGCAGCTTGCGGAGCTTCATTGTGCGCACACCTGCGGTCACGCGCTATTTTCAGAAGCACACATCTTAGCGGGGGAGGGGAGGGGCGGCTGGGTTTGTCTGATTTTCCCATGATTTTGGGGAAAGTGCGGGTACCACCCCCAGGGTGGGGGGAATTCAGCTCTTGTGGGTGGGTGGATGGGTGGGTTGCTGAGCTTGGTAGACCGCCAACGTTGTCCACGGGCTGAGGCACATTATGAGGCATGAGGTGCTTCCACAGTTTGCTCTACAATCTGCAAGAGAATGTGTATGTGCATCAAGGATCATCCAAATGCAATTCAAGAGCACAAGAGGAGCCAGAAGCATCACATTTTGTCCCGGGTGACGTGGCTTCCCTTCTCTGTACTACAGCTCAAGAGCCTTCATTCTTGCAGGTGTCTTTTTGTGTAAAGGTAAGGTTGGCGGGAGACCAAGCTCTGCGCCCCCCTCACCTCGCCCCGGGTATATGGGTGGGTGGATGGATGAGTCTGAGGATGGGTATGTGGGTCAGCCAAAATCCCGGGACGACCAATCCCCCCTCCCTGTATCACCAATCACTCCCCTGGCTGGGAGCACTGAACCTGCAAACGAGAGCGGTTGGGGCACATTTGTGGCAAGGTCTGGATGTGTGGAGGTGTGCCTCTTGTTCGCAATTTTTGTGTTCATTTTTTAATGGCCGATAAGGGTCCTGCCTCATCAGACCCTCACTGCAGCACAATTCAAGGAAACAGGGAGGGGGAAGGGAGGTAAGGGGACTGGGGACCCAGCAGCACCAGAATAGCAGAGGCAGCCCTAACCAGAGGCGGGGGTCCATTTTAGGTGAAATTCTTCCCCCACTCATACAGGGCTAGTAGTTGGCTGGGAGAAATTATGGCCCCATTCGGGGGGGGGGTATTTTTCTAGCCTCCCCTGGTCCTCTGGGGCTCCAAAAGACCAGGCAGATGCACAGAGAAGCCATGGAACCCAGAATGGGGGAAAGGCTGGGAAATCCAGGGAAATCCCCTTAAACCGAATCATTTTTACACAGATTTTTGAGCTACTGCATTTTTTCTCGTACTGCAAACAAACATTGGGATCATGCTCGGGAGCAGAGGCGTCATGGGTGCACACAAAGTTTAGCTCCCGTGCAGTAGTCAATGCAGCCAACAACCCCGACTGCTTTTTAGCCACTGTACACATTCCTGAGGCAGTAATGGTCGAGGCATCTGCATTGTTTCGCAACCCCCGGGGATCACAATTGCACTCCACATCAACAAAAAGCAAATAGTGGGGACTATGGCAATCGATTCACATATTGCGTGTTTGCTGCTGCTGGGAATGTGCCCTGAAACACCGAACGAATTTTTGCGCCTAATATCCCCGACGTCTACTCATCAGTCTCCACATCTACTTGTGGCCCCGGTCCCTCGGCCCCCCGCCTCGCTCCCGCTGCAGGTGACACGGTGGTAATTTACGGCGCATCAGGCGGACTGGGGCAGCTGCTAGTCCAAAAGCTTGCGCTGCAAAAAAAGTACAACGTCCGAGCCGTGGTGCGGGACCTGGAGCGCGGACGGGACCTGTTTAAGGGGTACGATATCGAGCTGGTCGAGGGCGCCACCACGGATCCACCCTCCGTGACGCGGACCATCGCAGGGGCCGCGGCTGTCATTGTTACCACCGGTACAACCGCCTTCCCCACGATGAAGTGGTTCCAGGGCAGTACCCCCGCGGCCATCGACTACGAGGGGGTGGCGAACGTCGTGAACAGTACCCCCGACACGCTGAAGCGGTTCATTCTGGTGACCTCCATCGGGATGGAGCGCAAGGACCAGATGCCGTTCGCGCTCCTGAACTCGTTCGGGGTGATTGACGAGAAGCGGAAGGGGGAACTGGCGGTCATCGAGGGGGCGGAGAAGAAGGGGTTCGATTATCAACTGGTCAGACCTGGTCGGCTGGTCGGGGGCCCTTACACGAACCCGGACATCGCGAGCCTGACGAACGCCGACCTTGCCGATGACTGTCAGGATGTGGACATCATCAAGGGCGATGTGGGGGTGAACGATGCGGGGCGCTGGTCCTGCTCCGAGAGCATTGTGGAGATGCTCGAGAACACTTCGGCTGTCAACATGGCCCTGTCCATCTGCAACAAAAAGGGATCGCCGCCTGCAGACTCAGCCGCGTGGCAGGCCCTTTTGGACCGTGCGAGCCAGTGAGGCACTGGGACGAGTTTGCGCACATTCACCGGGACGGAATCGCTCAGTGGGTTAATCAGCTCAGCTTTTCTGAGCAAAGTGTTGTACAGGTGTAACCCACTTGTTTGCACCGGATCATTCAGATACCGATACCTGCATGATCTCCCCCCCCCGGAGGGGCAGCAAGCCACGAAAGTTCGGAGTAGGACGATAGCTGCACTGCACGACGTGCTCTAATAGCACAGGTCTCCACACACACACACACACACACACACACACACAGAACACACACACAGCTACATTGCCACGCGGCGACAAATGACTTAATTTCATCGCCGGGGGAGGGGGCACTGAAGGGGGGAAGGTCGGGTCGCCCGCTGTCCTCGACTGGCGCGCCTGTGATATATCTGACTGCTTCCTGTCCCATTATCCCTCCCGATCCATGCTGATATACCTCCTTGATACCCCCCTCCCACACACAGCGCGAACCAGAGCGAATTTAACAGTTCCAAAAACCACCCCGCGGAGGGGCATCAGGCATTTGGCACAGTACAAACCCACACAAATGCGCGCCGTGTGCGCACACATATTTTTCACAGCCTTTATCACAGAAAAGCGTTGCACTCCTGTGGCCATTCAGACGGTCACCTGCACGCTTTGCCTGGTCCCCAAAGTCTGATTCACTGACCAGGACGTCCTGGATCCCGATTCGAAACAGAAACACCCATCGGAAAGCCAGGTGTGTGACATTTCCCGATTTGATGGCTCACCCACCTCAACATTAACGATACTATGTTCCTGAACCAGTGACACTCTCAATCATATTCAGTGTGGAGCCTGGAGAGGTCGCATCAACGCATCCCCGCCCGACCTGGAGCGTAACTCAAGGGCTTCCATTCAGCCCGCTTTCCCACTATAAAGTGACACTGTCCAACAACAAGATAATCCCTTTTCCAATGCACAAAGAGCCTGTGATGTTACTTATGTGCATAAATTGCTGCACACTTACTATTTTGTATTAGTATTCATGTCCCTTTTCGGCACACATTGTGCAAACATACTATAACGACAAAGCGTGTTCTGCGACTCGAAAACAGTGCTTGCACGGGCCCTATGGATGGCATCCTCCATGTCACGAAGAAGCAATTGTTTTGCCTTCTTGCACTGCTTGCGCCAGGGTGTGAGTAGATGTGGTGTGGCTGCATTTGACTAGGACAGCGGTAATGTCTGGCACAAATTGGCCCTATATAACCCCCAAAATGAAAAATGACACTTTTTGAAACCCCCCCAAAAAACGCTAAATTTTGGGACATGCAACTTGACCGTGAAAAGTCATCCCAAAAGGGCACTGTTTGAAAAAAAATCCAAAAGTGTTACCTGCCAACGGAAAACAGGCAGCAGAAAGCAGAGGAAAAAATTAGTAAAGCGGTACGATGCTGATATACTGAACAATAGTATCATATCACACCAATGATCGATGTTTGTTTATGTACGTTGCTTGTTGCATTGCCTCTTGCGCTGTGCCTCATTCGTTGTATGGAATGCAATCGAAATTTCCTCTAAGAGAAGAATACACAAGAACCTTTTCCTCATCACTGAAGTACACTGAAGATTCAAATGTTTGATGTTGCGAGCATCACGCACGCACACCCACGCCAACACAGGTAGGTGGTGCCTGTATGTCATGCCATATTTTATCATGCCCTGCCCGTTGCCGCATGTGGGTCTGCATCGCCGATAGTCCACGGCACATGCACTTAATACGCCCCTCAGTCTCGGGCACACACACACACACCAAGCCCAAGACGTCGTGAACGCCACATAATGCAATTATAAAGGACGGATGGAGTAGTTTGCATCACGGCCAGGAGGCTGTCAATCAATGTGCTAGCAGACCTGGGTAGTGCGCCCCAAATGGACACTTGAAATCTTGTCGTGACACGTTGCACATGAATGGCACTTGCCTCCATTACATGTGAGATGCAATCGCCATCCACTCTAATCTTATCATCATTGTGTAGAACCATGAGATCATCCCCCTAGGTCATAGGTCGTAGAAGGTTGATTTGAGCAGAGGTGACGCTTGAGCCAAGGGAACCTTCGGTATCCTTCTTTAATATTGTCTCTTCGTGTCTGCAACATGCAGACAGTGTCTACAATTCGCGGGCTGTGTCTACTTGTAGTAGATGGTGTCTACAACCCACAGTCTGTGTTAACAGCCTCCCCCCAACACCACACACTCCAAGTCTTGGGGCGACCTCATGCAACACATGTGCCTGTGAAGACGAAGAATGAACAGACGATTGAGCCGAGCAGTAGAAACCAAGGAGTTGGAGCTCACGAATTGTGCATATTGTGAACTGGTCTCGGGTGTCACACACAGACATGCGTATCCACAAATGGAAGTAGAAGTAGAACCTCACAAACACACACACGCATACACACGCACTGCTTTAGGAGAGACGAACGGCGTCCAGACAGGCATTCAACCGGGCAGTAGGAGTTGATGTTTGCACTTTGAGCATAATTGGAATCGTCGCGTCGGCATGCATGTGCACGCGCGCGCACACACACACACATACAGGCTCAACCGGGAGACCCGGTAAAAATGGGAAGCCACACACACACACACACACACACACACACACACACACACACACACACACACACAATAGTTTCTGACCCCTCCTAGCGCACCACCATGCCTGACTGTCACAGCGACACCCTCCTTGTCACACCTCAACAGCCGTTTGCACCTTAATGGGCACATCCCCTCCTTACAAGGACTGTGAGGACCAAGAGGGTAGGACTGGGCTACCCCTAAGCAAAAGGTCCTCCATAATATTAGAGATACCCGGCTTTGTGCAGGCAGGCTATGCGATGGATTGGTGACCGCAAGGTTGTGTGTTGGAACCTTGCTAAGTGAAGTCACGTGGTATTCGGTGGGCTTGATTTGCTAGCACTCGAGCTGAGCAAACGAATGCTGGAAAGCTCATAGGAGAAAATCCGGAGTCTCCCAGTGCTAGCAAGGGCATGGGACCTGGCTGCAGGAATTGCTGCCAAATGGAAGGGCACAACAGTGCAACCCGAAAGCGAAAAGGCTCGTGCCCTGCTTAATGTGATGACCCTACCCACACATATTGAATGGGCAGAAGCCCCCGCATGCCTGACGGACTCAGAAATCCAACCATGGGCAATTCCAGGCATCTAGGCACTGAGAATTGCATGAAGGTAACACACCCATAGTGTGTTCCATCGATTGCCACTGTGGACCAAGGACTGGAGTGCTCAACTTTTCAGCATACTAGACCTCCCCAGGTGGGGCATTTGGCATTTAGCACAAGGAAACTGATTGGAAAGGCATTGGTTGAGACGCGTTGCATTCGCCCCTTAGCACAGCAATGGACGGGTAGGGCAATGGGATGCCACATTGCACAGGAGGATCATCCAAAACAATCCCGTGCATGTTCCACTTTCTGTGACAGGGGTGCATCTAGCGAAGTGCGGGCACAGTGCGACTATTTGGGTGTCTTGCCGACCTAAAAACCCATATTTTGTGATACTCTAGGCATCACAGGTTCTAATGCTTCTTCCGCGTTGCGGATATGGCATTTTTGGATAATCACCCAGTTCCACCCGAAGTTGATGTGCCTACGCAGTGCGGTTTGGGGACAAGTTTTGAGGAAGTACTTTTGCAGGACATCATACCCCCGTCCTCATTTCCAAGACCCACTTTCTCCATGGATGTCAGTATCGGGGATAGGGTGTTCTACACCCGCTCCACTTGGAATACTACCAAGATGCGGCGAGGGTGGTGAATCGGCAATGCAAGATGGAGTCCATCTCCTTTGCCATCCCAAATCCGGATTCGCCACCTCACTACCCTCCATCTCTGCTGCCGGACGCAGAGCCAATTGCCCCCCCGAAAGCCCCCATTTTGCATGATGT
This sequence comes from Eutreptiella sp. 'Long Island Sound 2002', assembly GCA_964036045.1. Lineage (NCBI taxonomy): Eukaryota > Euglenozoa > Euglenophyceae > Eutreptiales > Eutreptiaceae > Eutreptiella > Eutreptiella sp. 'Long Island Sound 2002'. Next base: position 72,439,411 of record OZ038386.1, read on the forward strand.
CTTATGTGAAGGGAAGGTGGCTTGCAACTGTCTTGAGCTAGGGTAGTTGGGGTCGCCTAACTTTAAGGACATTAGGAGCGTGCCTGGGGGTTCTTTGGGGGGAGTCCAGTCTAAAAGTAAAGTAGTGCGCAGTGCGCGCACAGTGCAAGGACGCCCCCGTAGAACACTGACCACCTTGAGGTTTGCGCCGGGAGGAAGCATATTTTTCAAACCGCTGCTAACACTCAAGATTTCTTGTAGAAGCTGTGTCAAAAGAGCCTCCTTCCCGTCTGCCAGTCTCCGCCAATGGGCCACAGGGCATCGCCTCAGCTCCATAAGAAGGCAGCAAGTATTTTCTGCGGGGCAGCGCGCCACAGGGACCATAGATGAGGTGCTGGGGGTTAGCATATGAGGTTGCCACTCAAAACTTATGTCTTCGGACGGGGCTCAGGCTTTCCTGGTTGGTGACTGAACACCTGTGCCCACCCGGGCCACACTGAAACTGTTTGGTGTTGCTCTTGTGCTGAGGAGCTGTGCAGGGATGCAGGGTTGTTGCATTGTGCCGTGGTTTGACCCCCAGGCCCCTCCATGAGACGCCATCATGCAACCTGATGTGAGTCAACTGTGGCACCAGCATGTCCGCCGACAAACCCTTGCCAAAGCAGGACCCAAAGCAGAGAAGCAATGCAACTCAGGCCCAATGCACAGTGAGCAGTGCACATGCCCACATGCATCAGCCGCCCACAGTCCAAAGGGTCCACTCTACAAGACTCGGGCTGGCATGCAAGGACTGCAAAGTAGGAGGCAGGAAGTGGGAAGTGGGGCCTGGAGAGTGGGCTGTGGGAAGTGGGGGCCAAGCGCACCGGGGAGGGTGGGATGTTAGGAGTGGAAAGTGGACATAGGGGGTAGGAAGTGGGATGTAGAAGGTCAGAAGAGGGAAAGTGGCTTTTCGTGCAAGTGAAATTTGTCCCTCCCCTGCCTGGTGGTGTGTGTGATCTACGGGGGCTCAAGCAGCTTTGTCCTGTTTAACAGGGGCGCCACCACCAAGCTGCACCAAGAGCTGCAGCCCATAGCACCAGATGATTCAGCAGGCATTTATACTGCTATTGTGGCTTGCCCCCATTTTTACCACGGTCCCATTTTTCCCATGGATGGATGTTGACAGGTGTCATCTGTCTGGTGTAAATTGTACCCGGATACCTCTCCCCTTCCTCCCCCCTATCCCCTCAATTTCCCTCTACTGGGCCAAACAATGGTGATGCATTTAGACCCCAACGCCCGACCTCCGACGCCCCTCCCCCGCCCCTCTGTGAAGTTCAAAATGTTCGTGGGGGTGTCAGTGTACGATCATCCCCCAGGGCAGAAGGCATGCAGGGCAGGGGTGCCAGTGGGCACCCGAATCCGCATTGATTTGTTGTCGCCTCTTGGCTCTCATCTACCACAGAGCCCCAGTGCGCTATGGCCCTGCAACAGCAGGGCACGGGCACTTGGGTGGATCTGATGGCATTGCATTGCAGCAGCATTCAGCGGACGGAGTCTGGCGAGATCCCCACGGATCAGTTCCTTCAGTGCTTCGTTGGCCGTGCGCACAAATGCTACGAGATTCTCTTCGGGAAGGGCATCCTTGCGTCGCAGCTCTCTGGTGATATTAATAACAGCCTCGGCAATGTCGAGAATCAGTACAATGCCCACAAAACCGAGTATTGCACGATTGAACGGATGCTTGCTGCGGAGGTCGCCAGGCGTGGCACCCAGGAGTGCTTCAAGGACAAGCAGTCCGCCTGCAGAGGTACCCTTTGGTCGTACCGGGCTCTGAACTTTGCATGCCGCTTCTTGGAGCTGTTTGCCGAAGGCAAGCAAAAGCCCGGGGATTGTGCCAGACAAACTTATAAGGAGGTGCTGGAGAGGTATCACGGGTTTTTGCTGCGGCAAGTGGTCGGCAAAGCCATTGCTTGGACGAGCTCCGCAGAGGAGATCGTTGCCAAGTTTGGGTTCGCAACGAGACAGGAGGCGTGCGTGGCTATACAAAGATATGTGGGGGCATTGAAGCCCATCCTTGCACAAATTCTCGCGGCTTTGGATGCAAATGGGGTGAATTTTCCAGACAAAGTCTGAGGGAGGCGCGAGTGGGAACCCACACAGTTGCGTTCTTGGATTGCATTTTGGGGGACCCGAGGGGGGACCGAGCTTGGGCCCCAGCCTCGGACCTCGCTTCGGAGGGAGCCTTGGATCTAGGTCCGGGTCTCCTTGGACCAGGCTTCCCCTCCCCTAACCCCACCCCCCGCACCTCTGCCTTTTGCATTCCAGCTAAGGAAGTTGCTGATCGGGCAATGTTTGCACCAGCCTTTGAAAGGAAGGACTTGCAAGTTTTGTACCGTTTGTGTGTTGCTTACAGTTTCTGAAAGCTGCACAACCGCAACGAGAACGGTCTGAAAATATGAACATTGCTTGGCCCCCTATCCACCTAGCCCCCCCCCTCTTCCCCTGCATCTTCCCCAGCCTTTATGGCCAACCCCTCCACCCCCATTCAGCACAGGCCTGACACCTCTGCATCTATCACCCAACATTTGCGGGTAGCCCCCTCCGCTGGGTGGGTGGCAAATCAGGAGACCGTGTACAATCTCTTCTGCATACGCCTGCAAGACACTAGTTGTAGTTGGTACGAAGCGCCATGGCTCAGATACTCCCTTGGAATCACATCAAGCAGAATACCAAGTCAGCGACTGGGTGCAGGTAGGGACAGGGGCGGGGGGGGGCTTGGATGGACGTCCTATTTTTGCACAAGCAGGCGCCTGCAGAATCTGACAAAACTCTTAACCTCTCCCACCCCTCATATGCCAACCCACCCGCAGCTTTCCTCCCATGACCTGCCACTCGCAAATTCTACCCCACCCACTCCCACACACACGCAAATCGTTTTACTCTCGTTCGCAGCCCCTCACCTCCGTCCCCAACTCCTCTTAATTACCCCCGCAACCCTGGGTCTTAACCACCGCTTTCCAATGACCATAACATCCAACTCTGTTGACCACCCGCGTTTGACAACGCATTCCTTAACGGCCCACGCTCCCACTCTTTTTTCACAAGTGCATAACGTGTGCGCTGCACACGTTATGCTGCAACAGGGTACGAATAGCTAACAGGCCGTCACTGCGTGCACCCCCCCCCCCCCCACGCAGAGCCATAAATAAGCAGCATTGGTTGTATCCATTTCAGACGTGCCATTGGTTTCCAGCAGATCAGACAGATCCGATGCCTGGGCTCCAATGAGTCGTACACCGGACGCAGCTGGTTCCTGATGAGTTCAGCGTATGGCAGGAGCGGTCATTGGTAAGTGGCACATTAGTAAGTGGTACGGCTGGTTCTTAACTCCTCAACTCCTTACCACACTTGCCTGGTAACCCCCTCGACCGCTTGCTCTTTTCCCTGCTGCTGACCCTCTCGTAGCCCTCCCCTTGGCAATTTCCTTGTGTTGCCCACTGTGTTACCCCCATGCCTGCAACTCCAGCACATACTCCCCAGCCCTGCCCTTGTGGAATGGGATAGTTTTTCCTTCACTCAGGACAGCCGAAGGCTCTGGGTGGCGGAATTGTGGTTGATGGGCTTCGGGTCGCGGTGATTGATGGTGGGCAGTCGATTGGTGGCGGGTGGTGTGTTGAGGTCCAGGCGTGCTGCAGTGCAGCACTCTTTTTTTTTTTTTGACATTTACCCTGATGATTTCCCCCACCGCCTGCCGCAGGTGTCCACAACCATTGGCAGTGTTCATAGGCCCGCTATCTTTTTGGGGGGAGGGTTTTGCTTTTGTCTCTGACAATAGATTCGCTGCTGGTACCAGTTCTCCGATGCCACCATCGCTTGCCATCCATTACCGCCCAACCGCCGTCAGTCTCTGCCTGACCATCCACCCAGCCGTTGGGTGCAATCAAATTGTTGTTGATAAACCCCGACCCAAGGCCCTGGGTGGGTCAGATTCTTCGGTTTTCTTGTTTTGCTTGGTCTGCTTGGGTGCCCTTTCTCCAATTGTGCTTCCCATTGGAAAAGTTCCCCATGTTTCCCTGTGTCCCCTTGATTTTTCTCCAGAACCTTATCATCCGTCCTGCTACGGAGATTCAGCACCAAGGACTTGAAGCCAGTGGAAAAAGGTTAGTACACCATCAAATACTACAGTTTTGAGTACATGCTGAAGTAGAATTGCGAGTGGAATTTTTTTTTTCAGCACTGATGGCACAATAGGAACTTGCGCCCACTAGAGGAGGGGACGGTGTTGGTGTGTGGTTTACTCCTGAGAGCAGATGGGCGTGTGCACTAGTAACAGGAACGCTGTCTGCGTGGTGCAAAGTTTTGTATGTTGGCGGCTCTGGTTTTGGGCGCGGAAGTGAGTTTAGTTCTGTCGATGGCATCCATGTGATAAGAATTTGTGCAGAAGGATGTTTGCTGATTGTTGAGGGATTTGGCTGACACATTTGACACAAAAAAATGTAGCAAGGGGGTTCCCACACGAAGTGTGTGCGCATTGTAACTATTTGGCTGTTTGGGGCAGCTTGAGCACCCATTGTGTGGGACAAAGTCCTCATGTGTTCATCAATTGCCACTCAAAGGTGGTTGCCCATGTGGTGTTGCAGTGGGCTGCTCAACCAGAGTGCTAGACAGGGAGAGTCTCTAGAGCCTCCGGTCCAACCCCATTAGATGCAAATCAGGGACCGTCACACAGCCTGTGGGGCTGCACAACCGGGGGGAGTACACTTGAATAATTTTGCTGCCCTACTTGTGCACACTCAAATGACAAGATTTTTGCGGGGATCTCAAATATGGCAGTTTAGGAAAAACTGCTGTTTTGGGTGAATTGAAGAATTTGCGCACCTTGGGAATCAAGGAATGGATCAGAATGTGGGACCACTGGAAACTGATTCTTTCAGTTTGGTCGTCAACATGGTGGAAGTTGCTGAAAGTCACAGGGGGCGCACTTAGCGCAGTGCGCGCGTAGTGCAAGCGTAGTGCAACTATTTGTGTGTGTGGCCGTACTAGAGACCCATATTTTGAGATACTAGGGGGGCATCATTGTTGTTTGAGAGTAGGTTTTGATACTTCTTCCACATTGGGGATATGGCATTTTTGGATTTTCACCTACCCCCCCCCCCCCTTGTATAAGCTACGCCCTGTCGGTCTGTCGGTGGGGACCTGTCGCTGGACTTTCCACCGCTCATGGATAAGCTACGCCCTTGTCCAAGCTACAGTAGGCCTAGGGACCGTATTAATTTGGTACCTAATTTTGATTCGGTACCAAACGTAGTGCAGCCACATAAGACATGGGTTTGATGAATTTGCTAGTCACATAGAGTCATGGACACGTTGGTTGTGAGTGTTTGCCCACTTGAACCCACCCCATTTCTGAGTCCTCTTCTTCAAGTGATGATTCTAGTGACTCCGATGATGTTCCCAATGAATTTGTTCGGGCTAAGGCTGCCCGAGGTGTGTGGGGAATGGCCCATGTCTTTGATGGGAAGTTGTATTTTACAAGAGACCACATGCAAGGCAATTTCATTCCCAAGAACTTGAAGTTGCCTCAGGCTAGGCCAGCCCCTAAACCTCAGGCAAAGGCATCTTCAAAGGCATCTGCAAGTGGTGAGCATGTGCAGTTGTTCTGCATGGTGTATGATCGCAAGAAGGGTTTATAAGCCGAACATTTGTAGGCTTCTCATGCTTCATTGCTTGTGAAAACATGGGTGTGAACCTGAATTTCCATGTTTCAAACACTTTTTTGCGTTTGCATGCCTTTGGGAACATGGGTGGAGGTTGAGGTGCACTCATACTTTGTGCTCATTTACGTGCGTGTCGGTAGTTGCATGTGTTGCGCGCAAGCTACGCCTGTGTCCAAGCTACAGTAGGTGTAGGGACCGTATTCATTTGAGACTTTGGTGTAGCTTGTACAAGGGGGGGGGGCGTAGTTTCACCCATTTCCACCTTTTTTCACACTTTTTTGCTCATTTCCACCACATCCACTTCCACCACATCCACTCTTTCCTTGGTTGATTTCTCCCCACCATGGGACGTCGAGAAGGCAGAGGTGATGTTTCCATGTCTTTCCCCCCCCATCAGAGGGACCCCCAGCAGGTACGGCCGATGTCGGACCTCGGGATCATGATCAAGGCCAAGGGACAATCTAGCATCCTCTCCAAGTGCTGTATCACGTCCAAGTACTATAATCGAAGGTGACCTCATGGCTTGATCAACGCCAAGGATCCTTTGTGCTAGCCAAGATGTACCACGCCGTCATCCCGAGACGGTCGGCAGCGGGGCTATACTAGACGGCCATACCTAGCACCCCCCGGGTCCATCGTCCCACCCACATTCGTGGAAGATGGACCACCTCCCGCCCCCAATGAAGGAGGTCTCTGAGGGTCTATAGTGGGACATGCTCCTCAGGCAGGGGTGATATAAGGGCGTTTGGAAGGGTTATGCTTGGGGACTCTTCAGGGGAAACCTAGTCTAAAAAGTAGCGCCCAGTGCGCGCGCAGTGCAAGGGCGCCCCCAAAGGCAAAATGGGGCACCCCACAATCAGCGGGGCAAGCTCTGAGAAATCCAGTGATCTCAGGCTTGCAGGAACAAAATTAATAGCGGGGTGGGGAGGGGAAAATATGGCCAAGGAAGGCCCAAAAGGTGCAGCGGGGCCCTCTTTTGGCTGCTTTAGGTGCAGATTGTCAAGGACGGATTCAAAAGGCTCAATTCAAGCGGAGGTCTGGGTCTCAATGGAATAATGGCATCAATCTCGAAGGAATTAGAATGTATGATGTCCCACATGCGTGAAACACTACAGCAGTTTCAGTTGGAAGGTGTGATGGACAGAAAGGTTCATGGCCGGCATCTTTGAGGACCCCAACCCTGCAACATGGCACCCGATTGCACCGCAGACAAACTTGAAAAGGAGGGTTGCCATTGTCTGTCAGAACTGCATGAAACTCTCCCCATTATCCCCAATATTCACCACCACCATCCCTGATGATCCTCGCCACCACCATCCTCTCCAATTTTTGCAACTGGAAATCAAGTCGATGCTGTTCCCGCCACATTCATCGCATGTCCATACGACAACATACCACAACCTTCAAAACCGTCTGCATAGTCAATCTTAAAGTGCCAACAACCAGCTCTGCATATCATTCCGCCAAGAGACCCGTTGACCATGATCACACGGAGGTTTGGCATGACACATTCCACAAAATTGGCCCAGCGACAACCCGCATTTCTCTCCAACTCTGCAAGCCCGATCGCCTCCTTAGGTGTGACCATTGCATCGTCCACATTGCCGGTCCTGTCGACAGTCTTCTGCATGCAGCCGTGAGCGCATCCCTGGTGCATGCCTCACGCCGCATGGGGTTTCGCTGCCCCATCCTGCCGCTCCCGTGGCTATGCGTGGTCCTAGTGGCCTGCTTTTGGGGGTCCAGGGGCGTGGCTGCCAGCCCACCGGAATGGCAGAAGGTGCTGTGGGAGAGGGAGGTCAACCGCACGGTCATCATCATCCCCACGACGTTCGTTTGGCTCTCTTTCGCGATGAACGCGTTCTGCTCTCTGCAGCGCGTGGGCCGTAATGAGACCGTCATTTTGGCGCTGGACGCGGAGACGCACACGTTCCTCCGGCAGAATGGCATGCCGGTGTACATGGACCCGGCTCTGAGCCCGACTGTGGCCCCGGGGTTAGACAACGTCCTGTACGGCAAAGTGGGGCACAGCCGCATGATGTGCTCCAAACTAGCGGCCGTGCTGAACATCCTGCTGCTGGGGTTGAACGTGCTCTACTGTGACTCGGATATCTACGTTCATCAGGACCCCTTGGCGCAGTACCCCGCGTTGGACCTCACGTTCCAGTTTGGCGGCATGGGGGACCCCAAGATGGCAGGGGCCAAGAACTATGGGTCCTTGGCGTGCTTTCCTGAGGTGTACCAGGCAGGCCCCTGCAAAATCAACGCCGGGTGGTTCTTCGCCTACCCCCGTCCCAAAGTGTTGCAATTTCTCGGGCTCGCGAACCAGACCTGTTTCGCCCGGCACTCCAACGACCAGTACACGCTTTCAATGCTGCTGCACGGGGCGTATGGCCACAGCGCAAAGGCTGAGGACTTGCCGGTCTGGGGCTGCTATGACCCGTGCAAGTATGCCAACGGCCGCACGTTTTTCGTGTACTGCAGGCCGCAGCTGGAGCAGGTGGATCCTGTGATGGTGCATGCCAACTGGATCACCCACTCCCGCAAGACTGGGGTGGTGTACAAGAAGCGGCTCCTGTGGCTGTACAAAATGTGGAATCCCAGCTGCATTGACCTCCCTTTGGGAAAGAGCAAGGTGAAGCAGGCGGCCACTCGCACAGTGCCACCCTGCGACCCTTCACGGTTGCACAACCGTGGGAGCGTGGGCCGCAGCAGGGTCCTAGCCGAACGCGGCTGATATTAACACAGTGTAGGTCGGATAGGACGCCGTTGGCTGCAGGTACGAGCACTGTGGAGGTGGGCGTGAGCAGGGGATGTGGGCCGCTTGGGCCAGTTGGGCTGCAGTCAAATGTGGAAATTGAGGACTGAGGGGCCCGTCCTCAAGCATTGTGCATACCCCATAACCTGCAACCCATAACGAACAACATTCTGACCCATAACCACACCTCATGCGCCATATCCACTGACATTCGAGAGCCCACAGGGCGACGGGCAACAATTGGTTGTGCAACAGTTCGGACACGGGGACACGGGAATAACGACTATGATGCAATGATGTAACTACGAAGGACAATCCATATAAGTAAGTTGGGACAAACCCAGGGTAAACATGGGGTAAACATGGGGACAAATGTTGTGTGTCGCCCTTAAGGTCATTTTTGCTTTGCTTGCTGTTTGGTTGAGTGCAGCAGTGCAATTGGGACTTGTTGAAGTCAGCACAGTCTTCTCGCACCCACTGTGCCAGAAAACCTTGCTGGCTGCGAAAAAACAGTCTGTATGGACAAAATTCAAGGAAAACCCGGTTTTGTGAATACGGACAAAGCATTTTGGCCGTACGGGCAGTCGATCCGTCGCCTGCGCATCATCAGGTTATGGCCCCCCTGCGTGGACAAGTTGCATTGTCCGCACAGACAAAGCATTTGGTCTGTATGGACAATGCAGTTTGTTCGCATGGAAAATGCAGTTTGTCCGTACAGACAATCTATTTTGTCCGTACTGTGTCCACAATTTTTTGCTGACAGTTTCGTTCTGTAGATGCAAAGTTGATAAGGAGGGATTGGAAAGCAAGAATTTCTTTATGCACACACCTCCAAAACCTCGGTTACCTTCAAAAAGTCACGAAAAGTGACCAAGAAACTTTACCCCCACTTTCTCCGCCAATTGTCCTTTGTATGTGTCCTTCGTAGTTACAGAGATGCGGTGCCATGCAGTTTGATATTCCAGGTAGCATTGAGACGTGAGTTACATTGTGTAGGGTGCATCTATCGCCTTGCATTCCGCTCACATTGGGTTGCAGTAGCATCCTGGTGCACCTCATTGATATCACTAAGCAGCATTCACCGCTGTGGAAATGTGATGGTCGCGGTGGTCACCAACAAGTGTCCTCTGCCGAAGCTGATCCGGCAATTCAAGATTACTGCCTCTTCACTGCATGGTCGGTGGGGCGCACCTGGCTGCACTGGGACACGCAGCCACACCACAGTGCCTGATAGAACACAACTGTCGGGTGTGCAGCACATCTTCCCTTGACTGTGCTGCCCTAAGGCCTGCAGAGTGGACAAAATGCTTTGAACAACACGTACGGAGGGTGCCACACCAACCACGCCCCAGCAGGGACACACAATTGCACTCACCACACCAGGCTACAGCCCTAGCCACCATTGGGTGCAGGTACCCTGCCCTTGGTTGCCCCTGTGAACTGCACAGCACCTGACTGATGCGAAGGCAACAGTGGCGGCCAACTGGCCTCACAGGCTTGGAGAAGCCCGGTGAGCTCCCAGTCTGCACGTATGAGCCAGCCAGTAGAGTGAAACGGTAGGAGGGGTCCCTGTGCAACCCCCCCCAACACACGGAGTGTGCTTGAGCAAGCGCAGGCAGAGCCTGTACAAAAGCGCACTGCCAGAGGCGACGACGGAGTGAGCTTGTGCCAGTGCACACAGACACAGGCAGTGACAGCAGTCAAGGAGGAGTGTTGGGTCCTCCCCAATCGTGCCACACACTGCGGCTGCCCCGGTGCCTTTTGCAGCCGTGGGAATTTCCCTGTGACCGTGTGACCAGGAGGCTGCAAGCCTTGGCCCATAACACCACCGTGGGCTCAGCGTAAGGCACCCAAGCCTCCCCACCAGCCACACAGAACACCAAGCACGCACTGAGGCCCACATGCATGCGCACCTGCACACACCGCCGACCGCCCTCCCCCTGTCAAAACCTCCCCAACAGAGGTACGAGGTACAGGCTGAGGCCCCCAGAACCAGAGGGGTGGGGAGCAGCACGGGGAAACACCCCCCCCCCCCATGGGTGGGGCGCCAACCGAGAAAACCCCAAATGCGTGCCCGCACATAGGCACGGCATTGTCCCCCCAGAATGTTCCATTCCCCTACTTGCTCCCCTCCCTTCTTCGGGGAATAAAATGGAATTTTGTTCCCTCAAGTCGGCCGCTAAATTAACCATGAAAAATCTACAAACGCCAGCCAAATTTCCAAGGCAGGGCCGGGGGGGGGGCGACTCCGCAGCTCCTAGGACGCCCACTACCCCTCCCCCCCCCCCCCCCAAGGGGCCGCGGCAGGGTGATCCGCTTTCGCCGGCGTTATTTGCACTGTTGACCACAATCCTGGTTTACGATTTGCGTCAGCTCAAGATTAATCTACGGTTTTTGTTGTATGCCGACGACGTGCTTCTGTATATACCGGGAACACGGTCGGCGGTAGCAGGCGCCATGGAAGTGATCATGTGGCGGTTTTTGGTGTGTGGTAGGTTCTCAGGCCTGCGGGTGAATGTTTCAAAGACTAAGTTAGTATTGAGAAAACATCGGGTGAATCCACAACGTACCCTATCATACTCGGGGGTCTCCTTGTGCGATTATTTTCGATATTTGGGTATACAGTCGGACACGTCACCCCGACCGAGGCATACACTGCGAATATGCGTAAGATGCTGTGGAGGGCACATGTATTGGCGAAGCTCTCCTTGGGTATGCAGAAGAAAGTCTATCTCCTTAAAACCTGGGTTCTGCCGTGTGTTTTGCTGGTGGCGCGTGCTTATTTTCCGGATGATAGGGTTGTCGCCGAGCTGCGCAAAGTGTACCATGTGGCCCTGTTGTTGTCGTCCTGGGGTCTCACGCTAGAGAATTTAGCGAGACTAGAGTCGGAGGGGGGCTATGCTTTGCCCCCCCCCCCCACGTTTTCTTAGATTGGGTGCACTCTGGGGCTTTCTTGACAGCCATGCAGGAGCCACACAGGTTTGATGAGCAAGTTTTGTCGGGCTTTCGGCGATGGGCGTCGTTGGTGGGGCTTGCTTTGGACATGTGTTTCCTGCGGTTTTTGCAATTGGCATCTGTCCGGCATATTTCTATGGGTCTTTTGGCGTTGTCGGTGCGTTCCTTGTCCAAACCTAGGTCCCAGTACCAAGATTTACCCCCACCGGTTTCTGATGAGGAAATGCCGGTGTGGCACAATGTTTTGGTGGTGGGGAAGTCGGGTCAGACCTACTTCAGTCCTAAGCTAGTTTGTGCGGGGAAGCTTCGATTTTATCATCTTTTTGGGGATGCGGGTTTACATTCGGGTTTGTGGAAGCACGTAGCGCCCAGGTGGAAGGGAAACTATGATTGTGTAGGCCCGTCTATCACGGCTCCGCCCAAACCGGTGCCTCGGGGGGAGGAGAGGTGGGACCTGGAGGAGACATGGTCTCAGGGCTGGCAAAAGCAAACAATGTTGCAGCGCATTTTGGCGAAATGCCCCCATAAGGCCAGGCAGGATCGGTCGGTGTGGGAGCAGGGGCGCCGTCTGAAGCTGCCCTCCGCAGATCGCGATTTTATACAACGGGTATTATGGCGCAAACTGCAGCTGGGGGGCGGATGTGTCGCCTATATCCGGAGGAAAAGTTCTGCCCTATAGATCATCGTAAGGAGACCCATCTGCATTTCCTAAGGGGTTGCCCAACCTCATCAGTGATGTTCGACCTTGTACGGCAGTGTTTTGGGGTAGTGCAGGCTAAAGATGACAGTGTTGTGGAGCCCAGTCAGTTGGTAGCCGATGCACCGCTCTTGTCCCTGGGAACTACGCAGGGTCTGCTGATCTGGGCATGGCTCCGGGCACAGTGGGTTCTGCGATGCGCCAGGAGGTTTCGGGGGGAGGCGTACTCTAAAGAAAATTTTATTGCCAAGTGGCTTTCAGTTTGTCGCTCTCGGCAACGGCGGTAGGAAGTCTCGATATCCCGCCGTGATCTGTGGCATTTTACTGCGATCTTGGAGGATTGGTTCAAGCCGGGAGTGAGCATGGAGCGCAGGGCTCCGCGGCCGGTTAGCACGCCGCCCTCGAAGCAACAGCTCCGGGCAGCTAAGAAGCAGAGGCTGGCTGAGGATAGGGAACTCTTTGAGGCAGTTTTCATGGAGAAACAAAAGGGGGGCTGGGACGTGGTCTTTGCAGACAGCTCCTCAAAAATAGCATACCAACAATTGACAGGAGGTTATGGTGTCTAGCATGGGGAAGCTGATGCACGCAACAGATCCTTTGTTCTCTCCAGGGATGAGGACCAGACTAATAATCGGGGGGAGCTTAGAGCAGCGCATTATGCCATGTCGCATCAGCCGGCAGGCAGGCCCTTGCATATGGTTGTTGATTCAGAATGGGTGTACAAAGGAGTGATAGAATGGGGGGAGGTGTGGCGGCGCCATCAGTGGCGCACAGCCACGGGCGACGTGACGCATAGGGACCTGTGGGAACCGTTTTTGGATTTGGTACGGGAGCGGGGGGATTTGTTCTCAATACAGTGGGCCCCCTCCCACATTGAGATTATGGGTAACGAGAGGGCAGATCAGTTGGCAGAGGAAGGGAGGGTCAGGCATTGGGCTTACTCTTGCGAGTGGGTGAGGGAGGTACAGCAGCGGCAGTCGTCCGAGTGGCAGGCATTGGGTTTGCAAGAGCTGGACTCAGGAGTAAGTGATGGTGGCAGTGCTTGTTCCAGTGAGGGGTAGGAGTTGGATGGGCGTCGCAGTTGGGGGTGTAGTACAAATTGCACTTGTCACGGTGAGTCGTCAAAAAGGGTGAGTGAGACAAGATCACAGTCCAGCTCAGAGCTATCAGATGTAAATTTCAGCCCAGAGCCGCTAGCATTTAAATCACATAGGCTGACCTCCTAAACGTGAGTGCACGATGCATGGCAGTCCCCGCGGTGTATCGTAGACATGATGCGGGGTTGGAGTCCTTCATCATGAACTCTCGGACATACAAGCTCCACGCACTGATGTTTGTGTTAATGATCCACAGCCCCCCCTAGGGGCCTCCGGCCAATAGTTAGTTGCCAAAGGTGTCGCCCTCAGGCATCCATGGGCGCCAAAGGCGCCCGATGCTCCATGAACACCAAAGGTGCCCTAAGGAAAATTTTGTCCACTTTGCACCCCAACACTATCCCGAAACCCAACCTTGACTCTAACACCCACCCCCAACCCTCAGCCTACTTCTAACCCTGACCCTAACCCTAACCCTAGCGCTAACCCTAGCCCTAGCTAGTGTTGGGGTCCAAAATGGAGAGCAATGATGTGGCAAAAGCAGCCATGAACGAAGTTTGGGAGATCTTGTTTTGCCCAATCAACATGGCTGGCATGGCCAAATTGGCATCGCCAAACTAGCTGGCTGCAAAGGTTAGGGTTAGGTTTATGGTGATGGTATGGTTAGAGGGAGGGCAAGGGGAGGTAAGGGGAGCCTGTGCCCCCCCCTCCCCCCCCAACACCCCAAATCGCCCCACTTGGACCCCCCCCCCCACCACCACCCCAAACTGCCCCACCTGGGAACCCCCCCCCAACCGACCCTCCCGGAGCGTCCCCCCCCCCCATCACCCCTCCTAACCCCTCCCCCCCCCATTCGCCCCTCCCTGAACCCCAACCCCCCCCAAGGGGCCTCCGGCCAACAGTTAGTTGGGGGGGTAGTTGGCGTCCAGAACCGAGGGGTTGCCCCCCCTTGGGGCAGGGAGGCCCCTACCGTGGCAGCGTAGGTAGGCACTGTTGCATGTTGCATTTGTACACAGCGGGTCTGTTTCCTTGAGAGTGCTCATTGTTGACAGTCTTTGTTCTAGCACTGTAGTTATCTGTATTTTTGGTACTGGCAAATACTCAAGACCCAACCCCTTCAGGTATGCGATGCCACTCCCACATGCCCTGGATCTGAAACGAAAAAACACATCAAGGTGATTTAAAGCTGGAGCCCACTTGCTATTGGGTGCTAGCCAACAGGCGTCACTTCACCATCTCAGCTTTTGGCCAACTGCCAATCGCTGTTGGTAAACCGTTTCGAGAAGACATTTGTTTTTAAAAGGTGAATTGCCAAATAGGCTGAAGTTTTGGGGGGATTTGGTGGCAGGTCAATTTTGTGCAGGCAAATTACACCGCAGGAAATTCCAGAAAATTGCATTGAGACAGCCATGGTAAATTTCAAGGAAGGTCCAAGTCTTACGCAAGCCTGAGGTGCCACTCTCTATGCATGGGAGATCCAACAGCCACATGCAGCCAATGATGAACTTCAAGTTTCAGGACCTGACAGGTTTCTGAATTTTGACAGCTGAATTCAGCAGCTGTTGAGCTGTGTTCTTTGCAGTGGCTTGTCTCTTCTCAAATGGAACAAAGACATGCATACATGCTTTCTCAATTGCTGCAAAGAAAGTGACGTGGGAATTATTCTCATGAAATATTGCAGCAAGTTGTTGCTCTGTGAAAGGATTGAAATGACAGAAACATCCCTCCCCCGAGGGCTCAAGTGCTCCAAGACGGCTTGTCATTAGCATAGCCCGGGATATGGCTACAGAATGGAGCAAATGCCGATGGTGCATGGGATGGTTTGCTCCCAGACAAGGACTGTTTGGACTAAGCAGCTGCAGCAGAATGCTGTGGAAGCCTGGTGAAGACCGCACCATTGTTTGCGCTCCTATGGGGCCATGGGGCACTCCGCCATGGCAGAAAGATTGCACTCCACACTGATTATTGCCATGTGGATCCTTAATGTGTTGGTGCCATGGCACACCACCATGGAGAAACGGAAACGGTGCGCCAGCACAGCCCCTTGGTGGATCATTGTAGATAGTGAGAAGCCAATAGGCACCACCGACTGTCAAGAGAGCAGCAACATCCAAGGGCTTAGTCTCAACCAACAGGCAACCTGCAGCTTTTCCCTTACGACGTTACGACAGGCAGTGTTTGAGCCGGGAATACTTTCTCTAGATGAAATCTTTTTTTTTCAAGAAGTCATCATTCCGAGGTGAAAATTACAAGCGTTCAAATCTTGAGCCCCCCGGCAAAACAAGGTCATGTGCGGCCCCTAAATGTAGTACAGCAAAGCCAGAATGCACAACTTGCACAAGCGGGTCTTTGTATGTACATGAATATATGACAAAATATATGCAGAAGACCGACTCGGCTTAATAGAGCCATCCACCAGAAGCTTCTAGAACCGGTTCAACTGGAGCATAACGGCGCTAGCAGACTTTAGAGGGCTACTTTAGAGGGCTACTAACCCACTCTCACATGCTAAAAATAGTTTTGTGCAATGGCCTAAGACAAGCAATGCAACCCCCCCCCCCCCCCCACACCTATAACCCCCCCCCCGCGGGCTTGTAGCTTGAAGATAAAATTTTTCTTTTGGGTGCTTTGCGCCCATTGCGGGCGTGGCTAACTTGAGGCAATTTTTGCCAAGGGGGGCTGGCGGGTATAGGTGGGGTGGTGGTTACAAGTGTAGGGGGGGGTTTCGACAATTTTCTCCTAAAAACTCGGACAAGTGCTTACACCAAAATTGGAGTGTAGTGCACACTATGCACAAATTTTGTGCAAGACTATACCATAGTGTTGCCTAGTGAAAGTAACCATGAGCCTTGTTATGCATTTATATGAGTTGCTTGCATGCTTTGCCCTCATGTTGTGCTTCCTTTCCTTTGGATTTGGATTCCGAGTACTACTCTACGTGCCGCACCACTGGTTGCAGGCCAAAATAGCCATGATGTACAAGTCTGGCCCCTTTGAGACGGCCCGCAGTTACCGGCCCATCTACGTAGCCACGGGGATGTACTCCATTTTGGCCCGCCACACTAGGGCCCATCGACCCGGCACTCTCCGACCCCCAAGCACGAAGTAGGCGAGGCTATACCACCTCGCAACAAGCCCTCCGCAATATGTCGATGCTTCTACACCAATACGGGGACGGGGCGCTGGTATGCCTCCTGGATATCGCAAAAGCTTACGCCAGCATGCCCCATGAGTGCCTCACCTATGGAATCCGGCTGATTGGAACCCCGGCCCGCATCTACAACATGGTGGCCAGCATCTACGCACACAGCACGGGGGTGTATGGAGATGTCCGTTTTCCGTTACGCCGCGGCATCAAGCGGGGTTTCCCTCTGTCATCAGCCCTTTTTGTTTTGGTGTATGAGGCCTTCCACCAAATTCTCGGGACGGTGTTCAGCAGTTGCACCCGCTCTGCTGCTTCAGCCGCTGAACGCGTTCAGTGGCAGGTTTTGGTATCGCGCCGGATCAGATGCGGCCGTCCCCACGAAGTCATCACGTGCCTTTTGTTCCTAGGTGAGATGTGCCGGAAGGTGACCGAGGTAGTGGAAGATAGGGGGCTGCAGCGGCAATCGCACGTTGCCCCACGTGACGTGGTGCACGCATGTGAACTCTGGGTCTTTGCCATGTGCCCCGTGTTGTGGGGATCCACTGTATCATATGGTGGAGTCGCCCACTTTCCACTGTCTTGAGTACTCTTTGAACTTCTGGAGTCAGTCCAAAAAAATTGGATTCCGAGTACTATGGTGATACATTTGGGTCCCTTTTCCGATTGGGGATATTCATCGGCGCTTTTCCAGTTGGGGTATGGACTGGCCCCTTTCCGGTTGGGCATATGGCGGCCCCTTTCTAGTTGGGGATATGCAGTGGCCCCTTTCCAATTGGTGATATGGACCGGCCCCTTTCCGACTAGTGCTGATGTGGTTGATGCAACCATGAAAAAGCTTCGCAAATATATCAATATGGTCACTATGGTGGTGAACGAGATTCGATGCCTAACCGCTTGAGCCGTTATAATCTTAACTCTCATTTCCCCTACCTTGTGACCCACTTCATGGACTCTGCTCTATGCCCATTAGCTCCATAGGTAGTGCGCTATTGGATGTCTTGTATAATCGGAAGTATGCTAGCCATAATTGGAAGCTAACCATTGCAGTTGACCACTTAGGGAACATAGTTTAGATTGGTCCACTCATCCTTGGCACTGCACCGGATGTTATGATATGGGACAAATATGGTCCATCAGGGAAGTTGGGTTTATTCAAGGATTTTGAGGTAGGGAATCATGATGGTGCATATAAAGGCTGCTTGCATTCGCATACTCTTTTTATGGGCCGCAAAGTTCTTATGAAACGCAAAAGAGAGTGTAACAATGTACATAGCTATTATTGTGCTTGTGTTGAGCGCCGATTTGCCCGTTTATGGCATTAGAAGGTCATTTGAGACATTTGGATGGGTTCCGCTCATGACCCCCCCCCCCCCGTGTCCATTAAGTGCCCTTGTGTAGCAAGCGGGGCGGCAAGGGAACCCTCACCTTCCAGACACGTGCTCTCCTGGTGCTGTTGTCAATTTCTAATGTTCCGACGGCAATATTGTAGTGTTGTGTCTACCAAGATTCTGGGCCCCAACAACAGAATCTGATGTGTCATCGCTGACATCTGTTCATAGTGGTCTCCCAGGTGGTGTTGAAGAAGACAATGACAGTGCGTCCGACACCGAGATTGTGTGGGCAAAGAGTGCTCGTGGTGTAAGGGGTTTGGCAATTATTTGTCCAATGGAAAATTGTATTTCACCTGCGATGTTCAAATGCGAGGCAAACTGCATGCCACAGCCCCTGCCAAGCCCGCCGCCAAGCTTGCCCCCAAAGCTGCCAAACCTCGTGCTAAACCCTCCAAGTGTGTAGCCAAACGTGCTGCCCAGGTGGTAGCCAAGCCTGCAGCCAAACCTGCAGCTTGAGAGCCCATTCGTGTGGCCCCTGTTGAGCATGTGCAGCTCTTTAAGGTGAAATGCTTGCGTCATGAAAAGTGGCACACTGAGCCTGTTGCTCATTAGATCTGACATGCATCTCTGCAGGCAGTTCTCAGTCATTTTGTGCTTCACATCCCCTTCGTGTGCGCTCTGTGGTTTTGTGGTGTGCGTCTCTTGTCTGGTAATGGGTGGGCAAGGGAACCGTCACTTGGGGTAGGTTCCCTCCGGGGTGTGAGGGAACCGTCACCCGTAGCCGCTTAGTGGACAAGGGGGCGGGGAGATATGCCAATACACGCATTCTTTTGTATTCACACAATTTCAGATCCGTCGGTAGAAGTTATATCAACCCTACGGACCTTGGGAGCACCGTAGGCCACAAGGACGTTGCCCACCCGTGCTCAGCCGTTGGCCATCTTCGGGGCATTTGCGTAAACCCTGAGTAAATGCACTGGTTGGCAGTTGGGTGTGTGTGTGCACAGCGCGCATATTACAGGCAGAAAAGGGGATTTTTTGCTACAATTGGCAATATTCTTGCCTAAACAAACCATACTACAACCCCACAGTGGTGGACAGCCTCATGTTTCACCCTACCCCCACCACCCAAGCCATCTAGTGCCCCAAATTGTAACCTTAACACCACCTCACAACATAGTGAAAAGCACATGTACAATGAACACATCTGGAGCAAATTTATCCGAAACACATAGTTTTTCTCAATGTTTGAACATAACAACAATACAATATAATTATGATTGATCATCTGGCAAGTCACATGAGTGATGAGCCATGCACTTATTGCACAAAAATAGATGGCACTGGGAGCACTATGAAGTCTTCTTGTGTGCACACAATTGGCACAAATAAGTGTCATCGGAGTCAGGCTCAAAGGGAGGTGCTTCCTCGTCCCGCCGAATTGAAGACGGGGGATGTCTTTTCACTGTGTGTGTATCAAGCCTGTTTTTAGTGGCCTGGATACCCTCCCCCAGGGGGGGGGGGGGGTGCCTGCCTGCCTTTTTTGAAATTCTGGGTGCCCTCAACAGAATCACCCCCCGGTGGGGGTAGGCCAAGAGTGGGTTGGGATTTTTTTGGGAAAATTATTTATAACCAGAATATTCATTTTGTGCCTGAGCAATTTATTGCCAGATTTGGTCAGTACCCCAGTGGTACAATGCTACACCTGCGACTAAGAAATCCTGGGTTTGAATTCAGGGCGCTGCAGTAACCACGGCAACAGATTCAAAAGGCCCTGTCAGCCTGAAATTTTATGGGGAAAAAAGCAGTGGTGAGCCCTTCATGATTTGATGCATTGCGTGTGGTTCGGTTGTGAGTGGGTGCCTGCCTCCTTGCCTGGACCCCCGCCCCCCCTAGAGTAGGACAAAGCAGTGCCTGCCCTGAAAAATTGCCTGCCTCTTCCAAGATTTCACCCCCCCTCCTCCCCCCGTGGGGGTGGAAAAACGTTTACTGCATGCCACACATCAAGACAAAATTGTGAGGGCCAGGATGGGGGTCCCAGCAGCTTGGGTGGGGACTGTGCGAGGGTTCAGACAATTTATTCAAGTTTGTCTCTCGCTTTCGCATTCTTCACCTAATCCTAAAATTTTTTGGAAACACATCGTGGCAGATACACACCAAGCCTTTTTTGTGATATGCCAATTGTGTGTACTAACAATGTTGAGAGAGAGTTGTATGGGGAGTTTGGAAATGCCGTTGTTGGGTGAGGTCTGGGTCAGCCCCCTGCCCCATAAAGTTGGGGGGGACGGTTGGTGTTCCCAATTCGAACTGGCTGTCCCACAACATCCACACAAGACGTGATATGCCTGGGTATATGGATCGGCCTCCAATGGGGGGAGTGCCAAATGGCTTTGGCGCAGCACTCTATGTCTCAGTACAGCTTGAATTTATTCTGAGGGCAAACATCACTGACAAATGCGACGGACTTTGTTCACATAGATATTATTTGAAAATGAACAAAGTACACACGGAGCCAGGTACCGCGCCAAGTGACGCAGCCGCATTGGCGATGTTTCAACAACTCATGAAGCTATTGGAACAATCTAATGCTCAGAATGTGGTTGACACCCACACCGTTGATGAAGAGAACCAGCAGGTGGCTGAACACGACGACACAGCTCTTCAGAACGCCAAATCTTTGAAGGAGGTTCTGGATTTGTGTGGCTCTTTTGCGGGCCTGTTCGCAGGGTTTGAAGGGTTCATTATCAACGAGTACGTCGACGGGAAGGAGCTGCCGGTCAACATCAAAGTCGGTCTCTTTTTGCTGGTGATAAGTTTCTGTCTAAACGTGTGCACCAGCACCCTCGCCATAGTCACTGGCATTTGCCTGCGGTCGGGGCTGTACCGCAAGTGGTTCCGGTACTTGATTGGGCGTGTGGTCATGCTGTTCACACTATTCGGTGTACTACTGTTCTGCGTTGCGTTTCTGTTGTACATCTTTTCAACGGGTTTGGACAAGGCCCTCGTGTACATCATCTACGGCACCTGCGGCCTGCTGATGGCAGGGACGCTCATCTTCTTCTTGACGGTGCTTTGTATGATGTCAGCAGAGGACAAAGCCTCGTCCGACAAAGTCCTCGCGACGATTAATGCGTAGCCATTCTGTCCGCATGACTGCGCGCCACAGTCTGTTGGCGCACGGTGGGGGGGTGGGGGGGTTGCCACACTTGGTGGACGGGACGGCGGCGGCGGGGGGGGGGGGGGGTATAGACTGCGGCGGTGTAACCTGTTGCCAAACGTCAATCAACGGGATTTTCTTCTTTTTTTTTTTTGCTTCAGGACAGCCCTGCTCCTTCGCGCGGCAGACTTCACGTCCCGCGTCGCCGGCGCCCGCACAATCAGCAGTGTCCAGTCCGTGTTCCCCGGGGACTGTTTTCGGGGCCCTTGGCTTGTGCCTGCGGGCCGCCCCCGTGCCCTGGCTTTTCAGGCCCCCCCCAACCCCCAGCCACCAACGGTGAGTGCACACCGTTGCAACGCTTTCGCACTACTTGGGGCACTAGGTCAGTCCCTCAACGCGGAGCGCTCTTTCCGGCAAAAGGCGCCGAAGGACCCGACTGCGAGGGGCGTTGCTCGTTCAATCAGGGACCAGCAACCGTCTTGCTGTCGGGGTTTACGGGGGCGTACCGTGCGCTGTGCGAAAAGTTGGCCGTTCTCCACCACCGGGAGTTCGGTAAGTTCAGAAGATTGGAAGGATGTCATTGAATGGCTGCTGCAGTGGACGGGGCTATAGGGGGCAGAATTTGGGTCCCTGGGACCCATGGCAAGCATCAGATGTTTGAATTTTCGAGATTTGAATTGGTTGTGCATGATTCCGCAGGTGGGTGGTTTTCGGGGCTGTTACCCGGATAATCACCGTAATAGTTGGCGCTGTGCGCGCACTGTGCGCGCGCTGTGCGAAAACGCCCCCTACGTAAGGTCTTCCGTTTTTGTGAACACCTTGCCATCTTAGATGACCGGCCCCCTTTTGTCAACACAATCAACACAAGGGGAGGGGGTGACGTGAAGTGCCATGTGAAGTGATGCATGTGTACCGTCAGGGGGCCGATGGGTGCTCAGGTGCCCAGCAGGACTGCAGGTGCGTCGGAGTCCTTTGGAATCTGCGCACAGCTCAGTCAAAGGGCATACGCAGTCCGTGACTGCGACAGAACTGGGACCACAGGGGACCTGCAACGGTTGTAAGACAGGGATGGATGCAGTCTTTTCGCTGCTCAGGGGCTCTGGACCCGTTGCACGGGGGGTGAGGGGGCTGGCATACAGCTGCAGCGGCAAGCTTACAAGCCTTTTCGAAGACGCTACGCATGCGGTTGTTCTCTGCCCTGTGGGGAAGGCCCCCTCGTTCTGTAATTGAGCTGGTATCTTAATAAAGACAGCAGGGAGAGAGTCAGTGACGCGGTCCTGCTGTTGTAAATGACCTTTTTCATTGTTGTTACTGTGAAGCGGCTCCAGCATCGAATCTTCAACTGCCGGAGCTTGAATGTATGATTTGCCTGCTGTCCCCTTAGATCATCTGTTGCATATTTCTGTTTTTTGTCTCTGGCTGATCGTAAACTGCAATATTGCGTACTGTTCCAATGAGCAGGGATGTGCGAGCTCTGGCCAATCAATGTGTAAGCAAACCGACCTGCCTCAGCACTCCCTTTGTGGTTTTACCTTTGTGCCCCCTCCCCCCCGCACGGCTTGGGCAGGTTCAGCAGGATGGATCTGTTGAGCAGGAGCATTGGCAACACTCCGTGTGTTAATTCCTGCATGTTGATAATACTGAGCATTGCCACATGTGTTGTGTTGAATGCTGGAGTATGTTGATCACAGCCTTCTGCAGAAGCACAGTACTGTGTTCAATGCAGGAGTCATTCCATGGGGTTGATGACGATTGCGCAAGCACAGATCACTTCTCAGAAACGCCTGGTAGTGCATGACAGTGTACAGTTACGCAGTAAGTTATGATTGTTTCTTCATTGTTTTGGTGCGCGGATGGAGTCTGGTTTGGGGCACTGTGCCTTTCGCAGTCGTTGACCTTGCAGCATCCTCTACAGCGTGTTTCAAGGTCGCACAACCAACAGTCCAGTGTGTCCCCCACTGTTGTTACTGAATTTCTTATACATTCCATTTGACAATGCGCTTGACCTCCCACAGTGGGAAGGTTTGCCCGCAGGGGACAATCAAGATCGCGGGGTCGCTTCTTTTGGGGTCCCTGCATGCACACTTGGCACACAGATATGCAGTTTTCGAGGCAACTGTGGCGCTTGCGGACACAGCAGGATTTGTGTAGTGATTTGTCTCATTTGCCTCAGGATGCGGGTACTGACCCTGATACCCGCCTCATCATTGTGGAAAAGGAATGACTCCGTTTGGAAGCACCAGCATGGCACATTAGCAAGTCCTGAGCTTTCAGGACAATCAGGCCACGAACAGGCTGAAGGTGGCCATTATTGACCACACTCAAACGCTGGCACTGGCTCCGTTACCCATGCTCCCACTGCACGTCCAAAATTTCAGCCCACCTATCCACCTTCACAAAGCCCACACAGTCGTAATGCAGGAGTTGCCACAGCAAATGATGCAGCTCACTGAGGTATTGCAGGCTGTGCGCCCATGTTGTCCGTTGGCATTAGCCGTCGGTTGCTGTTTGTGTCTTTGTTGGGTGTGTCCCATTGGGCAAGTCCAGAACATATTCTAGTCTGCATGAGGTTGCCCTCCTTTCTGCCTCCATCTTTGAAGTTGGGGCTCTCGTTGTTATGGTTGATGTTACCACTACAACACAATGTCTTTGTCACGGCCTCATGCTGGTGTGGCGGTCAAGTGCATTTGAACAAATAGTGACCAAGTGGTCGCCAAAGTTGTTGCCCCTTGAAGTAGTATGCGGCCATTATTGACGGCCAGCATTCAGGATGCTCCAAGAATTAATTGCAAGCACCTAGAAGTCAACGGAATCAATGACAAATATCTAGCAGCCAAATATTAATGGCTGTCGTCCAAAAGCCTTCAAAAATTTGCAACAGTCATGAAGCCTCCAAGAATAAATGGCAGTTACTCAAAAGCCCATTGACATTGACCGCAATCTTCTAGAAGGGTCCACGAATTGACTGCAATCGTCTAGAAGCCACTGGCAATAAGCAAGAGTCATCTACTCGGCAGGAAGAGACACTAGTCACCCAAAAGCTTTTGGTAATGAATGAAAGTCATCCAAAAACCCTGGGAAATAATTGCAGCCATCCACAAACCTCCAGGAATAAACAACAAGCATCAACAAGTGTCCTAATACTTCTGAATACTTCTGAAGTACAAATATTTCCATAAAAATGGATCTGTACCTGATTTTGATGTTGGAACAACCATAAACTTGGTAATGGCAACCCTTCATGATGCCATGGTGCACTCCAAAATTGCTTGGGACAGTTTTTGCATACTCCAAATACCTCCAAGGGACACCATTTTTAGGGTTCCGGGGAGACCATTGGGCATGGTTCTAGTCCAAAACTGGGCGCATTGCATGCCATGTGCGCTGCATGCACGACATGGATCAACCTTGTATTGCGGGGTCCCATGTTGCTGAATCAACATCGCAGGTCTTGCGCCCATCAACAGCCCAGAGGGCGTGTTACTTGCTTTTCCCTTGAACCCCCCCCCCCCCGCCCCCCTGCAAGTGTCTTCTGTAGTTTGACAACCTGGCCTCAACCTGCGCTCACAGCCTCGAAAATCACCGGCACTGAATGCCATGTGCCATACTCTTGGCCTGCCTTTGTCTGTTGGACTTGGCTGCACGGACCAGTGCTGCAACCGCCCTGGCCTTTGCCGGGCTGCATATCCAGACACTTAGCGGGGCTTTCTACAACATGTCCGCCCCAGGGGAGTACTACCTGCTGTACACCCCAACCCTGCAGCTGCAAGTCCGGCTGGGGCTGTGTCGGCCCGGGTCTGTGGCGGTCTGTATCCACCAACTCGCGCTCCAGGCTCACTCGCACCGTTTGGTATTGGACGGCACGGCCCTGGGCGCTCACCCGTTTTGTCCCTTGGCCAATGCCACTGACGCGGTACCCCTTGACCCTGCCGCCCCTGTGACCGCGTGCCAGGCGGCTGGCACGGCGCAGCAGCTCTGCCTGGCCGCCGTGGGCGCGCATCTACCGTTCGCTGTCCTCCCCTCGGGGCTGCTGGTGGTCAGTGGCCCGCAGGTATGTGTGCCACTGGTGGCAGGGCTTTGGGACCCGCCGGAGCTCCTCTCTTTCGTGGCAACAAATGGATTTGAAAAAGAATACCCCCCCCCCCTCCCCGAAAGTGACGCGCCTTCCAGAAGTCTGCAGGGAATGTCTCCCAAAGGAATGGAACCCGAGTTCCGAAACGTGCTTTAGGGGGGAGTGTTAGCGCGCCGAGCGCATTCCGGGCATCTTTTTTTGACCATTCCCCACCCGTGCCTGTTTTTGCCCCCCCTCACCAAACAATCTGGAGTACCTTCTCGCCGTGTCTAAGAATCTGGCCTATCCTTTGCAACCAGTTTATGATGATGGCAAGGGTGGTGGTTGGAAGTGGTGGGAGTGGCATTTTGTGTTGCCCGAATTCTCATATTTCGGCTTATGCAATGTGCTTTGCACGAAAGGTTTGCGGGCTAGTGCGGTCTACTTGGGGGACTTCCCAAGGTGAGGATAAACTTGGGACTAGAGACAGGATACTTAATACAAAGGTAGCGCGCCGGGCATGCGCCGGGCAAACATTCCCCCTAGGACCAGAGCTGGTCGTTATTTCTCTTGGCAAAGGAGTGGATACGCCAGGATAAGTGGGTGTAGGCCTTTGGATACTGCGGCTGCGTTGGGTTCGGTTGGATTCGGTTGGGTTCGGGCAACAGCACCCCATGAGCAGGACAACAGCTGATCTGTGGCCCCTGTTGAGCCACCAGTTGATGGTAGTTGGTGGCGGTTGCTCGTTGAAGGCTCCCGGCTGGAGGATTGTCATCCGCAAGCTGCAAACCGTCGGCAGTGGTGGACCCCCACCCCCCCCTGGAAGCACAAGGATGGATGGTGATGTATCTCACTCAGCCCCTACCTGCCTCCACGAAGTCACGGAATGCACATCACTGTCGCCGCTGTCAGCGGTAAGTAGGGAATGCAGGCGGGCGGAGGCGGAATTGGGCAACGGAGCCTTCGGAGCCTTGTGGAGAGTTGGGGTCTTGAGAAGGGGACTCCGGACCCCGGATGTAGCCCAGGGGGGCAGGGGGGGTCCCGTCTCCAATTCCGCAGCCCCCCCCCCCCTCCCTCCATTAACCCCCGTGCTCCTGTGATCCTGTCGTGGCTACAGATCAATGGTCCTGTTCATTGCCCGTGGAGGGACCGGTTCTGCAGCGGCCCACCAACTCTCGGTCGAAACAGGGGAGGGTCACAGCATTTGCATCCCCAAAAGATCGCCATTTCACGCTGATCATGTTGAGATACAAGTGTTTGGGTAAGGAGCTGTCCTTTCCCCAAACCCCCCCAACAAATTGCACCACAAGTAATGCACCGGAAACTCGCAAAGCTCAAATGAATTGCAGGAACCTGCATTATGGTCGCCACTGGGGGGACTATGCGGATGGTGAACCATCGAAATCCAAGGTGGAGTAGGTTTGCCGATTGGTTCCGTTTAACGCACTTGGTTGTCTTTTGTGGAGGCGTCCGGCTGTTTGTGGTTCTGGGGGAGTGTGTGAGGAGGGGGACGGGGGGCTGCGAGGGTGAAGGGATTGTGGGTGAGAATGGAATGTCTGTCCGAATGCTCATAACGGCAGCTCACTGCCCCTGTGGCGTCCGCTCCCCTGCCAGCGCTGACGGGCTTCACACCGTGAAGTTTGGATGGTGCTCTCCGCGACTGATATGGGAGACGGTAACACAGGGCCAGAGGGTTTACATCAACCTTCTCCATAAACCTGGCTGGTTGTGTGGAGTTTGGGGGAACGTTAGTGCGCCGGGCGCGCGCCCTGCATCTTTTGTGACCCGTGCCCCACCGGTGGACTGTTGCCGTTGATATGTTGGGCAACATTATATGGATTTGCCCCTTGGCCCCCGGGACATCGGCAGATGTTTTGATTTGGGATGGGTATGGACCTTCTCGTGCCCGAGGTGATTTCTTTGATTTCGAAGTTGGGGGCCATGATGGTGCTCATAAAGGCGGGATTCATGTCTTTTTGCCATTCATTGGAAGAAAGAATGGCACTTTGACAGCCCGCCAACAATGTTATAATGATGTGCACGGGTGGTATAGGGCACGCATTGAGCAGCTGTTTGTTCGGTTGTGGCACGTAAGATGAGGCAGAGGATGAGGCAGATGTGTGTGTGTTGTGTTGCCAAAAGCGCTCCACCGTCGCAGTTTGTGATGAGTGTAAGGAGCACTATTGTACTGAATGTATTGACACCCACACTTGTGGGACCAATGTTGTTTGTTAAGTACAATACAAATGATATTTGGAGTTGCTGAATTCACAGACATTGCTTTATTTTGCAACGTGCCTTGCAGGGAAGGTGCGCAGTCCATCATGGTCTATTTGGGGGGCCTTCTCCATCAGAGGGTAAATCTCGGGCTGAAGTCGGGATAGTTAATAGAAAGGTAGTGCGCCGGGCGCGCGCCGGGCAAACATTCCTCCTTTGACTGGGCATTGGAGTCGAAAGGGGCCTTGGTTCAAATTGGGGGTGTGGAAATTGGGGTGATGAGCATTTCAGACCGTGTAAAGGCCGCTTGCATAGGCCGTGCCGAGGGCCTTTTTCTCCTCACGGAGCCGGGGGGGGGGGACCCCGCCCCCCCCTCCCTCTGCCCATCCCACTTTCAACATTTCGCACGTTGCCTGGGCTGATCTGCCCGCTCTTTGCGGCCCATGCCGTGGCAGGTCTGCACCGTGGCGTTCCGCGACGGAGGCTTTATCCACGTCGCCGCGGATGGGGTCGGGTCCCTCGCAGTGACACTGCAGACGGCCCTGGGGGACGGCCTCCAGTCCCAAGGCGGACTGTGGGGAGCGGCCGGGGCGTCCGCCTGGGCCCTGCGCAACGGCACTGCGCTCCCGCGCTTCGGGACCGAATACGCGGAGTCG
Organism: Eutreptiella sp. 'Long Island Sound 2002'; assembly: GCA_964036045.1. Classification (NCBI taxonomy): domain Eukaryota; phylum Euglenozoa; class Euglenophyceae; order Eutreptiales; family Eutreptiaceae; genus Eutreptiella; species Eutreptiella sp. 'Long Island Sound 2002'. The sequence goes on from OZ038386.1 coordinate 72,467,147, forward strand.
TGGCGTGTGCAGTCCCACGAGAGCCTCTTCACGTACGCGCTGACCCGGCCCTACACCACAATCAACGCTCCGACCCCGCAACCCCCGGCCCTGTGCCCCCCTTCCTCTGGGCCCCTCACGGGTGCCCGCGCAAATGACGCCTGCAGCCGCCTGAGCCTGCCCCCTGCCCTCCACGAAGCGTGCCTCTGCACCGTCGCCGCCACGAACGCCACCGCGTGGGCGCGGGCCGCAGGTGCTGCGGCCATGCTTGTCGCGTGCGCCGGCAGCGACGGCGGAACCGTGCTCTGCGACCCTTTGGCGACTGCGTGTCCCGCCGCGTGTGGCCTACGTGGCACGTGCGCGCAGGGGGCGTGCGCATGCGACCCAGGGTTCTCCGGCCCGGACTGCGGCACCGGAGCGGAGGACGGCAAGCTCCAGCCGCTGGACTTCTCGCCGCGCTACCCCGTCAACCCCCTCAACTTCGTGTTTTGGAGCTGGGCTGTCCTCCTGCAGCCCCCAGCGCCGCCGCTGTGCTGCCAGCGCGGCCGTATGCTCTGCACCGAAGCGCGGCTAGCGGACCGTGTGGTGTCCACGTGCCAGTGCAGCTGCCCCGCTCCGTACGAGGGCAAGCACTGCGGCAATGATTTGGTGTCAGGTGAACACCTGGCGAGCCTGGGCTCCGACGCCTCGACCCCCGCCGCCTCGTGTTACCAGCTGCTGCTGTGCCTGCGGGACCGGACCTTCGCCGACGGCGCGTACTGGCTCCGGCCGCAGTCCGCGGTACGCAGCGCGACCTGCGACATGTCGACGGATGGGGGCGGCTGGACCTCCTTCTTTGTCGGCGTGACTGGGTCCGCGAACTGGTTCGCCAGCTTCGGGCGGGGACTGGATCACTCGGGGTTCGGCGGCAAAGTGCTCTGGCGCCCACCGCCGCAGCTCGGCAACGACACGGAATACCTTGTGACGTGCGGTGGGGCAGGGGTGCGGTTCCGCCTCGGCGACAGTGCCCTGCGGTACTTGCAGAGCGGTGAGGGCCCGGAGGCCTGGCACGTACTGTACCGTGCCCTGCCGGTACTCGGCACCGTCCGCAATTTGCCAACGCATCTCCTTTTGGCGGCCGATGGCTTCGTCCTGGCGCAAGGTTCGGTGCAGGACCGCACGTTTGCGGCCTCGCACCGCGGCGCTGGCTACGACTACTGCAATTCAGTGCAGACGGAGGAATGGTTCGCGTTTAGCTACAGATAATGCCTCTGAAGACATGCAACTCAACGTGAGAAATCAGGGCCGGCGCCGGAAGTGGCACAGGGCCGGGCGTTGGCCGCCCCGCCGACAAGGATGCCGTCCAGGGCGCTGTCTCCGGTCTGCCGGGGGTCGCGGGCTCGTTGCCGGTGTCTCAAGTGTGGTCTGTGGACAGAGTCTGCGCGGGCAGCGACGCGCAGCAGGGCGCTGTGATACTTCTTGACAGCAGCGTACTGCTGTCGTCGCATGGCGTGGACCCACGCGGATGGCCTGCGCGTGCTGGATCGACGGAACAATGGCGGCGTCGCACTCCTGGGCGAGGAACAGGTATCGGAGATGGGCGCTCGGACGTCCAAGGCACTTCCATTGCATGGAGGGAGTACTATACGCGGTGCGCGCGGTGCACACGTGTTGCGCGCGCAGTGCGTGTACTGGGTTTATTTCGTAGATCTACCCACCTCTTCGGCAGTGAAGTGCATGTGTTTCCAAGCTGTAAAAGGTATTGCCATTGCACCTACTGCACTGTGTCACCTCTCCCCAGTTTCCCAGTTTCATCCATGTCTCTTTCATGGCTTCCTGCGTGCACCACTGTCACCTACATCCGATCAAATGGTGATAGGGTGCCTGCTCCGCCTCCGAGTGTGGGCAGTACGTGAGCATCAACGAACCAAGGAACCAAGGAACGACCTTTTCCCCATAGTTTGTTGCAACACGTGACGCGGTGCGCGTGCGGTGCAAGTAATCCCCCGTACTCTCTGTGCAGTGACCAGAAGCGACGCAACCAACGTGATTGCGTCCGCCAGTTGGACTTCGTCTCCCGCCTCAAGCCTGAGCCCTCGCGAGGTCTTTGAGATGTTCGAGTCGCGTCAATTGGGCGAGATTTCGTAGTACTCCACAACCACTACTCCTCGTGTAAGGACGCCAGTGTACACACGGACATGCAGATGCTGCCATGCGGCCTGCGAGGCCCCGGTTTAAGAGAGCAGAGGCTTGGCCGCGTTAGCGTCTAACGGTGGAGGGCATTCTTATTAACTTGTCACGGAAGATGTATTTGTACACAGGTGTGCGGGGCACATCCATTAACTTGGCTGAAGGCAAAGCAAATCCGCATGTATTGAAAACGCAGAGAGTCGTTGAGCAAAAACGCAAAATGGTCCAGGCAGCACCAAAAAAAAAGGTCTTGAGGAGCAGAATCGCTTGCGGGACACACACAAGGCCGGTTCTCAGGGACCGCGAGCAGTGGAGTTGTTGCAGACCTTGCCACAGCGGGCTGGTGCACCCTGTACGGTACTCCCAGAACGCTGCAAAGCACGGCCCTGCTCCCTTCAACTGCCGTCACACTGCCGCGGGTGCCAAGATTGTTGAAGCGACTGGCCAAAACACGATTTTAGATCAGGGGTCACGTAGCAATCGCGCACATGATGTGGGATTCAAACACCCCACCCGATACCACACACGACCCAGTGCAGCCTCATTAGTGAAAGCGCATCCCGTTTCAGACAAAATTGAGCACCTACTGATGGATGACCCGCACCTGCAATGCAAGCCGTGTGCCCAGTGACCCCAGTTGGCGTTGGTGGCTGCCGTTCCAAGTCCGACTGTGTGCCCAGGGAGTAGCATGCTGAATTCCATGTTGAGCTTCCCCCTCACATTAAGACGGCCACTCTTTCCCACTTGGTTTCCCAAGCGGCGGCTGTCTACGCCCAAAGGTGGGCCGACAACTGGCCATTTTCAGCCTAAGTTTCAGCATTCTTAGCGCTTCGTCCGGCTTTTTCAGGGTCTTCATTTCAACAACGCGTCGAAGAACGTGCCATTATGGCCCATCACATGGATCCTGGACCACAGGGTTCTCAGAACTGTTGCCAACCCATGTGCAATGGTTGTGAGCGAGAGACGGGACGGACGGGGATGAAGTGCAGCCATTGCAGTGAGCACATTCCCGTCTGTTTGCGTCATGCGCCTGCAATTTGCCAACCCCATTCCCTGATCCATGGCTCCGTGCCGTTTCTGCCCTCAGCGGACTTGCGATGGCACGGCCCTTGAGCCAGCTTAATGTAATGAAACACGTGCAGCAGCGGAGGCCCAGCATCAGATGGTCATCATGCGTCGATTGCCCGATTGGGTCGTGCAGATGCCTCCTGCCACCCGCACTGCCGTCTTTTCTCCCGGAATTGTGTCAGAGGGTTGTGGAGGTTGAGGTCGAGGTTGAGGCATGAGTATTCCCTTGCTTTTTTGCAGGGAACAGGCTCTAGCACTTGGTGGGCATCCCACGCACCCTTTGCCCCCCCTCAGGGCGGCATCAGCTGTGTGCACCTTACTACTCCCCCACCCCCTCCCGGGCACGTGCTCCGGTTCCAGGCTCAGCCCGAATGCCGAACTGCCAAAGTCCACCCAGCTCAGGGCACAGGGAGCACCCTCCGATGGCATCACCACGAGCACAATGCCTGTACAGGCCGCGTGCGACTGATGTTTGGCACAGGGGATGACATCGAATGCTCTTTGCCCTGTGTTGCAACTCCCACATCATTGGTGTGCCTCGTGCGCGCAGCAGTGGGCAGTGTGTAAACCTCGCACAAAACGGACCTCATTGCAAATCAGCGCCTACGGTCCTCAGTCGACCGAAGTGTAAGATTCATCCGCATGTAGGGAAGTGCAATCAAGCAGAGGATGGCATGCGTCGTACGCCCTTTGCGATGATGGCACCCAGTTCAGTGCACCACAAATTGCATGTGCACAACCACTCTCCTCCGGGCATTCGGGATGCATACCCTTTCGCATCTGCACTCTGCGCTGGCTGGGTTGCCTGTTTGAGCATATCTGCAGTGGAGTTTGAGAGTTGGGTTGTGAGCTTTAAGTCCATAACATCCGAGCCGGAGTCGAGAGAAACGTGGAGCCCAGAACAACTCCAAGGGAATCCGACAGCCTGCAGCCCATCCGTTTCCTGAACCATTGGGAACGAATAGAACTCCGATGCATTGACATATGATACTGGCAATGGTGCTCAGCCCTTACATGTGCGCACCAAGTGGCACAGTGGGCCGGTAAAGGTAGACCTCTGCTTCGTGATTGTTTTGGCTCTCATTTTGATCGCTTTTGTTTGCTTTGCATGCAATACTTGCACACGAGAGTTTGCTGTTGGCGTGTTGCTTGGAACATCGCAAAAACTCATCAGGACCTTTTTGTGCAGTCAGCATGGGTGTAATTGTTGGGAGGCTTTGTTGGTTTTAGGGGGCAATGGGCCCTAGAATAGGTCACACAGGTTAGGACAGTGCACAGTGGCACAGTGGCCTAGGCTCTAGAGCCAAGAATGTGCCATCAAAGCATTGGCCCGTTTGACACTGAGAGTCCCAATTGGCAGTGACCCCCCGCCATCTGCGACAAAAATCTGGGTGGGGACTTTTGGGGTTCGCACCCCTGCCCCCCCCTAAAGGGACGACAGAGTGTTATGGTTGCGGTTTGATGTTGGAACCCTCGGTGGTTTTGCCAGATTTCCCCTCGTTTGCCAAAATTGCTGTGCAGACCATGAGGTGGGTGTACACGCCCCCTTGCTGTCCCACTGCTGTGGGGATGATGGCTTTTTGCCAGTGCCAGTCGCGGGCGTTTGGGGGACGTGCACAGAACTGTCAGGGGGTGTCGATGAACACAGCTCAAGTGGACACACAAGCCACTGCTGTGGACCTGTGAAGCATCAGCCAGGGGACTGGCCAGGGACGCCACATGTGCAACAAGTCTGGTCTGAACACGGGGGCCGCTCCTGGCCAGGACCACCCCCAAGGGGGGTGGACCCCTTGAGGTTGGGTCCACAGATGGACGGGATGTCACACAGGGGGGACCCCCTCCCTCTACGGGCACCAGAATGGTTGTACGGATCAATGGGTTATGTGGGCACTGGAGGCGCCGGAGATTTTGTTTTAGGCATACGGCAGGGGGAATTTTTTTTGTGTTACCCCATGTGTCTATACTCAAAATACTCAGAATTTTGTGGAGAATTCAAAACTGGGTGAAAAACAGAAAAAAAAATTCTGACCCCAGCCCGACCACCGGGTCGGACCTTGGCTGATGGGAGCCTGAGCTGATGGGCAAACATTTTTGAAACATTTTTTCACCCCACTTGTGTATGTTCAAAGAGATCAGCGCATCATGTGGATTGTTTTGAGGTATGTATGTTGGCGTACCCACCGACCTCCCCCGGGGACCCTAGTGGCTGTCCGCCTGACCCGCCTACCCCCTGGCTTTGGGTCAACGAAGGTGGGCTGGGAGGGCTGTAGAACCCCTGAAACGGTTGAACACCCCTAGGGGTCGCGTCCTGGTCCGTGGGTCCGAAGAGGCAAAACTGAAGGAATTATGTTGGATTTTCCTTTTCAAGATTTTGGCCCAATTTGGATGTGTCGAAAAGTTGATAGATGTCTGCTCAACGGCCGTCATACCGCCGTAAGTGAAGCGTTGGAGACGATGAGGGCTGTTTTCAGGTGTTATTTCCGATGTTGCTGGGAGCGGTTTTGGCATGTTCCGTTTCGACCAGCTTTTATCTGGTAGAAGCAATGTGCTGCTGCCTGCATGAGTTCGTCATGTGTGAGGAAAGCTGAGGGAAGGTCGAAGGCTGAGCACACCATCCATAGGGGCAGTGATCAAGCCGTGTGTTTGCCAGTTGTGCAAGCAAACGACCGTTCTAGACCTGCCGATTGCACGGAGTCATTGTTGTGTGTGGTGACTGTGGGACAGCAGTCAGCTGCACGGCATTGGCGTGTATCACATGAGGTGCTTTTGCAGGCACACATGCAGTGCAGATGGGGTTGCCCCGAGATGTCTGGCATGCTGAGGGCCCTCCATCGCTGGGAGCCCTTGCCGAGCGAGGCTCGATGGAAGGGTGGCGTACAGCACAGCAGGGGGGTCGCCGGTGGGGAGGGTGGTCGGGATTGCGGGTGGTTGGGATTGCAGGCTCCTTCATCACCTTAGGATGACTAAGGATGTGGGCAGGCCAGTCCCGAGAAGAAGCCGTGTTTCAGCGGCTGCTCGAGAGGGGTGCACAAGGGCAGCGGGCAGCCACCGTACCCCCACCCCCCTTGAAATCTCCCCCCCCCCCCTTGAAATTCCCCCCCCTCACGTGGGAACCGTCACCTTGGCCCAGAAAGCATAGGAAATACTAGGCGCCGAAGGCGCCTAAGAAAAATTTTACAAGGCGCCGAAGCTGATTTACACTGTGATACTATGGTACAGATTTGTGGTGCGGTCCCCCCCCCCCCCAGGGGGGGAACCGTCACTTTGTGACCGCCCCCCCCCCCCCTTAAGGGGGGAACCGGCCCGACAAAAGGGGGGAGATTTCAAGGTGGGGGGGAGGGCACGTGCGGTGCGCATGGCGGAGACAGGGGCCCTGATGAAGGATGGGATTCCGGCCCCCTGTGAGGCGGTGCCTGCTGGGACGATCGGTTTCTGGCAGCCCCTGTTCCTTGTTCAGGTGGTGGGCATGGGGGTGTAGCGATTTCCGGAATCACCTCGACTGCAAGCACACAGGTTCCTGGGGCCATGTTATGGGGTTTTTAGCGCCCAGGCCACACACCGCGACGGTTCTGTTGGCAACCATGCGCGGAGGGTGTACAGAAATGAGACAACAATTCAGTGGCCCCTCCATAGACACAGAAGTGGCTGTAGAGCCTTCTCAGCGGGCAAGGCCTGGCACTCTAATGAGTGCATGTGCAGATGGTGGGGCCTCGGCCTCCCGCACGTCGGAGCATGTCCACCCTGTGAGGCAGCGGACCAGCTCTGATGCATTTTACCGGGGCTCTCCCGAGAGCACGTCCAGACACACACACACGCCGGGCCACACACAAAAAGTAGAGAGAGGCTTTGACACGCCCAATCCCCCGACCCACCCGCCCACCCCCAGGGGGAGGATTTCCGCCACAATAGGCAGCGGCCTGCACAACACACAGGACCCAGCCCTTGGGTTGCCCCCAACAGGGGGTATTCCATGTCCCCTGACGTCTGACCCGGGGTTGCCCCTGCATGGACACGAGAACACAAGGTGCACCAGGTACTATGGATTGACAGGCTCAACCGTACACCCTTGTGGTCGTGATATTGCACTGCTTTCCGACAGTTGAGACTCGGCTTCTGAGTGGGCGTGAGCCCAAGACATGACTGATGGCACCCAAGAGTTGCTGCAGAAGGGTGCGGCCATTGAGAAACTTGCTGAGGAGGTACTGACGGAGGAGCAACTGGTGATAGACTCAGACCTGCGAAGGAATCAGAATCGGGAGGCTCTAAGGGCCCTTCAGAAGAAAAAGATCAAGGCCACTGAGAATGTATGGTTTTTTGGTGCAGACAATTTCGTGCGGATGGATTGCGCCAGTGCCAAGGCCCTCTTGAAGGAGCACCAAGAAATATTGGACAAGGAGATTGATGCCACACGGGACCGGATGAAGCACAAAATGGTAGAATTGGCCGCGTTGCAGAACGACACGCAACTGTCCAGGGAGATGCAGGGCTTTATGCTGAACGCTGCCAAGGATCGCAGTGCAATCGGCATTTTTGAAAGGCCATATAAAGGGATGGGGTAGGGAGTGGGACAGTTGCTGACTCAACAATTTATTGCACACAAGCAATGGCGCCACGTGAGCCAGGACGCTGACTGGAGATGGAAGAGGCGTGCCCCGATTTGACACCCCGTGATCCCATAGACGCGGTTGACGCGGCATTGACAGAGCTGGTGCTACCATCGGTGGGCTGCATGCGTGCATTTGTTGGAGGCGGGATATTTGGTGGTTCTGCTTGGGATTGGGACAGGGTTGATAAGCATTTGGCCCTGATTTGGCCTGTGCATATTGGATGTATGTGGTTTCAGTTGCAAGTGTTGCTGGCCCTGCGGTGGGCGCTGCCACGTTTTGCAGGTTGTACTGCACACTACCTGGGTCAAAATCTCATTTGCTGTCGTGCACACAGACGGTCCAATGGTGCACTGAACAACACCCCCCCCCCCCCCCGCCATGTGGGATTTGGGCGGCTTACAGGTCCGAGACTCCGCCAAGAGCACGGCGCAGGCAATGCCTCGGGGACCACATGTCGCAAATGGTAGCCCTGGCCGCATTGAGGCACACGACTTGCCATGGAGATGCAAGGATGCACCTTGTCATCCGTGGTCAAGGGATAGGGCGGAAGAGGGCAGAGATCCTGCACCTGTCCAGTGTCAGGAATGTACCCCCCCTCCCCCCCCTTTGCAAGGGGGAGGGAACCGTCATTTGGCCCCAAAAGCTCAGGGAGCACTAGGCGCCGAAGAAAAATTTTCTTCAGGTTATACTGGAACTGCTGCAGTTTTAGTGCTACCATTGTGTGGTGCACCCCCCCCCCCCCCCTCTTTGGGGGGAATCGTCGACATTGGGGGGGGGGGATTTCAAGGGGTGGGGGAGGTAGGATGGAGGCAGGACTCTGACCCAAAGTAACACCACCGCCACCGAAAACATTCTCAATCAAATGCAACCTCCAACGCACTCCGAATGTGGGTGTCGAAAGTGCCCACCAAAATGTTTTGCATGGCTGCCAAGCGAAACTCTACCTGGGGTTCGAGGGGGGGCTGGTTGGGGGGATGAACGGGATGGTGGCTACTTTGCTTTATTGTTCGGACGGTCACAAACTGGTGATTGGCAGGCAGGCAGTCAAGTGGAGAAACGGACAATGGACACACACAAGCGAGGCAGGTGGAGAAAGAGGGCATCTGCTTTTTTTTTTTAATGTACCCTGTTTTCCATTTGCTTCCTTGCTGTCTTCCCTGAGCAGCATTTCTGTTTCATCCATAGATCATTGCAATCACGAAGAGTTGCACTCACCCCAAGTACAGCATTGGAAGGGACCATTATTGCATCATGCACACTTGCATGGCCGGCTGTATTCACGAAAACTGCAGCAAAGCATGCAAGCATGGGTGCCCGGAACAAGCGCTCACCCAATTTTTTTTTCATAACCATACGTTTGGATTTCTGTTCACAGGGCCTGTTGTATTCTTGGGAAGCATGGGAGGCAGGTTATGACTGAACCAGAAGCAGCATTTGGGAACCGAATCAGATTGAATTGTTGTGCCTGCGGTGCGGTTGGGAGAATCACCACCCGGGTGCTCCGAATGAAGGGTTGGCTATGAGTATTGCGGGGCCTATTGTTGCAGCAGAATCATTCTCTACTGGTATTTGTGGCCATGCGGCAAGCAGGATGGAATGCAACAAAAGAGAAACTACAGCGACAACTCAAATGTGCAAAGTCTGGTTGGGAATTGCACCCCAGTTCAGTCCCAAAGTGCTGCAGGCACCGTAGGGGAGGCCCCCCCATGGGGTAGCAGGTGACACAATGTGTGGGATACATTTTTTGGGGGAATCGGGGGCAACCGGCTTCAGCAGAAATAGCCCAGTGGCATTTGGAATTTGATGCACCTTTGTGTGTTTTTGTGCGGGGCGGAATCCCAGCCCCGGACCACGGATGGGGTTGGACCTCACCCGCAAAAGCATCACTGACCTTCCCCATGGGTCTCTGCCAGGGACACCAACATCAGAGCACTGAAATAGCCGGCTGTGTCATGTGTTGACGAGTTGCAACTCACACCAAGATGGGATAAGGACCCGCACCACGTACCCACGGCACGCCTGTGTGCACGCCTTCTGTAACCAAACAATCACTTCGAATGTGAACTCTCACAATTGTCGTGGGAAAGAACCTTGACATGAGGTGCACCATGCGGGCAGACACAGACGAGCCTGCTGTTTATAAATTATGTGGTGGCGTGTGTGCATTCAGTGAGTACACAGTGCACAGTGCGGGTGCGGCGAACATGCCCTGTAAATTGCTGGTGCTTCATTTTACATTCGTTTGCCCTGATGATGATGGCACTGCATATAGCAGGCGGATTCACTGTATTCTATGTCTCAGGGGGAGCATATGACGCGGTGCGTGGCTTGTGGTGCACCTAAATACGCATACACGTGCTTCATGTCTTTTGTTTTTGATGGCCCATTGTGTGTTTTGTGGAAGCGATCCAACCTACCACAACTCACCACAACCCACCACAACTCACCACAACTCACCACAACCTACCACAACCCACCACAGCCCTTGCAATATTGTCCAACTCTCATCAAACCTGTTAGTTCGGAACAGAACCAACCAATCAGCACGTGGACCAGAACTGAGACATGAAACAGCATCAATCCCTGTAAACACCAATTGCATGTACCACAGGGCAGTCAGTATATTTGGTGGGATCCCACTCAGACACAGAATCTCCAGGGACGCTTTGAAGTGGGGAAGGGGGGGCAGGACAGGGTCTGAGAGCTAAGGGTTAGTGCACCAGAATTACCCCAAAATGTTTTCTCACTGTCAAATTTGATTGTCCCTGAGGACTTTTCTGTTGGACCTGCCAATCATTATTCGTTTACAGAAGAATCGTTCACACTGGGCTGGTTGCCACTAGTGCAACAATGCAAATTCGAAGTGGCACTCGCACAAAGCGATGGTGTCAACAGATCAATATACACCCCCATTTTTGTGAACACATACTCCGAATGACTGTTGAATGGCCCATTTTAGCTTCTTAATGTAGGTTACGGTTTTTTTGGATGGTAAGAGAATTATTCCCAACCTGTGGCGCCTGCAGCACACCCTTTGGTGTGAGAGTGTACCCGCCCCACCCCTGTCTGTGCCTCAGACTCAAATATTATTCTAATTCAATATTGTGTTTAATTGTGTTCCCACAAAAAATCAGGGATTCCTGCCATGTTCTGCCACGTTTCCCATGGTGGGCAACCCCCCCCCCCCCCAACACAGGGGTTAGAAACCCCTACCACACCACACAAGATGCTGGCAGCCCCCTCCCCCCCCAAAAAACCCCAGGTTTAAACCCCGTTTAAACCACAGTTTAGACCACACACGACTCCTCTCTTAGTCCGTATGTAGTTTCAGCATGCCACAGACCAAGCCTACCCGACTATGCACAGATGGGTCGCAGAATGTACTGCAGCATTGTGTTGCCTGCAGGGAGGTCCAGGGTCGGCCAGCAGAAGCAGAAGGGGGGGACGGGGGGACACGTCGATGCCACTCTAAACAGCAGATCCGAACGATACTTCATCCCACCCAAAGGGCACTGAAAACTGTCACAAGTCGCCATGGGTCCGTGCCAATTGACAATGTCAATTGACATAAAACAGATCCTCGTGGGGGCGGGGGGGTCGGGGTTGAAACCTACACACACTACTGCACTCGGCTTGTGCAATAGCATGCTCAGCTAGAGGTAAGTCCCTCTAGGCAGACATGAGAGCTACAATGGTTGGTTTCGGGAACCGAGAGGTGAGGGCATTTTGAGAAAGAAGGGGGGGCTGCCCAAAGGAACCAAGCATTGGAGACGAGGGTCAAGGGACAAGTTGCGTCTTTCTATGAGCTGAAATAAACGGTCATTGGCAAGGCAAGAGTGGCCAGAGGTGTGGAGTGATGACCGAATTATAGAGATGATTCTTGACAAGTAGGGAGATGGCAAGGAAGTGGAAGGAAGGGGGGCTGAGAAGGAAGGAGACAAGAGGGAAGGGATAAGGTAGGGAACGAGCACGACCGAGGGCATACTAGAGGATGTAGAAGTAAGAGAGGGATACTGCACTAAAGGAGGAGGAGGAGGATGTAGGGGTAGGGATAGAAGAGTGGGCACCAATATGGCTAGCGATGTAGATTGAGGGAATGCCATTCGTAACGTGCGCATGTAGTGCAAAACTTTTGTATGCCAGCAACTACACGAACCCTAGTTTGGCCCTTTTCCGTGATTGAATTTTTAGGGTGTAAAACGCCTTTAACCCTATTGATGACATGCAGTTTATATGAATTTGTGTGAAAAGCGGTGTAGAAAGAGTGTGTGGTCACAATTGAGGGGTTCAAGCCATGCAGCGTCCACACAGTTATTTTGCAACCATGTTTCTCCTCTCCGCTTCTTCACCCCGTGTGCTCTTTGGTAGAGGGAGGGTGGACTCGGATCACAGGGAATCACTCAATGATCAGTACATTCACTTCTCTCCGCTTTAAAATTCCCCAATATGGCAGGGTCACAATTGGGACAAATTGGCCTATATGTTTGGTTCAGATTGCTTCCATGATGACTATAAGCGAAATGTTGCACATGTTCGCAATTATTTGAGTGGTCTGGAAGATTGTCACCTTACAATCATAACCTCCACTTCCCCTATTTGGTTACACACTACACGGATAGCATGCCCATATGTTTGGTTGGTGGATCTTTGTTTGATGTCTAATTTTATCCAATATGCCGGCGAAGCCCAACAAGAATGTACAAATGTGCAAGGCTTCTATTGTGCAACGGTGGAGCACCTCTTTGCTTGCTTGGCAATGGAGGATCGTCCGCAATATGTGGATGGGATGTGCCACAGAGTTGCAGTTGCATGGCCATATGCAGATTTTCCGACACGACTTAGGTAAGTCCATTTTACTCTAACTCACCCTCGGCAATCTTCTAAGTCCAACACCTTACACTCTTGGTTTTTCATGTATGCTGATGAGAACGAGCTGTAACTCTGCAAGCAACATGAACTCTAGCCACCCATTACATGATCCAGGTCCTAGCAACCATGTGCACAGCACATACACCTGCAAATCCTTCATACGAGACATATCCACCATTGCGGCCTAACCCTCTTTCCTCCAGGAATATTTGGGCACTGCATGTCCACTGTGTGCAAACGCGGTAAATCGCATCAAAACAGAAACCCACCCAAAACCACCAAACACCTCTATTCAACATGGCAAAGCAGCAACATGAACAGGTGAAATATTCTGTGATATCCAACCTTGTACGTGAATGCACCTATGAACAATCAAATTAGGCACCCAAAGGACAACTATGCAATAGCATACATGTATACATGTTTCCATGTTCAAGTGGCAAGGGCCTGACTCAGATTTCTCACTAGAACAATATGCACACAGTTGGCAACAAACACCATCATCATTTTGTTCTTCCTCTGCGGAGGCTTCTTCCTTTGCTGACACGTACTCAGGTACGTAAGGGACCAAATTCACCTCCAGATGCAAATGTGGAGCGTTGTGGAGGTTCAGGTGGAGTTTGGTATGAGTATTTGTAAAGGCCACTTCCCAAGGATATGGGCACCAAGCTCTGATCACTCACTGTCCAAGCCAAGATCTGGATCTTCCTGGGCATCTTAGTGCAAGCTTCACCTCCCCCCCTTTTCTCTTCAGGGGACAGTCTACTCAGGGCCTGTTCTTTTTTTGGAGACATTCTGTGGTTTTCGACAATCCTACCTTGGCAAATGTAAGTCGAGCCATCATTGGGTACACTTGGGCTAGAAGGGGTGCGGTATATGGTGCATTCTCACTTCACCATGAGGGTACTGCATACAAAGTACGGGCCCCAAAGTGGTCATTCATATTCTGTTCCTGCAGAACCAGCCATTTGTCAGTGGTATCGAACCAAGAGGGTCATTTCTGGGGCAGAGCGATCGAGCGAGGAAGCAGGGAAATGTGGCACGGCAGGTGCGGTATGGCTGTGCGGGATGTGAGGAGTGACCGCAACGGGTTGTAGTAAGAGTATTGTGGTCGAAGCACGTGGTGTGGATGTGAAGGTCGGCCACAGCAGGTGGTAAAGTTTGAATGTGGGCTGTGCTCACAGCGAAGCAGTGCTCACAGCTAAGAGGGTGCAGGTGTGAAGTTTGGATACAGCAAGTGGTCAGGGGGGCCAAGGTGTGCCTTACTGTGACACCACTGCAATTTTTTTTTCGTTCACTGCCCCCCAAGACAGGCTGGTGATGCTGTCACGTCATATCGAGGTGAGGGTCTTTCTGTGTTGCTTTGAGCTCCTTTCTCATTTCTCGTTCAGTTGGCTAGCGGCAACGCAATGATGGTGGGCTGGCCCTTGGTGCCAAGGGCCGCACCACGCATTCTGAATTGCATCCTCAAAGGAGGCCGTACGTGGTTCACTGTTGGACAATGCAGTGGAGATGACCTGGCCAAAGAAATGTGGAAGGGGTCCTTACATTTACATCTGGATGCCCTTGAGGTGTTGATTGTGTGTTGGCGACCGTAGACGTATGGTTATGGACGTTTGTGTTGTCTCATGCCGTGTCTTATTGTGAACGTTCAGCACAGAGAGCCCCCCCCCGTCCCCTCCAAACCTCCAAACAGCTCAGGCCCGCCAAAAGCCAGGGATTTCTGAATAGCGCCCAGATTTCGACTATTCTCAGCGCGGATCTTTGAATCCTCCAAATTGTCCAAAATACCAGCCCCGTTACCCCTCCGCATTGTGTGTCTCAACAACTCTTTGCGGTGCCCCACGAGTCTCAAGACCTGCAGACCTGGTCCTGTGGTCCGGTGGCTTGGCCCCGAACTCGTCCATCATGTCCCGGACTGTGCGCCACTGCCCATGTGTCACTGACACCGTGGCACGTTGGGGACCTGCGGTGGCTGCCACTGCTCGCGAGTGAGCGCGGACACTCCACTGACTGCTTTGCGTAGGGCCCCCAGCGCCCCCAGTCAGGACCATGAATTAAATGGTTGTGGATGCATGTGTGCATTTGCGTGGGCATTGTGTGTGGAAACTTCACTGCGCCGGTATCGGGCTGGGTCTGTTGTGGATTATGTGGCTCCGAGTGCAGCGCGGGCCACTGACGGACTGGGTCTGTTGGGCTATGTGCCTGTCGGGTGTTGGACATTCCCCCATTCCCTCCCGTCCCCCCCAACTGTGCCACCGTCTCTGCCCCCCTGCCCGCAGGCCTATGCAGAGTGCGGCCACATCACCGAAGAGGAACTGGCCACGCACACCGCTGAGGTCTACGACCTCCTTGACGCCGTGCCACAGAGGGTCCCCGCACCCCCCGCAGATCCCCCCGTCCCCGACGCAAAGGCGACCACGTGGCCCAGGGACTCCGAGGCACCCCCGCAGCGCGTGCCTCGTTGGGCCGTCGACTACGTGCCCCCGGGGTACTCGTCGGTGCTGCGAGACCCTGCAACGTGGCGCGTCGCGTGGCTCGAAAGCGCCCCCACCCTCCCGCACGTCGTCACCAACGTCACCAACGAGGCGGAGGTCGACAAGCTGAGTCGGGCCGTGGGGAGGATTGCCAGGCAGTTCGCACTGGACGGCCGCGGGGTCCCCTACCGAGTGTCGGGCCGGGAGGCGCGCCTGCAGCCCCGGTCGCTGGAAGAGGCGTGCCTGGTCCGGCACGCGGTGTTCAAGGAGCTGCGGTTCGCAAACACGGAGTGGGGGCGGCGCGAGCTGGAGCGCTGGTCCGGACTGAGTGGCGGCGCGGTGCAACAGGGGGTCTCGGTGGACCCCAACCCCCGGGCCGCCCCGAAGAACGCGCGCTATTCGAAGAGGCGCCGCCGGGACCGCAACCGGGACGGCCCGGGCGGCTCCCCCGTCCGGGCGTAGTGCTGCGCAGTGTGGGTGCGGATACAATTGACAAATATAGGCGACCTGAAAATTGCTCTGCGGGGGGGGGGGGAGGGACATAGACGCCCGCCGAAGGAGGGGGGGGGGTTGGAGAAATGGGGTTCCGTGTCGGGCCCTTTGTTTTGTCTAAGAACGGACGTTGGCGCCGAAGGCGCAGAAACACAAATTTTGGCCCGAAAAAGTTTTTTCCACCAATAATTCCCCCCCCCCCACATTTGAGCAGTCAAAATGATCAGCGCGACGTGGGTATCATTTTGAGCCATACGCTGGGTTGACCCCCCCCCCCCCCCGGCACGGCAGGTCGGGCACCCCCGCCCTGAACCCCCCCCTCCCGTCACGGCGGCCAAGGAGGGAGGGGGGGGGTTGGGAAAATGGGCTTCCGTGTCATCCCCCCCCCCGCAGAGCAATTTTCTTCCCGCCATATACAAAGGGCCGCCACTCGGGGGGGGGGGGGGGATTCAACATCTTCATCCGTTGGGACACGGCCTCATAGGAGAAGGGTCTCGAGTCAGGGCGTCCTCACTTACCCCGGCCACGAGGCTGAACCACCTGACTGCCCGGTTCCAAGGCCACGGGGACTGGCAACGAAGGTGGCGGCGCTGTCGGTGTGCGTGCCGGCAGAGGGTGTGGACAGTGGCGGTGGGCTCAAGTTGTTTTGGTCGTGGCCTTCCATAGGCCTCGTTGGGGCTGCAAACCGCATGCCCCCGGCCGCCGGCGTCGACGTCCGGACACGCCGCAGCAGCAGCGAGACGAAGCGCGCGCGCGCGTGTGTGGCAGTAAGAGACGCTTCGGCAAAGTGTGGGCGGAGGAGCGGCAGGGGGCAGACTGGGCCACCGATCGGGTCATGGGCGTAGGTCATGCCACGGTGTTTCACGTCCCTTCACTATCAAAAGGCTCGGGTGCATCGGACAGGGAACGACATGCGCTTTGTCGCCGTCGAAGCGCAAGTTCCTTAACGTTGTGCTGGGACACGGTCTGTGGGTGTACCCCACAGGGTCCCCGTACAGCCAGTGGGCGTAGCAGTTGCGTACTTCCGTTGCAGATGGTCCGTTAGCACAAGCCCACTGGACTGAGGCTGGAGGGTCAGGATCAGTCTGGTCCGCACGGGAAGTCCCTTTGGAGCCCTTTGTTTTCTTCTTTTCCCCTTGAGGACCCTGAACCAACCCCCCCCCCCCCCCCCCCAACTCCGCACCGTTGGTTTTACTGGCGACCGCGATCAGTTGGCGTAGTTGTCCCCTTAGAATCTACACGAGGTCGCAGGATTGTGCCCCCTTGCCATTGTTCTTGTTTGCAGCCAAGCACCTTCACTCCCTTTCACTCCCAAAATCAAGTGGTCGGAATCTGACACCACAGCCACCCTACCCCAATCCATTCCCGCAAACCCACCACCAACGCATACACTTCCGCTGCATTTTTTGTTTGGCACAAATGCTGTGCCTGTTGTCGACGATAACGGTGCTTCATCCACCAGACCTACCACATCCTTTTGTACCGAGCCAAACAAAAGTCCCAATCAGCTTCAAACGGAATATAGGGAACATTTGGAAAATGACATGGGGTATTGTTTCATAGCTCAGTGGACATTGAGCCATTGCCACCAACAGAAACACCCCGCCAAAATTTTCCGTTGCACCCTCTGGATACGGGGGGCGTCCCTTCCCATGTATCTCAACCGCATGCATTAATTACTAACATATCTGCCGAGGAAACTCCAACAATACTTTTCTTCTTCTTATCCATGCTGAGCGGACACCCATGACCTCTTGGGTTTGTGCGAGGGGAGTGCGGGTCGTGGGTACTTGTCCAGCGCGCACCTTTGGCACTATTTCATTGGGAAACTGGCCTATTTTCCAAGCCAGCATAAACAGCAACACACCAAGATACGGCTCCGGCATTTGCGGTTCACACTTCCCAGTGTGCTCCTTCAACTCCTCCCAGGTTGCGACTCCTAAAAGGGGTTCCCACGGGTCCCTGAAGGGACATAAATCACGGATGCATGCAAATATATGGCCAAAACCCTTCAAACCAACGGTTGATTGGACTTCGCAGTACTGCTGGACTAATGGCTGGAATTGTCTATGGCGGGGACATTCAGTCTATCGGAACCGACCATTAATCCCCCCCTCAAACCAACGGCTGCCTCGGGTCCACTGTGAATGCCCCCCCATACCTACTCAATGCAATTTCTGGTACAACGCTCTCCATGTCTTTGGCAAAGTATGTTCAAAGCATGCATCAAACCCAGTAGATTTCAAACATCCCACACTCTGAAGCTCCGATCCCTCAAGGGGCGTTTGCAATGGTAATGAATTGTGTGCCTCGGTTTTGGTGACGCTGCATGACCGGGTAGTGGACAGTTCGACACAGGGGAGGATGTGGCAGAGAGCAGCGGCACCAGTGACACGGAAAGGAAATCTAAACCCCCAAGCAGTGGCTGGACACAACAGGCATTCCCTCTGATCAACAGCCTGGTTCAAGCATGTTCATGCATGCTGGTTTGTCCTCCACCATGTGGGCGTGGCTGAATATTGGGCAGATTCCTCTGTGGTGTCATCTGAAGAAGACAGTGTACCCTCTCTTTGCGAGGGGACGACCCGTGTTAGTGATACGAAATGACCCTGGTGTTGCACCAAAATGGAAGAGACACCAGATACTCGAGGATTTATCTTCGCAGCCTCGAGGTCCGGTATACTGAAGGCAAACAAAAAGCATTACCTGTGATCAACAGCCTGGAGGCGACGCATGAGCAGTGTGGACACAGATAAAATATAGATTTCTCTGAAGGCCCGCCATTCGGGGCGGGGGATTAGCATTCAACATCCACATTCCACAGCATGTACCCCCCCCCCCCTTGTCGTTCCCCACCCCTTGTTGTTCCCCGGGGGGGGGGAACCGTCACTTGGTCAACCCAAAATTTTTCCTTGCGGCTCATTGTGTTGTTGTGTGGGTGACTGTGTTGTCTGCTTGCGCCTGCCAAGCCTCCTACCAAGAAGGCAAAACCACCCCCAAGAGTGCTGCCCAAAGCATTCCAGTGCAAAGTGGAGAGCATGTGCAAGAGTTCAAGGTGAAGTGGAGCAGGACCAAGAAATTTTACATTTTACCGGTCAAGGAGTAGGTCTCCGTACATTGGCAGCCCTTTGAACGCATCCTATGCTGAATTCTTTCATTTTATCCTGCAATTTCTGTGCTTGCAAATGTGCGTGTACGGTGGTGGTGCGGTCCCCCAGGGAGGGGTGGGGGACCGTCACTTGGTGACCGTCCCCCAGGGGGTGGTGGGGGACCGTCTTCCCTGGGGTGGGGAACAACAAGGGGGGGGGGTACGAGCAGGGTCTCAGGTCAGGGCGTCCTCACTTGCCCGACCACGAGGCTGAGCAACCTGACTGTCCGGTTCCAAGGTTGAGCGGACTATCAACAGCTTCCAGGCCTCACCGTAGCACTGGTGAGCGGAAGACACTGTGGTCATGTATGCGTATGCGCCACAAAAGGTGGGCCACTTGTGCAGATTACTGTTGAGTCCTGCTCCCCTGTCGTGCTTTAGTAGGGCTGACGCGTGTCACGGCCTCGCGGTGCCTGGCCCACATGCCAAGGGGCACTGGTGCTGGGTTGGCACCTATGGAGTGGTCATTCTGGCCTTGTCCCTGCAGGCTCCTGTGGCCAGAAGCACACAGGTGCGTGCAGCAGGTGGGAGCAGCATGGGGGATGGAGGGTCGTCACACAGTAGGGGGGCCTTAGTGTGGCGTGGTGCTCTAGACTTGGTCAGTAGGCTTGGAGGCCTATTGCTGAGCCCACCAGGGAGATGTGGGCTGGGGCATCGCAGCTTCTAGGTTACAGGGCTATGCTGTCACGCCCAGGTGGGCACCCTGGGCGGGCCGCCTAGGCGGGCAGCCTGAGCAGGCCGCCTAGGTGGGCAGCCAGGGCAGGCAGCGTGAGCAGGCCGTCTAGGTGGGCAGCCAGGGCAGGCAGCCAGGGCGGGCACCCTGGGCGGGCAGCCAGGGTGGGCATCCTCGGCAGACACCCTAGGCGGGCCGCCTAGGCGGCCGCTAGGTGGGCCGCATAGGCAGGAAGCCTAGGCGTGCAGCCAGGGCGGGCATCCTAGGCAGGCAGCCCAGGTGGGCAGCCTAAGCGGGCTGCCTGGACGGGCATCAAGGGCGGGCAGCCTAGGCAGGCACCTGAGGTGGCCGGCCTAGGCGGGCAGCCTGGGCAAGTAGCCAGGGCGGGGAGCCTAGGCGGGCCGCCAGGGCAGGCAGCCACGGCGGGCCGCCTAGGCGGGCACCCTGGGCGGGCCGCCTAGGCGGGCAGCCAGGGCGGGCCCCTTAGGCGGGTAGCCTAGACGGGCTTCTAGGGTGGGCATCCTAAGCAGGCAACTAGGCGGGCCGCCCAGGCGGGCCGGCTTGGCGGGCGGCCTAGGCGGGCAGCCAGGGCGGGCGTCCAAGGCGGGCGGCCAAGGCGGGCAGCCTAGGTGGGCAGCTAGGGCGGGCAGCCTAGGCGGGCCGCCCAGGCGGGCAACCAGGGGGGGCCGCTTAGGCGGGCACCCAAGGCCAGCAACCTAGGCGGGTAGCCCGAGCAGGCTGCCAGGTTGGGCGCCCTTGGCGGCCTAGGCGGGCAACCTAGGCAGGCTGCCTCAGCGGGCAGCCTGGGTGGGCATCCTAGGCGGGCAGCCTAGCCGGGCAGCTTAGGTGGGCAGTCAGGGCGGGCAGCCCAGGCGGGCGGCCTAGGCGCGCAGCCCAGGCGGGCAGCCAGGGTGGGCAACTTAGGGCGGGCAACCTGAGCGGGCAGCCTAGGCGGCAGCCAGGCGGGCTGCGTAGGCGGGCAGCCTAGGCGGGCAGCCAGGGCGGGCCGCCTTTGGGGGCATCCACGGCGGGCAACCTAGGCGGGCAGCCTGAGCGGGCAGCCAAGGCGGGCATCCTACGCATGCAGTCTAAGCGTGTAACCTAGGCGGGCACCCTAGGCGGGCAGCCAAGGTGTGCCCCTTAGGCGGGTAGCCTAGGCAGGCACCTAGGACGGGCAACCTAGGCGGGCAGCCTGGGCAGGTAGCCAGGGCGGGCATCCTAGGTGGGCAACCTGAGCGGGCAGCCAAGGCGGGCATCCTAGACAGGCAGCCTAGGCGGGCAGCTAGGGCGGACAACCTAGGCGGGCAGCCTGGGGGGGGCACCTTGGGGGGGCCGCCTAGGTGGGCAGCTAGGGCGGGCACCCTAGGCGCGCAGCCAAGGCGGGCACCCACGGCGGGCCGCCTAGGCTGGCAGCCGAGGCGGGCCGCTTAGGCGGGTAACCTAGGCGGGCACCTAGGGGGGGCAACCTAGGCGGGTAGCCTAGGTGGGCGGCCTGGGCGGGCCGCCTAAGCAGGCTGCCTAGGCGAACAGCCAGGGCGGGCAGGGTGGGCAGCCTAAGCGGGCAACCTAGGCGGGCAGCCTAGGCGGGCGGCCTGGGCGGGCCGCCTAGGTTGGCGGCCTGGATGGGCCGCCTAGGCGGGCAGCCGAGGCGGGCCGCTTAGGCGGGTAGCCTAGGTGGGCACCCAGGGGGGACAGCCTAGGCGGGCGGCCCGGGCGGGCCGCCTAAGCGGGCTGCCCGGGCGAACCGCCAAGGCAGGCAGGGCGGGCAGCCTAAGCGGGCAACCTAGGCGGGCAGCTTGAGCGGGCAGCCAGGGTGGGTATCCTCAGCAGGCAGCCTAGGCGGGCAGCCTGGGTGGGCCACCTAGGCGGGCTCACAGAGTTACACAATCCACCATGGTCACCACGGAGCGACCACCACACCATGACCATAGGTGTACAGGTACAGCCATTGACCGGCCTTAACCATTACCCGACCGAACCTGGTGAGAAACAATGTGTACATCCATGATCTGTTTGTACTACATGTGAGTGGCGGATGAGCAACACATTGGGACTAAGTGTTGAAAGTGCCCATGGCGGGGCATTCCGTCAATGAGATACCGACCATCAACCCCCCTAGACAGGCTGCCTATGCGGGCAGCCAAGGCGGGCCGCCTAGGCTGGCACCTTCGCCGGCAGCTAGGGTGGGCAGCCCAGGCGGTCGGCCTAGGCTGGCATCCACGGCAAGTAGCCAGGGCGGGCAGCCTAGGCGGGCACCCTGTGCGGGCCGCCTAGGCGGGCAACCAGCCCGGGTAGCTTAGGTGGGTAGTCTAGGCGGGCAACCAAGGCGAGCAACCTAGGAGGCAGCCAGGGCGGGCAGCCTAGGCGGGCAGCTAGGGCGGGTCGGCTTGGCGGGCAGCCAGGGCGGGCGGCCTGGGCGGGCCGCTTGGCGGGCTGCTTAGGTGGACAGTTAGGGCGGGCAGCCTAGACGGGCACCCTGGGCGGGCTGCCTAGGTGGGTAGCCAGGGCAGGCAGCCTAGGCGGGAAGCCAAGGCGGGCACCCTAGGCTGGCAACCAGGGCGGGTCGCTTAGATTGGTAGCCTAGGCGGGCACTCAGCGCAGGCAACCTAGGCGGGCAGCCTTGGCGGGTAGCCTGGGCTGTCAGCAAGGGTGGGCAGGGCGGTCAGCCCAGGCGCGGCAACCTAGGCAGGCGGCCTAAGCAGGCAACCAGGGCGGGCATCCTAGGCAAGCAGCCTAGGCGGGCCGCCTGGGCGGGCAGCCTCGGGGGGCACCTTTGGAGGGGGGTAGGTGGGCAACCAGGGCAGGCAGCCAAGGCGGGCAGCCTAAGAGGGCAGCTAGGGCGGGCCGCTTAGGCGGGTAGCTTAGGCGGGCACTCAGGGCGGAGCCTAGGCGGGCAGCCTAAGCGGGTGGCCTGGGCGGGCAGCCTAAGCGGGCAGCCTAAGCGGGCAACCAAGTTGGGCATCCTAGGTAGGTAGCCTAGGCGGACGGCTTGAGCGGGCAGCCTGAGCGAACAGCTAGGGCGGGCAGGGCGAGCAGCGTAAGCGGGCACCGAGGGTGGGCCACCAAAGGTGTATTGTTGAACTGATTTGTTGCTTCGTCTTGTGTGATCCTAGGAATGCAGCCTAGGCGGGCAACCTAGGCATGCGGCCCGGGCGGGCCGCCTAGGCGGGTAGCCGAAGCGGGCAGCCCGGGCGGACAGCGGGGGGGGACACGGCGGGCAGCCTAGGCTGGCACCCAGGGCCGGCAACCTAGGCGGGCAGCCTGAGCGGGTAGCCAGGGCGGGCATCCTAGGCAAGCAGCCTAGGCCGGCGGCCTAGGCGCACAACCCACGCGGGTAGCCTGGGCGGGCAGCGAGGGCGGGCAGCCTAGTGGGGCACCTTGTGGTGGCCGCCTAGGTGGGCAGGCAACCACGGCGGGCAGGCGGCCAGGGCGGGAACCCTAGGCGCGCGGCCTAGGCGGGCACCCTGGGCGGGCCGCCCAGGCGCAGACAGGGTGGGCCGCTTAGGCAGGTAGCCTAGGCGGGCACTCAGGGTAGACAACCTAGGCGGGCAGCCTAGGCGGGCGGCCTGGGCGGGCCGGCTAGGCAGGCTGCCTAAGCGGGCAGCCCGGGCGAACAGCCAGGGCAGCTAGGGCGGGCAGCCTAAGCGGGCACCGAGGGGGCAACCTTGGCGGGCAGCCTAAGTGGGCAGCCGGGGTGGGCATCCTAGGCAGGCAGCCTAGGCGGGCAAACCGGGTGGGCCACCTAGACGGACACACGGAGTTACACAATCCACAATGGTCACCACGGAGCGACCACCACACCACGACTACAAGGGCACGGGTACAGCCATCGACTGGCCTTAACTGCTACCCGACCGAACCTGGTGAGAAACAATGTGTACATCCATGATCTGTTTGTACTGCATGTGAGTGGCGCCACCGGTCAGCCCTAATTACCGGATGAGCAACACATTGGGACTAAGGGTTGAAAGTGCGTGTGGTGGGGGTATTCCGTCAATGAGATACCGACCATCAACCCCCCTAGACAGGCCGCCTATGCGGGCAGCCAAGGCGGGCCGCCTAGGCTGGCACCTTCGCCGGCAGCTAGGGCGGGCAGCCTAGGCGGGCACCCTGGGCAGGCCGCCTAGGCGGGCAGCCAGCCCGGGCAGCTTAGGCGGTAGTCCAGGCGGGCAACTAGGGCGGGCAACCTAGGCGGGCAACCAGGGTGGGCATCCTAGGAAGGCAGCCTAGGCGGGCAGCCAAGGCGGGCCGCCTAGGCTGGCACCTTCGCCGGCAGCTAGGGCGGGCAGCCTAGGCGGGCACCCTGGGCGGGCCGCCTAGGCGGGCAGCCAGCCCGGGCAGCTTAGGCGGTAGTCCAGGCGGGCAACTGCCTGACTAGCTTTGGCCTTTTGCGTGCTGGCTCCAATGGTGCGTCAGTGCTGCTGGTGTCATCGGACACTGATGCCGAAAAATTGGGATCGTCTACAGCTGAATCACTGGTGGTTGCATCAGACCTCACCATGTATGTGGGGCACCGTTACTGGAGGACGATGAAGAGGATGCAGGGGAGAAGGAGGAGCATGAGGACAATGAGGAGGAGGAGGAGGCAGACAAAATGGGCGGCAATACAAGGCTCGTCGGTGGCACCTGAGACTTGATGCACAGTCGGGCATCCAGGGGGGGCAACCTAGGCTGGCAACCTGAGCGGGCAGCAAGGGCGGGCATCCTACGCATGCAGTGTAAACGGGCAGCCTAGGCGGGCACCCTAGGCGGACCACCTAGGCAGGCAGCTAGGGTGGGCCCCGTAGGCTGGTAGCCTAGGGGGACATCCGGGGCGGGCAACCTAGGCGGGCATCCTGAGCGGGTAGCCAGGGAGGGCGGCCTAGGCTGACAGCCTAGGCGGGCACCCTAGGTGGGATGCTTGGACGGACAGCGAGCGCGGGCAGCCTAGGTAGGCACCCTGGGCGAGCGGCCTAGGCGGCCTGCCAAGGCGGGCTGCCGAGGCGGGCAGCCAAGGCGGGCAGCTTAGGCGGGTAGCCTAGGCGGGCACCCAGGGCGGGCAACCTAGGCGGGCAGCCTGAGCGGGCAGCCAGGGAGGGAATCCTAGGCAGGCAGCCTAGGCTAGCAGCCTGGGTAGTCTGCCTGGATGAGCCGGCTTGGCGGGCGGCCTAGGAGGGCAGCTAGAGCGGACAACCTAGGCGGGCAGCCTCGAGGGGCGGCCTGAGCGGGCAGCTTAGGTGGGCAGCTAGGGCGGGCAGCCTAGGTGGGCACCCTAGGCGGGCCGCCTAGGTGGGTAGCCAAGGCGGGCACCCGGGGCGGGCAACCTAGGCGGGTGGCCTCAGTGGGCCGCCTAGGCAGGCAACCTAAGCGGGCAGCCAGGGCGGGCAGCTAGGGCGGGCAACCTAGGCGGGCAGCCAGGGTGGGCATCCTAGGAAGGCAGCCTAGGCGGGCAGCCAGGGCGGGTCGGCTTCGCGCGCAGCCAAGGCAGGCGGCTTAGGCAGGCAGCTCAGGTGGGTTGCCGGCCCTGGGTGCTCGCCTAGGCTGCCCGCCCTGCCCGCCCTGGCTGCCCGCCTGGGTTGCCCGCCTAGGTTGCCCGCCTAGGCTGCCCGCCTAGGCGGCCCACCTAGGCGGCCCGCCCAGGGTGCCCACCTAGGCTGCCCGCCTAGGCTGGCTCCCGAGGCTGCCCGCCTAGGTTGTCCGCCCTGGCTGCCGGCCTAGGGCGCCCGCCAAGCCGGCTCATCCCGGCGGCCCGCCCTGGCTGCCTGGATGCCTGCCCTAGCTGCCTAGGCTGTATGCTTGGCTGCCAACCTAGGCTGTATGCTTGGCTGCCAGCCCAGGCTGCCTGCCTAGGATGCCTGCCCTGGCTGCCGGCTCAGGCTGCCCGCCTAGGTTGCCCGCCCTAGGTGCCCGCCTAGGCTACCCGCCTAAGCTGCCCGCCTTGGCTACCCGCCCAGGCAGCCCGCCTAGGCCGCCCGCCTTGGCGACTTGCCTTGGCTGCCCGCCTAGGCCCCCCGCCCAGGTTGCCTGCCTAGGCTGCCCGCCCTCGCTGACCGTCTAGGAAGCCCGCCTAGGGTGCCCGCCTAGGCTGCCAGCCTAGGCCGCCCGCCCTGCCGCCCGCCCTAGCAGCCGGCTAAGCTGCCCGCCTAGGCTGCCTGCCTAGGATGCCCGTCATGGCTGCCCACCCAAGCGGGCCGCCTAGGTTGCCCTAGGTGCCCGCCTAGGCTACCCGCCTAAGGGGCCCACCTTGGCTGCACACCTAAGCGGCCCGCCTAGGCTGCCCGTTTAGACTACATGTGTAGGATGCCCGCCTTGGCTGCCCGCTTAGGCTACCCGCCTAGGTTGCCTACCCCGGGGCCCCCCACACGCCGCCCGCTCTGGTTGCCCGCCTACGCAGCCTGCCTGGCTGCCACCAAGGTTGCCCGCCCAGGCGCCTAGGCGGGCAGCCTAAGAGGGCACCGTGGGCGGGTAGACAGGGCGGGCCACTGAGGCGGGTAGCCCAGGCGGCCCGCCTTGGCTGCCCGCCTAGGATGCTCGCCTAGGTTGCCTGCCCTGGGTGACCGCTTGGGCTACCCGCCTAAGTGGCCCGCCCTGTCTGCCCGCCCACGGTGCCCGCTTAGGCTGCCCGCCCATGCTTCCCGCTCAAGCTGCCCGCCTAGGTTGCCCGCCTTGGGTGCCCGCCTAGGCTACCCGCCTACGCGGCCCGCCCTGGCTGCCCGCCTAGGGTGCTCGCCTAGGCTGCCCGCCCTAGCTGCCCGCCTAGACTGAATGCGTAGGATGCCCGCCCTGGCTGCCCGCCGAGACTGAATTCGTAGGATGCCCGCACTGACTGCCCGCTCAGGCTGCCCACCTAGGTTGCCCACCCAGGGTGCCCGCACAGGTTGCCTGCCATTGGTTGCATGCAATGGCTGCCCGCCTACACAGCCCACCCAAGCGGCCCGCAATGGCTGCCCGCCTAGGCTGTCCGCCCAAGCTGTTGGCCCAGCTTGCCTGCTTAGGCTGCCCGCCTAGGCTGCCCGCCCAGGTTGCCCGCCTAAGCGGCCTGCCCCGGGTGCCCGCCTAGGCTACCCGCCTAAGCCGCCCGCCCCGGCTGCCCACCTAGGCAACCCGCCCGGGGTGCCCGACTTGGCTGCCCGCCCAGGCTGCCTGTCTTGGCTTCCCGCCCTCGGTGCCCACCCACGTAGGCAGCCCGCCCATGGTGCCTGCCTAGCCTACCCGCTAAAGCTGCTGCCCTAGGCTGCCCGCCTAGGCTGTCCGCCCTGGCCCCGCCTAGGCAGCCCGCCAAGCCGGCCCGCCCAGGCGGCCCGCCCTGGTTGCCCGCGTAGGCTACCTGCCTAGGATGCCCGCCCTGGCTGCCCGCTCAGGCTGCCCGCCTAGGTTGCCGGCCCTGCCTGCTCGCCTAGGCTCCCCGCCCTGCCACTCGCCATGGCTGTCTGCCCTGGCTGCCTGCCAAAGCGGCCCGCCCAGGCCGCCCGCCTAGCCCCGGTGTCCAAAATAGCACAGTGACCCGTGCAAAGATCCCCTGCCCAAAGCTGCAGCACATCATTCGAGGTCTGGTAACACAATACGCTGTGCTCAGCTTCTGTGGCAGTGGCTGTGAGCTACGACAGACGGGAGGGCAAGTCCAGGGCGGAGCACTGGACAACAGAAGAAAGCCTCATACAAATATGCAGATGCACCAGAGTGGGGGGAAGACCGGTCCAGAGGCGACCGACCGTGGAAGCGACTGACAAAAATCTGCAGGCGCATATTTTGGCCCTGAAATATTTTGCTGAACATATTTTAGTCTGCACATATTTTGACCCCCCCCCGTACCTAGTGCACAGTGAAACGACAGACATGCATGCTCACAGACGGCTTCATGCCAGAACAGCACACTGTGCACAACCAGAACTCACAGGAGGTCGCACACAGACCCCCAACATATGGCCGACAAGGCGCATCCCTGCCCCCGGGACCCCCCTTCAAGGTTGGGTGGTATCTGCGCACCTGGATCCAGAGATGGGACGTAGTCAAGCACGGCGGCAGTGGAGGCACGGCGGCAGCGGAGTAGAGAATCCAACCCTTGATTTTTTTTTTCTCTCAAGGGATGATGTATCGGCCATTTAGTGTGCGTGCCGCTTTGGCGGTTTTAGTGTGCATTTTATCCGTCGGGGCTGCCTCCGTTGTGACCAAGCTCACGGAAGACGTGAAAGCCACTCCCGGAAATCAACGGTGGGCGTTGCTGATCGCGGGTTCCAGAGGCTGGGGTAATTATCGCCATCAAGCAGACGTCTGCCATGCGTACCACACCCTGCGTCGAGGGGGTGTACCGAAGGAGCAGATCATCGTGATGATGGCGGATGACATCGCAAACAGTACGCACAATCCGCAAAAGGGAGTCATTATTAATCGTCCTGGCGGACCGAACGTGTACCCGGGGGTGGTCATGGACTACACTGGGACGCAGGTCACTGCCAAAAATATGCTGCGGGTGCTCGCAGGCGATGCAGAGGCGATGCAAGGCATCGGCAGTGGAAAGGTGCTGGCGACCGGTCCCGGGGACATGGTATTCGTGTATTATGCAGACCACGGAGGCACTTTGGTGCTGGGTACGCCATCAGGCCCCTTCCTGAGAGCTCACGACTTGGTCGACACTCTCAAGGCCAAAGCTGCCAAGTCCGGCTTCCGCAAGATGACGTTGTACGTGGAAGCCTGCGAGTCCGGAAGCATCTTCAGCGGCCTGCTCCCTGGCAATTTGAGTATCTACGTGACCACCGCAGCCAACCAGACAGAATCAAGTTGGGCCACCTACTGCCCCCCGCACAGCGGTCCCCTGAACGTCTGCTTGGGCGATCTGTACAGTGTGTCTTGGCTAGAGAATGCGGATGTGGTCGATCCTCGGGAGACTTTGGAAGCGCAGTACGAAGCGGTGAAGGCCCGGACGGCCGACCGCCCCAAAGAAGGCATTCGCGGATCCCACGTGATGCAGTGGGGGCAGTTGAACTACACCGATGAATCCATCGGGGATTTCACGGGTTACGAAGAGAACAGGTGTCCTTTACGTCCCTCTGGTGTCCCTCCACTGTCGCCCGCTGTCTGCCACCCTCCCCCCCAAATCGACGGCCGAATTCGGCCGACTTCGCAGATTTGTTCTGCCGGAATGTTGGGTTTCTGAGTTGCGCCGATTTGTTCTGCCGATTCTGTTCTGCTCATTCGTTGGGTTTCTGGGATTTTGCTGATTCGTCCTGACGATTGGTTGGGGTTTTCTGGGACACCTGACTCGTGCTTTACTGGCAGGAGGCGTCACTCTGAGATGTGCATCATTTACTGTGCGACACTGGATAATTCGTGTCCTTTTATATCCGTTGTTTCAGATTGACACCATGAAGCGTGTTTACTGTCCACAAAAAGACGTGTATCTAGTCCCCCACTTCATTGTCCCCCACTGATCAAACTCTTCTGCGGGACTAGTACCCTGATGCTGGTCAGGGTGCAGTTTGCGACTTGTGTCTTTGTGCTGCACGCCTCAGTTCGTGCTTCAGCCGCCGTTCTTCAGGGCCCTTGTCATCAGCCCACCACTCAGTAGATTGTGGGCTGCAGGTGCCTTTATCTTCTTGTGGCAGCCTTTGTTTCCGCATTTTCCCATCAAATTGACCACCCCAAGGCCAATGATGCTGTAATGGGAAGCCTGTGTACATTCGTCCTCTTCAGGCAGGCTTTGTTGGTGCATGAAAAAACATGGTCTCATCAGATTGACTGCTGCAGGATATGTGACAAAAATTGTTTAAGTCCGAATTAAACCATCATTCTGAACATGCTAATGCATTTACCACTAGAGTAATGACTGCAGTTGGCATGCTAATGCTCAAGGACCGTGTACAGACCGAGGGATGAAAATTGTTTTCGAAAATTGAGAGACATTTTCGGTTTCCACATAACTGCACAACAACCAAAAGGAAGGTGGGTTTGGGGCCTGGAACCGGGATCCAGGTCACTGGGAAGCTGTTTTGCCGAAAAATCGGTCCGCCAATTTGTTCCACCGATTTGTTGGAATTTCTTCGCCGATTTGGGGGGGGGGGGGTTGCGTGTCTGCCCTCTGCATCCCTCTTCTCTCATGTGTAGAGAAGAGCGTCGAAGCTCCATGCAGTCGGCACGCGGCAACGTCCGGCAGCACGACGCCGATTTGTTGCAGGATTTCTACAAATACACACAGACGGATGATGAAGATGTCCGGTCTGCTGCGCTCCGCGATTTGTACACAGCGCTGGGCCACCGAATATGGATTGAGGACGCGGCAGTGGCAGTTGTTAAGGCGTTGGTTCCGGCATCAAGGCACCGAGCGATGCTGCACCAAACACGCCAGGCAGGGCCTTCTGTGGACGATCGGCTCTGCTTCTCTGACAGCCTTAGTGCCTGGGAGCAGTGCGTCGGCAGTGCATCGCAGTACAGTATGCGCTACGCCAAGGTGTTCGCCAACCTGTGCAATGAAGGGGTGAGTGCCAAGCAGGTGGTGCAGGCATTGCAACAGTTGTGCCAGCCGCCTCGGGGGCCTGGTCACAGCGTCTAGTGCCTCGGTGCAGATCCACCCTGGGATTGATGAATGGAGCAATGAATAGTGGTGTGCCGGGGACGACCACATCCCGTGGCCACACTGTGAAGTTTGAGGTTCGAGGATAAATGGGAATGCCGTGCACGCAGTGCGCACGCTGTGCGCACGCAGTGCAAAGTTTTGTATGTCGGCAAATACTCGAACCCTAGTTTTGGCCCCTTGGGGGAGCACCTGACGCGGCACGTGCGCGGCGTGGAGATTCGGCCTTCCGGCCCACCCAAGCACCCACAGTTCCTACCCCGGGGGCCCATCATCTAGGGACTTTTGGCCTGATCCGTGATACTCTTGAGTAAGAAATATCGTTTGTTGTTGTCCATTGAACATCCGCGCTAGATTGGGCAAGACAATGCGCGTAAGAAACGTCGTTTGTTGCTCTTTGAAGATCCCGCCCTCGAAGCTCTGCCCCGGCACGAGGTAGCGGTTGGTGTGGGGCGAAACTTGTCGTTGGGCTGTGATACTGTCGGACCCCAGCGCTCGTTCTCGTGGTGTACATCGCTGTTAAGATCCCGTGGGTATGACGGCTATCGCAATATTTGGAGGGGGCAATGGGACCACCCTTCACAAATCTATTCGCATCTTGTTGTACCTCACCCAGTTTTGTATTCGGCGCCAGGTTTGCTACCCCTTGTATGGCCCTTGGCCCCATGTGCCACCTCATGTGTTGGTTGTTTTCTTGTGGGCTTTGCTGCTTTGCTGTGCTAGCAGACAGGTGGCAGGTGATCTTGGGTGAGTTTCCCAGCAGGTGCACGCAGTGCAACAACTTGGCCAATGATGGCGAACAGCAGCCCATGCTTTGTGCTGGTTCCTTTAAGAGTTGGGCCCACTGTCACGCCCAACAAGAGGTCCCAAACAATGCACACGGCCGCCGGGAGGGAGTGCGAAACGACGGGGCTGGATCCGGTGTGACATGGTGCCCCGCGCACAAAACAATTACAGTACCACATCGCCGCTGCTCAGGGTGCTTCGAGGTTTGCTTCTGCCCTGCCGGGGCCCACCGACTGCCTCCGGCAGGCCCACAGCATGCGGCAGGCATGCGTGGGCAACACGACCTCGCTCTCCGACAGGAAGGGCCCCGAAAGTTGCGGTTAACGCCCCCCACCCCTTCCGCTTTTCGTGGAATGTGCCACAGTCGTCTATTCTTGTCTCTTTTGAGCCTGCTGTTGGCGACACCTGCCGGCATTGCTGTTGGAAATCCCCACAGATATTGCTGCCGATAGTCCATACTGCCATACTTTGCTCAGCGCCTCAGAGGATTTGCTTGGGTTCAAGTCTTTCTGCCTCTGACCAATATTTATCGCATGAAAATTTCACGTGTGTGTGTTCACGTGTGTGGCGTGACGTCATCATTCAAATAGTTCATGTCTCGACGACAGTCTCTCGGTTCTTTCGCGTGTTTTGTACAGCTAGAACAGCCACGGTCCACGACTGGGCACAGGCACAGTCCAAAAAGGTCCCATGAGGCCCGCAGCACTTACACTCCCACTGGCGTGCCGGCCTTTGTACATATATCTCTTTGAATTTTCCTTGTTCTGCTGCTGCTCTTCAGCCGTTGCAGCATTGTTATGTGCTGTGGTCATTTAGTACCCTCCCCATTCCCCAACAGCCATTGTGCCAAATGATAGGTCACAAAACCTTTTTGGGCAAGGACGTGCTGCAAGAACACACCTGAACACCAAAGCATGTGGCCATGCTATCATGACAGAGTCTATTGCTGTTCTGCTTCCCTGATTGGGGCCCGGCGGTAGGCAATGCTATTCGGCCATTGGTATACTCCAGAACTAGTGGCTTATACTATCAACAGATCGCCTGTTCATCAGCAGTACGATGACTAGGCAATGAACTCTGGGTGGCAACAAAGTGTGGGAGGGTCGCGTGCCAAGTGGGACGTCAGTTTACGTTTGGAATAGTCACTGAGAATTGCGTTCTCCTCAGTGTGTGAGGTCGTAGGGGCAGCGCCGTGCTCGTAGACGTGTCTGAAAAGCCGGCCGTATGCTTGCCCACAGTCGAATGCTAAGCAGTCAACTCAGGCTGATTTGGGGAGGGTCAAATATGGGTGGGCAGGGAAAGTGTAAGTGCGGTTGCCGGTCTGCACTTTTTCTCATGCGATGGGTCCGCGTTGGCGGTCGGATGCGGTGCAGTGTCTTGCCTTTGGGGCCCGACATACTCCCCCAATAATACTTGCTTTCTCATTCTCCAGTCTGATCTGCGTCGGGTATTTCAATGTCCACGTGTGCGGCTGTGTGTAAGTACATGATGCAGCAGCAGCAGGAAAGGCTTATGTGGTACAGTCCACCTCAACATCTTGCAGTGATTCATGTGCCTCTCTACCCATGCGCTTGAGATTCCATTGGACTGGCTGCTGGCTGCGGCCATTCTGGCCCCCCTCTTCAGTTTTTAAGCAGAGATATTCAAGAAGAAACCGGATTGTTATGGTAGATTGGCACAGATGGGTTGCTAGGTGCTTCCAGGCCCATACGCCATGGGGTCTGAGGGGACCAGCTGCAGGTGGCAGTGCCTTACGGGACAAGCTGTGATGTGTACCCGTTGGGGACTCAGCTGAGCACAACTGAGAAAACAGTGAATATGGCCATACGACTCTATATGTGCTATGTACGCATGCCCGCAGATCCCAGCAATCCTCAAACTCGCACTTTTTGACAAACAAGTTTTGAATTCCACCTAATGCCACAAGCTAACTGGATGAAATGATTGCCCTTATTGCATCAGCGAATCGCATAGGATAATTGCATGACCGAATGGTGTGACCTGATTGCATGACTTAATTACATGACTTGAATTGATTGAGCTAATCATGGGTTATCAATTTTGGTGGGTTTCACACACACTACTATTTTGGGCAAACCCCCTAGTTTTTTTCAATTTCAATTTCAATTACTTTGACATTAGCAAAAAATGACAATATGCATATCAGCGAAAAGGTCCCCCCCTTTTGAAGCAGCAAAGGTGGTTGGGTGGTCAGATTGTCTAATTTTGACAATCGGTTACATTTGTTGTGGACATCTCTTTCTGTGTCTCTCATCCCTTGTGCAATCATGAAATGCCACAGGCATTTGTGTTTCACCATTGATCTCACTGCATCCATCGTTGCAAGCACAATGCACTGCCTTCTTTTTTTGTGGGAGACATATGTTATCGCATGCCAGTACAACGGGTACCCCTTTGATGTTTTTGGGGCTCGCATGGGTGTGGCCACATTGGCACTCTTCTTGGTTGCCAAGGATGCCTTAGGCACCCTCTCCATGCAATTTGGCCTCCTTTATGGACTTTGTGTTGGTAGTGCTGCGAGCTTTTTTTTTTTTAGGGGGGATGCGCATGATACCACATTAATTCGGGTCCAGGATGTTGCGAGGGTGTTGAAGTGGACCTTCCTAGAAACCAATTGCTTAAGGGGGAAGCACCTCACCACAATGTAGGCTTTATGCCTAATGTCACCCATAGCCCCTACTAGGAGGGGGGCTGTTTCCTCAATTTCATAAGCAATGCAGCCACGGCCCCACATAGACTGCATGCTTTGACCGCTTGCCATGGATCACAAATCATGCCTAGTGGCTAGGCATGGCCCCATACCCCTACATTGCATGTTTCCACCTATCCCTCATGCCATCCTTTGTGACTCCAACGAGGGCTGATCTCTAAGGGCTATGCATGGCCCCGTACCCCCACAACAACTGTCGGTTAGGAAGACATGCGATCAATTTAAGATGGCACGGGAGGCTGTCGGCGCCACAATCCTCACGACCCACTAGCACATGTCAAAGCTACCACCTTGCCTGTTTGGTAGATTGCCACCGGCTAAGATGCGTACTCTTCCTTGTTGCTAATTTGGTTGGGGGTCGTTACAAATTGCAGCAAGGTTGCACCACATGATTTGTTCTCTTGTACTTCTTGCTGTTTCCACAACGGGAATGCCAACAGAGCTTGAGGTCGAATCAAAAGGTGAAGTTTTTGGGTACGGCGCCCAGCTACGGGAACGGAGTGCGGCATGAGTACCATGCCTTGCTTAGGGCCGGCAAGCTCTAGGGGCAGCTCACCATGCCACCGGGCGACCCGCTAGCACGCGTTGTTGCCTCCACAAGCGTTTTTGCGTCGTATACCAAGCCGCACTCCCATACAGCCCAACCCAATTGGACCGATGCCGTCCTACGCCAGCAAGTGTAGTACACCCCAACACTCGCCAAACGGTGTAAATGTGCCGCATCGCCTGACCTCCGAGGTTCACTATGCAGGGCCCTACACACCCTGCGGTAGCCACTTGGGTAGATACCAAGGCGTGGATATTGCATTATTTGGATAGCCACCTTTGGCACTCCCTGGGCTACCCCACTACTCAGCAAGTGTCACGGTACCTAGCCCAACCATGGTACTGAAGCTGAATTATATGTGTATATATTTGTGCATATAATTAGTGCTGTAGGACACCCTCGACCTCCTCCGCCAACAACATACCTCCATCATGGCGCTCAAGTGGGCGGCGCAACGCATCCGGCCTTTAGTGTTGGCGCAACAGCACCACATAAACTAGACGGAGCCATCACTTGAGGCACTACCCCTCACCGAAAAGAATTTGCCAATAGAGGCCCGGTGTCCAAGGGAAACGGCGTGATGGGCATCCGGGCGACTCAGAGTCACCTAGTAAACATTGCATTATCATCACCTCTGTGTTTTTGCTGATTAGGCAGCCCACAGCGTGGCAGTCGCCTACCGCATCAAAGAGCATCATGATGTGCGCTATGTGAGCTATGGGTTAGTGCGTGTGCCCCAATCTTGCCAAGGGTCCAGTGTATCATATGAGTCCGATGCCCGCTTTCCAAGAAGTGTCTCGAGTACTCTGCTTAGCACAAGTGTGAGTCGGCCCCCCAAAAGATGATCTTGACGGTGATGAAGAAGAATTATCATGGGAGGAAGCAAAATAACTGTCCCGCCTAGTCTTTCCGTGTCCCGAACATTTACAGAAGTTTCCTCGCCGTTGCCAATCACCGTAATGCGCGACATGCACATGTTGTCCTTATTGTACATATCTTTGAATTAAGTTGCCATGGTGTTCAACCATTGTAATTGTTGCTTTGTGCCTACTACGTCCCTGCCTAAGATATGTTGCTATTTGACGGTGGAAGATGTATCCCCCCTAATTCACAATTGCGTGCCAACCATTTTGCCTTTTTTTTTTGTGCAAGTTCGCGGGTCTGCAGCCCATCTTTGGTGTCGAGAACCCCCGCTCCCCTTTTTTTTTGGACCCCCCAAATTAGGGGAAATAGCATTGTGTCCGAAATTATTTAAGCCGATGACCCCCGGAGCTGATTGGGTAGCATTGGTCCCACCATTGTTGTAGAGATGGTGCAACCTTGAACCAATCACCACACGCAAAAGGCACAATGGTGGAGTGTTCACGCAACAGGTTACAAGGTATGACCCAAAAGGCTGGGTGAGCAACCAAAACAAGCTTCATGCTACGACCTACTTTGGCCGCGGCATCAGATGACCATAAAACATCCTTGGGAACATGGAGCCCCTGCCCAATGTGATGAAGGTGCTGAGGAATCACAAGGACAAGTTGAGGATCGCAAAAAAGAAGCCCGCCAAGTAAGTAAGAAGGTGCCTAGAGCTTGGTGATCACGGTATGGAG
The DNA here is from genome assembly GCA_964036045.1 of Eutreptiella sp. 'Long Island Sound 2002'. Classification (NCBI taxonomy): domain Eukaryota; phylum Euglenozoa; class Euglenophyceae; order Eutreptiales; family Eutreptiaceae; genus Eutreptiella; species Eutreptiella sp. 'Long Island Sound 2002'. Next base: position 72,502,840 of record OZ038386.1, read on the forward strand.
GTCAGTCCTATTTGGTCCTTCAATATGTTGTTTACCATGCTCCCATGCTTGATGATAGTGGAACGGGAAAACCAACACACTACAATACACAAGAATACATTATTTTTTTGGACCATGGTGGAGATTCCAAATATTTGTGCTTTGGTGTCCGGATTTCCTTGAGGCCAAATAGTTCCACCGTGTGTGTGCCATCTCGTGCCCATAAGATTTTTTGCCCATCACAGCATTTGTTCTTTGTAATACTTTGGAGTGCAAGTCATTTTGTAATGTTGCCCATGTCCAAACATCCACCCTGAACCCCCCAAAGGAAAGTATCTCTCGGAGACATTCAGAATATGCCAACGCACAGCGTTTTGGCACTTTTTGGGAAATTTTGCAAGTTTCGCTTTGATGTGTGGAAGTAAGGACCCCCCCCCCATTTTGAGGGTTTTGGAAGTTTTGGAAGGTATTTAGATGGGTAGGGTGGGTTTTGGGGCCTAGTAAGGGGTCAGAAGGACTAAAAACAGGGCATGACATCATCCAATGCAGATTGCTAAAAACAGGCAAATCTGGGACAAAATTGGTGATGGGAGCCATGATTCACCCCTAAAATTGACTGTGAATGATGAAAATGAGCAAAAGGAAGGGGAATGTTTCCAAATTCCACGGTATTGGAGGGGGGGGCAAAGGGTAGGGATGGGCTATTTTTAGGGGTAAGGTGGCTATTTTTTACCACCCTGGGTAGGATACTATCAACAGTGATGTCCTACCCCGTTTTTTTCCATGATTTTACCCTCGTACAGCTCTCCCACTGTCCCAACCTTCTCCGACACATAATTTTTTGAACTTCCCACCCCCAAAATAGGGAGGGTACCTCTACCCCCCAAAAGCGCACCCGGAAATGGAGGTAGGGGTGCAGTGCAGTCTTGTCTGAAACCTGAGCAGAACAGGCAAAACCCATACTGTCAATGGTAACAGCCAATTTTCGGAAAAATATGGTTCCGGACTCCCCCTCCCCCCTAACCCATGCACCTCCGAAAAAGCCCCTTTCAAGGGCTTTCCGAATATATCTCACATACTCCTACCTACGGGACACTCGGTGGATACAAATGAGGCGACAATGGCTCCAACACCCGAAAACGCTCCGTGTCGGCACAATCATTACCATCCCCGAGAGATATTGTCATGGTACCAACACATCCCCCCTGAAAGAGGGAACCAAAGAGGGATTCTCAGGCGTAGCACCCGTATACTGCGCACATTGGCTTGCGCCAAGAGCTCACACACCCAGTTTAGGGGGTATTGCTTGCATCTGAGCGGTCACATTGATGTAGGATATGTCCCCTGATGTGTAGCTGGTGTTTGCTGTCATGCACAACTCACTCTGTTGGCCGTGTTTTACCCATTGGTGTTGGCGATGATGCACTACGGATTGGTTTCCCATTGTTATTTTGCATTGCACTGTGCTGCCTATCTATCAAGGTGGTGATCTTGTTGTTGTGGTTGTTTTCGTTGTTGTTGTTGTTGTTATTGTTGTTATTGTTGTTATTGTTGTTGTTGCTGCTGCTGCTGCTGCTGCTGTTGCTCTTGTTGCTGCTGTTATTGTTGTCGCTGCTGCTGCTGCTCTTATTGTTGTTATTGTTGCTGCTGCTGCTGCTGTTGTTGTTGTTGTTGTTGTTGTTGTTGTTGTTGTTGTTGTTGTTGTTGTTGTTGTTGCTGCTGCTGCTGCTGTTGTTGCCGCTACAGCGCAATGTCTCTTTCATAGTTCCCTGCCGGTGTGACAGTTAGGTACACCCAAACAACTCACTTTGCAGGTCCTGTTTTTGACAGTTGGTACTGGTGATGATGCACTTTGTATTGGTTTCCCATGGTTTGCCGTTTTGCGCTGCACTGTGCCTGCCATCAATCAAGTGGGGCTCTCCTTGCTGTTGTTGTTGCTGTTGTTGTTGCTGGTGCTGGTGCTGCTGCTGCTGTTGTTGTTGCCGTCGTTGTTGTTCGTTTGTCTCTGTCCTGGCTCCGTGCTGGTGTGACGGTCATATGCCCTCGAACCAACTGTGACCAGGTGGCAGCCACCGTTGTTGCCCCTTTAGAATGCAGGCAGAACGTGGGCATTCAGTGTGATGTTGATATTGGGTGTGTATCACATCCTTGTGCTCCCGCTCATGGGATACAAGTGCGGATGTAAAGTGCCCGTGGTAAACCGACCTTTCACACCAATGCTGCTTTTTTTCGGACGATCCAGAATGGGATGCTGAAGCTTTCTTGTTTGGTTGCCCCTGAGTAAGGATCATCCTGTAGACGATGCCCGCCTAACAGCACAAATTCCCGCCTAATTTCACACACGTGTCGTGGGCCAGCCTGCCCTGTGCAGGCAATCCTGTCACTTCTTACATCCTGCCCACTGTCTTAGACCTGCAACATGGGCTGCGGCGGGACCAAAGTAGCGCCGACGCAACCCTATCCCTGTTGCGCCCCCGAGCCTGTCGCCCAACCCCCATTGCTGCGCCTGCCAGCCGACGTGTGGATTCACATCGCCGACCTCGAGGGCTCGCGTACACCCAGTTACCTGTGCCGCTCCCTATGGACGGTACTGCAGCACCGGCGTCTCACCTGCCACGCCAACGGCCCTGGCGGGCTCAGCAAGCTCTTGGACCTGGGCCTGAAGACCCAGTCGCTTGTGGTTCGCTGCGGCAAGGTCACGCCGGTGGTGGCCGGAATGCCGATGCTGCAGACCCTCTGCATCGTCCCCTCCCTCACAGATCTGAGCCTCCATCTCGCAGGCAATACGTTGTCCGACAGCCACGTCAGGGTATAGCCACCTTTGCCTCGACGTCCGCCTCAACCTTCACCTCCACTTTCCACCTCTGCCTTTGCCCCTATTCCTTCCTCTGATCTCCACCACCACCTCGACGTCTTATACAGTGCATTGTTTGTCCACCCTCCATGCCCTCTGCAGAGGGGGAAGGGTTCCCGCGCTGTTGGCCATGGACATCAGGGTCCACACCCATTGCGCCATTGCTCCTCTTGGGTCGCCAGTCTCTGCCCAGAGATGTTGACCCTCCAAACTCATGTCCCAACGGGGGGGGGGGGGGGGGCTGAACGGTGTGATGTCTTTATGCCCTTTTCGGCTGCACTGCCCTGTTGCCAGCCCATGAAGGCCCTGTCACCTGAGTCCCTCTTCCCAACAACGCACAGAGCGTTGCTATGATCGCCATCACAGATGAGGATATCATTGTCTTCAGCAGTCTCGTCGCTCAGACAGCTAGCACAAAAAATACCAGGAAAATTTGGCACTACTGACCCGAAACTTGGGTTCCAGACAGATTCTGACACCTGAGCCACTCCTCTCGCACATCTCTGCTTTTCTGCAGTCCGTCAAGCTTGGGGCCAAGAGGTTCAGGTAGCGGTATCAGTGAGGCCTCTGTGTGGGCTTAATTGTAAATGCAGAGATGGATGGAGGTAGAGGTAATGAAGTGTGACATGGCGTAGAAAGAGGTTACCGTACATGAACGCGTTCACGTGGAGCATGAAGCAGAAGAGGCGGGGTCAGCAGACGTAGAGTCGCAGATGGACGTCGAGGAAGAGGTGAAGGTTGGGTTACAAAGTGTATAAGACGTTGGGGTGGTGGTGGAGATCAGAGGAAGGAATAGAGGCAAAGGCGGAAGGTTGAGGTGGTGTCGCAGGCCTTGTTCCTCAGTCAGGGATGAATAAAGGGTTCTTTGGGAGGAACAGGGCCAGCGGTTGCGCCAGCTGGGCCTGCAGGGGATGCCAGAGAGCGACACCTCTGTATTCGGCCACCAGAGTCCGAGGGGGACTCTACCTCTACCTCTACCTCTACCTCTACCTCTACCTCTACCTCTGCCTCTACCTCTACCTCTGCCTCTACCTCTACCTCTACCTCTACCTCTACCTCTACCTCTACCTCTACCTCTGCCTCTACCTCTACCTCTGCCTCTACCTCTACCTCTGCCTCTTGCTCTCGCAAGGTTCTGAGTGCGCTAGCCCACGCCCGTGCCCTCACCAACTTGCACCTGGATCTCCGGTGCAACATCATTGGTGACGTAGGCGCGCAAGCGCTCGCGCACATCCATGCGGCCCCGCAACTCACGTCCGTCACTCTGGACCTTTCCAACAACTCCATTGGGAGCACCGGCGCCGCGGCGTTTGCGGTGTTCAACGCCGCCCCCCGCCTTCGTTACCTCAGCCTCATCCTGCAGCATAACTGCGTGACACACGGTGCGGGCGAGGCCCTTGCCGCCCTCAGCACTGCCCCAGAGCTGCGCACCCTCGTGCTCGACTTGTCGTTCAACAAACTTCAGGACCCCGCGGCGCAGAGCCTCGCCGCTCTGAAGGTGCCCTTCGTGCTTTATCCCTGTGTGTGTGCCTGGCCCTACACCACGTGGCATACGTCTATAAGTGCCCCTGCGTTTCTGTTCGTGGCCCTGTCCTCGTGCCTGTGCCCTGTACCTGTGCCGGCCGATTCGTTCTGCCGACTTGTTGGGGCTTCTGGGATTCTAGGACACCTGATTTGGAGGCGTCTCTCTAAGATGTGCATCATTTGCGTTGGGACACTGGATAATACCTTTTCTTTCTATATTGGTTGTTCAGATTGGCACCATGAAGTGTTTTCACTGCCTGCAAAAAGACGCGTCTGTGGTCCCCTGGGATTCATTGTCCCCCGATGATCAAATTTTTCTGCGGCACAAGTACCCTGATGCTGGTCAGGGGGCAGTTTGTGACTTGTGTGTTCGTTCTGCACACCCCAGTGCGTTCTTCAGCCGCCGTTCTTAAGCACCTCATCGTCAGCCCGCCAATCAGTGGATTCTGGGCTGCAGGTGCTTTCGGCTCCTCTAGTTGTGTCTGGTGCAGCCACGTCTTAGGCCACAGAGTCAGTGGGATCTGGGGTTGTGGAGCCGTCAGCGTCTGTTGCAGAGTCTTACACTGCTTCCACAGGGTCTGCCACAGGGTCCCATCAGATTGACTACTGCAGGACAGCTTTGGTTGCAGATCACAGCCACAGGGTCTGCTGCACACCCACCCAGCACACAGTCAGATGGGAATTGGAAGTCTGTGTGCATTAATCTTCTTCCGGCAAGCTTTGTTTGTGCAGTGAAAACCATTTTTCTCCTCAGGACAAGTGACAAAAAGTGCAGGAAAACTCGGTCCTCGATCCGAACCGGTGCACATTTCTTGTAGATCAAGGCATGTACCGTTGGACCACTGCATCATGTCACTGATGAACTTGTGCTCAGGGACCATGTAGATACCGAGAGATGAAAAAACTTTCTGAAAATTGAGAGATATTTTGCGTTTCCACATGACGCCAACTACAGAGCAACCAAAAGGAAGGTGTCTTTGGGGCCTGGGACTGAGATCCAGGGCACTGGGAACCTGTTTTGCTTTGTTCCGCTGATTTGATGGGATTTCTTTGCCGATTTTCTTTTGGGGGGTTGCATGTCCTCCCTGCCTGCACGAGGTATTACAGGGCCGCCAAAAGGATGGGCTGGGCTGTGTACTGATGCCCAGCGAAGCAGAGCCGATCCGTATGGGTGCAAGACAGGTACGCACAAGCGCTGGGTCTTTGATGGGGATAGGTCCTCTCTGCCTCCTGTTGAGGGACAGAGGCATGTAGGAACGTCATACCACCCTGTGCCCACATATCCGAACTGCACCCAGTTCGTTCTGGGCCTTGGACGTGCACCCGGACCTCCCCCAACGCCTTGGGTTTTGTGCATCTCCTGCCCCCAGTGTCCTCTGGGTCCACCCTTCCGTGACGAGAGGGACAGACAGAGAGGGTGGCAGAGAGGTGGGCTTGGGCTTACTGCGATCGCCCCAACTACCACCTACTACACGAGTGATACAATTGCTGGGCAGGCACCGGGGCCCAGGTGCAGGGACAGGCCCAGAAACGGGCGCAGGCACTTCCGCTGTCTCTGTGCGTGCCTCCGCCGTGCCCCTCCACACTGTGCACTGCCTACATGCCTCCTCAGCCTTACGTTGCTGTGGGCATGGGCTCACTGCCTGCAGGCCCCTGTTCCTGTTCCCTCTTCCTGACAAGGGGGTTTTGCAGGCCTACCCCCTGCCCCAATGTCCAACGAATGCCTTGTCCAACGAACACTTCCGTTCGGACTGTGAAATATCGTGCTCACCCCATGCCCTTCTCTTTGCCTCTCCGGTACCTGCCTCCCTCCCGTGCCCCCCCCCCCCTCCCCCTCCATCTCCTCCTCCCCTGCATCCTCTCGTCCGCCCCTGCGCCCAGGACACTCCGCAGCTGACGGACCTCACCCTCAACCTTGCGTGCAACCTGGACCTCCTCGACCACGGGCTGGGTGTGCTCGTCGGGGCATTGGCCTCGCACTCCTTCACGAAGCTCCACTTGGGGCTGTGCGGCACCCAGGCCGGCACGCAGTCGGGCATGCAGGCCCTGGTCCGGCTGGAGCACGCTACCAAGCTCACCACCTTCCACTTGGGGCTCGAGATCGCGGGCATGGTCGTGGGGGAGGACTTCGCGTTGCCCCCCATCGGGGTCCTGGCCAAGCTCCCCTCCCTCACCTCCCTCAGCCTCAACCTCTGCTCCGCCCTCTGCGGGCGCCGCTATGCCACCCCCGCGGTCAAGGTGCTTGCGGGGCTCCGCCACGCGCCCGGCCTGACGTACCTGCAGCTGCGGTTGGCAGGGAACCAGCTGACCACCGCCGCCGTCGCGTCGCTCGCCACGTTCTGGGAGGCGCCCGTGCTCGAGACCCTGCACTTGGACCTGCAGGAGTGCTCCCTCCTCGTTGGGGACGTGTGGCCTCTCACGAGCCTGCGGTGCAGCACGTCGCTCACGGAGCTCCACATCAACCTCCGGACGAATTCCATCGGGGACATCGACATGTGCACCCTCGCGTCGCTGCACAACATGCCCCGGCTCAAGCACCTCAACCTCGAGGTCCCATGCCATCTCAGCCCCTCTACTTATTCCTAAACCCCACCCCTATGGATCTGGAATTTCTGGGGTTCGCAGGGGGGGTGGTTTTAACCAGGGGAAGGGGGGGGCAGGGACTTGCTTTAATTTTCATTCCGGCAGGGGGGGGGACCCCTCCCCCCTGGACCCCCTCCCCCCCTCCCCTGGACCCCCTCCCCCCCTCCCCCCTCAGCTCAAGTGCACCCGAAAACCTGGGTTTTGGGAACATTTTTTAGTCATGGGAAACATTTTCCGACGCCTTCGGCACATGCCATACACTGTGTACATATTGCTCCATGTGTGCTCCATCTCCCTTGTTTTCCAGACTATCATGCCCTAACGCTCGTTGTTAGTGTATTTCAGCTCCCTGGTCCCACCGTTGCCACGTGCAAAACTCAGGTTCGTCATCATCATCAGGTTCCAGTTCCAGTTCCACTACCTATGGGGGCTCCAGTTCAGGTGAGTCTAATTCTGACTGACGAGAAAGATCACTGTCATTTGGCATGAGATGGTGAATGTCCCGCTTTGTTGTAGTTGTTTTGTATTGGTGAGATGTGGGAACCCTGAATTGACCTTCAATGATGAATTTTCTTTGTTCACGGCCGACAACATGGCATTTCCATGTGCTGAGTTGTTCATTCTCCAATAATTTTTCTGTTCACTGTGGATTGGGTATGTTCCGGCAGGGGGGGGGGGGGCTCCCCCCTGGACCCCCTCCCCCCTCCCCTGGACCCCCTCCCCCCCTTCCCCCACCCGCTCAAGCAAGTCCCTTGGGGGGGGGGTTACAGTCAGATGGTTATTCCTCAGGCTGTTGAGGCGCCTAGAAGTGAGCCCCCAGCCAAGCGCATGAAGCAAGCCTTCATTGCTGCTTTTGGACCTTCTGCCAGCTCCAGCTCTAGCCTCTCCTCTTCCTCGGGGAGCTCACTTTCAGTGACTGTTTGTCAGTTGGTTGTGAAACCTCAATCCGGTGCAGTGCTTATTCTGTGTGTTCAGTTCTGAGGCACAACGGGGCTGGTTGTGTGATTTGGCATTTCTGAGGCCCTGGAGGTGGGAGGTTTAACCTGGGGGGTTAATTGGGGGGTGGGGTTTACCCGGCCCAGGCACTTCACCCGCTACTGCCCTCCCAGCCCTATCCTCCGCTCTGCTGTCAGCGGCACCCAGTATTTCTCTTTTATGCTATCTGCTCTGCTGGGCCCAGTATTTCTCTTTGTGTTATCTGCTCCGCTGGGCTAACTCTGCATGAAAATGTGCTCGTCACTGTATCCCGTGCTGCCCCCCATGCCCCATGTCAGCGTTGCCCTGCTTCGGTTTGGCACGCAGTGCAAGTTTTGTATGTCGGCAACTCCTTGAACCCTAGTTTTGGCCCCTTTTCACAAGTTTGTTGTTCCATAACATGGATTTTACACTGCTTGTGCATTGAGAATGTGGCACACTTGAATTGCCACCCATTTTCATCCATTTTCAGCCATTTTCACCCATTTTCACCTGGTTTTGCTGCACATTCTTTGTTATAGGTGGATGGGTTATGATGATGGGGAATCACCAGACGTCCTGCACATTCACAATGCAACAAACCAGTAGCTAGGTTGTTACACACTCCTAAGTGGATTCCAACCTTCATGGCCATTGCTGTGCTATCTCTAGGAAACAATGTCCTTTGTGGATTCTCTTTATGAGCTCGCACTTGAACCCCACATCTGCACCCTGGATCATCGCAAATCAGTAGCATGGCTTATCAGTAACGGCCCACATAGTGTTGCATATTGCTACCCCCCCCCCCTTGTCGTTCCCCACCCCTTGTCGTTCCCCAGGGGGGGGTGGGGGACCGTCACTTGGTCAACCCAAAATTTTTCGTTGCGGCTCATTGTGTTGTTGTGTGGGTGACTGGGTGACTGTGTTGTGGGGCACTGCCACATGTTTTTCCCTTGCACTCATGGCAGGACATTTTGCTCAGTTATGCTGAAATGGAACTTGACAGCACAACCATGTTTCCCCCTGGGACAAATGTGATGTTCATCCGCTCCACAGGGGAACCTGTTTTGGCGCAGGTCGTTGGACATTCGGAGCACAGTGATGCATATCGCCACATCACTTTTGACCGTGATGGCAAGACCGTCTTGCACGACTGTGCGTCTGTTCGGCGCCTCTCAAATGTGCGTGTATGGTGGTGGTGCGGTCCTCCAGGGGGGGGTGGGGGACCGTCACTTGGCAACCGTCCCCCAGGGGGTGGTGGGGGACCGTCTTCCCTGGGGTGGGGAACGACAAGGGGGGGGGGGGGGTACAAGTTGGACCCCAATGGGGTCAAGGCAGAATGCTTATGTCCCCAGAAGGCTGCCACCATCTTCCAACACAATCACGCAACAGCAAACGGTCACCAACCACCAAGGATATGAAGACCCTTGTGATGCCTGCATAAATGCAGGGTGGCCTCTTCCCTTCCTCCCTGGCTAGGTTTCACGGCGTGGGCAATGCACGTAGTACAACAACATTCCCTTTGGTGCCAGTGGGGCGTACATTTGCAGCTTGGCCCGGAGCAAATTGCTCGTGCTCTATCGGCATCGGGACTACCGTTCATCCTTCCGTCACTAGTGTTGTTCCTGCTTTCGGGTGGTCCCTCCTCCGTCCCTTCGCCGTGTGCCCTCCCCCAAACCCGTACACGACAAAGGGCAACCGCGTGGAATTGTAGCGCTGCTTTTGCATGCGTAACACTCGAGCATGTGAAGCCTTTGCCGGGGCTGGTAGGGGAGTGGACGCTATGGGGGATAGTGTTGCTGCAACAATCATCAGTGGACTGAAATTTCACTTTGGCCCAAATTGCGCTTCCCTCTCTCACTCCCAATGCACACAAACGCCCTCAAGCAACAACAGCAATTCACACGGCTGAGTGCTGCAACCAGCCGTTATGGAACAATCCCCCAGTGGGAGAACTCCCATTTGCCTAAGATCCATAGCTACAAACCCCATGAAGCAAAAGCCCCGAGCTGTCCTTTGCCTTGCCGGGACGGGCACGTGCATTGACAACCATAGCGTCGCTAGGGAGCGACTTGTCCCTCTAGTTCCTACTCTGACTGGAGTATCTACATATGAAGGACCCATCCGTACATGTGTGTGCAGCTGTGCAGCTGATAGCTCTCGCCACTCCCCCTTCAGCCGGTTTTGGTGCAAATGGACAACCTTTGGAAATGCACTAACTGAGCAGATGTGTATCTGTCTTTGTGTGGCCGGGTGCGTGCCCCCCTCCCTGTGTGCATGTGTGTGTGCGTGCAGTGTGTGTCTGGCACCACCACCTGTCTAACCCCCACGGCAAATGCAATGGGTTACGTGCTACACAAGGTTAGTGGCGGGCAAGGCACGGCACACTTGCAACCCTCCTCCCTCACAAGGGCATGGGCATTGAAACTAGGGCCTCTTTTGTGCACGCCAGGGACGTAGCCCAAGGGCTACCTCACGTCCCCTTTCGCTAGTGTCTTGGCTTCAAGTATTCCGTGGTGCAACACATGATGGGGGGTCAACTACTGCCCACCATGTCGTGGTGTCGGGTGGCGGTTCTATTAGGGTACAACAGAAAACACATGGCCAGAAGCATGCATAGCCATCCTGCGAGTCTATGGGGAGACAATCCACATTAGTGACATGAATGCGGCCTACATCCATAACACTGCACAACACCTCCCCCTCCCACGGTGCTGCCACATCGGTCGTGTCATCCAATATATTGAAACAACGGCAGTATGGAAGGGTCAGGCATACTCCGGCCAGGCTATACCTGAACAAGCGTCACCAAAAGGGATCAGTGGGGCATGGTGCCATGACGTCACGACCCCAAGGGAGTTGCACCGTTGGACTTTGGTAACACCTCCTCTGTTTCCCTGTCCCTCCCAATGAGCATGAGATATTTGTCTGATGGGGTGAATATCCACGACTCCTCCCCGTTTGCCTTTGTCCTTAGGGGTGGACAGATGCACAAGCATTCTGGACCGCCCCTGTGGATGGGCGGCCAATTCGGCTGCGGGTAACGTGGAAGCTTGACACCATTTGATGGCATCCTCGGAGCAAAAGGGAAACAGAATTGGGCCCTGCCTTGAAAGACCACCCATTACCCCCCGCCCCTGCCCCAACCCTAGCCCTCCCTTCTCTTCCTCCTTTCGGCTGGTGGTTGACCCCCCTGCCCCCGCTCCCTCGGAAGGCCCTCCTCTCCAGTCCCCAGGATAGTGCAGAGACCGACCTACTGAGCCAGCGTTCGGGGCCGCCAGCCGAAGTGGATTTGCTTGACAAAAACACTCCTGATTCCCTAGAGTCCAGCCGCTGCAGACATTCCACCTCCACCATTTCCCTCTGTTGCCCAGGTCATGAACAACCAGAGCACCGTGACCGACGTGGGCATCGCGACGCTTGGGATGCTGGCGGAATCTGCGTTGCTGCAAACTGTGCACCTGACCCTGCCCAGTGCCCACAATCACACCTGGGGTGTTCCCTTTCTCGCGGAGGCACTGCGAACCGCCCCCTCAATGACGTCATTAAGCCTCGCTTTCTGTAACCACACGCCCAGCAAAAGCCTGCCCGAGGCCCTGTCAGCTATTCACACCGCCCCAGCACTGACCAGCTTTAACCTCTGCCTCAATTACAGCGAGGTTGGCGACAGAGGTGCGCAGATGCTCGCTGCCTTCCGGGCCGCCCCTGTATTGAAGTCCCTCACCTTGCGGCTGAAGCACAACAACATCGGCAGCCAAGGAGCGCAGGTACCTGTTGTTATCTCACTCTCTGGCTCCTGCGGGGGGGTTCAGCTGGGGACAACCCCAACCTTGCGGTTTTCAAACTGATGTTGAAGTCCACCCTCCCTGTCCCCTCCGGTGCTCATTGACAGTCAGCGGCATACTGGACGCTACCATTGAGCAAAAGATACGCCCATTTGCCCCACTTTTTTGTTGAGTTGGTGTGAAAAGTGAGTTGGGCCGCTGCGCAAAATCCCACTGTACAGACACGGTGCCTGCAGTGTCGGGCTTGCCCCTTCCTGTGGAAGACAAATACCCCCGCTTCAAACCGTATGCCAAGGGTCAACCTCCCAGAGCAGAATGACCCGCTGTGCTTGCATGTGGCAGAGCGGTCGCCCCGTGAGAGGGTTGGGATCAGGCTACGGCACCAGGGGCAAAAACGAGCCATTTGACCCTTGTTCTTATCCTTGTGGGGGCGGCTCGGTGGGGGGATTAGAGGCAGCCCCCCCCCCACACCCACCAGGAGGAGTTGGTAGAGTAGGTGCCCCTCTGTCTGTGGTGGCCATGGCGCTTTGGGCTCACCGTGGTGGCTCTGCTACAGTGAGTCTCCCCCGAGCGAGGCAGTGCTGGGCATGCCTCAGGGCACCTCCAGGATGTCCCACAGTGGTCCGGTGATGAGGAGATGGCGCTCATTGCTGCACCACCTGCGTCCCTTGGACCGTTCAGGAGTGCCCCCTCACCCCAGCGGCCCCCTGCCGCAGGTCCACCCGTGCGCCCTCCGGGGGGGAACTCAGGGACACCGTGCACCCGTGGGACCTGGGCAGCCTCGTGCACCCGTGCTGTGCAGTCGCGAGTTACCCCTGGAGGCCAGTCGGCCCCCAGACCTGTAACTCCACCTGCAGCCTTCGTGTAGGACTTCCCCAGTCCTGCCGCTAGGGCCCAGAGCACCGGGCACTCGCAACCTTTCATCTCGTCAGAGTCCCCTCTCCGCACGGAACCCCTCCCCGATCCCCCCCTGCACGTCTCGTGCAACCCCAGCAACCCCCCGCCCCCCCCAAAAAAACTGTGGAGACGCCAGGTGTGCCCCCCCGCAGCAAGCACACACACACACACACACACACACACACACACAAAGACTATATGCAGTCGTCATGCCCCTACCACACCCTGCATCCGACTGTATATAATCTTCGTGTCGTGCTGAGAGGGAGGAAAGGCCGCAAGGAGCGGTGATCCAAACATTGCTGCAGTGCGAACATTGCTGTAGAGAGGTGCCGTATGACAGCGAACGCGGAGAATTTTGTTGAAATGATTGGGCATCACACACACACATATGCACGCACGCAGGCAGGCAGGCACAGGCACAAACATCTCCCGTCCAGTTGCGCCATCGCGGAGTCTGGGGACTGTCAGCTGCCCAGGCAGCAGGCAGCCTTGAGACCAGACATACAGAGGATGGGTCCAGTCAAGCCGGGCAAGGAACGGAAGCTAGCCTTGGGCGCCCTTACCCCGCTGCAAACTTACCTCCCCACCACCACCAAGCATCCCACGGGCACGCCTGAAGCAGTGCGAGGGCTACCGGGGCGTGCAGAGCGCTTCCCTGCCCTGGGGACCTGCTTGGGCAGACTCGTGGGTTGCGGCGCTCCAGCCTCGGTAGCTGTGTAGCACCACCAGCGTGGCAGGGCGACTCAGCCTCCATGTCACAGAGACATGCTGCCCAGCCGCCCTACGACTGCTAAGGCACAGGGGCGGCCCCGGCGTGCGGCACGACTGGGGAGGACCCACACTCCCTGACTGTCATGCGGACAGGCGGTGCTGCCAGAAGCGGCTGGGCCCAACCCCCCCTCCCCCCCCACCACCCACCACCCACCCTGGTTCTCCGCTGGTGGGCTCGGCGCAAAGGCCCCCCTCGCCGCTCCACCGGGGCCTGGATCGGCGTTGATGGGTAACCGCCAGCCGCGGTGGTCAACTGACGTCTACTGATTACCAGCTGCTGGCAGTCGGCGACCAAGCGTCATCGGCCTTGGCCCTGCAAAGTGCTGGTTCCTTGTGCTGTCCATCGCACCTCGTGTCTGTGCCTCACACGCAGGCGCTCGCCTCCTTGAAGACCGCGCCGCATCTGACATCCTTGACCGTGGACCTGGACGGCAATCATCTGCAGGATGCGGGAGCGCACGCGCTCGCAGGGCTCCGCCATTCGACCTCCCTGACAGAACTGAGCCTGAATTTTGAGCAGAACGGTGTCGGGCCGTCGGGGCTGCGGGTCATAGCCCTGCTACTGGACGTCCCCGCACTCAGGGCCCTGAGCCTGACACCCCGGCCCCGCCGCCGAGGGAAGAGCAGAGTGGACGCCGCGAAGGATCTGCTGAACAACATGTTCTGCAGCTGCGGCAGCGAGACGGTTGGGCCTGCCCCGATGTTTCATGACCCGATGTTTGAGAGATGAAGCGCTGTATGACGCGTGGAATAAAGAGCATGCCTTGGGGGTGCTGGGGTCTGTGGTGATGAAGCCTTTTTTGAGTGACTCGGACACTCTCCCCCAGGGTTCCTGCTTCATTTAAAATTCTGGGTGCCCCCAGCGGAAACCCCCTCCCCCCCGTTGGGGGTGTGCCAAAAGTGCGTTGGGTTGAGGGTTCAAGCTACGCTGACATACATGACTTCAGCAATCAGTGGTGAGCCGTTCCCGATTTGATGTGTTGTGTGTGGCTGGATATTGGGAAGGTACTGTGGACAAGGCCGTGCCTGGGTGGCTGCCTCTTGGGTGGCTGCCTCTCCCCCCCCATGCAGTAGGGGGAGGACAAAAGCAGTGCCTGCCCTGAAAAACTGCCTGCCTCCTCCAAGATTTCACCCCCCCCCCCCGTTTCACAAACAATCAAATGGCCCGCCGAACATGCAATGAACTGACAATGCAATGAAGGCTGCGTAAAGGCAGGCGCGGCTGGAGCTAAGTGGCGGGTCCACATCTGACCTTTTGAGGCCCCCGTTTCACAAAACAGGTTGGTTGTGATACGGGATGGCGCAATGCTGTGCAATACGGTGAAGTGGTGTTGCGTGGCGTGCGTTTTTGAGCAATATTCAGGAAAATTTTGGACATGCGTTGCGTAGTGTGGTGTGGTGTGGCGTGGCGTGGCGTTGTGCGGCGTGGCGTGGCGTGGCGTGGCGTGGCGTGGTGTGGTGTGGTGTGGTGTGCCGAAGGCGCTGTTACCAGAAGGCAATGGCCGGGATGTCTACCCATTGGTTCAGGTAAACGGGAGGGCTGTGTGTCTAAGTGCGCGCTGTGTGCTAGTGTGTTGTTGTACAGTCGGGACCGGTGCACAGTTGCACTTGGCCGGTGCTGCTGTGCCAACGCCTGTGCACGGTCACACAGGGTCTATTGGGCCCCTGCACCGTGTGTGCTGCGCTGCCCTATCAGTACTTTGTGGGCGGTGCCATACTGCTTGGTGCTGTGCACTGCACTGCACTGTGTGTGCCCTGCCGCACTGCACTTGTGGGCAGTGGGCAGTGGAAGCGCCGCTATGCACTGCCCTTCTGCCTGTGGGTAGGGGGCAGTGGAACTCCTGCAGTTGTCCGCCGCACTGCCTGGGGGCAGTGGGCAGTGGAACTGCTGCAATGCACTGCCTCACTGCCTGGGGGCAGTGGGCAGTGGAACTCCTCAAATGCACTGCCACACTGCCTGTGGGCAGTGGGCGGTGGAATTGCTACAATGCACTACCTCACTGCCTGGGGGCAGTGGGCAAGGGAACCCCTGTAATGCACCGCCACACTGCCTGGGGGCAGTGGGCTGTGGAACTGATGCTATGCACTGCGACACTGCCTGGGGGCAGTGGACAGTGGAAATCCTGCAATGCACCGCCACACTGCCTGGGGGCAGTGGCGGGGGGGGGATGCGGTTCGCATTTTTTTTTTGCATTTTCCGCATTTTTTTTTGCATTTTCTGGGCCTGCCCCTGAGTGTAATGTTCAAGAGCAAACGTTCTAGTGGCATTGTGTAGTTCAACTAAAGGGTAGTCTTGTAGTCAGTTAGTGGTTGCATACCTGCCCAACACTGCCACTTTTGTTCGTTACATTGTTCCTTTTTCCATAGACATGTCACATGCTATGCCCTCCATTTGCCCGCCTTGTGAGCCCACATGTCATGATGGAAATAGTCCACCCCGCCGCAAAGTACGTGGCAAGGGGAAAGGTGGTGCCGGCGCAAAGTATTGCACCACGGGCCCTGGGAAACGGAAGGAACAATTCCCTGGCCATCACCTTAGTGTGTGCACCAATGATCTTGGTATTGAAGTACTATGGTCCGATGTGTGTGGATGCCGTGAGCCACACAACGAAGAGCACAGTCCAAGGTCACTTGGACTCCAAAAAGCACGAAGCGGTCGTTGAGACTATGAAGAAGAGGGAGAAGGCCCGGGTCCAGCACCGCCTGGCTTGGAGGCCATCCCTCCCAATATTGGTGATACGAGATGGACATTGTGGCCAGATGGTGCTGATTGGTATTGTGAAAATTGGGAGGCATGGAAGGACTTTGTGGTGCTTGATGCCAGAAAGACGAAGCGCAACGAGGAGAACTTGTCCCTTCTGCATGAGATTCACGATTGCATGACGAAGCAAGGAGTGAACTGTGCTTTGCATGTTGAGCCGGGGCCGTAGTCTTCACATTGATGGAGCGATGGTGTCAACAGATCAACGTGCGTCTTGATGAACTAATTAAGGGGATAAACTACGGGGTTTGGGAGTCCTACACCATTTCAACAAAACCGCATTTTTCCGCATTTTCCCGCATTTTTCCGCAAGCCCCCCCCCCCCCCCCCCCACATACAGTGGGCAGTGGAACTGCTGCAATGCACTCCCACACTGCCTGGGAGCATTGGGCAGTGGAACTGTGGTTATGCACGTGATGCACTGCCACACTACCCAGGGGGGCAATAGGTAGTTGAACTGCCGCAATGCATTGCCACACCGCCTGGGGGCCGTGGGCAGTGGAACTACTGCAACGCACTGCCACACTGCCTCGGGGCAGTGGGCAGGGAACCCCTGTAATGCACCGCCACAGTGCCCCGGGGCAGTGGGTGGTGGAACTCCTACAATGCACCACCACACTGCCTGGGGGCAGTGGGCAGTGGAACTCCTCTAATGCACCGCCACACTGCCCAGGGGCATTGGGCGGTGGAACTGCTGCAATGCACTGCCACAGTGCCTGTGGGCAGTGGGCAGCAGAACTGCTGCAACGCACCTCCACACTGCCCGCGGGCAGTGGGCAGTGGGGCTGCTACCATGCACCGCCACACTGCCCGTGGGCAGTGGGCAGTGGAACTGCCACAGTGTGGCACTGCCACACTGCCCGTGGGGACCTCCTACAATGCATTGCCACACTGCCTGGGGGCAGTGGGCAGGGAACCCCTGTAATGCACTGTCACACTGCCTCGGGGCAGTGGGCAGGGAACCCCTGTAATGCACCGCCACACTACCTCGGGGCAGTGGGCAGCGGAACTCCTGCAATGCACTGCCACACTGCCTGAGGGCAGTGGGCAGTGGAACTGCTGCATTGTACCGCCTCATAGCCTGGGGGCAGTGGGCAGCGGAATTGCTGCAACGCAATGCCTCACTGCCTCGGGGGTAGTGGGCGGTGGAACTGCTGCAATGCACTGCCACAGTGCCTGGGGGCAGTGGGCAGCGGAACCGCTGCAACGCACCTCCACACTGTCCGCGGGCAGTGGGCAGTGGGACTGCTACCATGCACCGCCACACTGCCTGTGGGCAGTGGGCAGTGGAACTCATGTAAGGCACTGCCACACTGCCCGTGGGGGCCTCCTACAATGCATTGCCACACTGCCTGGGGGCAGTGGGCAGGGAACCCCTGTAATGCACTGTCACACTGCCTGGGGGCAGTTCGCAGGGAACCCCTGTAATGCACCGCCACACTGCCTCGGGGCAGTGGGCAGCGGAAGTCCTGCAATGCACTGCCACACTGCCTCGGGAGTGGGCAGTGGAACTGCTGCATTGCACCGCCTCATAGTCTGGGGGAAGTGGGCGGCGGAATTGCTGCAACGCACTGCCTCACTGCCTCGGAGGCAGTGGGCGGTGGAACTCCTGCAATGCGCTACCTCACTGCCTCACTGCCTCACTGCCTAGGGGAAGTGGGCACTGGAAATGTTGTTATGCACTGCCACGCTGCCTCGGGGCCAATGGGCAGGGAACTCCTGGAGTGCACGCGACCCTGCCCGGGGGCAGTGCAAAGAAATCTCCTGCAATGCACCGCCACACTGTTGGCAGTGGAACTCCTGTAATGCACTGCCACAGTGCCTGGGGGCAGTGGCAGGGAACCCTGGAGGGCACCTCCACACTGCCCGGCGGCAGTGGGCAGTGGAATCGCTGTAATGCACCGCCACACTGCCTGGGGGCAGTGGGCAGTGGAACGGTTGTAATGCACTGCCATGCTGCCTAGGGGCAGTTGGCAGTGGAACTGCCACAATGCACTTGCCACACCGCCTGGCGGCAGTGGACATCGGAAGTGCCTACGACGCACTGCCACACTGCCCGTGGGCAGTGGGTAGTGGAACTACTGCAATGCACCGCCACCTTGCCTGGGCGCAGTGGGCATTGGAACTCATGTGATGCACCGCCCCACTGCCTCGGGGCAGTGGGCAGAAACTCTTAGAGTGCAATGCGACACTACCCCGGGGGCAGTGGGCAGTGGAATTGTTGTAATGCACTGCCACATTGTCTGGGGGCAGTGGCAGGGAACCCCTAGAGGGCGACTCCACACTACCGGGGGGCAGTGGGCAGTGAAAATCTTGCAATGCACTACCACATTGCCTGGGGCAGTGGGCAGTGGAACGGCTGTAATGCACCGCCGGTGTGGTGTGGTGTGGTGTGGTGTGGTGTAGTGTGGTGTGGTGTGCCGAAGGCGCTGTTACTAGAAGGCAATGGCTGGGATGTCTACCCATTGGTTCAGGTAAACGGGAGGGTTGTGTGTCTAAGTGCGCGCTGTGTGCTAGTGTGTTGTTGTACAGCCGAGACCAGTGCACAGTTGCACTTGGCCGGTGCTGCTGTGCCAACGCCTGTGCACGGTCACACACGGTCTATTGGGCCCACTGCACTGTGTGTGCTGCGCTGCACCATCAGTACTTTGTGTGCGGTGCCATACTGCTTGGTGCTGTGCACTGCACTGCACTGTGTGTGCCCTGCCGCACTTCACTTGTGGGCAGTGGGTAGTGGGCAGTGGAACTTCTGCAATGCACTGCCTCACTACCTGTGGGCAGTGGGCTGTGGAGCTCTTGCTTTACACCGCCACACTATCTGGGGGCAGTGGGCAGTGGAACT
Organism: Eutreptiella sp. 'Long Island Sound 2002'; assembly: GCA_964036045.1. NCBI lineage: Eukaryota > Euglenozoa > Euglenophyceae > Eutreptiales > Eutreptiaceae > Eutreptiella > Eutreptiella sp. 'Long Island Sound 2002'. The sequence goes on from OZ038386.1 coordinate 72,521,793, forward strand.
CCTACTATGCACTGCCACACTGTCTGGGGGCAATGGGTAGTGAAAATCTTGCCATGCACTGCCGCACTGCCTAGGGGCAGTGGGCAGTGGAATTGCTACAATGCACTGCCACACTGCCTGGGGGCAGTGGGCAGTGGAACTCCCGCAATGCACTGCCATACTGTCTAGGGGCAGTGGGCAGTGCAACTCCTGCAGCGCACTACCTCACTGGGCAGTGGAACTCCTGCAATGCACCGCCACACTGCCTGGGGGCAGTGGGCAGTGCAACTCCTGCAATGCACTGCCACACCGCCTGGGGGCAGTGGGCAGTGGAACTCGTGCAATGCGCGGGCCCACCAGCTAGGGAGACGGGGAGTCATGCATGCCCGGGAGGCGGTCGCCGCCTAAAGAGCGCCCGCGGGGGACGGCAGCCCCCATAAACGTGGGCCGACCGGCTGGGGGGATGTGGAGTCCTGCCCAGGAGGCGGTCGCCGCCTAGAGAGCCCCTGCGGGGGGTGGCAGCCCCCATCGGCGCGCGGGCCCACCAGCCGGGGGGACGGGGAGTCCTGCCAGGAGGCGGTCGCTGCCTAAAGAGTGCCTGCGGGGGATAGCAGCCCCCATAGGCGCGGGCCCACCGGCTGGGGGGACGGGGAGTCCTGCCCAGGAGGCGGTCGCTGCCTGTGGAGCGCATTGGGGGGACGGCAGCCCCCAACGGCGCGAGCCCACAGGTTGGGGGGCCAGGGAGTCCCGGCCAGGCGGTGGTCGGGGGGCCTTATACCTTACCTCAAAGGATATTTGATACCTTTACCAGGGTGTCCAACCGGACGGGTGCCCACAAGGGCTGGGCAAAATTAAAATATTCCTGAAACCCTGCAAATACATTCCTATGCACCCAAACAAAATCCGGCACAAGGTGGTGAGCGCGCAAGGGCGGCGTGGCTTCAAACCGCTCCACTAGCGGGGCCACGCCGCCCATTCCGGGGGGTTGTGGGGACCCCTCCCCCGTCGTGGGAGGCATTTTAGCTGCCACCCGGCAGCATGTACGACCGTTCCGCCGCACTGTATCCACACTCTTACCCTCCCTCACCCACTCACACACCCCACATACCCGTTCCGGTCCCGCCGCGTCGCCCCAGGTTAGTGTGGGGGCCTCCACGCTGCTGGCTGCCAGACTTGAGGTAGGGGGCGGGGCACTGGGGCACGGGAGGGGGGTGACAGGGAGTGTCGGGGCACCAGCGGGCGCACACGGGCGGTGGCAGGTGGCATGGGGGCGCTCGGCGCGGGGGAGGCGCGTGCCAGAGCTCCGCTGAGGGCCCTGTGTGCAGGGGGGGCGCGCTAGGGGAGAGGAGGGGGAGGCTGGGTCAGCCGTCCTCTCTAGGGGTCGCTGACCTTTCCCGGAGCCTTGGCAGCCAGTACTAGGGGGCCGCGGGCTCCTTGAGGGTGGTGTTTGGCACGGGGGCGTGCGCACACCCGACACTGTTAGTACACCACCCATGGGGTGGCGCCCGGGCCCTGTCATGCGGGGCTTCGCACCCGGCACCCAGCCCATGGGTAGAGCTGGGGAGTACTCAGGGTGTGGTGTGGTGTGGTGTGGTGTGGTGTGGTGTGGTGTGGTGTGGTGTGGTGTGGTGTGGTGTGGTGTGGTGTGGTGAGGTGTGGTGTGGTGAGGTGTGGTGTGGTGTGGTGTGGTGTTGCGTGGCGTTGTGCGGCGTGATGTGGCGTGGCGTGGTGTGGTGTTTTGTGGTGTGGTGCGGTGTGGCGTGGCGTAGTGTGCCCTTGCAAAATTGCACATGGCAGAAGATGGCAGAAGATGGAGTCGTGCCAATGAGCACTGCATGCGCTCCAGAGCAACAGGTTGGCTGGTCGCTGACACCAACCACATACGCCTGGGACCGTACTCCATGCCCTGTACAACCTGCCGGCCTTCCCTCCCCGCCTGTCCTCTTGTGCCTCTGTACCTCCACCTTGCCAGCCCAGGGGACACCCTCCCACGATTACAGCAGGAAAAAAAAATTCACCCGCGTGCTCAACCTACAATGTCCTTTCTTTGGTGCAGGGTCCAAAGAGCGTTGATCAGGGCATTCTCACCCCCGCAAATTTTCTCAAGACACAGACAGGCAACGTCGAGCGAGCACCTGCAGAAGGTCCTCGGGCCTGTAGCTTCATCAGGGGGGGATAGGGGAATTGGAGCCCTGGGATTTCTCGCCACCTCTTGCAGCGGGCGGTATCAATTTATGATCGCACATCAGAACCGAGGTTCTCTGGAACGCCTGGCTTAAGATAGCCGACGGCCGACATCGACAATCGACAGCACCCGGCGTTTCACCGATAGAGCTGCTGCTGGTCGATTGAGGCTTCCTTGAGGCTAATGAATAGTAGAGGGCAGCGGCTTTCTTCATCCCTTTTTATCTCCATGCCGTCTTAACAAGGCGGCATGGCAGCTTGCAATTACATGTTAATCCAAAATTTATTAAGATGAGGGATTAGACGGATTCGAGCTGCTGGCGTTCTGTTTGTAAGGCAGATGCCACACAATGACACACATAGCCCTCGCCGCACTCACAACGACACACACCACACTCGCTGCACTCAGAGTGACACAAGCGGCACCCACAAGGACCGACACAGCTAGCCGTCTCCAGGGCGTCGTCACATAGCGTGTATGTGGAGTCGAGCGTCGTCTGTCGGTGCGGGGCCCGCGCTAATTTCTCATGTGGTGGGTAGAAATATGCTGTTGGGGGATGGATGGTTTGAACATTGCTTCCCGTAAAGCTAACCCCAATAATTGGAGCTTTGCCCTCCGTCATGTCTGCATGTGCTGTGTCCGCGCCATGCCTGCGCTGTGCACAAACGCTTCCAACGGCACACACGGCACTCGTCGCACCCATAATACCAACTGGACCACCCAATATCCAGGAAGTGAAGGATGCGAACATCCCCAGCAGTCCAGCTCTTTCATTGTGTTTATTTGGCAGAGGCATGGGCTCAAGGAATGACATTGCAAAACCCCCGGCCACCTCCCACATTTCTGGCGTAACCGGGGACACTGGGGTTGACAAGCAGGTTGTATTTTTTACAATCAAGGTAAATACCAGTACTAAAGGTCACAGGGCTTCGCGGGTTCTGGGTCTGAAATGACCATTCGCGCGAAAAAGGAAAAAAATCTGTCTATGGCCCACCACAAAAGTGGCCATGATGCTTGCATGCCAGGAAGGGCCACAGACATGAAAAGTTGGAAGAATGCTGCCGAACACATTTTGTATCCGGTCTTCATGGTGTGAGTTGGCAGAAAAATGCAGCAGGCAACGCTCTACCAATTGTGTAGGGGTGGGGACGGAAAGACTTGTGGTGCGTGTTGGGGGGGGGGGTGCGTTCAGGCCCATTTTCCACCCCCCTCCCCCTGGGGTGGCTCCCATGACGGGCCCACAGGGGGTGGGTTATTGAGATTGTTCAGGTTATTGGGAAGCTTTTCGGGGGTCGCATCCCATGGGCACGGGCACTAGGCTCTGACCCCTTCCCGCCCGACCTTGCCATGACGGCGTTGATGGGAAATTGTGTTTTACAAGAGACCACATGCAAGGCAATTTCATTCCCAAGAACTTGAAGTTGCCTCAGCCCAAACTAGCTCCTAAACCTCAGGCAAAGACATCTTCAAAGGCATCTTCAAGTGGTGAGCATGTGCAGTTGTTCTGCATGGTGTGAACCTGAATTTCCATGTTTCAAACACTTTCTTGTGTTTGCATGCCTTTGGGAACATGGGTGGAGATTGAGGTGCACTCATACTATGCGCTCATTTACATGTGTGTCGGTGGTTGCATGTGTAGCGCGCAAGCTACGCCTGTGTCCAAGCTACAGTAGGCGTAGAGACCGTATTAATTTGGTGTTTTGGCGTAGCTTATACAAGGGGGGGGGGGTACAGTTGAGTGTGCCAGAGTGATTCAGGAGGGTGACGACCATCGTCACTTACGGCCAAGGCACAATTTTTTTTGCCACCACACTGCCCACAGGATGTTCTGCCAGTGAGCATTTCAAAGCGTGGTGATTGCTGCCAGCTGTGTCCCCTTCGGACTATCCCTGCCCTGCCGTGCATACATCCAGGCATACATGCAGCGAGCGTTGGATCCGGCAACATCGACTCCAGAAAACGCTGCAAGCTGAGAATATGCGCACAACATTTGAACTGAACATGCCTACTGGTAGCCTTTTAGCGGGGCATGGTGAGCGGGAGCAAACCATCCGTCTAAAGTGACTGCACACAGCTCTGCCTTCGTTTCTTGTTTCCCATTCTGTGGATTCCACCACTCGAATTTCTCATCTTGGTCATCTTCATTGTCTTGTATTGCATGCCTTGCACACAAGGAGGATTACCAAGGGGGCGCCTTAAGCGCAGTGCGCGTGCAGTGCGCGTGCAGTGCAACTATTTGGGCGTTTGGCTGTAGTAGAAGCCCATACTTTGTGGTACTTTGGGCATCATTGTTGTTTGGTAGTAAGTTTTGATGCATTGGGGATCTGGCATTTTTGGATGTTCACCCTGTTTCACCCATTTCTACTTTTTTCCACACATTTTTTGCCCATCTCGACCACATCTACTCGGTTGATTGATATGGTGATACACTTTGAGGGTGCCTGCTATAGGACATCATATTTCCCTCCTCATTTCTCAGGCCCATTTTCTCCATGGATCTCAGTATTGGGGATAAGGTGTTCTACACCCGCTCCAATGGCCTGCGACCTCCTACCACGGTGGTTGGGACGGTTGAAGACGGACTCCTCCACTTGGAATGCTACCAAGATGGGTTGAGAGTGGTGAATCTGCAATGCAAGATGGAGTCCATCTCCTTTGCCATCCCAAGTTCAGACTCGCCACCTGACTGCCCTTCATCTCTGCTGCCCAACACACAGTCAAGTTTCCCCCCAAAGGCCCCTGGTCCTTCACCACTGCCACAAGAAATGGGAAGGTTCCCCTCAAGGTCCCCTCCAGTCCAGTTTGGGTCGCCTAATTCTAAGGGTGTTTCCAAGGGGCGTGCCTAGGGGCTCTTCGGGGGCAACATAGTCTAAAAGGCGCGCGCAGTGTGCGCGCAGTGCAAGGATTCCCCCCAAGTTTGCCAGCGATGTGCTGTGGTCGCTGGATGCCGGGAGTCGAACCTTGGGTGCCCAGCTGAACGGGGACATCATGTGAAGCGGGTTGTTGTCGCGGCATCAAACAACAGCCAGACCACAAAGGACAGTGCACTGGTGCACTCTTGGGAGAGTACAGATATGTAAAGGGAATTGAGCCAGGTCCATGGGATGCAGCCAGCGGACTACACGGTGCCCTCAACCAAAGCAAGAGGTGGACAACAACAAGGAGCAATATTAGCAGGTGCCAATTTTTCGCCTCGGCTCTGGGTTTCAGGTGTTGAAGCCACTAGCAAGGAAAGTCCTGCAAGCACTTTGGAGGAAAATGTAATGCGAGAACAAAATCATGATGTAAATGATTTTGTTATTGTAAATCTGCGTACCAATTTCTTTACTTTTGGTGGAATGCAAGTAATTTTTAAGAAAATCAGAGCTTTCTTGAACACATAATGCGGACTTTTTTTTGAGTTTGTAATGCGAGTACAGATTTTTTTTGTTGGTGCTAGGATTGCAATGCAAAATTGTGCACCATTGCGCCTTAATGCAAAGTCCAAAACGCACAAAGCACTCACTATGGGCCCCCCAAAAGGCATGCAGCCAACATGCCCCTACATTCTCTGTACATCCACCCCTTTGGCACCCCGGAAGAGGTGGTTGCCTGAGAACACTGCGGAGAAGAAGACTGCACAGCCAATACCACCATGGACATTTATACACTCCACTCCTTTGGCTTGCCATCAGTGCTTGTCCTACCCGGGCCGCCAGAGCCGTAGACGGCGCCTAAGGTTGCCGTAGGATCTTCTTCAAGTATGGCAGTGTCGTCACACTACACAATCTCTACGCACGGCTTAGTCTACGAAGATCAACGAGAAGGCTATCTCCACGGACACAAGCAATGGTTCCTAGCGACAACCCACTGACTGAAGGGAGAACAGCTACGTCCGAGATCTCCACCGAGGCCTCAACAGATACGCCTCAACATAGTCAAACACAACGCCCCCGTTATGGTCATCAATCACATGAGAAGAAGCGGGACCAAGCGCAGCAACAAAAAGCTAGTTACACGGCCCCGCAAGGATTTGGGCATTCCAAACGACCAACGTGCGACTCCGGGCAGACGTCCACCTCCAGCCCGCGGTCCACAGCAACGATGGTCGCGCCAAGAGCAGCTTTCTAGTCTTTCTAGTCCATTTGGCTCTGCTACTGGGGGTGCAGTATGGTCTAGATAGGCAAGAATATTGCCAGTTGTAGCAAAAATCGCCCAATTCTTCCTGTAATATGCGTGCTGTGCACACACACCCCCAAGGATTGGTTCCGACCCAATCCCCAATCGGCACTTCTGCACTGGTACGGTATGATGCATCCTGCCCAGGATTATGTTCTGGTGGATCCCATCCCACCATCCCACCATCCCACCATGTGCTTTGACTAGGGAGAGGGTGCCTCCTCCCCGATTGTTAGGGTGGGGAACTCAGAAGACATGCTTGAAACGGAATTTGGCTGGTTTGGGGTGGGGTTGGGGGGTGTTGCCCGGAAGGGGTAAACCCCCATTCGCAACCGTTGGGGAACACAGAACATATAGTACGGACAATGGTGAGACACACATGTGCAAGAGGACAGTGCGTGTGGTACAATGCATGATGTAGACACCAGTGGTCGGCGTGAATTATACGGAATTGAGAGTGCAATGAGGGTGCCTCGCGCGCGGTACGCTGGGGCCTAGTTGGCGTAGAACAACAGTACCATGGAATGTTGCCCAAGAGCGGTCATAGAGGCCGTAGCATCATAAATGGGTGGCCAATTGGTGTGTTTGGGTGGAATTAACAACGTTGGGGTCTGAGAGTGGGCAGCAAGGCACATTGTGCATTTCGAAAATAACAGGTGTGACTATGTTTTGCCTCTTTTTTCCACAGTAGACATGACAATGAATGCTGACCTTTGGGTGCCGGGCAGTGATGTGTTTTATTTGAGAGGCATGTGCCTGCCTGTGGGTCTCTCATCCTTCCTGGAGTGTGTCGCCATCAGCTATGAGCACTCAGGCCATATGCAGCTTCACCATGATTGCCCTGTGAAGTAGAGCAAACTCAGCGTCTGTTTCATCGTGTGGTATATTTCTAGGTTGTGGCAGAGGTAACGTTCCCATGCGAGTTGCAGCTGCATGCTCAAAATCTTCGCTTCCAGCTGTGAAGTCAGAATGTGATAATAGTTCTTTTTCGCCTTGTGGGCTTTGTTGAAGCATATTCTCAAGCCGTGGGTGTGATGCATGGTGTGTTCCCCTGCGGCAGTGACCTGATAACTGTGTGTCACCTGATGCAGGTGTCTTCGTGCCATTTCCTCTGCCCTAGCAAGCAGGGCTGTCCATTGCATAGGCTGGACGTTTAGAGCTGGGTCACGCCTGTGGTACTTCCTCGTGCGCATAACCACATTCTTCTTGGCACTGCAAGCCAATGCTGTTTGTTTGATGTGATTGTGTGGTTGGAGATCCCTTACACATGCATGCACCAGTTTGTAAGTTGATGCGCAAAAGGGGTGTGCCACTGTATGCCCCCTCCCAATAGTACCATGCGGGCTCAAGTATGAAGTCAACAAAAAAAGGAATATTGGGATGGAGGAGCTCTTTGCTTCATGCATGATTACAAAGGCCAAAACACTGGAGGACATCGATGCTATACCACACGTGTCACAATTTGGGGAGTGGGTTTCTCAAGCATGGCTGTCACTTTCACTGTTTTCCAACGCTGTGGCACATGTGGTTAGAGTTTCTCATTAATATCTACACATTGGATTGAGAGAGCCCACACTGCCCATAATGCAGCAAAGGTATGAAACTGCCATGTGCGCCTTTTTGTGGTATCCTACTTGGGCAGCGACTGGACATCAACGGTAAGCTCGTTAAGGCACCCAAGGTACCTGCGCTATGCGCGTACTGCGTTCGCCATTCAGACTTTTTTGCCCGGAAACAACCCCATTTTCCTCATGCATGAAAAGAGGTCTCCAAGGTCAGATCCGCTACCACAGTCATTTGTGGGATTATCGCAGAACTGGACAGCTCTGAACCTTGATTCTGGGAGGTTGTCTTGAGTACCATACAGTGAGCAGGCTATGCCAGCTCATCTTAGTCTGGACCAAAAAAGAAAAGAAAAGAAAAGAGGTCTTCATGGTCTCTAGAACAAAGTACATGGCTACAGAACTCCTGCCATATCAGGGTCTCCAAAGCAGAGAGGGGTAATGTGGCTATTTACAATGGGTGGGCCCTTGGAATTGTCGAACCCCAAGCCAGATTGAGCATGGTCGCAACGCTGAATGTCTGCCACAGGCTGGTTGGAGGGCGGTGAGAAGCTGACTAAGTGCATGGAGTCAGGGCAAGGGTGAGGCCCTGACAGTGCAACCTGCATCAAAGAAATGCCATGGGCAATGCAGACAATGCTTGAACAACGGACAGTGCCAGGCTAAGAGTCTAAGCGAAGTGAGTGTGAAAAATTCGTGTGAAGGGCAAATGCCCCCCATTTGCTGCCATATCAACACATTTCTGCCAGTCCCATTCCCGTGCTGCAGGTGTTGGAGTCCCAACTTGCACCTCAGCACCACGCACAGTTCTGGTTGGTTCTTTTGCTGGTTTCCCCCAGCTCTGCACTCAAGTGCAACAGCGGGCTGGCTCACATTCAAGAGGCGGCTCTATTGCCAATCATGTTGCTTTCTTTTCGTGTGTAGGTTCATGGCCCGCCCGGTTACCCACATCTTCGGCAAGGGCACCGTAAGTCCCTGTCGCTAGCCCCCGCATGCCGGCTCTGCACTTGCACACTGCAGTGCCCTTATGTCACAGCAGCCGCTGCCGGATGCGACTCACGAGATCTGTTACCCTGGGACTGATGCTTCCTTGGCCCAAATGGCTGAGACCATCGAGCATGAACTTGAGAAGACGGCACTGTACTGGAAAATCAAGCGTGAACTCAAGGTGACCAAGCTTGCTTGCTTTTGCAGGGGTGTTTCAAGCGGGACCATGTGGGTGTGAGTGGGGTGTTCTCTTGCCTGTTGGGGGCCCTCTTCCCCTTGATGCATACCTCAACATGGTCGTGTATGCTTGGTGCTTGCATTGTTCCCTGTACGCATGCTTCTACCATGCTTGTGTTGCGCGTATGCAACACCCCTACAGGGCAGCGAGGGCAGCGGAAGATGGTAAAGGCAGCAGGTGAGTGGTATGGTATGCAGAGGAAAGCAAGACAAATAAGTCACTTCGAGCAAATGTTCTTTGGAGGTCGGTATACGTGCGGTTGCTTTGGTGTGGCATGGGCTGCTTACTGGTGATGATCTCTTGGCTGCTTGCTACATCACGGGGGGCAGGTGCGGATCGGGCTGGACCCCACACTCCACCCCACCCCACCGCTTCAGACCTCACACCGACTCCAGACCGCACACAGTTGCAGGCTGAAAAGGATTGTTCCCCTCCAGACCTCCCAACTTACGCCCAAGAGGAACGGCAGTTTTGCCAAGGCAACCCGACACGGGATTGTGTAGCTAACCAAGCTGGGGCATTTGCAAAGGATGTCATGGAAAGGCCTGATGTGGTGGCTACGTGTACCCTGACACATTGCAAGGGTTGTGGTTGTCCTCAACCCAAGTGCTCTAGTGCAACTCTCACACTACTTACCAGGTTCCTCCACTGGTTCCAATGCTGACATGTTTTAGGTTGGGGGCCAGAATTGAACTAAACTACTACATCTGGGCTACTTCAAGGCCTGTGGTTTAGCAACGCTGGTTTGGATTTACCGCTGAATATTGTTGTTTGCATATGTAATTTCCCCGGGTATGTTATCACATGCTGGATATTATTGAATATTGACATCATTCAGGCACCGAATATTGATTTGAATGTCCTGTGCTCTGCTGCACCTTTCCTGCCCAGAGCCACTTCTTATATTCTCGTTGTGGTCAGGTTGGGGTACACGCTGTCTGCCCCACATACAGCAGAGGTAACCCGTATACCCCTCAGTTTGATGTTTGTTCTTTGAGTCCAGTTACTGTTTGCATACCTAACTTTTGTTGTTCGAATTTCCTGATCTCTGTCTTCAGTCTGAAGGCGTGGCTGACACCAGGCAGCTTTCTCTGTAGTATTGGAGGAAGAAAGCAGTGTCCCCTCTCTTTGTGAGGGGCAGGCGCCAATGATGTAACATATGACTGAACTGAGCTCACCTTCGCAGCTTAGGACTATGTCTACTGAAAGCAGACAAAAACTTTCTTGTATTCTCGTTGTGGTTGGATTGTTTATGGGATGTTGGACAATGACATTTCTGATTTGTCCAAGGAGAATGGCTACTCGAGTTCACGATGTCTGGCCGGGTTCAAGAGGATTATGCAAATGCATTTGATGAACCATGAGCGACGATGAACTTATTGTAGAATAGGTTACAGAATGTAGTGACGATAAGGTGGCTGAGGGCATTGACATATCCAATGCATGTCCCCAGCCCAATACACCGGCGCAAAGTTCTCGAGGAATTGCATTGAATGCTGAAATGCATTGAATGCCTCAAAACAGCATGCTACCCCCCCCCCCCCGCTTTGTAATTGCTACACCCTTGTCCAAGCTACTGCGGGCATAGGAACCGTATTAATTTGGTATCTGATTTGATTCGGTACAAATGTAGTGCGGCCACATAAGACATGGGTTTGGTGACAAATTTGCTAGTTACATAGGGTCATGGACACATTTGTTGTGAGTGTTTATCCACTTGAACCCACATAGCTCTAATTTTGGGGATATTTGTGCATTATATTCCCCTTTCTTGCACCATCTCACCATGCGTGTGGTACGTACAAGCTACAGCCTTGTCTAAGCTGCAGTAGGCGTAGGGACTGTATTAATTTGGGACTTTTCCATAGCTATTACAAGGGGGGGGATACAACAAGCACTGGACACTGCTCCCAGATTGTAGTGAAGTCCCAGATGGTAGTGAAGAAGCTTGCAGCTAGAATGGGGGTCATGCTGAATGAGGGGAAGACATTCTTACTGGCCGGCACCAATTGTATGTGTTTCGGAAGCATGTATGTGCAGCCCATTTGAAGGCTACAAGCATTGATGTGCCTGCTCTTTTTCGCAAGCCAGGGTACTTTGACCCACAATTATTGTACACCCCCCCTCGTAATCCCCCCCCTCATGGGGGGGACCAGCGACTTTGACAAAAAAAAAGCATGCAAATACGAGGCACCGAAGAAAATTTTACTGCAGGTTATATGTGAACTCCTGCAGGTTTAGTGCTACCATTGCGTAGTGCAATCCCCCCCCCTCATGGGGGGGGGGGGGGCGGCGGCCTGACATTGGGGGGGGATTACCAGGAGGGCGGGGTGTATCAGTTTGAGAGGCACACCATACCCTTTTGCTCCACTGTTGTGCATCCTATGGCTCCTGCCCCTGCCCTAGCACCTCAAGTGCAGAGGCCAACACACCTGCACACAACATCCTGTCGTACTTCCACCCAACAGCTGCACAAGCACCAGCAAATCACGACCCCTGCACCCTCGCAGCAGTGCACATTGACCTGCACCTGCATGAGTTCCTACCTCTGTGAACAGCAACAGCATTCAAATACACCGCAGGGCTGTCTGTGCAACTATGTGCCTACAGCCAACGCATAGTGCCACCTGTCCCCTGAGAGGCAGTGAAAGGCACTGAAAAAGGAACTGCCCATTCCGGGTGCCGAAGAGCTGCAGCACCATGGGCACAAGCAATATATGTCAGAATGGCAATTAGTATACTGCCTTGGCAAGTATTGAATGATGACGCCACAGCATTTCTTGCTCAGAGTGTCCTACAGTGAATTTTTTCAAGAGATATATTCAAAGATGAGCACACTCAAAAACTATCCAATTTAGAGCGCATAGAGACAACCTCCCCATGCTGTTTGCACAGACCGCTGTTTGGCCAGAAGAACGATGATGGTTGTTTTCTCTTGCATCAATCACAGAACATTGGGCAGAAATGCAAACCGCTGTTTGGGCCACGGTGGGCTGACTTTTTGTTCAACCCCAAGTATGCCGCCAACATCTTCAAGTTCTGGTGGTTCCCAGTGCCTGCCTTCGGGATTTTCCCACCGGGTAAATGTACCCAATTGGTCCAAGATCCTCCGCATGTGCAGCTGTTCCCCCAAAAAATACATCCACCCCCCACCTCTGTTTGCTATGCCTGCCTGCCTGCATCGACCAAGAGAACCTGCTCCCCTCACGGTGCTGCCTCAGGATGAGATCATAAAGCCCAAGTATTCACCTGACCAAGTCCCCCAGGCCTTTCCTCAGGTCATGGAGAGCCTGGGGCTGAAAACGCAACTGCAGAACCTCGTGCACCAGCTGCACGCCCAAGCCACGCAGAACATGTGCCACACCACCTCTCGCATTGCAGTGCAGGCGCAGCAGGCAGAGCGCCCCATGCCCCCCATTCCACAGCTGCTGGAATCCAACAGCTGCATCAGTCAGGCCCGTGAGCAGTGGCGAACGTTCCTGCTAGAGCAGTTGACGAAGTTTGGGTACTGTCATTCTGCCCTTGCCCGTTCGTTGGCCCAGGATGGTGTTCGAGGATGTGACATATGTTTGGGACCTGGGGAGCATTGTGAACCCCTGCAACTCCCCAAGGGCACGGGCGAGACATCATGGAGGCAGGCATGGGCTTTCCTCTTCCGCTCCAAAGTGAGGGCCGGCTTGTAGTGCAACCAAACCTCCTGAGCCAAACCTTGTGATGGGTGTGCCACTGCCTGAGACTGCCAATGACAACTCATGTGCTCCCTGGGAATCAAATTGGCTGCATTACCCTTGGCTTCCCAGGGCAGGGCGATCCTGAAAGAAATAGAAAATTCTTGTGGATCCCAAAAGAACATGCATACCTCCATGAAGAAGGCAACTGGGCACTACACAGAGCAAAATTTCAAATCATCCAATCACACATCGGTCTAAAGTAAGTCATTGGTAAACGGATGACATGTGAACCTAGAATATTTACCAATATTGACGAATATCTACAAATATCTACGAATGAGATTTTTTGTTGCACTTGAATCAGTGAAAAACCCTGACCTAGTCTACTACTTAGTGGACAAAAAGTTGGCCATTCCCTGCTGGTGGTTGGTGGTCAACTACTGGCAGCTGGCAGCTGCTTGCCGGGTTGGCCTGGAGGGCAGAGCAGACACTAATAAAAAAAAGTGAAAATACTGTACAAGAAACCAAAAATGCAAACCTGTCCAATGTTGCTATTTTCAGAGGGTTCAAAAAAGGGGGGGATTTCGAAAATCCGCCTCCATGTTTTACTTTTTAGATCCGCCCCCGCACCCCCCACCCCTTGCAATACTCTTTGAATGCAAAGCACAATTGAGCGGTGCGTGTTTTCAAGTTAGGGTTGTTGACAAATCTGGTGTGCAGCTACTCATGAATGTACTAGAGCTTATTTGTTGTGACCTGGTTCCCATGGCCACCTGCAGAGCCCTGGGCGACTGGACCCTACAAATTTGGCACAAGGCCTATTTGCACCAATTTTGGCTGTTTTGTTTTATGATGGGAGACAATCCCAATCGACCTGCTAGTCGCTTGGGTGTGCGTTGCTCGGGGTAGATTCTTTGCGTGGGGCACTTCCCGAAGGCAATAGAATTTCAAGCATCATTTCTGAAAGCCCAAATGATGCATTGTTCCCTTTGGCATGCATTTACAATGAGCATCCATTGGGTCCAATTCCAATTAGGGTCATCAGATGATGTTAGATTACTCAAAGCAAAACCTTTTTGCAGATCCAAGGATAGTGGGTAGGTTAATTTTTTTCCGGGGGGGGGGGGGGGGGGGCGGTCTTTCCGACATACCCTGGAGGCCCCGCCTTGCCCTCTTTTCCCACTTGCGGGGGCCCAATGGCCAGACTTTTGATCTGGCTTTGCCATTTGGAAAGCCCCAGAGTGTCCTCGCCAGTAGCCCTACCCGTCTCCCTTGGGAGACGCCCCCCACCCCCCCACCCAATACCCCAATAGGGTAAAAAACACGTAAATGCAGCCTAAAACATGCTTTACATAGCTTGGATGGACATTGTGAGTGGTCACGAAATCAAAAAAACAATTTTCAGATTTTCAGAAACTTCAATTTTTGAGTTGCTAAGGGTGAAAAATTGCATGAGCAGGTTGTGTACCAGCCCATGCACACATGTAAGTCAGTATTGGTGGAAACAGTGATTTCGTGTCTTGCAAACGGGCCATGACCGGCCCTAGTAGGCATATGCTGTCACAACATCCCCTGATATTTGTAGGCCATTTTTAGTGGAAACGGTCATTTCGCGTGTTTCACATGAACCATAACCAGCCCTAGGCAAGGCTAGAGGCTCAAAAAACGTCGTTTTGGATCCTAGTAAGTGTATACTGTGACTACATCCCCAATTGCACCCCTCAAAGTAGGCACCAAGGGGTCGATAAGGTCGCCAAAAACGCCGACATAGCAAAACCGACGAAAAACTGCATAAACTGCATAAGCACTTGTCCCACTCCACTCCACACAAACCCTATGGAGTTGGGACCTGAAAACACTTTTTCTGCTCAGAATCGAAAAAAACCAAAATATTCATGATTTCTAACCCCCAAAAACGGGGGGTGGTTTTTTCGACATTTTTGACCCCCCACCCCCACCCCACCCCTCAAAAAAGTGGGTTTCAAGTGGGGGGGTCTGGGGGGTCTGGACCAAAACTCTCTGCCCCCGGTGGTTGACGGAGTGGGTGGCTGATAACCACTGGTGGTGGGCTGGTAAAATGTAATGCTTGTGATCCTGAGCGTGTCAGAGTGGTGTGCTTAGGTGAGGAAAGTGGCATAGTAGATGGAGGGGCAGGGGGAGGAGGCCGGTGGTTTTCCCTGCGCGCAGAATCACCTCGCAGAGGTTAGCCAAGCATATAGGGGAAAACGCCACATAGCCCCTGTTTTGGGCCTATCCGCATACCCTACCTCAAGGGGTTGAATTGTTTGTTTAACCCCTTGTGAAATCAGTATTTTGTGCAATAAGCACATCCCCCATTCAAGCCCCACTGTTGACAGGCGCATAACAGCATGGCTGAGTGGGCCAGCGCACGCAAACGCTGCGCACCTGATGACCCCTGACCTGCATGTAGCCCCCCCCCCCCCCCTCTTTGCAAAAGCAACGCCCTTGTCAGAGCAACAGCAGGTGTTGTTTCCGCAACTTTGGAACCGTGGAATTTGGCGGTTCCTTTTTCTGGTGGTCCATGAAGGTCAAGTTTTTCCCGTGATTTGAGGCTGGGAATGGTATTTTCGGGCTATTGGTTGCTGTTCTGTCATCCACTTTAACCATTTCTTGTCTTTTGGAGTTGGAGGTTGGGGAATTGCCTGACAAGTAGTACATTAAGGATGCAATGGTCACCGCTTGTGTCTTCTCAGGGCGTGCGCACACAACGCCCTTGTCAGAGCAATACTCGGTGCTGTTTCCGTCAAAAATTGGAACTTTAGTGTTGCTCTTGCAAGGGGAGGGGAGAGATACCTGGTAGAAGTACAGCCCGAGCTGCCGATCGGAAAGGACAAAGAGGGCTTGAGCCTTTCGGAGTGTTTGCACAACCGATGGCCCAACATGTGACAGCTGACCGGGAAAGGGAGGAAGGGTCCTTCCCATGACCCCAGCTGTTGAATTTTCGGACAGCACAAGCAGAGAATGGATCTGGCAGACTGGGCTGACAGCAATGAAGACCGTAGACTGTGGACAGGCAGGCGCACTGGAAGCTGATTGCGGTGAAGCAAAGCTGACGCATTGTGGCCCCAGGGGTCTTTTTAACAACTCAGCACCACTGGGGGGGGAGGGGTCCCACACCACCCACCCACCCCCGGGACCCGCCCCCCAAAAGTTTGGGCCAAATTTTCTTCTAGGCCTTTGGCCGATCAAAATTTTTCTTTGGCGCCAATTAGTTTAGATCAGAAATTTTCTTCGCCGCCTTCGGCGCCTTTATTTTTTTTCTTTTAAAAACTCAGCACCACTCAGGAGGGATCGGGGGGCGGACCCACCCACCCACCCCCTCTGACCCCCCACCCCCCTCTCTAAAAGGAGCTTTGTGTCGGCCCCCCTTTTGGGCAGATACCAACCAGACTTTCTTGTCGGACATGAGCATGACGGACCCGTCAGCCGCTTAACAACCGCTCCAAAGGATGTGGTGCAGGATGAGGCCCTGGGCGGAGGGAGGGGGGGAATGGGGCAAGGGTTGAGTTCAAGGTTGTGGCTGTGACCGCAGTCTGGTCAGTTCCGACGCACGTATGACTCCGCTGACGACTGGCTACTGCTTGGCAACCCCATGTGACAGGGACGAGCGCTCCAGACCTGCCTAAACTCTCCCGCATGCTCCGCCAGGACCGACCTCGGCATCCCCTGGGCCCGCGCGCGCACGGAGCAGACGGAGGCGCAGCGGGAGGTCCGCTGCACCACGCAGGACCGCCGCTACGTCACCAAATACCGGCAGCCGTACGAGGACGACGCGGACAACGTCCTGTCGCCGCGGCACGTGCTGGACCTGACCCCCGACGGCACTGGCGTGTCCCCTGCCTTTGGGGGATGCGTGGATCGGTCGCTGTTTCAGGCTTCCGATTTGCTGCACCACATCGCCGGGATCTCCAACCCCAACCACAGTGGTGTCCAGCGGGGACTCGTGGGCTGGGGCACCGTCACACTGGAACTTCGCGTGCCCGCATTGCCGGAGCTGCGGAAGGTCTTCCAGCAGATGCAAGTGTGGCCCGGATGCCCACCTCCCATCCCTAGCCCCAGATCACACCCCCATACCCCTCTCAGCTTCACTGCCGGCGCCGGTGGAGTGAAACCCTTGAATCTTGGGATTCGAAACCGGAACTGCGGGTGCAGGGCCCATCTTTGAGGGACTGACGTGATTTTGTTGGTGTCTGGCCTTGGCTTAGACAGGGAATGGAGTCTGCCGTGTGGGGAGGTTTTGCGTAGCATATCCCAATGTGTGAAATTGCGCATTTCACGCCTTGTAGAATCATCAGAAAGATATGAATGATCAGAGGTTGGTTATCCCCCGATGAATTTTTGCATTTTGACCCCTCAGCCCCTCCCCAATCCCCCCGCTGGGTTTGGGGGGGGGGGCGGAGGGGGTCGGAGGGTGGCAAACTGGTACTGCAAACTGGCGTCCCAATTGTTGTAGAAATTGAAGTGCCTGAGAGATTGTGCCATTGCACACCAGTTTGTAGCCTGCTTCTAAAGCACGGCATGATGATCAGGTTTCTGTGCTTTTTTTGATTGCAGTGTGCCCGCAACATGCTGTTTACAAGCTGGTGCCAGACATCGCGTGTGGCAGCTTGAGGGTTGGGATTTGCAGGGCGGCGAATTTTCCCCGCCCAAAAATTTTGCTCAGCCGAATAACTGTTGTTACCCTCCTTCTCCCCTGGACACAACAATGTCAGTGCGCCCAGCACCAGGGCATTGCACAATAAACAATCGGTTGATGGACTTCCAATATGAGCAGAATTTGCAATGAGATCATGGCACTGTACATAAGTACACAAGTACACAAGTCCACAACATCGGAGCATTGTTTGACGTGCCGGGAGGAGGGGAAGGGGCTGCACAGGGCTGACTAAGGCCAGGGCAGGGCGTTCAGAACCAAGTGTTGTTCTTCACCTGCGGACAGCCCTCAAGGACAGCCCTGCGGCCCGTTCGGAGCCTATTCCACGCAGTTGAACCGTGGCAGGCACCGACCAGATTGCGATGGGCGCGTAGCCGAGTGCAGCTTAGTGGCTTTGTTTCTTCCACCACCCGCCTCCCGGGCAAGTGGAGGTTCTGTTGGCCGAAGGAATGGTTGAGAATTCGCACCTCGGGTTTGGCACTTGGGGCACTGGCGTCACAATCAGAAGCCAACCCTGAACAGTTGCTGGAATCAGAGCTTGAGTATTCGTCATTATCAGCGCTGGAGTCTGGGCTGGAGCAAGTGGAGGAGCGAGAGCTCAGACTAGTAGGCCACTGGTTTGCCCTTTGCTGCTGTGGCTGCCGAAACATCCAATCCTTTCCATTTGTGTAGCATGTATGTCATATGAATAACACAAGCAACACACGCATGTTTGTGTGTCGCCCATGGAAACCCCCATATCCTAGCGGGCCATTGCAGGTGTACGACGTTCTCGCATGAGTGCATCTTTCACTATTTTCGTAGGAATAGGGGTGAACTGTGGCCAATGTCTTTCCAAGGGAGTGCAGCATGAGGGCGATACATGAGGTCACCAAAACATCACAACTTGCAGTCATACCACTAATATTGGTTCCCAGTCATTCTGCCAGTCAACAGATGTGGAACCTGCGGGAGCTAGGCCATGCTCCATTGCAACTGCAAAATTGAGACCGAGGTTGTGGGACCTTGACTCTCTACCGTTGCTTTGTACCTTACTCTGTACTGTTGCTCCATACCATTACTCTACGCCGTTCCTCCATTCCATTGCTCAATGTTGTTACTCTCTGCCGTTGCTTTGGACCGTTACTCTGTCCCGTTACTCTGTCCCATTACTCCATATCATTACTCTACAATGCTAATTTTTACGTTATAGTGTTACTCTATGCCGTTACTGCATACCGTTACTCCATTTTGTTGCTCCATATACTCTTTCTCGTTGCTTCATCCCAGTATTTTGTGCCATCAATCTATTTCGGTACTCTGTACTGTTGCTTCAATGTTGCCAGTCATCAAATGCTTCAGACGAACTGCTATTGCTAGCATCAGTGCAGGACACCAAAAGAGCATGATCTGCATTTGTCTTATGTGATATCGGCGCAGATGAGGTGTCCCACTGGCAGTTAGTGTACAACCAGGGTCCATCAGTTCCTGTTCAGCTGCTTGATCATCAGCGGTCATCACGCTAGCCGACAGCAATCATGATTGCCATCACAATTTCCATCGAAACCCCAAATTTCGTAGAAACAGTGCCTGCTACCTCTCTCCATGTACTCCTGCAGCGGCTGTGCTTATTTGCATGTGACAGCGGTGGGGTGATGAGGTGGGTATTGTGCGTGGGTCTGGTTGTGCTGTATGGAAGGTGGGTACAGGAAGTGGGTATGAGGGCGGGATATGGGAGGTGGGGTACGGAAGATGGGTATGGGAGGTATTCCAGACCGAGTTCTGTCATGACTGTGACCCCACTCCAGTTGTGTTGTGCAGCTTCAAAATCGTCAGTTGGGCTTCGACGAGACTGTGAAGGAGTCTTTTGCCGAGGAGCGCATCCGCGTGTGTGAGATTCTCTTGAACCGCAGCTACACGCCGTACATCCGGGAGTTCAGCAAACGTGGCGTCCCAGTCTCGTTGCGAGGGCGCGTATGGAAGCGCATGCTGGAAGTCTGCACGGGCGAAAAAGTGCAGCAGCATTTCAATCGCCTCAAGCAGGTGCTGCACGGGACTGGACTATGTTGTGCTCAGTGCGGTGTCGTGTGCGATGGCTGTGTTGTTGCACTGTCTGTTCTTTTGTGTACCGTGTACTGCCTGCGATGCGTCATGCATGCATGTATGGTGTATTTTGCGGTGGTACGTGGCGTTTTGGTGTTTGATGTGGTGTGTGTCGTGTTGGGTTGGGTTGTGGTGTGCCATGGTGTGGTGTGGTGCTGTGTGGCGTGGCGTGGCGTGGTGTGTGACGTGGCATGGCCTGGAGTGGTGTGGTTTGGCGTGGAGTGGAGTGGCGTGGTGTGGTGTGGCCGTTAGCCACAATGGCGGATATGGTACGGTTGGAGGGGAAGTGGAGTGATGGAGGTTGCCTTTGGTGCCTTCCTGGTGACCCCCCCCCCCCCGCGCGCGTGCACACACCACACACACCCAACGTCACACCCGCCGTCACCGTACACCGAAAGTTTTCTTGTGGGTCCCCAGCGGGGCTTGTGACAGTGCGCAGTATAGTGTCTGCGCGAGATCTCACAGGCACCGCGCGCAGCGCGCGCTTCCGAGATGCACATTTGTCGTGATGCGCAGCATTCCACGGAGGTCACAAATGGCAGGTCCTTGGCTAAAGGGGTTGGCCTGCAATGTACGCACGACGCCACTTCAGGGACCTCACCACTTGACACACACCCCATGCCTTTGCCTGGTGGACCGGTCTGTATGTACTGTCGTTACTACTGGTCAATCATTGGTTCTCACAGGCGAATGCCGAACAACACATACCGGGCACAACACAAAGCGATGCTCCATCGATATCTTGATGCAGATGAGCACAGTTGACGCAGCGACATGGGTGGGGCAGCGATCGTGTGGCGGAGGGAGAGGTTGCGGTGCAACACCCTGTCCCGCGGGGGCGTATCGAATGAGATAGCAGGAGATGGGCAATGGTGTGTTGTGGCAGAGGGTAATAAACCCACTCCAAAGCATTTCAAACCACTTCAGGCACTTTGTAACGAGCGGTGTTGTAAGACGGTGCGTCTTAGATCCGTAGGTGTCTTACAGGCGTCATACATGCGTCTTACATGCGTCTTGGATTTTCTAGGACACACATACAACAGTCATGAGAGTGTCTACAGATTATATTCTTGTAAAATTACATGTGCAGAGTGTCTACTAATCGTGCACAGTGTCTACCTGTATGCACATTGTCTACAGACTCCACTTTGGTAAACGGACCTATGCAACCCCTGTTATGGGGGGCGCTTCCCGCACCATCCTTATTATTGTCTCTTCGTGTCTACAACATGTGCACGTCGTACACTACCTGTGCACAGTGTCTACAGACCATACTCGGGTAAACGCATATGTGCACAGTGTTGTAAGTGTTGTAGGACGGTGCTTCTTCGGTTCGTCGTTGTCCTTCATGCTTCTTACATTCAAGGTGCCTACAGGTTGCCTATTGCGGTGCGCACTCCCCTTCTGTACCAGCGTCCAGTTTATGGCCCAAGTGTGCATTTTCTGACACTCAGTCCTCTACCGAACACCCGTGGCATGTCTGATCACGACTGTATCTGGGCGGAAACGCACAACAGCGCACTCCCGGGACATTCGCTGTTGGCAGGACACAAAGGCCGCCGAGACCCTCGTGGACGACATCGTTCGGTGGGAGGTTCTTGTGGCCAAGAACAACAGCGATTTCTTCCCCTTCGACGAGACCCTGGAGACTGTCCTGTTGGCGTTCCACCGGGACCACACGATGTTGGAGAAGGGCC
This sequence comes from Eutreptiella sp. 'Long Island Sound 2002', assembly GCA_964036045.1. NCBI lineage: Eukaryota > Euglenozoa > Euglenophyceae > Eutreptiales > Eutreptiaceae > Eutreptiella > Eutreptiella sp. 'Long Island Sound 2002'. The sequence goes on from OZ038386.1 coordinate 72,543,027, forward strand.
CGTACAGCCATCCCATGGCCAGTCTGCCCCGCATCAGTGCGCAGGTGCCGCGGGGCCTCGTGCCGTACCCCCCGAACGGGGTGCTGCCCCATTCGGGCATCGCCATTCTCTTGGCCCCGCTGTGCTACATCTACGGGGACATGCTGGATCTCTTCTGCGTGTGGCGCAGCATGTTCGCCAGGTCCACGGCTGTGTACCAGGGGAGGAGGGCGGCCCCCTGCCCGACGAAAGAAGTCCATATAAAGTTGCATCAGACACGGTAAAGGATGAAAAGGCCCGACGCAACTAACTGTAACGGACACCCTGCCTCGGGGGGGGGGGGGGGGGGGGGGCTTGACGGAGTAAACCGGACAGGGGTTCGGCGGACACCGGCTCCCGGCGGACTGTCCAGCCGGACAGTCGGCCGGCCGCTTGTCCGCCGAGCCGGTACGTCCGCCGAAGACTATGTCCGGTTTATTCGGGTAAGCTTCGGGGGGAGGGGGGGGGGGGGTAACACCGGAGGATTGATTTGGTAACATCCAAGGACCGAAACATACAGTGTGTGAGCAATCAAACAATCTGCAGACGTTCTTGAGTGAAGGGGCTGTTGCGTTGGGAGGTTTTCCAAAGTCTGAGACACGGCCTTTTGGCGAGGGGTCAGCGTGTATTATGGTCCTTGGCATATGCCTTCCTTTGCAGGCCACACCATTGGAAAGATCTGTAAAAGTGACATGGGCAACACGTTGATCACATCAGATGATCCGATCGAGCAAGCGATGTATTTCGGATCGTTGTTCCGCCTCCCCATCACCCGACTGAAACCCTCTCTTCTGAAGAGATCCTGTCCCCTGGGGCTAAGGGCCGAGGAGAGCTGCTCCCAACCCATTTGTTTGGCATTTCGTAGGATAGTTTGTGTGGCAAATTGACAGTCTGTGACCTTTTGTGGACGTTGGCGGCGGGCAGGCAGCTCTGAGTGATGGACGGGTGCTCGACTGTGCGTTCACGATTGGATGTGGTACAGTAAAGCAATAATTGGAGCAGGAAAACGCGTGGCCTTGCAGCAACGTGCCAACGGAGCACCACATCTCAGGGGAGTGGGACTGTGCTCTTTGAAGCCTCTGCCCTCCGGTACCAAATCGTAAAGAGAAACGATGCGCCAAGTGCCTGCACATCGACCTCCTCTCCACAACCTCCAAAACAAGGCCGGCACTCAGTCAGTCGATGGTATGCACGCAATGCCCCCCTCCAGCCCACCCCCTGCCACCCTTGGGCCCCTCCTGCACAAGACACAAGGGACTGGGCGGCCCCGCCCACGGACCACAGGGCCAAGCCACCCTCGCTTTTACCCAAGAAGGCAAAACGCCTGAAAACCCCTTCCCCAGCAAACAGGCCCCGCGCGCCGGTTCGCAAGGGCTGCTCCCGCACGAGCTCGTACCGCATCCTCTGGCTGATGCATGTCGGCGCCTTTATGGCCCAACCCCCCCTTGCCCCCCTGCCTTTTTGAGTAAAGGGCAGCACTTGGAAAAAAATGTAGTGGCATTGCCGAGTCAATGGGTATTTCATGGCCATGGCAGTTAGCAGCCAACCGGCAGCGTTGCTGGTTTACCCACGGGCTTTGGCCACGTTTGTGGCTGTGTGAATCTCCAGGAAGCCTTGTTTTTTGTTGCAAGGAGCGGATGGATTGTCGCGTCAAAACCCCCGGCACCCTCGCAGAAAGGCCCGCGCTTTCCGCCCTCAGGTATTGGTCGCGGCTGCAGTCCCTGTCCAGTGAGCCGCAGAGCATTATTTCGTTGTGCAAGCTTTTCGAGGTCCTTGTGCAGTCGCGCAACCCCCACGTCGTGTACCACACCCTCAGCATCGGGCTGCAGCCCTTGACCATCGTTTTCCCGTGGATTTTCACGGCGTTCGCCGGGACGTTGGCGGTCGACCAGACGCTGGTACTGTGGGATCGCATCATCGCATTTGACCGGTTGGAACTGCTTTCTGTATTGGCAGCGGCCATCTTCATTTGGCGGTCCAAGGCCATTTTGGCCTGCGACAACGGAGATGATTTGGTGCATTTATTTTCGGACAATTCGAAGATCTTAGTGATCCCATTTTTGCAGCATTTCCTGTTTGGATGATGTGCGGAAGACCCATCGTGCGGGTGATGCATGGGGCCGATTGTCAGGGGGTTGACGAATCCTCCTCCTCCTCCTCCCCGTCTTCGCTGCCCCTACCCATCACTGGGCCTCCAACAACGCCTCCAGCCGAGACACAGTGGAATTACTCACTGGGGCCGGCGAAAGTGTGGGCCGTGCTTTCCCGCTTTTTTGCGGTTTCCATTCCCTGGCTGCCTGCTCCATCCAGCAAGGCTGGACAAGGTCGTGGAGCGGCCCACGTCACGGCAAATGTCATGGGATAAGCCCGGCGTTGAGAAGCCATTCAGTACATTTTGGGTTGTACTGGTTCGGATGTGCCATCTTTGAGGGGGGGGCTCTTGATTGGCAACTTCGAGATAGGGGGGTTTGCTTGCCAACCGTGTCAAAACATGTCGCTCCCACGGGGGCCGCTCCCGGCTCGGCCCCGACCCCAAAGAGGAAAGGGGGGGGGGGTCGACGGACCCCAGAATGGTTGTACAGATCAATGAGTTTTGCGGGCGCCGGAGGCAGGGGGAAGCTTTTTCTGTGTTACCCCATGTGTCCATCCTCAAAATACTCAGAATTTTGTGGAGAATTCAAAAATGGGTGAAAAACACAGAAAAAAAATCGACCGTCGACCCGACCTCCGGGCCGGACCTGGGAGCCTGAGGTGATGGGCAAATTTTTTTGAAAAAAATTTTACCCCACTTGTGTATGTTCGAAATGATCAGCGCGTCATGGGGACCATTTTGAGGTATGTATGTTGGCGTACCCACCGACCCCCCGCGGGGACCCCAGTGGCTGACCGCCTGACCCACCTGCCCCCTGGCTTTGGGTCAACGAAGGGGGAACCCCCCCCCCCCTCTACACCCCTGAAACGGTTGAACACCCCTCGGGGTCGGGTCCTGGCCGGGAGCATCCCCGGTGCTCCCAACCCCCGTATCCAGCAATCACCAAAGTCCTCAAAAAATACGGGCAGATCACCAATTGGTCGTTGGGCACAGTGTTTGTTGTGCACTTGAACATGTGGGCACCGTGTGATAGACCCATAACAACTTCCCAAGCAGAAGACACCGGTCCATACAAAGCACAAACGTGAGTGGAACGGCCCGGCACTGACAAGGGCTGCTGCATTCTCGCAATGCTGCGAATTCCTCAACTATTTCAGCCGAATAGATTTGCGATTGTGGCCTCTACAAGATCACTGGTGTAGTACCGCTTGTAGCAACTCTCGGCCATGCGCAAATAGAGAATCAGTCATGGTGTGCAAGAGAGGTTCTCCACTTCAACCATGTGGTTGCCTAACCAAGGATTACCATTTTTACATTCATTGGTGCAAGGACACATCACACCAGTCCCTCATTTCTGCAATCCTTCAGCCTAAACCTGGGACCCAAAAACTCCGGATCTAATTCATTTGGGTTCCTACAAAATATAGACCGATCACCACGTGATGTCCTGTGAGGGGATGGCCCTCTCTTTCTCTCACCAGCAGAGCACAGGGCAGAGGTTGTTCTTGAAGCCGCCCAAAATCCTTACCCTTAGCCTGCACAGTGCATCCCCATAATGGCCCAGCCGGGGCGCTCAGCCCTTCCATACCCTTGCCCTTACCATTTCTCTCACCTGCCGCCCATTGTGTATTCCAGCCGAGCAGTGCCTGAGCGGGGGGTGTTGTTTTGAATAGGACATATATGTCGAGGTGAGGAAGGGCACACGTCTGGCCGGATGGGATTTTCGAGTCTGCATGCTCGTGTTGCGCTTGGGTGCGTCTTACCGTGCTAGCGTTCAGGGTATTGTGCATTCTTTAACGCTGAGTATATGCTCACGGTGTAGCTCCGCTATCTTGTTCTAGGGGTTTCTGCCTCTCATAAACACTGGTCTAGTCGATTTCTGTCTCGCACTGTATCACTCTAGCCGGCTTCCGGATCGCCCTGATCCTGCCTCCATTTGCCCAGCTTTTCCAAGATGGTTGCGAGAGCAAAGTGCGCAACGCACGCACCGTGTGTTGTGCTGGACTATGCTGTGCTGTGTTGTATTCTGATGTGCCGTCCTGTGCTGTCCATTGTTGTGATACGCTGTGCTATGCTATGCTATACTGTGCCGTGCTGCGGTTTCAGGTTTCCGGTTTCCATCGGAGGAATTTTCTGTTTGTTAACCATTGATCCGAAGTCGGTGAGGTTGTTTGCACCATTTCCATATGCTAAGCTATCATTGTGTCTTTCCCCCGTGCTTGATATAACTCACCATTTCTATCAGAGAGACCGTATTGGTTTTTGGACCTGGCCGTAGCTAGGGCAGGGGGGTGGCTTGAAACCTACTGCCTGTTAGTGTCAACAGTCTGCAGAGGGGGCTCACATCGTGAAGGTAGGGCCCATGAAGCGGCCTCCCTTCTCATAAGGCAGGGAGAGAATTTCAGGAGTGACAGACCAAGAATGGATGCGTAGCACGACAGAATACACTTTCAGAGAAGCAATGATTTTTTTGTTGGGGAAGAGGACCTGTGAAGGGTACACTGATGGAAAAACTCACAGTTCAAGTAACCTTACCCTCTCCCTGAGAGTTTGCCCATGACTGCATGGAATAGGCTCTGCCCAATGCTTTTCAAGTTTGCAGTCGCATCACTGTCAATTCCCATCAAGTCCCAATACAAATATTTGGGAGTCGCAATGGGACATCTTAGGCTTGTTCAGCTATGGCCTTGCCCTCCAAAAAGCATTGCGCTATTCCATGCCATCATGCGCTATCTCTCTCAGGGATCGGGTCAGGTTACTTTTACTGTGGGTTCTTCCATTATTAGTGTTCCCTTCAAGGGTCATCTTCCCCAACCAATACGTCATTGATTCTCTCAAAGCAGTGTATTCTGTCAAGCCACACATCAATTCTGAATGTGTTACTCCTGAGATTATCTCCCTGTTTGAAGAGAAGGGAGGCCTCAACCTCTCTCTCCATTCACTTTTTTGCATTGGCAGTTTGCCTCACTTTTTCTGCAATCGGTTAAGTATCAGAGACCGTCAACAATGATTCACACATTTTTTAAATGTATGATCATTGATCAATCCACATTGGGAATGATTCAGATGGGCAACAATTTAGTCAGGAATTTGATGCCCTTCATGGGGTGGTGCACAAGTCTTTTTCGATAGTCCGACAATGTTTACCCTTCTCCAAGGCCCAGAAATTCCCACTGCCGGAAGCTTGCCGGAAGACTGTTCCGAAATATGGGGGAATGTGGGAAAATGCAGAAAAATGCGGACAAATGTGTGAAGATGTGTCGTTTTTGGAAAACTAAGTGGAAAATGGTGATCAACCAGCCCCGAAAAGGTGCAAAATGGTGGTTTTCAGTGCTAATGGGACGGGGGGAGGGGTTGTGCTGGGCGATGGCCGGAGGAAAAATGGGGGGGGATGGGGGAAAATGGGGGGAAATGGGGGGAAATGGGGGAGAATAGGGCAGAGGTTGGGATGCAGGTGGGGGCATGAGGGGTTTGCATGCAGTCCATGGGTGCCCTTTCATAGTGTTGTGTCTTTCTACCATGGAGCATATGCACCCATACAAAGGGGTGCGTTAAATTCTAGTGAAGGTTGCCCGCGACCCACCCAAGTAGATGGCCCACTTCAACTTTGAAAAAAAGAAGCTGGGCTTTGGGTGCTTTGTTGCATAATGCTAGCAGAACTGGACAGTACCTTGGTTGGAAAATGCACTAAATTGATGGGGGGAAGGGTATAGGTTCAATCTCTGTACCGTATCAACTTTTCCCCGTCAGTGGTGTTCCACATCAGAAGTTTGTGGTGCTCCCTTCCTTTTTCCATGTTTCCCCACTTCTCACCTAGTCTCAACACTTGTTCCATCCCCCCCCCCAATTTTTCCTATACCCCTACCCCCTCCTTGCCCCATTTCCCCCCATTTTCCCCCATTTCCCCCCATTTCCCCCCATTTCCCCCCAATTTCCCCCCCATTTCCCCTATTTTCCCATTTTTCCTCGGGAACGTTGTCGGGAAGCTTGTTGCCGGTGCTTCTCTATTTTCACAAATTCTTTCCACTGATATTCCATTATGGCACAATGTGCTTTTTGTAAATCAGCATCAGGAGACATATTTTTCACCGGCATTAACGAGAAAGGGCATCCTTAGCGTGGGCCAATTATTAGAAGACGCTTCCCTCTTCCGACAGCTAGCCCCAACATGAAAACCTATTTGGTCTGATACCATTCCGCTTCACCTGTTTGTTGATGGGCTGGTCTCCCTCAAAGACGAAGGCACTTTGGTCCATTCTCAGCTGGATGTCAAGATGCCACCAAAGCCTCTCCAAAGCAAAATCAACAAGATGCGCAACCTCTGCAGAAAACACGATCAAATTGAGTAGGTAGACATTCAGAATTGACGGCTCTTCAGAAGAAGTGCTGAGGTAGGGAGAGTAGGAGCATACAGAGTCTTTTCATACACCGGTGTCTCCATCTCGATTCCCTTGAACAAGGTATCCAACAGACAAGCGGTGTGGCCACTTGAGTGGTCCATCATGCACAAGAGGGGGATTCTTTGATTTTGAGGTGGGTGGCCATGATGGGGCCTACAAGGGTAGGGTGCATGTGATCGTCCCATTTGTTGGGCGAAAAAATGGGAAGTTATTTGATTGCCAACAGTCATACCATGTGGTTGTGCTTTGGGTTCCTCGGCTAGAGGAGGGGGTGATGTCTGGGGGTAAAGCATTGTGATAGATGGCCGGAACCACGGGGGGGGGGGGCTTACCTCTGAGGCCTAACACCAACCCCCCCACCCCCCACCCCCTCTGGACCCCCAACCCATACTAGTTAACACTTGCTTAGAACTGACAATTTGGGCGCCAGTGGCACCCGGAAAATTTGCAACACACTTGATTTCCCCCCACTTGTTTACATTCAAAATGCTCACAATGAGTTAGGGAATGCCGTGCCATGTGTCTTCTTGCTGGCCGGGAAGCCTTTGCTGATTCACAGGTACATCTGTTGGAATACAGTACTGTTATTCATTTGTTGTGAGGGGTAAAACCAAAATTCACCCCACTTTTGTATATTCAAAATGCTCAGAAGGAAATGGGGAATTCAAAAATGCCCCCAAAAGGGAGAAAATTTTTCGACTGCCCCCCCCCCCCCCCCACCACCTTCAGGGCAGCAACCGGCTGCACAGCCGCTGCGGTACATGGCCCAAAAGCCTACATTATGCATCACAGCACTCATGCAGGAAATCTCTGAGCCGCTAGCATTGAACCGGAGGCTGGGCCTTCGGCCCCCTCACAGCAGTCACAACTTGTCCAGGCATACCGGTAGTAGTGACAGGATACAGGGAGGGAGTGGACTAGGGTTAGTACATGTCAACACACTGAGACAATACCATGAGGTTTGGCCAATTGGGTGCCAGCAGTTACCGCAAGACCACATGATATGTCGAGGTGCCCACACCCCATGTGTGTAGAAACACGCCACGTGGCGGAACAAGAAAACACGGTGCAACATACATAACCTCAGGAGAGGGAGGAGCCAATGACCGATCGTTCAGATGAATGCTGTACGTATAGAAGAGCTCACTGTACATACCTGTGATGTTGGGAGCATGGACTCTAACGGGACTAAGCATCTACGGTTCGAGAACGCTATTGCCCTGCTGTAGACCCGCTCTATGTTGTTGAATGTGTTTGCGGCCCCCACCACCCCCCCACCCCTCCTGGACCCCCCCGCCCACGCCGGGGGGTTTGGTGTCTAAAACTGAACTGCAGACCCCCCGTGGCCGGAACATTCATTTGGATGTTGGGCGCGCCGGGTGCACCGGGCACGCGCCAGGCGCGCGCCGAGCAAACGTACCCTCTAAGGCTCCGGCTGCCAAAATCCCAAGGAAGAAACCCAATTGAACAACGTGCAGGGGGGTGCGGTGATTACACCATCGCTGCTGGTACACCCCAGAGAGGAGACGTAGGTGGCGTTCTCTGTGTCATACTGACCCCTGTCATGGACAGGGGAGAAAGCTGCACTGTATCTTACACGAGTGCCTATTCCCAAGATAATCTTGTACTGTTGCCAAGCTGTGGGAGCTTCGTCCAAAAGAAAAAGATACAAATTGTGAGGTGCTGCATTCACAGGCGATCTGGGCACAGGGCAAAAGTGCTGCATATTACGCTAAGAGAAGAAACCATCAGTGAGGCATATTGTGGCAGCCCATTGGAGGGCCCCAAAGCAATGTGCCAAATGCAACCAATGCATCCTCAACACTGGCTCTATATCTGCAATCGGTATACTTTGTAACCAGAATCCATCATCAGCGACCGCAATCTTACGTTTTCCGGAGAACTTGGCATGAAGAAGCAAACGTTGCACAAGCATAGTACTCACTGCTCATGCAATGATCTCAAAGTACCCTGCCCCCCACCCCCTGCTTTTAGCCCCTTAATCACGGGGTGATCGTCATGAAGTGACATCATGCCCTAACCCCCGCAAAAAATAAACAGTTTCTCAATCAGAATGCATGCATGAAACAAACATGTGGTGTGTTGGTTCGGATGCCAATTCACCATACGTTTGCTTTGCTCACACGCACTGTATGGTGCTTCTTCTTGCAGACCATACCACTTTGAAAAGTTGAACATGCTCGTTGTCCTAGTGTTGGTTTCTTGGAAACATATGGGAATATGTTAAGCATCTTTTTCGTCTAGAAACAAGTGAATCAATACTTTTGCTGGAGTGCTGAAATGCATGTTCGTTTGTTGAATGTATTTCATCTAGACAAGAGACAGTGATGTCAATTCATAGCATCCGCCTGTTGCTCTAGGGTCTCCAAACATGCTCACGGGCCGTGAAGTCTTCGGGTGTGTGTATGGCAGCTTCTTGATCGTCATATACTGCTCCTCATCGTTCCGGCACACGCCGACCCGACGAGAGCGACGCGCCAATCGTTACTTGTTCGACAACATCGATGCGCGGCTGAAGCGGATTCCCGTCTCCCAAAGCCTTGTGGGGTAGCGCGGAAGACGGCACGGCGGCAGCGTTGGCGTGCAGTTTCGCCGGGACCCTGGGAGATGTTTCCCGGTCACCCTGGACTGGTGTGGACGGGGAGCGAGTGCGTCCTCAGCGTTTACAGGCCATAGGGGCCACATGCCATTCGGAAGACAAAGTGCGTTCGTGACTGCCTTAGGTGTCACACTGCAGCAGGGCTGCCCCTCAGCACACACAGTTTTTTGTGTGTTTCTGTGTCGGCGACCGCCCTTAGGGACCACCCTGGTAGCCGTCTAATCGCCGTCGGTTACCATTCATCCGTCGGTTACCATTCATCCGTCGGTTACTATTCATCGGTTACCAGCCACCTGCCAAGCTCTCCATGACCGACAGGCGCCAGACCGTTGTATACCGTTAAGGGGCGCTGTACTGCTCCTGGGCTTGACTTCAGTTTGTGTCGGTTCCCGGGCCTGGGATGAGGCCTGGGGTTGGGTTCCTTCTCATGTGGACAGGCTGTCAGCTCCATGGATGCATTTCGCTTGTGGTCTCAAAGGGTCCCAGGTGGTCACCACTCTTGCACTTTCCGTCGAAGCCCAAAGGGCACAACGCCATCCTGCGTTGCCGACAGCTGCATACTCTTTACTGCCGTGCACGCGTTACGCTTCACCTACACATTGGGATGGGAGGCCCGCCTGCAGACCCTCCAGAAACAGACCACAGGAGTCCTCCGATTTTGTGCCCTGATTGTCAAAATTTTTTCCTGATGTTTCTGTGGGAGGGGGAGGGGGGGAGTTGCATCAGAGGCTGTTTCACATGTGCCTATGCGTTGCCCCCAGACTGAGTGTGCCCGCCCTCTTTGTCTTAGATACGGCTTGTCTGAGACACGGAGGGTGTATGTACAGATCTGTAGATGTGCCCCAGGTGCTCTTTCTGTATGAATTTTCGATTTTTGCGGGGTCGCAGTGTTGCTGTTCTCATTCGGCCGACTGTCCTCCACCCATTTGGCCCCGTGTGGTTTGGTGATTGGCGCCCAAACACAAGTGGTATTGGAGCCGGTTACCGCCTCGATGACACCGTTTCGAGTGCCCTGCGTAAGGCAGGACGTATGTGCTGTATTAATTAAGGACCTGGTCTTGTCTTGGGCAATGGGGACAGGGGGCCTCACCCAGTGACGGTCCCTCACCTCCCACAGAACCTCCGGTGGGTGCTGTGATTGTGTGGCTACCAAGTCACCAAATCCAGACTCTGCGCCATCCTCATGGAGTCCTCTGCCAGTCTGATGTGGTGAGCAGTGCTGACCACCCGAGCGCATCATACCGTCTGTCTGGACGCATCCGGGACACCCACCCCCCTCAATAACATGCGTGTTGCCTGACCACAAGTCCACACGCATGCCACACGGCACACGGCACTTTTGTGCAGCATTTTCCCCTCCCCCCGCCCATTTGACCAGCGCCAGCCCATTTGACCCTCATAGTACCATCCACCTCAATGCCCTCAATGGGATGGGTATCCCTCACCACAAGCGCGCGCACACACTACACCTGCAGTGAGGTGACGACATGGCCACGCCCAGGGGGGTAGACAGGGGAAGGTCAAGGACTGACCTAGCCTTGCTGGCAAGGCACAGAGCTTGTGCGATTGGTGTCCGTGTTTGAGTGGTGTGTGTTGCGGGGGGTAGTAGGTACATGGGCTGTGCACCATTTACATTGTTCCTGGACAGGGAAAATGAAAAAGTAAGCCCTGATCAATCAGAACAAGCCCTGAATAATGCTTCCAAATGTATTGTAGTGTGTTTCTACTTTATGAGGGATATTGGGGTGCTCTTTCTGTTTGAATTTTCGATTTTGCCCGGGCCGCAGTGTTGCTGTTCTCATTCGGCCGACTGCCCTCCACCCATTTGGCTCCCAGGCGCTTTGGTGGTTGGCGCCCAAACACAAGTGGCATCGGAGCCGGTTACGTCCAACCGCCTGGATGACACCATTTCGAGTGCCCTGCGTAAATGTTTCTCTGCTGCTATGCAAGCGAGCTCTATGGCAGCTGTATTGGTGTGTTAAGTGCGCGTTAAGGGCACGGAGGTGGCCGGACTCTGTTCGTTTTTTGGGGGGAATCTGCACGGAGGGGCGACCGCAACCACTGAATTCCTTCGAAAGCGAGTGTTTCACAGTCTCTACGGTCATTTACAGCATTCGATTGGCTGCCCCACAGTACCGCCGAGCGTGCGGTTGATGACGCAAGGAATGTATTCTCTCACCGACCCTGACGCCCCCCTTGTTGTGGCTGGGCCTTTACCACAAGGGTGCAGCTGTCCGCTGGCTGCGCTTTGTCGTTGCCCTGTGCCAACACACCCCTGTGCACACCCATGTGCACCTGAAGACAGACGCTTTGTCTTCTGTTTGGCATCCTTGCCCACCGCCTTGGTTGTCCCTGCACATCGTCCTGGTTGGCACAGCTTCAGGATTTGGCGTGATTATTCAGACGCCATGCAGTAAGCGTTCAAATGCTTTGTTTGTTGACGTTGGGGGAGTGGAGTTGCTCTGGTCCTGACATTCCCGCCGCTCTTTGTTCTGGTTTTCAGCAGATTTTTGTCACAAGCCCCAGCACGCGGTACCCCTGCATGTGCATTTTGTCTACCCCGATGCTTGCCATTACACCTGCGGAGAGAGTTGGGAAGAAGGTTTATGTTTTTGACCTCATGTGCCATCAGTGCGATTCTCAACCAGCAAGAAACCAGCAAGAGATGCTAATGCAAGAGGTGGGTTGAGGTGAAGGAAGGCAGGCAGTACAGTAGGGGGCTGGAGCGCAGCGAGGAGCGGTTGCTGCAGAGGGGTAGTCGGGGCGCTGTGAAGATTGCTCGAAACCACAAGGGCTTTTGCACCGTGAATTCCGCAGTCTTGCGGAATCTGACTGAATCTTGCTTTTGTTTGCGATAGTCGTGGGGACGGGGGGAGGGGGAGGGGGACGGGTTGGCAACATGATTCGGATCCAGAGATTTCATGGTTCTGCGAACCTTATCCTCTTCCTCCGTCTGTGTTGTGCATACTGCAGATGCAAGTCAGGTGGGTGTTGCTGCAGGACATTTTGCAGGCCCATGCCTCCAACTCTGCCTCTCCACTGTACCTGCTGGCCACTGCAGGGTGTCCCGGCCACTCCTGCTGCAGTAGCAGATCATGCATGTTATCGAAATGGTGAGGTCTGGCTGGTGGATATATATTTCAGGCCTTGGGTGTTATCTCTGAAACGTGCAGGCTGGTAGCGTGGGTGGGCTGGGTGTAATCTCATGGGTCCTCCTTGTGCCAGGGACTGCACATGCGCGTAAAAGACATTTTCACGTGTCAGATAAATATGCATCAGCCCGCTGCGCAGAAAGGAATTCCCCTTTGGAATCCCTCTATGGCCGCTCCCGTCCTCTTCTGAAAATGGATGTGCTTGCCAGGAACAAATCGTTGTAGAAGAGATGTAGCGAAGCCAAAGACTTCTTTGAATGGGACGTCATCGAAAAAATCTTGACGCCCTGTGCCGATTCTGTCGAGTTTGCATGATTGATTGCGAATTTCATGTCCCCATGTGTGCACTTTGCAGCTGTTTGGAGGTTGCTGGGTTTACTGGATGAACAGTGCTGCCTACAAGTTATCCATGTAATACTCCAGCACCTGGCCATAGAATGTGCTTGTGACGATCAAGTTAGGCCCTTGACGCATGTGCTCAACTGGCCAAGTAAATGTTTCAAATCGGGCAACGGTTGAGGCCTCGTATCGCACCATGACACAACACAACATAACACACCACATAACACAACATGACACAACACCACGCGAAATGAAACACAACTCAACACAACACAACACAACACAACACAACACAGCACAACACAACACAACACAACACAACACAACACAACACAACACAACACAACACAACACAACACAACACAACACAACACAACACAACACAACACAACACAACACAACACAACACAACACAACACAACACAACACAACACAACACAGCACCAGTGGGGGGACAATTTGGAAGAGAGGGAGCATGATGGTCACAACTCCCCTAGCCCTAGCTAGTATCGTTGCTAAAACAATCAACCAATGATGCAGTAGTTAACTTTGAACAATGCATAGAGGCTCTCATTATGCTACACATGGGGACATGGTGTGCAACACTGGCACTCATTTGGCCAATGGTAGTCTGGTTCCTCGTACCCCCTACATCTGTTTTTGTCTCTTCCCCCTACTTCTTCGACTAAACCTATCACAAAGATGCGTCCTATAGACATTTGTATCCAAAAAGGGTCCAATCCTCTTATTAGACGTTGGTTTTTGTCCGCGCAGTGTGGCTGCCATGACGGTTGTATCCCCCTTCACTCCAAGCATACGATCTCAGCTCTTTAAAATGCTTTCCTGCATTCTTGAGACGCGTTGATAGGTCAGGCTGGCCTGAGTTAGCCGGTAGCAGTCGATCTACATGACTTCCGCTTGCAAGCACAGAGATTGTGGGCCAGATCTCACAGCAAGAGTGTGCCTAGGACTCGCAATACATTGAGAAATTGCTAGGTACATTGAGAAATTGCCGTCGAAAACAATAGACATTTTGCAGCCTAGAAACAGATGCACTTCTTTGTCGAATAGGTGGGTAGGTTTGTAGAATAACTCCAATACACGCACTATGCGCACACTGCATGCGCACCATGTGCAGTGCTTCCTCCACAGATGGAACAGACCCACACTAGACCCACACTGACCACAGTCACCAGGACCATGCACATGGACCTGTCGTTTGAGGGCAAACAATGCTGAGCAGCGCAGCTTGAACATGAGCATATTGTTTGTTGCATGCCCCCCCCCCCCCTTGTATAAGCTAAGCCCTTGTCCAAGCTACAGTAGGCACAGGGACCATATTGATTTGGTACCTAATTTTAATGCGGTACCAAACGTAGTGCAGCCACATAAGACATGGGTTTCACGAATTTGCCAGTCACATAGAGTCATGGACACATTTGTTGTGAGTGTTTGCCCACTTGAACCCACCCCATTTCTGAGTCCTCTTCTTCGGATGATGATTCTAGTGACTCCGATGATGCTCCCACTGAATTTGTTTGGGCTAAGGCTGTAAGGAATGGCCCATGTCTTTGATGGGAAAACTTGAAGTTGCCTCAGCCCAATCCAGCCCCTAAACCTCAGGCAAAGGCATCTTCAAAGGCATCTTCAAGTGGTGAGCATGTGCAGTCGTTCCGCATGGTGTATGATTGCAAGAAGGGTTTCCAAGCCGAACATTTGTAGGCTTCTCATGCTTCATTGCTTGTGAAAACATGGGTGGGTACCTAGATTTCCATGTTTCAAGCACTTTCTTGTGTTTGCATGCCTTTGGGAACATGGGTGGTGGTTGAGGTGCACTCATACTATGCGCTCACTTATGTGTGTGTCGGTAGTTGCATGTGTCGCGCGCAAGCTACACCCGTGTCCAAGCTACAATAGGCGTAGGGACCGTATTCATTTGGGACTTTGGCGTAGCTTATACAAGGGGGGGGGGGTAGTTGAACCTTGCAATTTGTGCAGTGCTTAAGCAAATTCATGGCCTCTCCATTTGCTCTGCCGAATCTATTGCCTAAATGAGGCTATGCGCCATTGTTCAAGTGTGGATAGGGCCTGAGTATGCACTATCTTGGCCGTGGAAAGCGATTCCTCAGGGTCAAGGGGTTGCACCGGGCTGTGCACAACAGCTTAAATTTTTTTGCCCCCTCCCCCCCAACCACAAGTAATGCAGAGCACATAGGCCACTAGAAGTGCATTTAGAAGCAACCAAGAATAACCAGCAACCATCCAAAAGCCACCCACGATTGGAACGTGGGCATTTGCCCTTGGATTTACCCTCCGTTGGGCATTTGCCTGCGGATTTCCCCGGCGGTGGGTACTTGCCCCAAGGCTTACCATGCACTGGGCAATTGTGCACACATATACCCTTCGGTGGGCTTTTCCCCAAAGATTACCCCCTAGTGGGCATTTGCACATGGATTTACCCCTCGGTCAGCATTTGCCCACAGATGTACCCCCCGGTGGCCATTTGTCCAGGGATTCCCCCCCCCCCCCATTGGGCAGTGGCAAGGAATTGGGTTGCAAGCTACCAAAGATTTCTATCCAGGAAGCCGACTTTGGCATCTTAGTATTTGTTGCAATGCTTTCCCTTCCAATATTTTCATCCGTTGCATCTTTGGTCAAGGCGGTACATGGATCATGCAACCAGTGCAAAAGCATTGGTGTTGTCCAAGCAACCTGAGGCTTTGGTTCGCTGAGTCAATATGCTTTTGCGCAAACAAGGGCCCCGAGGGTGAATCCTAAAGGCATAGACACATGCCCACTAAGACATCTAGACATCTAAACCAAGTGCATTCCTATGGAGACAATGGTGCTACAGTCCCCTAATGTAAAGAGGAAAGCTGCAGTAGCCCAGCAAGTGCATACTATGAATTATTGGGGATAGGGTTCCAAGGGTTCCAATTCAGTGGTGAGGAAGCTTGTAGAGCCCTTCCTTCTTGGGGGTCCCCAAAGTGGGGAGGAATCACAATGGTTGCTTAGTATACTTTTGGTCGGGGGCATGGGCTAGTTTCCCTCAATAGCAACAAAAGGTTGAATAAACACATTCAAAAGTGGCTTTGTAGCCCTTGCCGTCTCGGGGTCTCCAAAGCGGAGAGGAAACAAAGGGGCCGCATAGAATTAATGCCATGTGTGTATTTGTGTGTTTGTTGTGTTTGTGTTTGCAATTCTTTGACAATATGTTAATGACCCGAAGGAACGTTGGTGCACCGGCTGAGTATTTGGCATCTTTTTTGGCAAAAATCATGTTATGATGTATATGGGTGAAAAAAGGTACAGATTAAGCAATTATTTGCTCATTTGTGGCATTGGTGTTTGGTTAAGAATATGTGTTGTAAGTCCAAACAAGTTTGTGTTTTGTTGCATTTTGCACCATGTTGTATTGGGAAGGAAGTCCGTGTGGGGGAGCACCTGATGCGGCACGGAGATTTAGCCCTGTGGCCCGACCAAGCAGTTGTAGATGAACTTGTGGCTACGCCAGAAGAGCTAAAATTTCCCTCTGCTAATAGGACAAGGACAAGAAAATCAACAATCCAACAGGAAGACCCCAAACTAGGGTGGTGGTTGATCTGAAGGGGCCATCTAATGTATTTTCACCTCGGAAGGTGCCAAATAGGGCAAGAGGGAGGGATGTTTACACGGGTTTGCTCTCCTTCAGGGCCATTTTGGGAGGGGGTAAAAGGCAACCCATTCCGGGCAAACCCGCCGTAAAAGTAGCGCACTGCGCAAATACTCCCCCTTACCCCCCTTTTAGGACCGTGGTAACACGTTCCCCCTCAAGCACACCACCACATTTTGCGGTGCATGTCATCAAAATTATTGTGTAGAGTGTATTGACCCACACCCTTGTGAGGACAAAACCGTTTATTAGGGGGCGTTTGTGCACAACGCGCACATTACTTTTTTGCTGGGATTTTTGCTACCATTGACAATATTCTTGCCTCTGTGGACCATACTGCACTCCCACAATGTTGCACAACCTAATGTTTCACCCCAACCCACGGTCACGGGCGGAATCCATCCAAATGTCTCAAATGACCATCGAATGCCATAGGGGGCGCCCTTACTACAGTGCGCGCGCAGTACGGGCGCAATGCGACTATTTCGGCATCTAGCCGTACTGGAGACCCATATTTTGTGACACTAGGGGCATCATTATTGCCCCTACCATAGGTTTCGATGCTTCTTCCACATGGGGGATACGGCATTTTTGGATTTTCACCCACTTGCACCCATTTCCACCCCTTTTCACATTTTTTTTGCTCATCTTCACCATGGACTCCCACATTTTGGTGTGGGCCCTTGAGTTGGGGTGATGGACTCTCACGCTTTGGCGTGGCCCCTCGAGTTGACGTGACGGACTGCCCGGTTTTTGCCTGACCACAGTTGAATGCCCTATGCGAGGCCGCATCCCTGCTGATTAGGAAGCGTGGTTGTACCACAAGTTGAAAACAGAAGTTGACGTGGATTCCCTCCTGCAAGAAACTTTGCCCCCCGGTCCAGTTGAGGATGAGGTGGACACATACACGGCTTTGGGACTAGCTGGCGAGTGAGCTTTGAATTGAATTGAACAAAAAAGAGGATATGTGTGTGGCTTTCCGCATTTTGCATGATGTCTTATATAAAGGGAAGGTAGCTTGCATTTGTCTTGAGCTAGGGTAGTTTGAGTGACTTAAATTTAGGGGCATTTGGGTAGCTAGGGTGGCCTAATTTTGAGGGTGTTTGGAAGGGGTCGGTATGTGGGTTCTTCATAGGGGAATCTAGTCTAAAAGTGGCGCGCAGTGCAAGGGTTCCCCCATAGACGGGGGCAAGTTGGTCGGACGATAGTGTTGCGCTCCTTCTTGTTCTGACGGGAGCGTGCCGCAGTCTTTGGAGCGCGCATTTTTTTGGGCCTCGTGAAGGTGATGTGCCCCGTGAGCGTGAACGTCCCGACCCCGATGCCGACCACGAATGTGATGTCCGCTGCACCAATAGAGATGGACTACCAGCAGTCAAAGTGGAGGGGGACTATGCCGGCCAGCTTGCCGCGCGTGGTTGTGACACCGACGTAGATGGTGTATTAGACCGCCGCGATGGTGGGGGATCACGTCGTCCGAGGGGACTACGGCCGGGCTGACTGGGAGAGGGTGGCGGTGAAGGTGACCGCACCTGGTACTCCGTTTCCATTGATGCGGACATGAAGGCCTGAAAGACGGCAGAGTAGTGGAGGCCCCCGAACGGGTGTATCACCATAGCACGGAATAGGTACCCTTTTTGAGTGACATGCACAACAACACACACACACACAAATGCACTAGAAATGAAGGCTAGGCATGCAGGCAAGTCATATAAATGTACAACAAGGCTCATTGTTATTGACACTAGGCACTACTATGCAGTTTGGGTATGGTCTTGTACAAACTTTGTGCACAGTGCGGGCACAGCGCGCAATACGCCCCCTTAGGCACAATGCATGTCACATGTGTTGAGCAAGTGTAATTCACAGATTTAGTATTATGTTGTGTGCTTTGTCAGGAAGGGTTTCAGGTTGCTTCTAGTCTGCTTGGGGGGCTTCTTTAGGGGAGGGTAGATTTGGGGGCTAAGTTGGGATACGTGATACAAAAGTCGCCCGGGTGCGCGCCAGGCAAACATTTCCAGAGCGGAGAGTCATTAGTGGGGAGGGGAGGTTATGATGCATAAGGGCATCACTCAACAGCTCAACTGCCGAACCACAATTGGAAGAGCACGCGCTCAGTGGCCCAAATGGACGCACCCTGGAAACAAGGCGAAAAGAAACTCTGCATTCAGCATCATATACACCCCTCAGCCTAGCGCTGCATGGACTGACCTGGTAAATTTTTTCGGGGGGGGCGGGGGCTGGCTGTGTGTGCCACTGTGTACATTGGTACGCCGAGGACAGCGTGTGCCACTGCCAGTGTTGCATTGCATGGGATGGATATCACTAGAGGCACCCACCAACAAGATGGCATTCCAAAGCACCTTTTGCAGCCCCACACTCTTCGAACTGATTCTATTCCGCTCCCTTTGCCTACCATTGCCCAAGAGCGCCCCCCCCCCCCCCTGCTCCCCTTTTCAATACTACTCACCTCGAACCGGACCCACAACCCTCTTCCTCCATGAACCGTTCTGGTTCTTGTTTCACCACTTGCCCATTCGCTACAGTGCGTCTGTATGATTGCCGAGCCTTTCAGGCCGTAGGCCATGGACCCCAGTCAGAGCACAGAGGCAGCAGCCGGCCTCATGCCTGAGACGTCTGCAAAGGGCCCTGGAGTGTCGGAGGCACCAACGCTGAAGGGCTCCAATGGCGGAAAGGCGAAGGACAAGCCCGCGAAGGCCCCGAAGGCTTCGAAAAACACGGACAAGTCCCTTCCCAAACCCACGCAGCCGTCCGCCGAGGATGTCTACGTCATGACCGATCCCGATTGGCCGAGCTGGGCCCAGCGTACGCGGGAGCTGCTGCCTGCGGGCCCTGTGGTCACTCGTGCGCCGCGGGTGCTGACGTTGGCTGCCGCGGCACCGCTGGTCGTGGCGGATGCGTTGGTGCGGGCCCGCGCACTGCTCGGCGCTCCCACAACCGGAACTGTGCTCTGCGAGGTCCATCCCGATGATTGGGATGCCGTCGCCGCGCGACTGTCCCTTTCCATGGCGCTGCAGCGCGAAGTGCTGGACGACTTGGCGACTGGGACGCGGCGAGGCTTCGAAGTCCCGGATGAGGAAATCGTCGGGTTCTGCCCGGAGCAGCGCACGCTGGCCTTCGGCTCCTCGCTGCTCCTGACGCCTCGCAACCGCCGGACTCGAAAGCTGCTGCACCCGGCCACCGTCCCGGCGCGGGTTTCCGGTGATTTGATCGTGGACGACTTGGAGAGCCGGGACGCGTACCTGTGGCGTGTCGCGCGCGCGTGCCCTGACGCAAAGGTGCACGTACTGGGGTGCACACGACTGAAGGCTTGGGGGCCCGAAGTGCTGGCGCCGGCCCCACCCGCGGACTTGCACTGGTGGGCGGTGCCGGACGTCACGGGCGATGCGCTGCGCGGGTTCCTGCTCGCTCCGCAGCCGTTCAGCCCCTCGCGCCTTGCCTCCTTCGCGAACGCACTCGCAGCGTCGTGGGGCAACCTGCTCTTCCGCCCTGCGGCTTTCATTTCGAAGAAGCTCGCCGGCCGCATCCCGGACGTCGCCCGCACAGAGGCCGACGCCGCGGTTGCCGCGCGAGTCGCGCTGGCGGAGAGCGTGATGCGTGGGTGTTTCGGCAGCGGTGCGTTCGAGGAGGCGCTGCAGACGTTGCTTTCGGTTACGAAGGAGCTCAACGGGTATTTGAACGACCAGAATCCCTGGGTCCTGGGGGAGCCCGGCACTGACGCCTATGCGCGGGCCGGCAGCGTCCTGGGGCTCACCCTGGAGCTCCTGGTACAGCTCGCTGCGTGCGCCGCGCCGCTGTTCCCTGCGAGCTCCGCAGCCTTCCTCGGTTCTGTAGACCTGGAGGGGCGGACCGTCGGCGAAGTCACGCAGCTGCTGCCCAAGGTGGATGCCAAGGCGGCTGCGGCCATGGCGCCACTGTTCCAGCCGCTGGGCCGGGACCTTGCGGTGAAGGTGCGGCGCGTGCGCGACGTGTCGGACTGGCCAGTGTTCGTGGGGCTTCTGTGGGACTTCAGCAACAAAGCGCGCCTCTCCACCGAAGGCGCACGGTGGCGCCAGGAGCTCGTGCAGAAGACGCCCGCGCCCGCGGAACTCCTGGCGCGGCCGGACGTGGCGGCGTTCGGGGACACCTCCTCCGTGCACAATTTGGCGGACAAAGTGGCGAAGGCCGGGAAGCTGCCGGACATCAACGCCCTCGTCGACGTCTACAACGCGGTGTCGTACCACTACGGGCTCTCGATGGGGGCGTACGACCTCAAGTCCGCGGGCGGTCCTGAGGTCGTCTACGCGCTGGCCACGGGGTCGGAGCAGTTCTGGCCGATGGATGACGTGGCGCAGGTGCGCGTCGGGCAGCCCGTCCTCCGGGACCTGGACGGCAACGTCATCACCACGCACGAGAAGCAGTCAGTCAGCAGCCAGGTCTCCCTCCGTGTCTGGGTGAGTGGCATTGAGGGGAGCTTGAAGGGCTTGAAAGGGTCTTGAAGGGACTGGGGAACTTGAACACATGGTCTCAAGATGTCACCCCAGGCATTTTTTCCGGAGTTGATTCCTCCAAAGAAAAGGAGTTGGTTCCTCGAAAGAGACGTCATGTCCTTGAATAAGTATGCCATTTGCACTTGCAAGTGTAGATATTCTCGACACAGCACATTGAGGACGTGCCCCCCAACCCCCACCCGAATGGCAAGGGACTGGGGAGTGCTCCTCAGGACTGGATTCCCACTCGGAGTCCACTCCGTTGCTGCACAACCACCAACCACCCTCCGGAGAACGGTTGCCAAACGATGACTCCCCAGTCCCTCCTTTGGAAAAGCACTGTCAGTGTACGGGAAACTTCAGAATGCGATGAAAATCGGCGAAAAGTCTGGCACCGAAGCGTCATCAATGGGGAGAGGGACAACATGTTATGGGTACACAGCCCGCTGAATGCACCCCCTCAACAAAGGCGAAGATAGATGTGTCTGACCTCCATCGTCTTGTCAAGAGCCCCAACGGGAGAGGACTCTGTTGCCTCAGCGGATGAAACCGTATCGATGCGCAGGAGAGATGCTGATTCAGATTTCTAGTCTCCACTCTTCTCTCTGGCGATGTATGTGTATGTCTGGTGGCATGGGCAGGGTATTTGTACTGGCACATGAAAAGCGGGGGGGGGGGGGGGTGCGGCAAGGTGTGTGCTTCACGCAAGTCAAGATTCCCAACCCCCAATCTTTTTCCCATTTTCGGTACTTTTTGTGGTGGTTGCATGACAGCGAGTTTGTTATACTGACGTTATGGTTATGTTATAGTGACGCGCACAAATTTCCAGGGTTGCAGGTGGTCCATGGTGGGTTGGGGGGTAGCATACGGGCTGTACGTTGACCCACTAGGACCATCGCCCAAGTGGTAGCGTCACCGTATCTTGGACAAGCAGCCTCTCCGAAAAAACTTTCAAACAATACCCTAAAGGACAAAAGGACTATGGGAATGTTGTGCACGCAGTGCAAAGTTTTGTACGTCGGCGAATATTCGAACCCTAGTTTTGTACGTCGGCGAATATTCGAACCCTAGTTTTGGCCCCTTGCGGGAGCACCTGACTCAGCACACGCGCGGCGCGTGCGCGGCGCGGAGATTCGGCCTTTTGGCCCACCCATGCACCCACAATTCCTACCCCAGGGGCCCATCGTCTAGGGATTTTAGGCCTGATCTGTGATACTCTTGAGGAAGAAACGTCGTTTGTTGTTGTCCATTGAACATCCGCGCTAGATTGGGCAAGACAAGGCGCGTAAGAAATGTCGTTTGTTGCTCTTTGAAGATCCCGCCCTCGAAGCTCCGCCCCGGCACGAGGTAGCGGTTGGTGTGGGGCGAAACTTGTCGTTGGGCTGCGATACTGTCGGACCCAGCGCTCGTTTCCGTGGTTTACATCGCTGTTCAGATCCCGTGGGTATGACGGCTATCGCAATATTTGGAGGAGGCAATGGGACCACCCTTCACAAATCTATTCGCATCTTGTTGTACCTCACCCAGTTTTGTATTCGGCGCCAGGTTCGTGCCCCTGATATGGCCCCTGGCCCCATGTGCCACCTCATGTGTTGGTTGTTTTCTTGTGGGCTTTGCTGCTTTGCTGTGCTAGCAGACAAGTGGCAGGTGATCTTGGGTGAGTTTCCCGGCAGGTGCACGCAGTGCCCACGCAGTGCAACAACTTGACCTATGACAACTCGCTTTCGCAGCGTTGCGTGTCTAACGTGCACCAAGGGCTTCCACTCCCACACCTGCTACACCGTGGGGTTTATTGCCGATCGCACTCGGTGAGGCGCCAACTGCCATTAGTTAACAACTGCCGTTACGGGTGGGGCAACGGACGCCAATGCAGGGCCCTTGTGCCTGCCTCCCCTGTAGCAGACAGATAGCTGTGGACGCTCCGGCTCTTGGGGACTGCGATATGGCAAGGAGACAAGTCATCTGTGCCAATATCATGTGGCACAGATGAAGACTAAGTTCCTCCTGTGTTTTGCACTTTGAGACTGCATCAAGTTTGAGCTCTAGCCACAGCTCTAGCCCAGAGTTTACTTCTGATATTGACAACGATTCTAAGTTTGCCATTAAGAACCTGCTTATGCAGCGTCAACAACTTAAGAATGGAAATTTCCAAAACTGAAATTTTTGTTCTCCACCCACAATGTTGAAATATCCCATAGAAAACATGTTTTAGACTTTGTCTGTCTGTTTTTCAACCCATTTGGCCGTGGGGTGCCGTGGGGGTGGGGGGCTTCCTAAGGCTAGTGCAGCGGAATTGGCAGGTAGTCGGGTTCGGGTCCAGGACCCTCATTCAAGGCGTTCCCAGGTCCGGGGTGGCGAGCCACTGAGATACCAGCTCCAGTGGTGAGGTTGGGCAGCCCCTCCGGGTTCGAGCCCGACCCATCTCGGGACCTCCTCCTCGTTTTGCTCAGCGGGGCAGCCCAGAAATCAAACTTGTGCCTTGGGGACTTAGAGTTCATGCCTCTGACCACTGAGCTCCAGGAGTAGTTGTCTACCAACTCACTGCCAATGGACATCTGCCAACCGCCGTTGATTGGCGGCTCATCTAGAGACCACAAATGCTTGTTTGTTTTGCCTCTCTTGGGACGTGCTGACCCTCCACCCAATGTGGCGTGCCAATGTTGGGTTCGGGCCGCTTGCTACTGCTCTGGCCTGTTCCCCCGGAGGTGCCCGCGAAGAGCGCACCCCTCACTGGGCCGCCCATGGGCAGGCGAGCTTGGACATCTCCCCTGCCCTGCCTGCGGTTGTCGCCCTGCGGTCGAAAGTCCCTCACCTCCATGTCTTGCCCTTGGCTCCCTGACACGCTCGCGACCTGTGCCAAATCGCGCTGCACCGTGTTCAGGTCGGGACGGATCGGGCGACCCACGCCTGCCTCGTGGTGGTGTTCGGCAACCCCTTAAGCAACCCCAAAAAAGTCGCGGAGGCAGGGCAGGTGACGCTGAAGCAGGCGGTGAAGGAGGTGGGTGGGCAGTGGAAAGTGATTCCTGTTGAGCCGTGCTGAGACGACACGGGGGTGGCTCCGTCTGAGTGGGCCGGTGCAGGACTGTGTGCCACGTGCCTGACACGCAAGAAAGGCCTTTTCCTCTTCGCCAAGATGCACTACCAAAGAGACGGCATCAGCAGCACCTCCGACCGAAGCTGATAAACCGGGAACAAAGAAAACAGCAGTTTTTTTTGGGGGGGGTCCGATTTGACTGATGTGTATGGCAAGTGTTTGATGGCGCTCCTGGAGACGTTCCCTTAAGGAAGACGGGGATGTGGTGCGTTTCCCCCCCTCCCCATCGCGCCACTTGTTTCGGTTACGCCGTTTTCCACTTTTGCTTCAAACGGACGGTACATCAACAGTTGATGTGCCCTGCCGTCGACCGTTGGACGGCGCTGCGTGCGACGATTTTCTGCATTTTGGAGCGTCGAGCCATCTACATCGTCCCCCCATTCCCCCTTCCCCCCATCCCCTCTCCTCCCCCACCTCCTTCCCCCATTCCTCCCTCCCAACGCCCCCATACCTCCGGGGGATGTGCGATACATGGCCACTGCAGGGTTTCTGGCCATTGCTGTACCAAGACACAGATGAAGTGTTCGTGATCAATATTTCGCGGCTTCGGCCCAAACAAGCGAACAGGCAAAACAGTCTCAACCCAGAACTCGAAGGTTTCACAGTTGAAGCAGCGAGCCGCACCGGGAATGCCTCTATGGACGCAGTTTGCAGAGTTAAGTTGTGTCCCCAGTCCGCCCCTCCCCCCAGCCCAACCCAAACTCACGTGTCAAACAAGCACCCCGTTGCTCAGGCTGGGCCTAATCATTGCCTTTGACCAAGGACATGCTGCGCCTCAGGCACAGCTGCAACAGAAACACGCAACGGTTGTATTTGCATGTAAGTGCTGTTCTGTGGGACAAAAAGCAGAAAGCCTCAATGTGTATCGGGAACCAGATGCCCCAACGGTGAGCGGCACTTGCCAAGATATACCGTGTGCCGCCCACCCATCAACCGGCTCCCTGTTAAGCCCGTATGGTCCGCCGACCACACCAACGAGTTTTCCGGAAGGTAAGTCAACTCTAATCAGGGGTCCCACAGGGGCAAAGGGACCGTCGTATATGGAAAACCAATGATCGATTTAGACCCTTATGATGGACCGTTTTTTTCCGGAGTACAAAAAGTCATCCAACCAGCCAAGCGGCCATTTGGAGTGGGGATCGATCCAAGGATGCCAAGAGTGGCCCCAGCACAGAGGTTCAAGAGTGATGCAAAAGGGACTGCTGGCTCGCTGTTGCTTGCACACCGTAAAGGGGGGGGGGGGATAATTTGGGCTGCTCAAGGCAATATTGTGGGGCGGGCCCCGTTGCAGGACACAACGTGTACACAGTGTCCCGGATTACTTGCGCTGTGGGGCCATGCGGCTCAGGTAGTGCACTTTTTTGTGTTAACATCAGTTGTTTACCACAGGAAAGGCATATATATACATACATACATACATATATCTATATATATACATATATATGTATCGCAGTGCACACACATGAACTCCGAACTCATGGTTATTGCAGCGATGTAGGAGAGTAGGAATGTTGAACCTCGCAGTTTGAGCATGATTCGAATGGAAGCCTTGGTATCGCAGTGCATGTGCCGAGCTTTGCTCTGGTGCCTACTTTGTTGATGTCAAGCACACACTTCTGTTGAGCCTCTGGACGCGAAACGATTTTTTGTTCGGCGTGGCATGTCGACATTGGTAGCACACCCTAACTCGAATTGCATTAGAAAGCCCATTTCCTTACTTTCCGGAAAGGTTGACCTCAGGCCTTCAGAAAATGGCCACACCGGAACCTAATCTGGGAAAACACCCAAACCCCCCATCCCGTGTCAAACGTCCACATATATATTTGGCACGTTGTTTGGGCACCATCCCCCCAACAGCTGTCACTTGTGCACCGAAGCATCGAAATAATCAGATCAACGCCCACATGTCTCCACTGCGGCGAAAAGATCCCAACCACACATGTATATAGTAGGTACCCCACCCCATCCCAAAGTTTGCGCCTTGGCGGAAAGATTCTGACCAACCGTGTTTACATTTACCCTCAGCATAAAGTTTTCTGCAAAGGCGGAAAGATCTGGGTCACCCGTCTGCATGGTATCCCACCCTCATGCCAAAAAATTGGAACTCCAACGTCTTTATCATGAAGTGGCTGATCTCCCACCAGCTTAATCGTCCACTCAGCCCATAGACAACAGTGATGCAGACTTGCAGCGTATGACTTCTCATGCATGTGTGGCAGAGGGAAAGATCATGTGCTACGCATAGGGGGAGCGTTAGCGCGCCAGGCGCGCGCCAGGCATCTTTTTTGACCCGTGTCCCACCGGTGGCCTTTTAGGGCGTGCACTAAGGGGGCGCACTTAGCGCAATGCAGCTTTTTGGGCGCCTGGCTGTACTAGAGACCCATACTTTGAGACACTAGGGGCATCATTGTGACCCCTAGCGTAAGTTATGACTTCTGATTTTGTCCCCTTTGTTGAGGACCCCCGAGAATGCAGGGGTGACATAGCATTTTGGGCCCCAACCTTCCGGTGCTATTGAGGAAACCGGGACAATCTCTGAATCCACGCTTTGTGGCGTGGCCCCTTAAGTTGGGGTTAGGGACTCTCAATCCACGCTTTGTTGCGTGGCCCCTTGAGTTGGGATTAGGGACTCGCAATCCACGCTTTGTTGCGTGGGCCCTTGAGTTGGGGTTAGGGACTCGCAATCCACGCTTTGTTGCGTGGCCCCTGGAGTTGGGGTTAGGGACTCGCAATCCACGCTTTGTTGCGTGGCCCCTTGAGTTGGGGTTAGGAACTCTCAATCCACGCTTTGTTGCGTGGCCCCTTGAGTTGGGATTAGGGACTCGCAATCCACGCTTTGTTGCGTGGCCCCTTGAGTTGGGGTTAGGGACGCGCAATCCACGCCGTTTTGCGTGGCCCCTGGAGTTGGGGTTAGGGACTCGCAATCCACGCTTTGTTGTGTGGCCCCTTGAGTTGGGGTTAGGGACACTCAATCCACGCTTTGTTGCGTGGCTCCTTGAGTTGGGGTTAGGGACTCGCAACCCACGCTTTGTTGCGTGGCCCCTTGAGTTGGGGTTAGGAACTCTCAATCCACGCTTTGTTGCGTGGCCCCTTGAGTTGGGGTTAGGGACTCGCAATCGATGCTTTGTTGCGTGGCCCCTTGAGTTGGGGTTAGGGACTCGCAATCCACGCTTTGTTGCGTGGCCCCTCGAGTTGGGGTCAGGGACTCTCAATCCACGCCGTTTTGCGTGGCCCCTTGAGTTGGGGTTAGGGGCTCGCAATCCACACTTTGTTGTGTTGCCTCTTGAGTTGGGGTTAGGGACTCTCAATCCACGCTTTGTTGCGTGGGCCCTTGAGTTGGGGTTAGGGACTTGCAACCCCCACTTTGTGGCGTGGTCCCTTGAGTTGGGGTTAGGGACTCTCAATCCACGCTTTGTGGCCTGGCCCCTTGAGTTGGGGTTAGGGACTCGCAACCCATGCTTTGTTGTGTGGCCCCTCGAGTTGGGGTTAGGGACTCGCAATCCACGCTTTGTTGTGTTGCCCCTTGAGTTGGGGTTAGGGACTCTCAATTCACGCTTTGTTGCGTGGCCCCTTGAGTTGGGGTTAGGGACTCGCAATCCACGCTTTGTTGTGTTGCCCCTTGAGTTGGGGTTAGGGACTCTCAACCCATGCTTTGTTGCGTGGCCCGTTGGGTTGGGGTTAGGACTCGCAACCCACACTTTGTGGCGTGGTCCCTTGAGTTGGGGTTAGGGACTCGCAATCGATGCTTTGTTGTGTGGCCCCTTGAGTTGGGGTTAGGGACTCGCAATCCACGCTTTGTTGCGTGGCCCCTTGAGTTGGGGTTAGGGACGCGCAATCCACGCCGTTTTGCGTGGCTCCTGGAGTTGGGGTTAGGGACTCTCAATCCACGCTTTGTTGTGTGGCCCCTTGAGTTGGGGTTAGGGACTTGCAATCCACGCTTTGTTGTGTGGCCCCTTGAGTTGGGGTTAGGGACTCTCAATCCACGCTTTGTTGCGTGGCCCCTTCAGTTGGGGTTAGGGACTCGCAACCCACGCTTTGTTGCGTGGCCCCTTGAGTTGGGGTTAGGGGCTCGCAATCCACGCTTTGTTGCGTGGGCCCTTGAGTTGGGGTTAGGGACTCGCAATCCACGCTTTGTTGCGTGGCCCCTTGAGTTGGGATTAGGGACTCGCAACCCACGCTTTGTTGCGTGGCCAAGTGAACTTTCCCTTGCTGCTGAACAAAGCATTGAAGGGGGGTCAAGAATCATTGATCCGGGGTTTGTACAAGTTGGACTTTGTGGAAGAAGGGTATGTTCAGAGTGGGCATGTGGGCTTTCCCTTGCCACTTAAGAAAGCATTGAAGTGGGGTCAAGAAGCATGGATTTTGGGTTTGTCCCAATTGGACTTTATGGAAGAAGGAAGGCAGTTTCGTTGTTCTCATGTGGGCTTTGCTGCTTCGCCGTGCTACTAGACAGGTGACAGGTATTCTTGGGTGAGTATCCTAGCCTCTGTGTGCGCACTATGCACGCAGTGCGCACACAGTGCAAGAACTTGGCCAAGGACTCGCAATCCACGAGAATATAGGGGTGACATAGCATTTCCGCCCTCTTTTGGGCCCCGGAGAAGGCAGGGGTGAGGCAGCCACTTGTGATTTTGTTCCCCTTTGTTTGCGGATCCCCGAGAATGCACACGGCGCAATGCAACAATTTAAACTCTAGTTTTTATGCGGTCGTTCAACCTTCCGGTGCTATTGAGGAAACTAGGACAATCTTCGTTGCGCTTTTGCTTTGCGTTGCGTTGTGTTGTGTTTCGTTGTGTAGTTGCTTAAATGTGTGCATGTGCACTTTGAAATGGGCACACTGAGCTGGCAATATGGTGATACATACGGGTGGTATAGGGCACGCATTGAGCAGTTGTTTGCTCGGTTGTGGCATTGGGGTTTGGTTAGGAACATCCGGCGTGGTGGCCCCAATGAGTGGCACCAGTCAGTCCGTATTTTGGTGCATTTTACACAATTTTGCATTTGGAGGCAAGTCCGTCACCCCCCCTACGGACCATGGGAGCATGTCCTGCCTCATGTTTGGAGTTTGTGTGTTGTGTTGCCAGAAGCGCTCCACCGTCGCAGTTTGTGATGAGTGTAAGGAGCACTATTGTACTGAATGTATTGACACCCACACTTGTGGGACCAATGGTGTTTGTTAAGTACAATACAAATGGCATTTGGAGTTTTTGAATTCAGAGCTATTGCTTTATTATGCAACGTGCTTTGTAGGGAAGGTGTGCAGTGCTACGTGGTCTACTTGGGGGGCTTCTCCATGAGAGGGTAAATCTGGGGCTGAAGTCGGGATAGTTAATAGTAAAGTAGCGCGCCGGGTGCGCGCCACGCAAACATTCCCCCCATACAATTTGCGCAAGAGGGTGTGACAACCCCAATCATCATGCAACTTTATTACGGTTGCAACACTTCACAGGATGACAAAACCTGTTGGCTGGAAGAAACCCAAAGTGTCCACTAACACTATTCTTTGGTGCTTGTTTTTTCTAATACTCCTTCTCTGTGCAAAAGGTCGTTTTTTTTTCAATGCACTTGGCAACACCTTTCCATGATTGGATTCGCTGTGCACTACCTGATACACATAGTGAAGCAAACATGTGTCCCCTTTCAAGTTCCCTTTAATGCTGGTGTCATGGGGATCTGTTGATGAAAAGGCTGAAAGACATGACTGAACAGCGGCCCCGAGGAATCAATAGCAACCCTCCAGAAGCCTCCAAGAAACAATTGTAAACATCTAGCAACCAACGATGGCTTTTTGGCTGCCTCATTGGGCCTGTTTGGGGGACGCACTTTTTTAGGTGTGGAACGAGACATTTCCTGTGGAGGGGAGAACCTGACCTGACGCCCGTGCAGCGCAGCTATTTGACAACGTCCACGGGAAAGGTGTTGTGTTGTTGTTCTGCTGTGCCCTCTTTCGCCGGGCACCACTGCAGGTGTATTTATTTGAGACCTTGAAGGGCCACAACGGGCCAAGGGCCATTCCAAAGATTATGAAGGGTGTGCCAATTGTATTGTGCTCTTGATTGTGCTATGTTTGTGGGAAGGAAGGGTGTTTACACAAGTTTTGTGGCCAAAGTGGTTGCTCATTTTCGGAAGGGGAAAAATCAGGACATTTCAGTTGTAGTCGCTGCAAAAGTAGCGTGTAGAGGGCGCTTGGCTCAAGTACTCCCCCTCCATCGCGTGAGCACTGCCACCTGTAATAATGGGAACATAACCCCCTAGCCCAATAATTGTTGATAATGCAAATAAGGCCAGGGTCAACACAACATCAGTTGTAAGCGGACCCACTTTAGCAACGGGAGTGCAGGCTCAATCTGGGTAGCAAACACTTGGGGCTGGCCAACCTCAACCTGCAAAATGCATTCTGGAGCATCAGACTGCTGCGCGCCTGCTCCACGGTGCACAGGTGGTGATGCAGGTGCAGCGCGTGCTGTTTGGTTGGCAGCACCCACACCTCTTGTGCCAAACTCTTGTACAATGCATGGTAACTGTCATTCAAAGACGGACACCCCCTATCACAGCACTGAGCTGTGCTCAGTGGCAATACATGGTGACCAAGTGCTTGCAGGATGTGGGGTTTTTCATCAGTGCCATACATGAGCCAACCCCAGGTTCTGTGCTTCACATGGGGCGCTTTGGCAATGCAGTGGGGAAGCCTAAGAATGCACTATGGTCTTGGGCAAGAGCAGGAAGCTCTAGAAGCTGCGAGAGTAGCTCCACTGGCTCACCAAGCCAGGGCGACCAGAAATTTGCTCTGAGGGGATGGGGGCAGTGGCTCGGGAGCCCGAGGTTGACCCAAAAATTGCTCGGGGGGAGGTGGCACCAGCACTGTCCGAAGGGGGGAGGGGGAGGGGGGGGGGACGGGCTGATATTCCAACCCCCTTGTTTTATACTTATTTTGGTAGGTTCAATGCAAATTTTGCCGGCAACAAGGAGTGCCGTGGGCTGGCATGATACCCCAACCAATGGTTGAGGGGATAGTAGGCTTTTTTTCATGAATGAGTGTCAAGGTGCGCAATCTGATGAGGCAATTGATATGCCTGAAGAAGATGACCTTGCTAATGATGAAGGAGAAAATGATGATTTGATTTGCTTTGTTTGCCTGAAAGGTGATGTTTGTGATGACAATGACATTGTCATTTGTGATGGGACCACTGAGAGCCATGCGGTTGCCATCAATTTGCCACCGGCCCCCTTTGCAGACATTTTCTGATTGGCCTTGGTTTTGCCTTGATTGCCACCAGGATGAGGCATCTGCGCCACCATCGCGCGGCATTGATGCAGATTGACTGGGGTTCATTGCACCCTTATACAAAAGTACCACCCCCCGTTGGCAAGTCAAAAAAAACTATGATTTTGGGCCATCCACACAGAGTACAAGCAACGCCCACAGTCCCCCTCAGTAAGCCCAGAATTCATCCCGGCACCGCGACCAAGGAGGGGGGTTTGGTTTGGTTTGGATCTCGGCTCGCGCCAAAGGCGGTGACCCACGGCCAGTGTGCCCGTACCTCACTGGCTCGACTGGGTACCCCCCTTGGTTGTCTGGTCTCACAGCCGCCCAGACTGCTGACGATCCCCGTACCACGTCAAGGCGCTGATGTGAGGGAGACACCGCCGTGCCTGTATGTGTGGGCGCGCGTGCGGGGGGGGGGGGGGGGGCTGGCTGGGGGGGGGGGACGTCGGGTCACACCATGGGCGGGTGCTTGGCCCTACTGTACCTTTCGTGGCTGGTCAGCCCTGTGCGTTGGGACCGGAGGCCGCTGTCATAGCCCCCCTCCCTGGCTGCTGCAGGCGGGTAGGCAGGGGGGGGGGGATTCCGGGTCACACCATGGCTCGGTGCCTGGCCCTTCTGTTCCGTGCTCGGCTGGGCGTCGGCGGCGGCCTGCGACTGTCGTCGTTCCAACCTGTCCCACACCCTGGCACAAGTCGGCAGGCACAACGCTGGGTGTCGGACACTTTACTGCTCAGGGCCGTCGTCGTGCAGAGCCCAGTGATGGGTTACGCCGGGCCCTACGTGAAGCCATACGGGTCCGAGTGGCTGAGTTCGCAAAGGGACAGGTGGGCAGTGGCTGGACCCGCCTGGCACTGCGTCGGTGAGGAGGGCGTAGCCCCCCGCCGGTGCAGAGGCGGCCACCTGGGCAAGGCGGTCCAGGGCCCAGGGCAGGTCGGTGCCGTCTGCAATGAGCAGTACCGTTGGACCCCCTGGGTGCACTCCAGGTTCCCATGGCAAGGGCAGGTGGAGGGCGCGTGCACTCTCGACACGCCATGCAGGCAGGCCGCGCACCACATATGCTGCAGCCAGGCTCAGGGGCCAGCTCTGACAGATGTCAGGGCGCTGCATCCATACATTATACGGCTGGGCTGGCGGGGTTGGTGGCGGGGCAATAGTATAGGGCAGGGAGGCCCAGAGGGCCAGCACTGCCGTGGGGTCTGGGACCGGGTCTGCCAGGGCACCCACCACAAGCCTGACTACTCGCTTACGTGTAGCCGGGGGAAGGGAGGCAGAGCCATCACCATCCCCGGCGTAAATGAGGCTTGACATAGTCAGCAGCAGACCGGGGGGAACATCTGCACCATGGTAGAGGCCGTCCCAGGTGCAGCCATGGCGTTGGTGGCCTGTGGAGGATACGATCCATCCATCAGCATGTACACACGCTCCAAGCTCTCGTGGGACTTGACGGAAGAAGAGGGCTTGAGCGTGTAGAAGGCGGGCGTAAGCGGCGGGGCACCGGCCGCGCACGTGGTGGTGCAGGTCTCGCCACAGAGTGCCGCAGAAATGGCACTCCATGGGCAGCTGGCGGTCTGGCGGGGTCTGCCATTCCAGCACGCGGTAGGCGTAGGCCCGCTTGATTGCCAGCGCGGGGACCGCCGCATCCTCCACGAGGGCGGTGAACTCGCTGGCCGAAGGGCGCCGCAGGTCGCGG
The DNA here is from genome assembly GCA_964036045.1 of Eutreptiella sp. 'Long Island Sound 2002'. Classification (NCBI taxonomy): domain Eukaryota; phylum Euglenozoa; class Euglenophyceae; order Eutreptiales; family Eutreptiaceae; genus Eutreptiella; species Eutreptiella sp. 'Long Island Sound 2002'. Next base: position 72,575,841 of record OZ038386.1, read on the forward strand.
CGGGACCCCGTGAAGTACGTGTCGGCGGCGGCCTGGTCGTATGCCGCGTCCAGCCCTTTGTGGGGGTCGAGCACGAGGGCGCCCATGTAGTACAGCAGCACTCGGGGGCCCAGTAGGGGCGCGAGGGGGACCGCCCAGGCCTGGGGGTTGTTGGCTCCGGAGCTGGCCTGGGCGTGGGCTGCGGCGTTCAGCACAGCCAACAGATGGGTGGCACGGGTGTCGTGCTGGGCTGGGGCCCACACCTCGTGGAAGGGGCGGAGGCGAAGGAGCACCGGGGCAAGGGCCCGCCACAGGACTTCTAGGACGGTGTAGGTAGGTAGGTAGGTAGGTGCACTCGGTCGTGGAGAGGCGCCCCATGGTTCCCCCTGGCGTCGCCCCTGTGACGAACAGGAAGAGGTTCCGCGTGTGAAGAGGGGAGGCGGCTTACATCCCGCTAGAGCTGACTGGTGGCCCCCAACAAAGCGGCCCTGGGCAACACCGGGAGGGCTGATCGCCGCCAGCGTGACTGCTTGTCATGCCGGGAGGGTGGGCCCACGTGCTTGCGCACGTCCCCTCCTTTGGGCGGGACCCTAGGGGTTCACCGGACTTCCTGGCGTATCCCGTTCCCAAGGCATGCATGCATGTTCTTGGTACTGGGGTTCCGAGGTGCTTGGGTGTCGCACGCTCCGCCTCGAGTCCCAAAGCAGCGCAGGCCTTAGGATGCAGCCTTACCCCCGGTCTCCGGATCTCGTTTGGCGGGGTCACCTGCATGGCACGGGCTGCCTCAGTGCCCGGGCTATGGACACTGGGTTTCCTACTGTGGCGTGGCGCTTGTGTTTGGGTCTGGGTTGTGGTTGGGTTCGGGTTTCGGCTGCGCCCCGCCACTCCTGGCTGGGGTGTTGGGGTGTGTGTGCGCTTGTGTGTGCGCTCCGCTTGTACCCTGCCACTCCTGGCTGGGGTGTGCGGTGTGGGTGTGTGTGGTTGGGTTCGGGTTCCGGCTGCGCCCCGCCACTGCTGGCTGGGGTGTCGGGGTTTGTGTCTGCTTGTGTGCGTGCTCCGCTTGCACCCCGCCACTCCTGGCTGGGGTGCGCGCCGTGGGTGTGTGTGTTTGGGCTCGGGTTTCGGCTGCACCCCGCCACTCCTGGCTGGGGTGTTGGGCTGTGTGTGTGCTGGTGTGGGCGCTCTGCTTGCACCCCGCCACTCCTGGCTGGGGTGCGCGCCGTGGGTGTGTGTGTTTGGGCTCGGGTTTCGGCTGCGCCCCGCCACTCCTGGCTGGGGTGTTGGGCTGTGTGTGTGCTCGTGTGCGTGCCCCCCTTGTACCCCGCCACTCCTGGCTGGGGTGTGCGGTGTGGGTGTGTGTGTTTGGGCTCGTGTTTCGGCTGCGCCCCGCCACTCCTGGCTGGGGTGTTGGGGTGTGTGTGTGCTGGTGTGCGTGCTCCTCCTGTACCCCGCCTCTCCTGGCTGGGGTGTGCGGCTTGGGTGTGTGTGCTTGGGCTCGGGTTTTGGCTGCGCCCCGCCACTCCTGGCTGGGCTGTTGGGCTGTGTGTGTGCTGGTGTGCGCGCTCCGCTTGCACCCTGCCACTCCTGGCTGGGGTGCGCGGTGTGGGTGTGTGTGTTTGGGCTCGGGTTTCGGCTGCGCCCCGCCACTCCTGGCTGGGGTGTTGGGCTGTTTGTGTGCTGGTGTTGGTGCTCCACTTGCACCCCGCCACTCCTGGCTGGGGTGCGCGCCGTGGGTGTGTGTGTTTGGGCTCGGGTTTCGGCTGCGCCCCGCCACTCCTGGCTGGGGTGTTGGGGTGTGTGTGTGCTGGTGTGGGCGCTCCGCTTGCACCCCGCCTCTCCTGGCTGGGGTGTGCGGCTTGGGTGTGTGTGCTTGGGCTCGGGTTTCGACTGCGCCCCGCCACTCCTGGCTGGGCTGTTCGGCTGTGTGTGTGCTGGTGTGCGCGCTCCGCTTGCACCCTGCCACTCCTGGCTGGGGTGCGCGGTGTGGGTGTGTGTGTTTGGACTCGGGTTTCGGCTGCGCCCCGCCACTCCTGGCGGGGGTGTTGGGCTGTGTGTGTGCTCGTGTGCGCGCTCCGCTTGCATTCCGCCACTCCTGGCTGGGGTGCGCGGTGTGGCTGTGTGTGTTTGTGCTCGGGTTTCGGCTGCCCTCGCCACTTCTGGCTGGGGTGTGCGTTGTGGGTGTGTGTGCTCCGGCTCGGGTTTTGGCTGCGCCCCGCCACTCCTGGCTGGGGTGTTGGGCTGTGTGTGTGCTCGTGTGCGCGCTCCGTTTGCACCCAGCCATTCTTGGCACGGGTGCGCGGTGTGGGTGTGTGTGTTTGGGCTCGGGGTTCGGCTGCGCCCCGCCACTCCTGGCTGGCCTGTGCGTTGTGGGTGTGTGTGCTCGGGCTCGGGTTTTGGCTGCGCCCCGCCACTCCTGGCTGCGGTGTTGGGCTGTGTGTGTGCTCGTGTGTGCGCTTCTCTTGCACCCCGCCACTCCTGGCTGGGGTGCGCGGTGTGGCTGTGTGTGTTTGTGCTCGGGTCTCGGCTGCGCCCCGCCACTTCTGGCTGGGGTGTGCGTTGTGGGTGTGTGTGCTCCGGCTCGGGTTTTGGCTGCGCCCCGCCACTCCTGGCTGGGGTGTTGGGCTGTGTGTGTGCTCGTGTGCGCGCTCCGTTTGCACCCAGCCATTCTTGGCACGGGTGCGCGGTGTGGGTGTGTGTGTTTGGGCTCGGGTTTCGGCTGCGCCCCGCCACTCCTGGCTGGCCTGTGCGTTGTGGGTGTGTGTGCTCGGGCTCGGGTTTTGGCTGCGCCCCGCCACTCCTGGCTGCGGTGTTGGGCTGTGCGTGTGCTCGTGTGTGCGCTTCTCTTGCACCCCGCCACTCCTGGCTGGGGTGCGCGGTGTGGCTGTGTGTGTTTGTGCTCGGGTTTCGGCTGCGCCCCGCCACTTCTGGCTGGGGTGTGCGTTGTGGGTGTGTGTGCTCCGGCTCGGGTTTTGGCTGCGCCCCGCCACTCCTGGCTGGGGTGTTGGGCTGTGTGTGTGCTCGTGTGCGCGCTCCGTTTGCACCCAGCCATTCTTGGCACGGGTGCGCGGTGTGGGTGTGTGTGTTTGGGCTCGGGTTTCGGCTGCGCCCCGCCACTCCTGGCTGGCCTGTGCGTTGTGGGTGTGTGTGCTCGGGCTCGGGTTTTGGCTGCGCCCCGCCACTCCTGGCTGCGGTGTTGGGCTGTGTGTGTGCTCGTGTGTGCGCTTCTCTTGCACCCCGCCACTCCTGGCTGGGGTGCGCGGTGTGGGTGTGTGTGTTTGGGCTCGGGTTTCGGCTGCGCCCCGCCACTCCTGGCTGGGGTGTTGGGCTGTGTGTGTGCTCGTGCGCGCGCTCCGCTTGCACCCCGCCACTCCTGGCACGGGTGCGCGGTGTGGGTGTGTGTGTTTGGGCTCGGGTTTCGGCTGCGCCCCGCCACTCCTGGCTGGGGTGTTGGGGTGTGTGTGTGCTGGTGTGGGTGCTCCGCTTGCACCCCGCCACTCCTGGTCGGGGTGCGCGCCGTGGGTGTGTGTGTTTGGGCTCGGGTTTCGGCTGCGCCCTGCCACTCCTAGCTGGGGTGTTGGGCTGTGTGTGTGCTGGTGTGGGCGCTCCGCTTGCACCCCGCCACTCCTAGCTGGGGTGCACGGTGTGGGTGTGTGTGTTTGGGCTCGGGTTTCGGCTGCGCCCCGCCACTCCTGGCTGGGGTGTTGGGCTGTGTGTGTGCTGGTGTGGGCGCTCCGCTTGCACCCCGCCACTCCCGGCTGGGGTGCGCGCCGTGGGTGTGTGTGTTTGGGCTCGGGTTTCGGCTGCACCCCGCCACTCCTGGCTGGGGTGTTGGGGTGTGTGTGTGCTGGTGTGGGCGCTCCGCTTGCACCCCCCCACTCCTAGCTGGGGTGCGCGCCGTGGGTGTGTGTGTTTGGGCTCTGGTTTCGGCTGCGCCCCGCCACTCCTGGCTGGGGTGTTGGGGTGTGTGTGTGCTGGTGTGGGCGCTCCGCTTGCACCCCGCCACTCCTGGCTGGGGTGTTGGGGTGTGTGTGTGCTGGTGTGGGCGCTCCGCTTGCACCCCGCCACTCCTGGCTGGGGTGCGCGCCGTGGGTGTGTGTGTTTGGGCTCGGGTTTCGGCTGCACCCCGCCCCCCCATGGCTGGGGTGTTGGGCTGTGTGTGTGCTGATGTGGGCGCTCTGCTTGCACCCCGCCACTCCTGGCTGGGGTGCGCGCCGTGGGTGTGTGTGTTTGGGCTCGGGTTTCGGCTGCGCCCCGCCACTCCTGGCTGGGGTGTTGGGGTGTGTGTGTGCTGGTGTGGGCGCTCCGCTTGCACCCCGCCACTCCTGGTCGGGGTGCGCGCCGTGGGTGTGTGTGTTTGGGCTCGGGTTTCGGCTGCGCCCCGCCACTCCTGGCTGGGGTGTTGGGCTGTGTGTGTGCTGGTGTGGGCGCTCCGCTTGCACCCCGCCACTCCTGGCTGGGGTGCGCGCCGTGGGTGTGTGTGTTTGGGCTCGGGTTTCGGCTGCGCCCCGCCACTCCTGGCTGGGGTGTTGGGCTGTGTGTGTGCTGGTGTGGGCGCTCCGCTTGCACCCCGCCACTCCCGGCTGGGGTGCGCGCCGTGGGTGTGTGTGTTTGGGCTCGGGTTTCGGCTGCACCCCGCCACTCCTGGCTGGGGTGTTGGGGTGTGTGTGTGCTGGTGTGGGCGCTCCGCTTGCACCCCCCCACTCCTAGCTGGGCTGCGCGCCGTGGGTGTGTGTGTTTGGGCTCTGGTTTCGGCTGCGCCCCGCCACTCCTGGCTGGGGTGTTGGGGTGTGTGTGTGCTGGTGTGGGCGCTCCGCTTGCACCCCGCCACTCCTGGCTGGGGTGTTGGGGTGTGTGTGTGCTGGTGTGGGCGCTCCGCTTGCACCCCGCCACTCCTGGCTGGGGTGCGCGCCGTGGGTGTGTGTGTTTGGGCTCGGGTTTCGGCTGCACCCCGCCCCCCCATGGCTGGGGTGTTGGGCTGTGTGTGTGCTGGTGTGGGCGCTCTGCTTGCACCCCGCCACTCCTGGCTGGGGTGCGGGCCGTGGGTGTGTGTGTTTGGGCTCGGTTTTTGGCTGCGCCCCGCCACTCCTGGCCGGGGTGTTGGGCTGTGTGTGTGCTCGTGTGCGTGCCCCCCTTGTACCCCGCCACTCCTGGCTGGGGTGTGCGGTGTGGGTGTGTGTGTTTGGGCTCGTGTTTCGGCTGCGCCCAGCCACTCCTGGCTGGGGTGTTGGGCTGTGTGTGTGCTCGTGTGCGCGCTCCGCTTGCACCCAGCCACTCCTGGCACGGGTGCGCGGTGTGGGTGTGTGTGTTTGGGCTCAGGTTTCGGCTGCGCCCCGCCACTCCTGCCTGCGGTGTTGGGCTGTGTGTGTGCTGGTGTTGGTGCTCCACTTGCACCCCGCCACTCCTGGCTGGGGTGCGCGCCGTGGGTGTGTGTGTTTGGCCTCGGGTTTCGGCTGCGCCCCGCCACTCCTGGCTGGGGTGTTGGGGTGTGTGTGTGCTGGTGTGGGCGCTCCGCTTGCACCCCGCCACTCCTGGCTGGGGTGCGCGGTGTGGGTGTGTGTGTTTGGGCTCGGGTTTCGGCTGCGCCCCGCCACTCCTGGCTGGGGTGTTGGGGTGTGTGTGTGCTGGTGTGGGCGCTCTGCTTGCACCCCGCCACTCCTGGCTGGGGTGCGCGCCGTGGGTGTGTGTGTTTGGGCTCGGGTTTCGGCTGCGCCCCGCCACTCCTGGCTGGGGTGTTGGGGTGTGTGTGTGCTCCTGTGCGTGCCCCCCTTGTACCCCGCCACTCCTGGCTGGGGTGTGCGGTGTGGGTGTGTGTGTTTGGGCTCGGGTTTCGGCTGCGCCCCGCCACTCCTGGCTGGGGTGTTGGGGTGTGTGTGTGCTGGTGTGCGTGCTCCTCCTGTACCCCGCCTCTCCTGGCTGGGGTGTGCGGCTTGGGTGTGTGTGCTTGGGCTCGGGTTTTGGCTGCGCCCCGCCACTCCTGGCTGGGCTGTTGGGCTGTGTGTGTGCTCGTGTGCGCGCTCCGCTTGCACCCTGCCACTCTTGGCTGGGGTGCACGGTGTGGGTGTGTGTGTTTGGGCTCGGGTTTCGGCTGCGCCCCGCCACTCCTGGCTGGGGTGTTGGGCTGTGTGTGTGCTCGTGTGCGCGCTCCGCTTGCACCCCGCCACTCCTGGCACGGGTGCGCGGTGTGGGTGTGTGTGTTTGGGCTCGGGTTTCGGCTGCGCCCCGCCACTCCTGGCTGGGGTGTGCGTTGTGGGTGTGTGTGCTCGGGCTCGGGTTTTGGCTGCGCCCCGCCACTCCTGGCTGGGGTTTGTGGTGTTGGGGTTGGCTGTTGCCTGGCACCTGTTCGTGTGCCGTGGCTCGTTGCGTGTTGTGCGCGCTCTCCGGGTTTGTGGCACCCTGCGGCCGTCGCTGCTTGGCACCTGTCCGTGTGCCTTGGTTGTGGCCGGCGGCGTGCCTCTCTGGCGTGCCTCGTGGCCCCGCGTGGTGCGCCGCGCCTCCTCCGGTCCGGTCGCTCTCGGTGCTCCGGTCGGCTTTCCCGTCGCCGTGGTGCCTTTCCCCACCCCGGGGGCTTGCGCCCCCGGCTTTACTGGGCGGCTGCGCGGGGCACGCGGAGGCCGGCCGAGAACCGGGCTCTTTGTGCCTGCCGCTGGCCCCCGCCGAGGCGGGGGCGCTGGGCTCGCTCCGCGTCGTACCCGTTCGGGGCCCCGCGATGGGGTTGTCCCTGGCGGGTCCCTCCGGCGTTGGTCTTGGGCTGCGTGCGCTGCGATGGTTGGCGTGTGTGGACCCGGTCACTGACGCGTCCGGTTTCCCGGACCGTCCGTCGTTCGACGGGGGACTCGGCCGGTGCACCGGGGCTGTTTCGTGTGGACGCCGACACCGCCCCTTGCGGGTCGGAGGACGCCACGCCCGGGTCACGCGCGTGTGTGCGTATGCTTGCTCTTCTTGGCCGGGTCGGGCGGGCCGGCCTCCCGGGCGCGTTCTGGTGCGCCTCACCTTTTCCTTTGGCCGCTTTGGCTTTCTGCTTTGCTTGGCCGCTCCGTTCCTTGTGTTTTTTTTTGTCCGCGCCCCCGTTGTCTCTCGCTTTCTCTGGTTTCCGGCCCCGGGTGCCTTGGGCCTTGGCGCTGTGCTTTGCGTTTTTTTTTTCCTCCCGCCTCTCGGCTCTCCGTGCGCTCTCGCTTTTTTTTTTTTTTTCCTGCTTGGTCGTTGGCTGCTCCTTGGTGCTTGGTGCCCCCCCCCCCCTTCCTTTGTGTCTGGCTGGTTTCGTCGCTGCCGCTCGGTGTCCCCCCCCCCCCTTTTTTTTTCCTGCGTGCGCCCCCGTTGTCTTTGGCTTTCTCTGGTTTCCGGCCCCGGGTGCCCTGGGCCTTGGCGCTGTGTTTTGTTTGCTTTGTGGGCCTCCCGCTTCTCGGCTCTCCGTGCGCTCTCTCCTTTTTCTCTGTCTCGCCTGGCAGTTGGTTGCTCCCTGGTGGTTGCTGCGCCCCCGCCCCCCCTGACGCTTGATGCTCCGTTCTTTTTTTTTTTGCGTTGTGCGCCCCCGTTCTCTCCGGCTTTCTCTGGTTTCCGGCCCGAGGTGCCTTGGGCCTCGGCGCTGCGCGTTGTTTGCTTTGTTGGCCTCCCGCTTCTCGGCTCTCCGTGCGTTCTCGCCTCTTTCGTGCCTCCCGTCTGGCCGTTGGCTGCTCCCCGGTGGTTGCTGCCCCCCCCCCCCCCTTTTGTGTCTCGCGGTTTTCGTCGCTTCCGCTCGGTGCTGTGTGCCGTGTGTTGTGCTGTGCTGTGTGTCCCGGGTTGCGGTGCTGCGCTGCGCTGCTGCGCGTTGTGTCGCCCGGTGATGTGCTGTTGTGTGCTGTGTTGTTTTGCTGCGCTCGGTTGGTGCCGCTGCTCGTCGTGCCGTGCCCTCTGGTGCTCCCCGTCGCCCTGGGGCCCTGTGCTTTGCGGCGCTCTGTTTTGCGGTGTTCCCCCGCGCTGTGTGTGTTTTGTCGTTGCGTGGTGGTGTGTGCTGTTGTTCGCCGCTCTGCTTTGTGCTGTGTGTGTCCTTGGGTGCTGTGCTGTGCGTTCCCTGTCCTCTCCGCTCTGTGCGGTGCTGTGCTTCGCTGTGCTGGTGCGCTTGCGTTGTGCTGTTCGTGTGGTGCGTGCTGTTGCTGGCGCCCGGTGCTGTGGTGCGCTGCCGTGTGTTGTGCTGTTTCCTTTGGTGTGCTGTGGTGCGGTGCTGGGTCTGGTGGCCCGTGGTTGTCTGCTGGTGCCGTGCTGTGGCGCCCTGCTGTCCGTTTTCCTTTGCTGGTGGTGTTGGTTTGTGTCTTTTCCCTGTGTGTGCGGTGCTGTGTTGCGCTGCGCGTCGTGTTGTTCGGTTCCGGTTGCGTCTACGCTGTTGTTGGTGCCTCGTGCTGTGGCGTGTCCCTGTGTGTTGTGGTGTCTCCCTGGGCGTTCTGCGGTGTGGTGGTGCCGCTCTGGTGTGTCGTGGTGTCTTGTTGTGCTGTGCGTTGTCCTGTGGTGTCCTGCGCCCTTGGCTGTGTCCTGCGGTGCTGTGCTGCCTTGCGGTGTTGTGCTGGTGGGCTGTGCTGTGCGGTTGTCTGCGCTGCTGGTGTTTGTTTTTCCTTTTGTCCTCTTTTCCTTTGCTAAATACCCCTGCTGTGTTTCCGTGCCTTTGAAAACTTTCTAGGACGGTGTAGCGGGGGGGGCTTGCGGTGTGGCAGCGGAACAGGGCCGTCGCGGCGTCGGTGGAACACAGGAGGGCGCCCGACCACCCTCGCAGGAGGTGGATGGCGACCAGACGGGCGAGCCACTCCACGTCGGTTGGGGACGCCCATACGCGGAGGCCGAAGGAGGCCTATGCCACGAGTGTACCGGCTGCCGTGGCAAGGACGACGCCTCCACCAGCACTCTGACCGCGGAGGGCCCCATCAGTACTTATGATGAGGCGGGAGTGGCCCTGTAAGGAGCGAAGGTCGCCGTGTATGTGTACCGCCAGCTCGGTCGTCTGTGGGTCAGGCAGGACGGCGAGCTGTACGTTCAGGGCGGCGGCGGCACGGCTCAGGTGGGGCCTTTCCCCACCGGGACAATCTGTCGAGGCGAGGTACGCCGCTGCTGCCCGAGCCATGGGGCTGCCTGAGCACGAGGCCTGCGTGTAGGTGGCCAGCAGGTGGGCGGCCGCCCGCAGCTCCAGGTTCGGACTGCCTGGACCCCCACCGGCCATGGGCAGAGCCATCAGGGCTCGAGAGGTCCAGCAAGGGAGGGCCAGTGTCTGCCGGTACAGGGCACGCACTTGGATGGCGAGGGGATGGATGTGGACCGGGTTCACAGCGACGCCCGAGGCGATGTAGTCGAACTTGGCCAGGACGTACGCCCACAGGGCGCGGAGGGCCAGGACTGGGGTGACGCGGACCGATTGCTGGCGGGTGCGGAGGCGCATGACGTCGCGGGCCAGCGCGTCCAGGGCAGGCGGCGCCGTCAGGTCCGCGGTCAAGGGAATGCCGACCACCTGCGGGCTGGTGGTAGACGTCAGGACCCCGTAGAAGGGGACTGGGACTTCCTCCTGGCGCAGGACTCCATCAGGGGCAGTGAGGGCGTAGAACTGTAGTTTCTTGGGGTGCACGAGTCCCCCTTTGGCCACTGTGGCTGCGGTGCAGAGGCGTGTCAGGGTGACCAGGTCACTGAGAGTGGGGCTGATCAGGCGGCGGTCGTCGGAGAAGCTGAGGTTGTTGATGGGGATGCCCGTTGGGCCGGGGGGCACACGGATGTCCTGGGAGTGGGGGAGGCAGCCTCCCACGACGATTTCTCCTACCTGATACGTGTCCCCGGAGGCGTTATCCCCCTGGTTCCAGCCTTCCCCCGTGACATACGGCTCTGTGAAGCCGTCCTCCGTCAGGGGTGTATCCGCAATCGGCCATAGTACTTGACGGCCCAGGGGCCGAAATCCCAGGGGATGTCGAGGAGGGCGTGGAGGGTCGTGGCGTCCTCGCGTTGTTGGCGGAGAAAGGCGTCCGACGAGTCCCAGTCGGTGAAGGCCACGGTCTGGAACTGCTGGAGACTGGATGCCACCGCGGCTCGGAAGGCTAGCGCCATGAAGGCTGGGCGTATGTCCGTCCGATAGGCGAACACGTCGGGGGGGTAGGATCCCGACACCTCCAGCGAGGGCACCAGGATGTCTCGGGCTGCGCGGGATTCCGTACGGGTGAGGGGGGAGGTGAGGGTGACGGGGCGGTGTGATTTGAAGAGATGGGGGAAGGCCTTGCCCTTGTCTATCCCCATCATGGCCGAGTCCAAGGAGAGGGAATCGTACAGTGGCATACAACCAGACCTAGGGGTGGAACACCAGAGCCCCCAGGCCCCCCGCGCGAGGTTCGGGACCAGACCTCAGCCACGACCCAACACCGCGGCCACACAACGGACATCCACCTCCCGTCTGCCCTCTACGACCCGTCCAAATGGGCACCGTACTTCGACCCAGTCAACCAGATCCCAGCCTCCCTGCTCGGGGACATGCTGCATGCAGGACTCGACCCGCGGAACGCCCTGCACCAGCACCTCTTCAGCCGGCAGCTGGTCAGCGGCCCAGTTCTACGCAACGACCGCGTGTGGCGGTCTACCACTTCTCGGGGCACCCTGTTCGCTGCCCTGGACCAGTGCCCACAGGCCCTGCTCCACCACTGCTCCCACGGAGGAGTGCAAGGAGTGCAGCGCCACCTGCACCTGCTGGATGCGGGCGCCTGGAGGGGCGCGCCAGGGCTCCTTTGGTGGTTGAGGTGAGGGTGGTCCTGCGAAGGGCAACGTCCGGGCGGTCTACGCCGTGACGCGCCGCCGCCTCCGCGATGAGGTCCGCCAGGTCGGTGACGTCGGAAGCTGTGCGGGGGGAGTCGCGGCGGCGGAGGTCCGCGAGTATGTGCGCTGTGGGGCTGGGGTGGGGTATATGCTGGCGCGCCGCAGCCCAAAGGGCTCGGAGGAATGTGAGCGGCGGCTGCCGGGTGGGGGCCATCCAGCCCCAAAGGAGGTCCATGAGGGCGGCTAGGCGTGGGATGGTGCCTTCTGGGACCAGGCGCCAGCGGACGTGGCGCCAGCTTCGAACATCTGTGAGTCCCTCCAGGGGTTCCACTGTGGCGACCAGGGGGCGGTGTGGGGTGGGCGAGGGGAGGATGTCCGCTGAGGTGATGGAGCGGGCGCCGCGGATGAAGATGTGGTCGATGGATGTGGCTGTGTGGCGATGCTGCGTGGTGGTAAAGTGGGTTGGGGCATCGGCTGAGAACACGGGGCGGTACCGGGCCATGCAGGCACCTGTACGGCAGGCTGCCACGAGCGGGTGACGCGAATTGGTGCGCGACATATTGAAGTCGCCGCCCACCAACTCGACGTTGGGTCGGAGGTAATGGGCCAAGGACGTCAGGTTGATCAGGACGGCTCTGCGGGCTTTGTAGTCTAGATCTGGGTGGACGTGCACGGAGGCAACCAGGACGAACCCTGCGGTGTGGTGACGCATGAGGGCCACCAGGAGGTCGTGGGAGTCATACTCGACTCGGGGGCGGGTGGACGGGTGTTGCAGGGAGCGACGCCAGCCCACGAGTGCCCCTGTGCCGCACCCGTCAGCTGTGCTGCGGAAGCTGGCGTAGTGGGTGGGCATAGCGGCCGGGATGGAGTCGAAGGACCACAGTTCCTGGAGGGCGAAGTAGTCGATGTCCAGGGCGATGAGCATGTTGCAGACGTAGTCAACCAGGGCATCGACACCACCAACATTCCATGTCAGAAAGGTGAGGCCAGCGTGGCGGTGCAGGTGAAGCGGGGAGAAGGTGTCGTCGGCCAGAGCGAGAGCCCAGGGTGTGGAGGGGTGCAGCAGGGAGTGGTCTGGGGAGTAGGAGGGCAGTCCAGGGCGCACGGGGGCCGCTGGCACTCCTACGACTGGGGGAAACCCCGCGGCGTGCACCGTGGAGCGCGCGGCCAGCTCTGAGGTGAGGTGGGTGAGCCCTGACGCTGGGAAGAGGCATAAGGCATTGGGCAGGCTGAGCGGCGAGGAGGGAGGGGAGACCCAGGCCTCCGGTACACGGGGGCGGCCGCAGGAGGGACAGTACCAGGCCCAGATGGCGTGGCTGGACACTGGGGTCGAGTGGGTGAGCCACATGCGGTGGCCCGGCGCGCGCGGCGAGATGCGGTACGAGACCCGCGCGGAGGTGAGGGCTTGAAGTGGCGGGGGCTGGTCGTCGTAGAACTTGACTTGACTTGACTTGCCCGTTGAGGTGTATGGGGACGGAGACAATGAAGCGCGCTGCTGTGTTGCGGTGGCGGGCGTAGGCGGCCCAGGCGGCTGCTAGCCACGAGCAGCAGTCCAGCAGTACCTCGTACTGAGCGGCTGGGGGGAGGTTGTGGACGGGGGCCAGGGCGTACGCGGGGAAAAGAGCGGAGGCCTCCGGACGAAGAGGGTGCATGGCTCCGGTGGGGTAGGAGGGGCTGGCGGAGGACAGGACGCGGGAGGAGGTGGCGCAGACCGGGCAGGCCCAGTGACCAGGCAGGCATGTGGCCAGGGTGCCGCAGGACCAGCAGGCGGCGAGGGTCCAGCGGGGGTCGGGGGGGTAGGGTTGGCGGCTGGCGGTGTGAAAGTCTTTGTAGGCTTGCTTGTCGGGGGGGTCGGCCTCCAGTCGGCGAAGGAGGCTGGAAGCGCGGAGGGCGGGAAGGCGTAGGTCCCCGATCGTGGGGTGCCGGCCCGCGAGGGCGAGGGCCAGGCTGAGGAGGGGCTGGGACGGGATGGCACCTGGGGGAAGGTACCATGGTAGAGCGAGTCAGCGATAGTGGGATCCATGGTACGGGGTGCCCCTGTGAGCTGTTGGTGGCTGGGGGTAGCTGCGAGGGACGCCGGCATAGTCGCGGGGGGGAGGTGGGGCGAAGACGCGGCCGCGGAGGCCGTGTCGCACACGGTAGGGCTTGCTGGGGGTGGGTTGGGGGGGGGGGGGGGGCGGGCAGCTGCACTTTACGCTGGGCCTGGGGCTTCAGTTTCGACTTTTTCGCTGCTTTCTGCTTCTTGGGGGGTGGGGTACCTGCTGGGGAGTCGGGGAGGTAGAACGGTCCACCTGTGGCGGTGCGGGAGTCTATGGTGATCCGGTACTGGTGCGTGGGGTCGACGAAGGTGCGGGTGGCGGACCCTGCGAAGAGGGTCTGGAAGGCGGGGGCTGGCATGGCCACGAAGTGGGCGTTCTCTCGGATGGCCGCTTCTGGGATAGTGACGGGGGTGCCCAGGTGGTGGGTGAGCGTGGCGGCCAGCTGCTGGACATCCGGTGCCTGCCGGATGCCTCGGATGCGGGCGACCGGCTGGGGGGGTGCTGTGGTGGGTGGGAGGAGACCTGTGGACGGCTGGGGAGTCACTCCTAGGGGGGGGGGGGGGGCAGCTGCAGGGGCAGTGTCGGGGGAGCCGGTGGTTGGGCGTAGAGGCCCAGGGCTGGGGCGGCACTCGTGGGACGCCGCTCGAACTGGGCGTATATGGCCGCCGTGCTGGAGGCCGGCTCCAGTGTGCGCTGGGTCTCTGCCACGAGTCGGTCGAGGCCTTGGGGTCGGGGGATGGTCTGCACGGCGGAGGAGACGGCCACGCGGTAGGAGATGGAATCCTGGACGGAGAGGTAGGCTGCCACGGCCTCGGCTGGGACGACGGTGGGGCGCACTGCGAGGAGGGTGGCGGCCAGAGTGGACCACGCCACGCCCGGGCGTGCTGCTGCGGCTTCGATCAGGGGGTCCAAGGTCCGCAGGGCTGCCAGACGTTGGTCCTCCAAACCAGTGGACCCGTGTTGCTCCTCCACGGTGTTGATCAGGTCCAGGAGGGAGGTCTGCAGCGACGGGCGCGTGGCGGTCGGCGAGGCTAGCCACACGGTTTTCACTGCTGAGGCTAGGGCCCGGGCGGACTTCACCGCGCGGAGGGTGGCGGTGGCGCTCTCCGGCAGCGCCATGTCACTGCTTAGCACGCGTACGGCTTGGGCGATGTGCTCGGCCCTGTCGTCGGGTACTGCTGCTAGGCGTTCGATGTCGACCGTGAAGTCCGTGGGATGTGCGGTGTCCTTGTGGAGGAACATCTTCTTCCATAGGGGCTCTGCTGAGCTGGACCCCGGGTCGTCCAACTCGGCGCGGCGAAAGGCGATGCGGGACAGGATACCCGGGAACGTGAGGGCCGCGCGGTGCTTGTTGAGCTCGGTATTCCACTGCTGTGCGCTGAGCGGGCAGGGCGCGGGGAGCACGCTGTCGGACTCACTGGGGATGATCTGGCAGCGCAGCACAATGTTGCGGTGCCGGGCGAGGAGCCAATGGATGAGGGGGACGCGGTGGATCGGCCGCTTGGGGGTCATCGTCGCCGGCCAGGATCTGGAGGAAGGCGTCGGGGGAGGCGGAGCGCAAGAAGTCGCCGAAGGGTGCCACGTGCATGGCGGCCTCCTGCTGCAGGGTCTGCGCCGTCTCAGGCGGAGAAGCAGCGAGGTGGCTCACCAGGTCTGCCATGGCCGCGCGGTAGGACTCCCAGTGGTGGTTCCCATCGCGCTGGATCAGGGTGGCCGTGTCCATGCTGGGGAGCGACTCCGTCACGACAGCCCAGAACACGCAGAGCGCTCCGAGCATCAAGTCCCCGGCAGGGAATGCGTCCACAGGGGCGTTGGCGGCCATATGGGTGACGGACAGCAGCAGACGGCCGGTGGTGGCGTCCCAGCCAACGGCGCTGGGAGGCCAAGCGTCTGCAAGCCTGATGTCCTGGGCCCGCTGGGCAGGGGATTTGGCAGCGAAGGGGTGCTGTTTGGGCGCCATCGGTCGAGTATCTGTGCGAAGGAGAAGAGCAGGGGAAGGAGGGGGGAATAGAGCAGGAGCAGGGCAGGTGGGGCAAGCTCGGGCAGGACACTGGGGGTGTACGGTGCTGTCCACGGCCCCCGTCGTTTGCCTTATGGGCCGGGGACTCGTGCCCCTATGTTCCCTGTTGCGCCCCAAGGGCTGGCCGTGGTGGGCAGGTCTGGGGCTGTGGGTGGGGCAGGCAGGGTAGTGCGCTAGGCCTTAGGGGCAGTGTGGTCGGACCACCTGACGCTAGCTTTACGGGCTGGGGGCTCGTGCCCCTGAGTTCTCAGTCGTGCCTTAGGGGCCGGGCGCTATTACACTGGCAAGTACGGTCAGGAGGTTCAGGGCGGGGCAGGGGATGTGGGCAAGGCAGGGCAGGGCAGTTCAGGCTGGGGGGAGGAGGTATAGGCTGTGCGGCGGCGTCGGAGGATCCGTTTTGTCGGGCGTGTCGCGGTGTCCTGGTGGTGTTGGTCGGCCTGCTGCTCCCCGGCTTCCTGGGTGGCCGACTTGCGCTCGTCTTCCCCGCCGTGGTGGGCGGTCCCGGTGAGCGCGTTGCTGTCGGTGAGGTCGTTGGACGCCGCCGCTGCCGTCTGTGTTCTCGGCGCGGCTGGGCCAGCTCCCCCACCTCTAGGAGCTGGCTTGGTTTCGTGTCCGTGGGCGTGCGTGTGTGCGGGCTGCGTGTGGGGGGTCGTGTGTGCCCGGTGCTCCGGGCCCCAGCGGCGGGGCGCGGGTGCCCGACTCACGGCCGCTGGTGGAGTATGTGGGTCGGGTGACCGGCGGCTCCCTCCAGCCCACGACTGAGTCCCAGAGGGACTCACGGGGCACCCGGTTGCGGGGACGGAGGAAGGACCTGGGGCGTGCTGAGCACTTCCCTGCCCCAGGTACACCCGGGAGAGCGCGGAGCGCCTGTTTGAGTCCGCCACGCCTTGGTCACCGCGGACAGAACGGGGCCCGGAGGGCTACACCGTCTGCCGACCCCTCCTCACTACCAAGGAGGGGGGGAGGGGTTGGGAAAATGGGCTTCCGTGCCATCCCCCCCGAAAGCAATTTTCTTCTCGCCCAGGCTGGGGGGGGGGAGGCAGATTGGGGAGCCCATGGTTGGGGGGGGGGGGTGTTGGAAAATGGTGTTCCCAAGGGCCCCCCACCCCTCAACCCAATTTTCTCCCCGTCCAGGGGCTACCAGTTCACACGCACAATGATGCGCAGTTTGGGGACCACCGTCCTTCTTGGATACAGTCCCATTGGGATTCTCCCCTGGCGCCGCGCCTCGTGGGTGCACAGGGTTGTTGGCCTCAGTGCTGTATGCAGTTGTTCACACATGCGCCAGAGGAGGGCAGTTATTTCAGAGTGGGTGTTGCAGAAAGAATAGGCAGCCCGTTTGGATGCCCCAGGTGGGTGCACACACTGTAACAAGCCGAGCTGTATAGTATCTGGACAGCATACAAAAGTGGGAGCATACCTGATGCAAATAGGCAACAGGGGGGGAGGGGCTGACAGCAAGGCTGCAGGGTGAACCATGTACCGTGCACAGCTCAATCATTACACTGCTGCATGCCGAACCTGCGCACATCTGCAGCGACATATGGCACCCATCTCAAAGGGTTTCCACCACTCTTGGTTTGGTGCAGTGTCTTGGAATCTGAAAGTCCAGTCATTTTCAAAGTGTGCGCGCATGTACCATTGACTTTTCGCTGTTTTCTGCATTTTGGCCATTTTTTGTGTCCCAGCAGTTGGATGGAATGTCCATATTTCCAGTACAGGGACCTCCACAGGGCCAGAGGGCGGGGGGGGGGGGGGGGGGGCTGCCAACAAGGCTCAGTTTGCCGGTTGATACCCCACAAGGGCGGGGCGGGGGGGGGAAGGGGGCTCACATTCACAAGCCACAGAGCAGACATTCCTGGCCAAAATGGAATTTAACCGATTTTTGGTGCATGTTGGAAATGCCGCTTGCTGAACCATCGCTTTGTAGCCCATCACAGTAAAGTAGGTTGAGCGAACAGGAGCCTCCCCTGTTGCACAGTCCCTCGCTCTGACCATCTTTCCCTCCTGCAGGTTCATTTTCAATTTCTAGGCCTCAAGCTGGGCTCCCTCACCTACCCACCCCACCCAGTCTACGTCTGGCCACAAGTATTCGGGTGACCAGAATCCACAATCGACAGTTGGTTTGTGAGGGGGTGCAGACAGTCCCGGTGATAATAACATGAGTCAATCTCTCGTGCATGTCGAGCCAGGAGGGGGCGGAGTGTGGCAGGTATGTAAGGCATGGTACAATGGGTGGTACATGGCAACATTGAATCATCTCGAAGAGGGTTCTTAGATCAAGCACAGGCGCGGACGCCATATGCCCCCCCTTTTTGGGGGTCATTCGCATAAGATACCCCAAGGTATGGTACCAGATGTCCAAACCCTTGTGAAATCATCATTTTGGGAGACAAAATGATGCCCCAATTGCATTTTCAATTTTGACCCCCCTACCCCCCGTACCCGTTACTGACCATTGATCCCCGTACCCAGGTCCCCTTTTGGGGGAGGGGTGTGTGTGTGTGTGTGTGTGTGTGTCTGTGTGTGTGTGTCTGTGTGTGTGTGTGTGTGTGTGTGTGTGTGTGTGTGTGTGTGTGTGTGTGTGTGTGTGTGTGTGTGTGTGTGTGTGTGTGTGTGTGTGTGTGTCGGGGGGGGGGGGGTTGCCACTTCTTTGCATATTGTGTCCACTGTGCATTGATTCAGACCTAAGTCCTGAAGAAGTTGTATTCTTGTATATGGACTCCATAACCCATGGCAGGGGTCCCGGGTCCGAACTCCAGGTACCCCCCCCCCCCCAATATGGCACAAATTCAGACCCACAGAGAGTCAGAATGAGCAGTGGCGAGAGGCCAATAGGCACCGCCAAAGGCAAACAACCTAATACCGAGGCCTTGTGCCAAACTCCCCCATATGGCCCCTTGCCGATGACGACTTCGCCGTTTTCACACTGGTTAGGCTGTTTAGTGGCACCTGAAAATTTTGCAAACTTCGACATTTTCCGAAACTCTTCCGTTGCCCCTGGGCTGGGGTTGGGAGATCATTTGGTGACAATACGGGTACTTGAGCACCCATTGGGGCCCACAAAGTGGCCACTAGGGCCATGCAGCCCACGCCAAGGCCCCCCCAAAAGCCCCAAAATTGCTGCTTCTTAGGCTATTTGGTGGCACCTGAAAATTTTCCGAGAATTCGATTTTTCTCTCTCTTTGAGGTGCCTTGCCGAAGGCATTAGAGTTTTTGCTTTGGGGGGGGGGGGGGGCGAAAGGACATGGAAGGCGTCAGGGAAATACACGTTCACGGTCTGTCCAAGTCGGAGCAGGTGATGGCCGCCTGGAGCATTGGTGGTGTAGGTGTGGGACGTCCATATTAAAGCCCAAAGCGAGCTTCTTGGGGCCGTGTGGTGGTTCCTCTGGCCACCCCGTTGTCTGCATTTGTCTGCATTGCATGCGGTCCATTATGTTATGCATGTTCGTTTTATTCGGGTTATTCGGCGGCTTATTACACAGAGATGTGGGGTGTAACATGGGGAGGTTGCTGTTTGGCCACGGGTACTGTTGTCACAGGCTTCCGCATAGATCCGGCCCCCCCTTTCCTGCAAATGCCTTGCCTTCTTCTGAGGTGTGCCTTTTTTGTGTTGGGAGCGTTCAAGTGCCAGCCGCACGATCTGTCTTTTCGCCCATTATATATGTCTGTAGCAGTGCTTTGAGGCGCGGCATTTGCAGGACGGGAAGAGGGAACTTCGATCACTGTGGTCCGTGCACTTCTGGCGTTGCCCCTCAAAGGCCGTGTATGCCATGGCCACCGCGTACCAGACGACCACGTGGCTCGAGGTCACAGACAACGCCGTTCCGTCTCGACGCTTCAAACCGACGCCGTCGCAGAGGGCCAGGGAGGCAGCCCCTCTGCTGATGTCCGCCCTCCTCCCGGTCCTCGCGGTCGCGCGGTTTGCCATGCACCGCGGGGGGCCCGCCGCCCCCTTCGACGTCAAGGCCTGGGCTGAGACTGCCCGGGGCCCAATCTTTTTGGGGTCGGGGGCCCACAGACTTGAAAGGGGGAGTCCCCCGACGCGCGTCGGTGTGGCAAGGCCGCCCCCGTCTCAGGCCCGTCCCTCTGTGGGCCCGAGCAGGCGCCTGCCCGATCGCAGGTCCAGAGCCGCGCCCAGTGCCAGCGCCGAGCCCCGCGCCGTTGGGGCCGCGCCGGCGCCGTCTCGTGCGGGAACACACAGGGGGCCCGCATCGTCCCGGGCCGCCAGCGTAATGCTCGTCCTCGCCGCCTTCGTGGCAGCGCTGGGGCTGTGGCGGCGCGACCGCACGGGGCCCCGCGCACGCGCGCCCGCCTCCCGAAGCGCCGCGACCCCCGCGGCCCCGCAGGCGGGGGCAGCACCGCCCCCGCGTTGGGGGGCCGGGGGCGTCGCGGGGGGGTACCGGTGGGAGGCGCGCCGGGCCTCCGTCGCGTTGTGGGCGACGCCGGACGGCGGGGCCGCCCTCCCGACGGACCCCCCGTTCGTGCGGGTGTTGGACTATTGGTTCCGCGGGGACTTCGCCGTCCAGTACAAGACCAAATGGTTCCCCAGCGACGGGTCCGCCGCGCAGGCCCGCACGGACCGCGAGGTCCGGCAGGTGTTCGGCCCCCTTCTCCGGAAGGCCCTGGACGGCGGCCTCGAGGACTGGAAGGCGACGCCGCAGTCGTACCTGGCGTTGATTCTGCTGCTCGACCAGTTCGCGCGGCACGTCTACCGCGGGGACCCGCAGCGTGACGCGTTGGTGGGGGCGTCCGACCGTCTGGCCCTCGAGTGCGCCGAGGACTTTCTGCGGCGGGACTGGGAGCACCACCTGCCGCTGGCCCAAAGAGTGTTTCTGTTGATGCCGTTCCGGCACAGCCCGACTCTGGACCGGCTGCAGTACGTAATGGAGCAGATCGGTGCCCTGGCGGGGCACCAGGAGGACATGGACGCGCTGCTGGGCCGCTTCAAGCGCGCCACGCTGCGGCGGATTCAAAACCTTGAGGGCTCGGGGTATCGCCCCGGCGACGAGGTCCTGGAATGCCATCCGTTTGAGGCGGATGAAGGGGACGTGCAGGACAGCGCGCTGTACCGCACCATGCGGCAGTTTCTGACGCAGCATATGCCCCCGGGCTGCAGGTGTGTGGCCGTCTCCCTGTCAGGGGGCGTGGACTCGATGGTTGTGGCCAAGCTGCTGAAGGTGTTGAGCCCGACGATGGGGGGGTACCAGGTGTTGGGCCTGCACATTGACTACACCAACCGCCCGGAGAGTGGGGCTGAGGCCAAGGTCGTGCAGCGGTGGTGCGCCGACCAGGGCATTGTATTCAGGCAACGCGTCATATCCGAGTACCGGCGGAGCAGTACCCCTCGGGAGCTGTATGAGAAAGCGACGCGTGACATCCGTTTCCGGTTTTACCAGGACAACCTGGGCCGGGAGGGGGCGCCGGCGGTGATGTTTGGGCACCATCAGGGCGACCTGCAGGAGAACGTGATCACGAATTTGATGAGGAGGACGCAGCTGCTGGACATTGCCGGGATGCGCGAGGTCGACACGCTGCAGGGGGTGACGGTCTGGCGGCCCCTGCTGCCCCATCCCAAAGCGGACATCTTCGATTTCGCCCACAAGTACGGGGTACCGTACCTGAAGGACACGACTGACCCGTGGGGCACGCGAGGCATGATGCGCAACAGCCTCATGCCTCTCTTGCAGGATTTGTTCGGGACGGGGTATCTGCAAAACCTCAGTTCTTTGGCCAAGCAGTCGGAGGACATGTCACATCTGGTGCACTTGGAGCTCCTGCAGCCGTTTTTGGACAAGCTACAGATCGGGTCACTGGCCGTGTGGGTGGACTGCAGCGAGTATTTGGACATGCCAATGGTGTTCTGGAAAGTAGTGCTGAAGCACGTTTGCGAGAAGGTGTTGGGTATTGGGCTCATTCCCGAAGGGCCCGTTAACGCCCTGATGCTGAGGCTGAGGTTTGTGTCCCAGAACTTGGATAACCCCAACAAACGCAACGGGTTTGTGCAGATGAAGAAGGATTACTACTTCTACCTCTTCGGCACAACGCTTGTCTTTCTGCCGTTTGAATTTTTCCCGAAGGCGCCCTATTATGAGGCAGGAGAAGCGGTCCCAGAGGGGGCCGAAGAGGTCACGCGTGGCCCATATGTGATCGAGCTGGAAGTGGTGCACGACGTGCCTTGGGAGGCGGTGACTGCTCGTTTGACAGTCTTCGACGTGCTCGCAGGCGCGTTCAGTTACTATTTGCCACTGGGGCCACAGTTGGTCATCGACAAGGACAAGAACCTTCGGCCCCCGGCGTTCCGTGGAATCCCCCGAGTACTGACGGACCCCATCCCCATCGTTTGCCTGCGCCGCGGCTCAGGGGATGTGACTGACAAGGGCTTTGTGAAGGTCACGGTGCGGGGCCGCATGGGCAAGTTCTCAGGCAGAGTCAGCGTCTGAGGGGGTGTGTCGAGTGGGTTTGCAGGGGAAATCAGACTTGAAGTTGAAGTTGAAGTTGTGGGGACGGGGCAGGGGCGGTAGAATCGCCCTGAACTTTGGGGGAGGGGAGCTTGGGGCCAATCCCGGAGCTCCATTTTGGCAGGACCAATGGGCGATTTTTATAGAATGCGGCCGAAAGACTTTATGAAAAATGGCCGCAAACCATTTCCACTGAACTTAAAGGCACATCTGATCCCACAAACGGCGTCATCACGTTTTGTGAATTCTGGGGGCCAGGCGACGTCCACGGCCGCTGGGTCAGGAGTTGGGTCCCTGTTGTAGGGGGGCCGGGGAAGGGGTCGGGCGATGGGCTCTTGGCTCACGGACTTCCTCGGCCCTTCTTTTATGCACCCCCGGCAACCGAAACCTGCCCCAGTGTTTCCGAAGGGGTCATTCGTGATGCGTTGGGGCAATGCGCCCGGGAGGGTTGGGCCTTGTGGTGGTCGTGGTCTACATGTGTCCGCACGCTTTGTTTTCGAGCGAAAGGACGCCTGTTACTTTTCCGGCAAACCACGTTGTAAATGGGAGTGCATGGAGATGCCCTGGGTCTACATGTTTATCATCCTGCTGCAATTTTAGTCATCGCGATTCTGCCTGGCCTACCGAATCCGCCTTGCGCCGGAGAACACAACGGAAACCCAATGAATGTGGTTCGAATACCAACTGATGATTGAACGCAGGCCACCTGTTGGATACGGTGGAGGCTTGGAAACGCAAGCACAAGGAAGCACATATTGCGTGGTTATCCAGGACCCACCTGAAGCAACCGAATTTGGGGTTATACGACTCCCATTTCCTCCCATTTGGGGAACCCGATAAGGGGCTGTTGTTGCCATTTCGTTGCATCCCCTACTTTGGGCACCACAATACAGCGATGGTTGCCAAGGTTTTGTGGGATTGTCCACCATTTGGGTGTGTGTGCTACACCATGAGGGAGTACCTAACGCAGTGCGCTCACAGCGTAGAGATTTCGCCGTCAGGCCCAACCAAGCAGCTGTAGGTTAACTGGTGGCTAGGCCAGAAGAGCTAAATTTTGCCTCCACCATTAGGACAACGGTAGGAAAAATCGACAATCCAGCAGGGAGACCCCAAATTAGGGTGGTGGTTGCTCCCAAGGGTCCGTATGATGTATTTTCACCTTGGGAGGCGCCGGATAGGGCAATACGCAGGGATGTTTACGCCGGTCTCGTAACCAAGGGTTTGCTCTGCTTAGGGGGCATTTTGGGAGGCGGTAAAAGGCATGCCATTCCAGGTAAATACTGCCCTAAAAGTAGTGTGTGGCACGTGCGCGGTGCAGATACTCATGCAATGTGGGGACAAGAGTGTATGTCAAAAGCCCAAACAATCCATCAAATTGTCCTTAAAAGGTTCGTGTTGTTGACCCCCCCCTCTAGACGAGTCTAGTCGACACACCAGGGAGTTTGGGTGTGGGGTCATTTTTGCGCACAATTTCCCTGGTGTGCCGACCAAATAGGGGGTTGGGGTGCACATTTTCCCTGGTGTACAGAGTTGAAAAGGGGAATGTGCACACAATTCCTTAGTACGAGTAAGTTGTGTCTGTGTGCACACAATCCCGGATAGCTTACCAAGAAGAGGGTGCATGCACACAAAATGCCACACACGTAATGTATTGGGGGTGGGGGTTGAGTGATATATATCGGTTCAGGATTTGAACCAACGACCCAACCCTAACCGCCCAAGAGGAGCCCGACATGGTTCAAGAGCCTGAGGGTATGCCAATCGTTCCAACGCAGGGACCAAACCCCTATTTTAAGAGTGGGGAACTCAAAAACCATGTTTTGGACGGTATTCGGATGCATGGGGCTGGGCATGGAGGCTCATGAAGGGGTAGAAAGGGCTAAAAATAGGGTATGGCATCACAGCTGGTGGGATCCTAACCAGAACACAGAGAATAGGGCAAAAAGACCACCATATTGCCCCCTACCCCGAATATGGGTTGGTACACCATAGGACTGATGAAGGTAACGCAAATACTCCAATACTAACATTAAATTGTTACTTAATTATTAGCATGATAATATTCTTGCAGTCACTAGTAATCAACAATCATAAGTAATTAGTTAATAATGATAAATCCTTAAAGAGTAAGTAATAATTTACTAATGAATAATTTTTTTGTATTCCGGCGCGAGGCGCGTGCAACAGTCCCTCAGAGGGTCCACAGTCACAAGCGCGCATGGACAGTGGGTCCAAAACCATGTACAGTCTCCATCTTGGGATCTTTTCACGCGGGTGAGGTGTGTCCCCAAGGAGGACACCACAGGGGGCAAGACTTGGGTGTAGATTGTCACATCTATTCGCCATGTCGCCGCAGCAACCACAATCACATTCGAAGAACCCGGATCAACACTACTTTCATGAGAGCCTGTTGTCTGCTGGAAACAGTTGTGTGTCATCGCTGTTTTCATCACAGTGCTAGTTACATGTGCAGTTAGAGCTAGGGTCCTAAATGTAACCTGTGCCTACAATCACTACTGTGCCGCCTACCACTGTGCTGTGTGTTAGGGGTGGGAGTCAAGCATGATCTAGTTCATATAGGTCACATTCTGGCACATATGCGTAATGAATATGTGAGAATTGTGAATTTCAATGTTCCAGCAATTATTAAAAATCATCTGCAAATGTGAAATATTGGAAAAAAGTTCACGAAGCACAAGCGCGATTGGGCGCCGCAGGGCCGCATCGTCACCAGTAATGGTATCTTGGCTGTCAAAGGAATGATCACCAGGCTGTTGTTGCTTTGTGGTGTAAGAAACGGTCTGTTCCCAGATTGAGGTACTTGAGGGAGATAAGCCAGTTGTAGGAAAAGGCAATTGGATGAGGAGAGTAGCTCTGGTGAGGCTGGAATCGGTCCAAACAGATACAGGATGTGACAATAGATATCCCAAGAAAAGGAAGCAAACAAGAAAATAAAATCACGTGTTGTTTTTACCTCTAGGTGAATCCGTTCCACAGGCTGCTGATGGATGGCGAAGGGGGTATATGGGGTAGTGTGTTATATTTCTCGGAAAAAGATAGCCAATTTTGGTACTCTGGGTAGGATCCTAACAATTGTTGTGCCATGTCCTATTTTTGGCTGTTCCTAGGCCTCGGTGGCGCCTGATACTCGCTCCCGGCCCTCCGAAATTGCTCAAAACATGTCTTTTTTGAACTCCCAACCCCCAAAATGGTCCCCCGCATGAAAAAGCCCACCCAGTAGCGGGAGAGAGGGGGCAGCGGGGCGGAAAGCGCATGTTTGCACTTGGTTTTAAAAAAAATTATGCCAAATACTATGATTTAATTATTAAGAACTGGGTAATTCTTAATGAATCATCAATCAACTAATTCTCAATGGCGTGGGAGTGGCACAGGGAGTGGCACATGCGGTGCGTGCACTGTGCATCTTTTGTAATTGTGTAGTGTATTTAACCCAATCGCTTGGGTGATGTCCCATGAGGTGCTGTGAGAGAACGGGGGCCGAGAGTGTGGCAATTTCCTCCACTGGGCAAGTATTGGCGCTGCATGTTCTTTCTTCCCTGCGTGCCGTTCTTTTGTTTCATGTTTTGCGGGCCTTGGTACGGCCAGAGGGATGTAACATTCTTGAATGGAATGGCTGGACACAACAGGGGTTATGTAGCCACGTTCCTCCTCTCTGCTGCAGAGACCCGACACAGTCGGAGTTCTGTAGCCACATCACTCTACATTGTATGGGAAGGAGCAATTGGACCGTTGTCTTGATCATGAGGCTGGTGTACACGAAGGGGTGCATCCATTCTTTGCTCCTTTTAGGGCAGTAACAAGCGAACAAAGATGTACATGGCAGGTATTGTGCTCATGCAAAGCACATGGTTGCACAACTGCAGCAGTGAGATGACCACTGCAACCTGGGTTCACCCAAGTCATCACTGTCCATCAGCGAGCACCTTGGTGTTACGTCTCACTGACATAGCCTACTTCTTGGAGGGGTGGGGAGCTGCACCAAGGGTCCAATCACAAATACAGTACACATGCAAAAAACACACCGTACCCGGTATGCTACGCGCCACGCACACACAAGTACACCTGACTGAAAGAAAGATAGTCAATGTGGATGGAGTCTTTTGAAGGCTGACCTTGTTTGACAGCCAGGGGACGGCTGCACAGTGCGTGCACAGTGCACTTTTTGGCGAATTAACTACACGGCGTTCACCCCTCAAACCCATCCTCACACTAAGGCCCCACATAACAGCACTGGCACCAAGAGAAAAACGAGCAAATATCGGCTGTGCTTGTGTTGCCTTCACTGTCCCCTCCACATGTGTGACAGCCCCAATCAACGACACGGAGCATGTCACCCGGTGCTTGTCACCTACAAGTACCAGGTGTTCTGCATCGAAGCATCTGAAGGATGTTATTGGTTGTCCAATGGTGACGACACATGCTCTGATTGCAAGCCGCAGGCATCTCCAGTGTGTAGGCGCACTTGCTGTATTCATGTGGTATTTCAGCTTAATTTCCCTATCATCCCCGTTCCCTCTGCCCATGCCATCCTTCAACTCAACGCAGTGTTTTGGACATCCATGCTGCGACGGAATGCCGGCCCCCTCATCAAGTACGGTTGGTTGCTGTTGCACGTTGGGGGCAGCTTGAGGCCGATTGTTCGAATGTTGCAGCGGGCCTCACCATTGTATCGTGAGGTCTGGTTCTACGCAGAAACGAACCAGCCCATCATTGCCATTACAGTGGACGACAGCCCCGCAGCCGACTCCTCATTCGGCCATGCAGTGCTGGACATTCTCAAAGAGAGCGGCATTCAATGCACCTTCTTCGTGATTGCGGGGCAGATTACAGACGTCAACGAGGACGTCGTGCAGCGGATGGTCTCTGAGGGCCACGAATTGGCAAACCACATGTGCCATGATAAGCCGTACCATTGGGTCAGTGAAGCAGAATTCGAGGTAGACCTATTGCAGTGCGAACAGACCCTTGCCCGGTTCCAGCCGGTGCCCCCTGGCTCCAGGTGGTTCCGCCCCCCGTGTGGCATGATGTCGCATGCGATGTTGCAGGTCCTTAAGCGCCACGAGTACAGGATCGCACTGTGTGACGTCCACAACATGGACGTGGATTTGCAGTCAGATCCCCAGTTTCTCAAAGATTTCCTCCTCAAGTACACGCAGCACGGCTCCATTCTGGTCGTGCATTTCCCGTCGCGCGGCTTCCGGGAGGCAAACTTAGAGGTTTTGCGCCAGGTCGCCCCGCACTTGAAGGAGCGCTTCCAGTGTGTGACACTTTCAGACCTTGTGCATTCTGCAGGAGGGTCTTGTGAAAGTATGACGGTGCAGAATATTACAGAGCAGCAGACACTGTAGCCGCCGCGCGTGCGTGGGGCAGCCCATTTACCAAGTGCTACGTGCCCCAAAAAAGAGTAGTACACCAAGTTTGTTCATGATGAGGCGCCCCTCAGCCCAGCCATACCCCCTCCCTGACCTCACTCACCACGGCAGGACCGCCCTGGATCCCCTTCAACAACCTGCCACCACCACACCCTTCCCTCACTTAGCGGCAAAGGACAGCTCATCATCTTTCAGGGCGTGCTACCACCTCTGACCCCTGCCACACACACCCACTCTACCCTCACCCCCTCATTCAGCCCCAGGGGACAGCCTTGGACCATCTTTGCCATTCTCTTCTCCTATCTCATGAGTTTGGTCTTGGTGCAACCACTACCACCATTCTGTGCCATTAAACCTGAGTGTCTTTCCATGCCTGATTGGTGGGCTTCTCTTGGTGATAATTAATTGGACGTTGTCATTGAATGATGCACGAGTTGTCCCTGGCTTTGTACCGATTGCCTTCTTTTTGGTTGTGGTGTTGTTGCTCATGCTCCCTAGATTTGCTCTGATTGGATGCTGAATTGTGTGGCCTGGATTAGGGCCCTGGCGGCCATGGTGTGTACCCTCGCAACAAAATGTCGGGAATCCTGGCAACACAATGTCGGGAATCCTGGAGTTTTCTGGCTTGCAATCTTGAGGAAAGGGCGGGGGGGGGCGGGATTTGCCTGCACGCTTGTAATGGTGCATTTCTCCAGCGTCAGGTTGACGAGGGGCAGGGGGGGGGCTAGGCTAGGAAATATTCTGAACTTGCAACAAGCCCAAGGCGAAAATTTTTCGAAAGGCAGCCTAGACCTTTGTTATAAAATGTTCTGAACGCAGCAGATGCACTGCATTACTAGTTGTTTTTTTTGCCACATTTTGGAGCACACAATTTTGGAGCCACATTTTCAGAGTTCAGCAACTTAGGCCCCCCTGGTGAATACCAAAAGAAACCCATTTTGTACCAAAAAGGACCAAAAAAAAGTCGCAAAATGTACCCAAAAAGCCTCCAGTCACAGAAACCCCCCAAAATGTATCAAAAAACCCACTGCGTTTTTTTATATACATTTTGGGGGGTTTTCTGTAGGGGGGTTGATTTGATTTCTCATTTTTGTGTTGCATTGTGCTGTTCCTTCCAATGCAAGGGAGTGGAGTTTCAGTTGAGTTGTGAACATCATGTTTTGTCC
Organism: Eutreptiella sp. 'Long Island Sound 2002'; assembly: GCA_964036045.1. NCBI lineage: Eukaryota > Euglenozoa > Euglenophyceae > Eutreptiales > Eutreptiaceae > Eutreptiella > Eutreptiella sp. 'Long Island Sound 2002'. The sequence continues at coordinate 72,603,645 of OZ038386.1, forward strand.
GCTTGGGGGAGCTCAAGGGTGGGGGGGTCCTACCATCAGGGGGGCTGTATGAATAAAGGTGCGTTTTGCTGTTTTGGGGGTCCAAGAAAGGAAGGGAAGAAAAGGGGCTGTGCCAACCTTAGTGTCTTGGGGACCCCAAAGCGAGTGGAAGAAATGAAAGACGCTATGCCACTCCTGCGCCTTGGGGACCCAATTAAAGGGCAGGAGAAATCAAATGGGCGATGCAGACCCTGCTGTGTTGGGACCCCAAAGATGGGGGAAGAAATGAAGGCGGCTACGGATCCCCCGCTGTATCGCAGACCCCAAAGTAGGGGAAGAGATGAAGAGGCTACATCACTCCTGCACCTTTGTCACAGGACCTGTAAAACACTGGGGGGGGGATCAAGTGGGCTGCGTAAAACCTATTATCTCAGGGTTTACAAAGCTGGGGTCGGGAGGGGAAGAAATTAAATTGGCCATATCACACTCTTGGGGACCGTCTTGGGGACCCCAACATGCAGAAAGAAGTGAAGGGGAACTATGGTGGGGAGAAGAAGGTTGAGATTGAGTTGTGACAATGGGAGGAATGGGTGAGGTGGGGTGGCAGGAGGTGGGGCATAAGTGCAGCAGGCAAAGGTAGGCAATTAGGGGGGCCTTTGTTTTGGTACAAAGGGGGGTGCGGTACATTTCGGGGGTTTTTTGTACGGACTGGGGTTTTTTTTGTACATTTCAGTGCATTTTTGGTACAAGGCGGTTTTGTGTTCTGTGCTCCCCTCTCCCCCTCTCTTCACACCACCTCCGCAACCCTATCCAAGTATCCAAGTGGCAGCTTAGCTGAACATGTGGTGGCAGTCCATCGGAGAAATTCAGCTCACCATCAACACTCATATTGCACGTAGTTGGGGAACTCATTTGTGTTTTTTTCTGGCGTAAAATACCGTGCCCCTCCCAAAAAGGTGGCAATGGCATTTCAGGACCAGTGGGTGGGTGGGTGTCTCTCAGCTAGGTCTCAAGTCCGTTGAGCAATGTCATGAATACCTACATTCCCTACTGTCAACTGTAAGTTTTTAATAAATGGTATCAGCTCTTTCCAAACAAAAGTTCATGTAGAAGATGTTATTCCATGATAATGTATCCTCGGGCAATGGCAAAATAACAGCCAAGATCTACAACCAATTTTTCAAATGTTTTGCTCTACAATGTTTTTAATTGCTCACGACTGCTTTGGTGACGAAGACCGTATGGGAATTGAGCCCAGGGATCATGAACGGCATCTTCAAGATATCGGCTATTTGTGTCACCAGCTGTGGTCTTGATTTTTTTAAAGTTAAGATGAAGTACGTAATGAAATTGTACATGTGCATGTGTCTTCTGGAAGGTATTGATTTTTTGAAAGTCAACATGCAATACGTAATGAAATCGTACATGTGCATGTGGCTTCAGGCAAGGAGTATTGAAGATATGTTCATGACAAACCACATAGAAGGGGTGATAGCATAATTGCACAACAAAAATAACAGCACAATAGAAGTGCCGCAAGGATGTTTCAACATCTTTTTTCCAATGTGCGTGTGGCCCTATTACACACACGCGCACAAATATATACACACTGGGGAATCTTCCACCCCATTTCATTACGAAGTGGCACCTCATGTTTGTTTTGGTATTATGCAAAATTCGATTTTAAAGTATCTTCTCGGTACTCTCATTATTATTGTCTCTTTCCTGCCCTGCGCATGGTTGTGGATGTTGAGGGGGTGTGCCTAATCATGTATGCAAATGAATCGTGCACGAGCATCAAGGGGCCCCATCTGGCAGGAATGTAAGCAAGAGTAGTATCTGCTATGAACTTCTGTTGAGTTTTCTCCGGCCAGGTGCTAAACTTGATGCCCTGTGTTTTTCTTGTAAAAGAAAATTTCACAACACTTGAACTGAAAAAGAAAATGAACTTTTGAAACGATTTATTTTGGAAGCCACTACACTTTGTGCCGTGGCCCAATAATTTCATTGAAAGATGAGTAGCTAAGCATGAAAAAGGTTTTCTGCCTAGACTCAAGTGAAAGTAATTGGCATGAAAAATAGGCAGTATCCAAAACAAGCAGTGAAATGCATTGAATTACAATGAAGCAAAAGTGCAAATTGACCTTGATGCAAGGGCAGTTGAGACACAGCAGCATTATCATTGCATTCACGTTGAGGCATCATATGCTACTTCTGAGAATATGGGTCATCTTACTCATGCACAAATTAGGGTAGGTGGTAAATTGTCGCCCTTTCAGGTTTTGCAGTTTGCCTACTCAGTTCGAAGGCTTTCCTGCGAGGCATTATTTAGTGTACAAAGACGAGGTGTCCAGCTTTTCGGCTTTTCTTTTGAGCACTGCTCTAGGGAGCACAATTTAGCAAATGATTTCATGCAGTTTTGCTCTTTGATTGTTTCCAAACTATCTTCAGATGGTGGACAATATGGGCTGACCAGGGTGCACAAGGGGGGTGGAAGTTATGCGTAGTATTTGTTTACCGTTCCGGGTCTTCATATCAAATGTGGCAATGTATCGCTTCATTACGAAGAAAGCAGCATTTGCACAGGGGCAGGTTCTGACGCTATCAAGTGATTTTGATCATTTTCAAGTGACACTGATGCACACTGTTTGCCTGTCTACACGAGCAGGGTTTAATGGTTGATGAATGCAAACCTCTTTTCAGACAAAGAATGTGACCGAGCAAGGTTGTTTCTATTCGTTTCTTCGGCAGTGCGTTTTGCCACCCACTTGCTCCTGCCTTGTTGCGGTGTTGGTGATAGTGTTTGTCAGTGAGAGTCTTGGTGAGTTTTGCATCGCAACACATTGTCTACATGTGCACTACACAATGCATGGCTCATACAACATATGCTGATTGTTTTTTTTTGTAGTTTTTGCAGTCTGCCCACCTAGTCCGAACTTCATGATTCCTAAAGCCTCCTTCTTGGGCATTATTCGGTGCATAGAGACGAGTTGTTTAGCCTTTCAGCCTTTTTTCAGACACTACTCTAGGGTGCACCATTCTGCGTACCATTTCATGCAGTTTTCCTCTTTGATTGTTTCCAACATGTCTTCAAATGTTGGTTGATACGAAAAGGTTTTATAGTGTTTTCAGCACTGTGTTTTTGTTGTGCCTCTCCTGCTGCTTGCTGCTGGTGTAGGGTTCCTGCTGCTTGTTTTTGATGAGGAAAATGTTTTATTGTGGAAATATAACCAATCCAGGATAACCCAAGCCAGAGATAAGCAAGTAGAAGATAAACAGGATGAAGGGCTGCAGTCACAAAGAGTTAGATAAAGACAGCTATCAACAATAGACCACAGCAATTCACATACATTGCAACTCAGGCTGAAATATTTTACATGTTTGAAAAAAACCATGGGCTCTCACTCTTCCATAGTGCCATCTTGAGATGTGCACTCTTTGTTTTTGGGTCCCATAGGTGCTGAGGTGGCATGGCTTGTGGCGCTGAGGTCACTGCCATGTCACATGGGATATTCCTACTTAGCTAGGCTGACTGGGTATTGAACCCAGGACCTCTCAAAAAGAGGTGCCCCAGCCCCCTAGGGTGCATACCACTAGGATAGCTAAGAATTCATGAGAAAACATAGATAAATTCATAGGCTCTGCCTTCAGTATATCAGTGCCTCAGTCACCTAGGAAAAGATGTTTTAGTGCATATAGCTTGGGGATTAAGGGGTCCACACGACATCCTGATTTAGTGTTTGGTTCCATAGGTCAAAATGTGTTATCACCCATTTTGGTTAGGCCAATACTAAGATAAAAATGCAAGAGTGCTTAGAGCACCTCTAATACAACTAAAGTATACCCTAAAGTATTGGAAAAGCACTTTTTCTTACTCCCCCCTTGTACTGTGGTGCCAACCACTGTCGCATTTTCAGGAAAAAGGGATTTTTTCTTGGCCTTTCCTTGGTTTCCACACCTACTTTAAAATACCTATAGCTTCCCTAACACTACAAAAGAGCGCTTTACCATCGCCAGCGACTCTTTCTGCAATGTTCATGACAATTACCAACAGAAAACTCAGCGCTCTCGGCGCTGCCGGGGTTCCTGTGGCTTGGTGGGGTTAGCATAGGGCATGCAAAGACCATATGGATATGCATCCCTCCCTCCAGGCTGCAGCGTAACACAACCCAACGCCAGACTCTCATAGGACGCTCAATCTAAGTCTCATGGAACCTGATAGAGACACCTGTCCTGGTGCTGAGGCGAGGGGTCGATGATTAAATTAGAATTGCCCCTTGGAGGCCCGAACAGCGGCCTACTCAGCGACGCTTTGCGAGGATATTTGTACAGCAGAGGAGTGGAAGGATGAGGGACGAATCCACGCAAACGCGAAGCGACAACACCTAAATCCGTCAAATGACGGCCTAGAATTTTTCTGAAAGCACATACCTGAGCAGAATCCAATTGTGCATCAGATTCACATTTTTATTAAATTTGTAGTCATCTCTTGATTTTTTAAATCAAGAAATTCCCACGCAGAAAAAGACGGCGCGCAGGAGCGGGTCTTAGCGAAGCGCCGGAAAATAAAGAAGTAATAAGATTATAAACGTATGTTACGTATAATGACAAAAATGACGAGACAACATTAATAAATAAACATAAAGATCTCACCCACACTGACAGAAAGAATCAAAATTCCAAGAATTCGAAAATCAAAGAAAAGACTTCAATGAATCAGGTATAAACCACAGGTGTGCTCGTCTCGTATGCAGCATGCACATTGCTCGTCTCGTGTCTCCGTGAACGTGCCTTGTAGCAGCGCTAACAAACGATAGAGGGCTAGATTCGAAAGCTTGCAGGTGATTAGACATGAGATTAGGAGAAAAAACAGATGGCCTTCGGCCAGGGAGTGGTTGTCACGGGGGGCTAACGGTCCTGCCCTGCGGTGCAATGCGGGGCAACCGTGACAACTGCTCTTACAGCACAACCACCCTTTTGTTGCACTGATTAGAACATACACACTTATGCATAGCGTCGTGTCTCGCTTGTGCTTCGCCTTTTCTCTCACCTTGCTTCTCTCCAGCGGTAGGTAAGGTAGGTAAGCCCAGGTGGGGCCACCCCCTGGTGGAGTTCGTGATTGTTGGTAAGATTAGGAGGTAAGAGAAAGCCTGATCAAGGTTGACAGGTTGGAAAACTCGTGCATGCTCGTGCATTCACACGCGCATTAAAGGGTAGGCCACGCGTGGTGCGCTCGGTACAACCCTTGTTTAGGTTACCCAGGGGCTCCACCCCACATTCTATAAGAGAACGGGTGGAGTTCCTTAAGCTTGCTTGCTTGTACTGAGGTTTGAGGACAGTGTATTATAGGGCTACCTGAGAAGCGTATAACACGTGGAGGTAGTCTTGGTTCCTCAGCCGCAAATCTCAGTCATTTGCCTTTGCTTTACAGGTGGGAAGGTCAGGGTGATTGGTGCAGCAGCGATGGATTTTTTTCATGCCCTGCTAAACAAGGGCGCTGTTCACATAAACAAATAACTCCGCCTCTGCCTGTGGCAGAGCAGGGAGTCCGACTCCATCAACATATGCGCTGTGCACGCCAAAGAGCACTCCTTCCCTCCAAGCCCTAGCACGGAAATGCGTTGTGGCGTCCCTATTAGGCCAGAGACGCTTAGTAGCTCTGTGTTTTCTCGCAATCTCACAGGTTAGCCGCTAGGGCTCGTGACCTCCACTTCAACGCCACCCAGTAGAGCGTGCGTGTAGGAGTGGTAGTCCTGAGTGGGGGCTTGAGCCAGTTGAAGAAGTGCTCGCCCACCAGGATGGTGCCACTGTAGGGTGTGTAGGACCTGTAGTGCGTGTGTCACTGTCCCACCCTTTTCCTGCAATTTTAGCGGGGTTGGTGGGCAGTGGCAGTGGTTAGGCTAGATTTTGGCCATCGTAGCAAATAGGCGTTTTCAAGCCTTCATAGCGTTTGGCCACCCCTCCCCTGTAGTAGGCAGATAGGTAGGGAAAGCAATACCTGGATTAGTATGCTGGGTATTCCCCCAAGGTTTTGTGCCAGCACAGAAATTGGGCGCTTAGGGGCGGAGAGACCGGGGGCGTACCCCGTGGCACCGGCAAGACATCCTCCAGGGTTAGCAAGCGTGCAGACTTGGGTATAATTAGGACACCATTTCTGCGGCTTGCTCTCAGGACCTTAGGAGTGGCACACTCACACATACGCTTAGGCAGGTAAGGGTAAGGTTCAGTCCCTAGCTTTAGTCTTGGAGGCAAGCGTCTCAGCGAGCCTCAGCAACTCAGCAAGGTTGTTCTGGGACAAGTAGTCTACCGGAACTGAGTTTAGGCGTCCCTCAGGTAGAACAAACGCAGAGAAGGGCTCCCAGGTGGCCTCTTCAACTCCAAACCCTTCCCAGAGGGTGAGGAAGCGCCAACCCTGGCGATAGCGGTGGCGTAGGACAGACTTCACCAGGTAGGAGCCCTCCTTAGTCATCTCCTCGGCGTTCATGTCGGGGAGGTCTCCTTCAACTTCCATAGGGCTGGCAGCCCCTTGTAGGTCTAGGGGGGCGATTTCCTCGTCGTTCAGCTCCCACTCCTCCCCACAGAGGTCTTCAGGATCATAGTAGCGCTTCAGGTGTTGAGCAGCGCACACCAAGGTCCCCCCTAGTCGGGGAGAACACAGCACTGTTATACGGTGTCCATCCACAGATAGAATCGTGTAGGGTCCGAAGTAGGGGTCATCGCTGGCGGAGCGTGGCCAGTCGGGTAGTCGGCTGTGGTGCACCAGCACCCAGTCCCCTTCTTGGTAGGTGGCAGGTACTCGGTGCTTGTTCTTCTTGTTCCACTGACGCTCCCTCACTCTCTGGAGCATAGCCTTGGCCTTGTCCACCTTCGCTTGTTGCTCTTGGACCCACTCACCCACAGAAGAATGGGAGTCTTCTGGATAGGGAGCATGTAGGAACCACGCCGGGCGTCCGAGGAATAGCTCATGGGGCGAGTAGCCAGTTGCCGAACTCTCTGGGGAGATCATCATCAAGGATATGACGGGGAGTAGTCTCACCCAGTCTCTGGGGCGTTCAGTTTTGCACCATATCCTTACATTCTCCTTGAGGACACGAATCTGTCGCTCACATAGGGGGTTGCTCCAGCGGGAGTAGGGGATCCCCGTAGACACCTGGACATTGAGGGATCTCAGGACCCTCTTGTACCAGCCAGTGTCTGAGCGTACTCGTACGTCCTCATCAGAGTTGATCTCTTTGGGCGCCGCATAGACACAAAACCACTCCTCCAGGAGTATCTTGATAGTCTCCTCCCCGGTAATGTGCTTGGTACATGGGAACACCCTGGTAAACCTGGTCAACCCACAGGTTACCACGAGGGCGAAGTCATAGCCCCCGAACTTCGGCATCTCCGTGTAGTCCACGTAGAGAACACTGTTAGCACGGTGAGGGATGGGCAGGGTCGAGTAGAGACCCCTGTCCCTGATATCCTCAGGTTTGCAGGACCTACACGGGCACTTGTCCACGATAGGCTGGAGGGTCTTCCGCAGTTGGTCATCAGTCCACGTAGTGTGGAACGACTGCTTGAACAGCCTTAGGGTACGGTCAGAACCCACATGACCGCTGGACTCATGGGTCCACTTCAGCAGCGCTGGGACTCTGTCACTGGGTACCACGATGTGGTCCTCGTGCCAGAGGTAGCTCTTGTCCCTCTTCCACTGTTCTTGGTTGACCAGGAGGGGTTCAAGGCGTTTCTCCAGGCGCTTGTAGATATCCCCAAACTCCTTCAGTTACTCCGCTTGTTGGAGTCCATCTAGGGGTCGTATCATAGTTTTGTTGAGGTCCAAGTGCACGTCGATACGGCTGAAAGCCTCCTTAGCCAGCGCTTCAGACCGGGCACCAATCAGGGCGTCGAAGTTGTTGCGGCTGATGTAGTCTGCACACTCGTTCTTCACTCCCTGGATATGGTGTACCGTCAGCCGTAGTTGGCTGAGGTAGGTCCACCAGCGCCGTAGCTTGGCCTTCTCAGGTGGGGGACCTTTCTCGAAAGTGCGGACCAGCTCTTGGTCGCACAGCCAGACCACAGGGTTACTCCCCAACAGTCGTGCCTGAGAGGATACCACCAGCATACCCGCGAGCAATTCCTGCTCATAGGTGGAGTAGTTCCCCCTGGCCAGGTTCCATTTCCAGTTCCAGTGGCCCAGAGGTACTAGGACCCACTTGTTGTCAGGGTAGCTGTGCTTGAGAGTTCCATCTCGGTTGAGACCTCCTGTCCCCCATTGGGAAATGGCCGAGTCGAACTCCTCCTTCTCTAGTGCTTGCCATTGGAACAACCTTCCACCACCGCCCACATTGCTGGCGTCAGTCACCAGGAGAATCTCCCCTTGTGCCCTAGGCACGCCCAAGCACTTAGCGTTGGCCACCTTGTCTTTGAGCTCGTCAAACGCGTGTTGCTCTTGTGGGCCCCAGCGCCAAGTAGTACTCTTCTTGATCAGGTCCGTCAGAATGGCGCTGGTGTAGGTGAAGTTTTTGATATGGCGGCGGTAGAAGTTGCAGGCCCCAATGAAACTGCGTACATCATGAAGTCCTCTCTTGGGGTCTTCATGTCGTACCTTGGCATCCATCAGGGGTTTGGCGCTAGAGGCCGCTGGGGTCCACCACCCATAGCCAACGTCAAACCCCAGGTACTGCATGGTCTCCTGCATGAACTCACACTTCTCCAGCTTGAGTCGTGTGTGGTTCTCCTGGCAGACCGCAAAGAACTCGCCCAAGAGGATTAGGTGATCCTCCTGGGTATTGGTCCCGAGGCATACATCGTCGATGTGCGCCTCCATCTGGCCCCCACGGGATATGAGTTCTTGCACCTTGCGTCTTCGTCGTAGAATGGACAAGATCTTGTTCATCAGCTCTTGGAATAGAGCGGGTGCGTTGGCCACGCCAAAGGGCTTGACCTTCCACTTGAACACCCTCCCCTGAGGGGTGATGAAGGCTAGTAGCTCCTGAGCGTTGGGTGTCAGGTCCACCAGCCAGAATCCGCTCCTCTTGTCCATCTTGGTCTTGTAGCGACAGGAGGCTATCTTCTCAAGGGTAGACTCCATATTAGGAATGGACCCTGAGTGGTTCAGCGTTTTCTTGTTCAGCTCTACGTAGTCCACTACCAGCCGTTTGGCTGTAGACCCAGGTTTAGCCACCAGGAAACAGGGGCCGCAGTGTTGGGGGTAGTGCCCGTCCTTGTACTCGAGGACTGGGCCAGCGTCTGCCACTGGTTCGCTGACTGCAGTTGCCATAGGGGGCACAGTCGCGGCTGGAGTCACACCATAGGTGGGGTAAGGCATTCCAGTAAAGCCTAGACCCTCAGCCATAGGTGGAGTGGTTGTGGGTGAGGAAGTAGCTGGATGTGTGGCTGGGAGTGTGGTGGTTGTTGGAGAGGGTACTGCAGGGAGAGCAGAGGCGCTCGGAGCGCTCTCCTCAGGTGTGTCCTCGAAGGGCGCTTCGTCGGCTGGTCCGTATCCATCTCCCGTGTATGCCTCTTCGACTCCCCTGTCCACTGCTTGCTTCTCTCTCTCCTTCTCTTTGCCTTCAGGTCCTCTCACTGATAGACCACTGAAGGCAACTCCCAAGCCATCCAAGGAGTCATCCCTCAGCCCACTTAAGGGCACTGAAGGTACAGGCACCTCAGGTTCAGGTTCACCAGCAGGTTTGGGCGGTGGCGCTGGCTTGGCTGGTGGCACTGAGGGCGCTGTCGTCTCGGTGGTGTCCTTGGTGTACATATTTCTCTTCGCCCTTCTTGCTCAGGAGAGTCCTCGGCACGCTGGTTGTACGGCACGGGGTTGCTGCCGGCACGCAGGGGCTGTCTGCCTCTTGCTACCAGAATGTTTTTATGAGAGTCTTTCAGCTCTTATTGTGCGTATCCTGCTGCTTGCTGCTGGTGTAGGGTTCCTGCTGCTTTTTTTTGATGAGGAACATGTTTTGTTGATGAAATACAACCAATTCAGAATAACCCAAGCCAGAGATGAGCAAGTAGAAGACAAACAGGATGAAAGCATGAAGGGCTGCAGTCACATAGAGTTAGATAAAGAAGGATAGCAACAATAGACCACAGCAATAGACATTCAATGCAGCTCAGGCTGAAATATTTTACATGATTGAGAAAAGCTGATTGGAAAACTGCCCTAAGGGCTCACACTCTTCCATAGTGCCATCTGGAGATGTGCACTCTTTGTTTTTGGGTCCCATAGGTGCTGAGGTGGCATGGCCTGTGGCGCTGAGGTCACTGCCATGTCACATGGGAACTTCCTACTTAGCTAGGCTGACTGCGTATTGAACCCAGGACCTCTCAAAAAGAGGTACCCCAGCCCCTAGGGTGCATACCACTAAGATAGCTAAGAATTCATGAGAAAACATAGATAAATTCATAGGCTGTGACTCAGTATATCAGTGCCTCAGTCAACTCAGGAAAAGATGTTTTAGTTCACATTGCTTGGGGATTAAGGGGTCCACACAACATCCTGATTTAGTGTTGGGTTCTATAGGTCAAAATGTGTTATCACCCATTTTGCTTAGGCCAATACTAAGGTAAAAATGCAAGAGTGCTTAGAGCACCTCTAATACAACTAAGGTATACCCTAAAGCATTGGAAAAGCACTTTTTCCTACTCCTTGGTCCGCCCGTATAGTAAGAAAAAGTGCTTTTCCAATGCTTTAGGGTATACGTTAGTTGTATTAGAGGTGCTCTAAGCATTCTTGCATTTTTATCTTAGTATTGGCCTAAGCAAAATGGGTGATAACACATTTTGACCTATGGAACCAAACACTAAATCAGGATGTCGTGTGGACCCCCTAATCCCCAAGCTATATGCAATAACACATCTTTTCCTAGGTGACTGAGGCACTGGTATACTGAATGCAGAGCCTATGAATTTATCTATGTTTTCTCATGAATTCTTAGCTATCCTAGTGGTATGCACCCTAGGGGGCTGGGGCACCTCTTTTTGAGAGGTCCTGGGTTCAATACCCAGTCAGCCTAGCTAAGTAGGAATATCCCATGTGACATGGCAGTGACCTCAGCGCCACAAGCCATGCCACCTCAGCACCTATGGGACCCAAAAACAAAGAGTGCACATCTCAAGATGGCACCATGGAAGAGTGAGAGCCCATGGGGCAGTTTTTCAATCAGTGTTTCTCAAACATGTAAAATATTTCATCCTGAGTTGCAATGTATGTGAATTGCTGTGGTCTATTGTTGATAGTTGTCTTTATCTAACTCTTTGTGACTGCAGCCCTTCATGCTTTCATCCTGTTTATCTTCTACTTGCTTATCTCTGGCTTGGGTTATCCTGGATTGGTTACATTTCCACAACAAAACAATTTCCTTATCACAAACAAGCAGCAGGAACCCTACACCAGCAGCAGGCAGCAGGAGAGGCACAACAAAAACACAGTGCTGAAAACACTATAAAACCTTCTGGTAGCAAGAGGCAGACAGTCTCTGCGTACTGGCAGCAACCCTGTGCCGTACATCCAGTGCGCCGAGTACTGTCATAAACAAGAAGGGCGAATATGGACACAAGGAAGGAGGACACCAACGTGAGGACGGCGACTGAGGCACCAGCAATGCCAGCACCTGGTGAACCTGGATCTGGACCTAGCGCTGTACCTTCGGTGCCCTTACATTGGCCAGTGGACGTGGTTGATGACTCGCTGGAGGGACGTCAGTCGGCCTTCCGGGCCCTCTCAGTCGAGGAAGTGGACACCAACCCTGCGAAGAGAAAGAGGGAGAGAGAGAAGGATGCAGGAGAAAGCATGGCAGACGAAGGAGTAGACCATGAGCACGACCCGACGAGTGAGTCGACCTTCGAGGGCGCACCAAGCGCCTCTGGCCTCCACGCATCACCCTCTCCTACAACCACCACACTCCCAACTCCAGACCTAGCCGCTGCAACATCCACACCCATAGCCACCCTGCCTATGGCTGAGGGCACAGGCTTTACTGGTATGCCTACCTACCCTGCCTATGGTATGGACCCATCTACCACTGCGTTTCCAGAGGCAACTACCGCCAGTGAGCCAGTGGCCTTCAGATCTGCGCCGCGCTGGTATGCGGCAGACCATCACCATCCTCCACCCGCTACGGGAGCCTATGTGGATGTTCCTGGGTATGGAACCCTGAGTGGGCTGAGGAGAGGCCCTGAGTCATGCGGGGGCAGGAGTAGAGGATCGGGGAGATCCTCCAACAGGTCCCTGACGCGGTCGGAGATCAACGAGGCCCTCCGAGGAGCCACCTCTAAAATTGTTGGCGATCTCACTCAATAGATTCGGGCTAAAGTGTAGCCCCTGATTCCACCCCAAGCGTCACCTACCATCGTGGGAGTTTCACCCCACCGAGTACAGGCCAATCACCTGGTGGGAGGGTTCACAAACACCCTGGGGAGCCTGAGGAGCCGACCGATGCCGACCCCTGCAGTGATAAAGAGAAGCCCTTTCATACCAAGAACGGCCGAACCACCCTACAGCCACGTGGGGAATTCCACGAGAGCCGAGCTGGACCGGCTGGGGCTGACAGCCCTAAGGGCAATGGTTGACTTGGAGCCTTATGGCTCTAGTGACCTAGGCGGAGACCCCTCTGACGATGAGCCGCCGTCCATGACTTCTGCTTCGCCCTCGGAGGACGACGACCCTGAGGACCCCGAGAACCCGAGTGGGTGGAAGAAGAAGAAGAAGAGGAAGACCAGGCGCCCTAATGGACGCAGGCCTCAGGAGGCTAAGGCCATTGCCGGCTCCAAGATCGTGGTGAACTTGCCTGAGTTCAAAGGCAAGGATCTCAGCGAGTTCGCTGAGGATTTTGGCCGGTTCCTCCGAATGACCGGCCAAACCCATGCTAGTGGGCGAGTCAAGTGTGATCTGCTCCTGCAGTGCTGCAAGACCAAGTACCTGGAGAAGCAGGTCAAGCAGATCGTGACTAAGTCCGCCACCTTTGCCGACGTGTTGGATGCCTTGGAGAGGCACTACCCTACCTACGAAACTGACCTCTCCGTCAGGGCCGAGGTCCAGAACCTGGCCGTGCTGCCCAACAACCCCAAACCTGCCAGGGTCTCTGAGCTACTGGCTGACCTGGATCACTGGGCTGGACGATTGACGCCCGGTTCCTATAGCAGCGACAACCTGCTTTTCTGGTTGGTGGCTAAGCTCCCTCGGGAGCTGTGGGACGAGTGCCGGTCAACGGCAGAGCGCAAGGCTAGAGCCCTCAACTACGAGGATTTGTCTGTGCTACTCTTGGGGCTGGCGCTGGAGAAAGAAAGCGACCAGCACCTGAACGCCTACCGTCCTGGAGGAGGAGGCTCTGGAAGCCATGGCAAAGGGTACCAAGGACCCAGACCTGGACAGGGGACTACCCCGCAGCACGCCCGTATCATGGACAATGTCAAGAAGCTCTTCTGGTGTGACGCCAGAGATGAGCATGGCCACCTGCAGCACGCCCCTGACTGCGAGCGGCGAGACTTCTTCGTAGTCCAAGGGAAGAAACAGGAGACCAACACCGGCGTTAAGGCTCATATGCCGGATCACTACAGGTGTACTATCACCTGTGCCTTCTGTTGGAACAGGAAGCACTACGAGGATGAGTGCTACCACAAGCAGCGCCTGTCAGTGAAACTGAAGGGCGAGGATCCTGGCAAAGGCTCTGGCAAGGGCGGTGGCAAGGGCAAGGGCAACGACTCCGGCAAGGGCAAGTCGAAAGGACGTGGAAAAGGAGAAGACAAGAGGCAAGGTGGACGAGGAGGAGGCGCTAACCGCCAGCCAGACAGGGACAACAAGAACCGGAACAAGAACGGAGGCAACCCCAACCCTAATCCAGGGGGGAACTTCGAGCCCTCTGGAGGGCAGTCTGGTCCTACCACACGCTCGCAAACTCAGGCCCAGCGAGAACAAGGGGCCAAGCGTGAGCATGAAGGTGGTGATGACGGCAACGCTAAGAAGAGAAGCCGTTTCATGAGGATGGCATCCAAATTGCGGAACAAGGGGTTTGAGGTGACCAGTCCCGCGGAGTTCTGACGGGGAGGCTCCGGTGGGGCCCTGGACCTGGTGTTCTGGGTACGTATCCGACTAGGGGGACGTGAATACCTGGGGGTATTGGATACTTGAGCCACCATATCTATAGTGGCCAAGAAAAGTTTACCTTGTGGGAGCATGAAGAACACCATGACCACCGCTGCTATACGAATGGGGGATGGAGATGTGGTGCAAAGCTGCGGGGACTGTGAAGTGGCGGTACCTATGGGCTCCCGAACTATCGCCCATTGGTTCTATGTGATGGACACTGAGGCCTTCGACTTTGTATTGGGGACTGACTTCTTCGTGCAGCAGTCCCAGACACCATCCCTGACGCTGCAAGCGCCCTACCTCCTCTACGTGGACCACGCCAATGACAGAGAGTCCGTTTTTTCAATAATTGTTCACTTTAAGGTCCAAACCGGAGTGACAGAGAGTCCGTGCCACTGGAGCAGTCGGAGCACACCTCGAGCTACCTGAGGGTATCGGAGGAGGAGCCCTCGAACATGATGGCAGCCTCCAAAACTGAGGACTATCAACTATTAGGGGAAGTCCTAGACCACAGTCTGAAGGAGTAGGGTTACTCCAGAGAAGACCTATCCTAAGGCCTGCGCTGCTTTGGGACTCGACGCGGAGCGTGCGACACCCAAGCGCCTTGGAACCCTAGTATCAAGAACGTGCATGCATGCCTTGGGAACGGGATACGCCAGGAAGTCCGGTGAACCTCTAGGGTTCCGCCCAAAGGAGGGGACGTGCGCAAGCACGGGCGCACATCCTTCCGGCGAGACAAGCACGTCACGCCGGCGGCGATCAGCCCTCCCGGTGTTGCCCGGGGCCGCTTTGTTGGGGGCCAACAGTCAGGTCTAGCGGGATGTAAGCCGCCCCCCCTCTTCACGCGCGGAGCCTCTTCCTGTTCGTCGCAGGGGCGACGCCAGGGGGAACCAAGGGGCGCCTCTCCAAGACGGAGTGCACCTACCTACCTACCTCCAGAGAAGACCTGAGTGTGGAGTTGTTCGCCAGCGACAAGCAACATGTCTTAGACCTTTACTGCAGCAAGGGGAAAACCTGCAGCTACAAATTTTACTGGCCCTCTTTCGGGATGGTCTACGGGAACCCGAGGTTCAGTGAACTGGGGAAGGTCTTGACCAAGGTGGCCCTGGAACGTTCCCGTATGGTCCTGTGTTCCCCTGATTGGGGAGCCCACGGGGGCAACGAGTACTGGCGAACCCTCCTGGACAGGCTAACTATCAGCTCTGTTCGGTTACCTGATGAGGCCATACACGTGCCTCTGGGGCGTAAGACGCCCATCGGGAAACCTGGTTTGGGAAGTATGCCCAGCGTGGTGGACAGAGGTCTTACCTCCATCCCCTGGGAGGACCTGGACTCGACTCTGGTCAGGGCTCTACACCGAGAAAGCAATGGACTTACCCTGGGCGACTTGAAAGATCGACTACGACCTCAAGATGCTATTGAGACTATACCCGGGGGAGATGAATACGTTGTGACTAACACCAATGCTCCCAACTCTCCATGCCGTGTACCTGTTCCCGATGGAGTCTCTGAGTGTGGACTATCCGAGCTCCCCAGCTCTATCCACTCAGATGACGAAACTGAGCATGACGCCTTCTTCGTGCAGACATGTGTGGAGGAAGTGGAGAACGCCGAGTACGTCGCCCCACTGAAACCCCTACTCTCCATGAGGGTGGAAGACCCCGTGGACGAGGAGCTGGATCCCCGATCCAGGCTAAGGTAGTACGTGGACTCCAAGAGGAGGTTAGTGGCGAAAAAGCTATGCTACGCTAAGCCTACCCGCAGCTCATGGCCACTGAAGCAAGGACGTATGGGAGATGGATCCCAATTGAAGGAGGACCTTGAACAGAAGATCACCACCTGGCAAAGGGAGGTAGATCTTAAGCTCATGAAGAGCGTGTGGGGTGCCCATGTGAGGACCCCAGAGGAGGACGACCTCTCGGAGGAATGTGTATGTGAACCCCCTCGAGCGTCCCTATGTTGTCATCGTCCACCGGAGATGGTTGAACGAGACCTACTTTATGCCTACCAAGGGCTGAAGGAGACTACCAAGGGCGAAGAGTCGGTGGAGGATCACCTCCCGACGTCTATTACTCAGGGGGCAAGCAACTTACACTCTGACGAGGACATGAAGGACAAGATCAAGCTATTGGACCCGCGGGTGCAGAAGCTTGTAAGGACCTATCTGGAGGTGTTCGGGGAACTACCACCCCCAGCCTCATGTGACAAGCTTGTACAGATGGACCTCAAGCTGAAACCCGAGTTCGTGGGTAATAAGATACGGAGGAGACCCTATCGGGCTCCTAAAGAGCAAGCCGACGAGATTGAGCGACAGGTACAAGAATGTATCCAGCTCCACCTACACCGGTGCGCCTGAGCCTATGCCGCGCTTCCATGAGGATGTCTATCACAGACCCGCGGTGGGCGTGCATATGACTGGGATACCTGGCTATGCGGCACCCGAACCTGGCTATACCATGCCAGTACCTGGTTTCACTTCCCTGAGTGGCCTACGTGGCCTTGAGTCCCTTGGTGGAAGGAGTAGAGGATCGGGGAGATATTCCAACAGGTCACTGATGCGGTCATAGATTAAAGAGGCCCTCCGAGGAGCCACCTCTGAACTTGTTGGTGATCTCACTCAGGAGATTTGGGCTAAACGGGAGCCCCTGATTCCTCCCCAAGCGTCACCTACCATCTAGGAGCTTCACCTCACCGAGTACAAGCCAATCACCTAGTGGCGGGGTTGACAAACACCCTGGGAAGCCCGAGGAGCCGACCGATGCCGACCCCTGCTGTGATACCGAGAAGCCCTTTCATACCAAGAACGGCCCAGCCCCCCTACAGCCACGTGGAGAATTCCACGAGAGCCGAGCTGGACCGGCTGGGGCTAGCAGCCCTGAGGGCAATGGTTGACGTGGAGCCCTATGGCTCTAGTGACCTAGGCGGAGACCCCTCTGCCAATGAGCCGCCGTCCATGACTTCTGCTTCGCCCTCGGAGGACGACGACCCTGAAGACCCCGAGAACCCGAGCGGGCGGAAGAAGAAGAAGAAGAGGAAGACCAAGCGCCCTAATGGACGCAGGTCTCAGGAGGCTAAGGCAATTGCCACCTCCAAAATTGTGGTGAACTTGCCTGAGTTCAAAGGCAAGGATCTCAGCGAGTTCGCTGAGAACTTTGGCCGGTTCCTCCGGATGACCGGCCAAACCCGTGCTAGTGGGCGAGTCAAGTGCGATCTGCTCCTGCAGTGCTGCAAGACCAAGTACCTGGAGAAGCAAGTCAAGCAGATCCTGACGAAGTCCGCCACCTTCGCCGACGTGTTGGTTGCCTTGGAGAGGCAGTACCTGCCCTACGAAACGGACCTCTCCATCAGAGCCGAGATCCAGACCTTGGCCGTGCTACCCAACAACCCCAAACCAGCCAGGATCTCCGAGCTACTGGCTGAGCTGGACCACTGGGTGGGGCAACTGACGCCCGGTTCCTACAGCAGCAACGATCTGCTCTTCTGGTTGGTGGCTAAGCTCCCTCGGGAGCTGTTGGACGAGTGCCGTTCAACGGCAGAGCGCAAGGCGAGAGCCCTCAACTACGAGGATTTGTCTGTGCTACTCTTGGAGCTGGCGCTGGTGAAAGAAGGCGACCAGCACCTGAACGCCTACCGCCCTGGAGGAGGAGGCTCTGGGAGCCATGGCCGTGGGTATCAAGGACACCCACCCGGACAGGGGACTACCCCAAAAAATGCTCGTATCATGAGCAACGTACAAGACCCCTTCTGCTGTGATGCCAGGGACGAGCAGGGCTCCCTGCTTCACGCCCCGGACTGCGATCAGCATGATTGCTTCGTGGTCCAGGGTAACAAGCAGGAGACCAACACCGGCGGCAAGGCGAAGCTGCCGGACCACTACAGGTGTACCATCACCTGTGCGTTCTGCAGGAAGAGGAAGCAATACGAGGATGAGTGCTACCATAAGCAACGCCTATCGGCGAAGCTTAAGACCGAGAACGCCGGTGGCAAGGGCGGTGGCATCGGCAACGTCAACAAGGACAATGGTCAAGGCAAGTCCAAGGGGAATGGCAAGGGCCAAGGTGGCAAAGGCAAAGGTGGACGAGGAGGCGGCGACCGCAAGCCTGACAAGGACAAGAACGTGAACCCGTCCGGAGGAAACCCGAATTCTACGCCAGGGGGGAACCCTGAGCCCTCTGGTGGGCAACCCAATACGGGACCTACGACCCGTTCCCAGACGCAAGGCCAACAAGAACAAGGGACCAAGCGTGCTAACGAAGATGGGGACCAGTCCAATGCCCGTAGGCGCTCCTGCTTCATGCGCATGGCGCGTAAACTCCAGAAGAACGGGTTTGAAGTGACCTGCCCCGCGGAGTTCTGACAGGGACGCTCCGGGGGGCCTACAGACCTGGTGTTCTGGGTACGTATCCGTCTTGGGGGACGCGAATACCTGGGGGTATTGGATACTGGTGCCACCATATCTATTGTGGCCAAGAAAATTTTACCTTGTGGGGACCTGAAGAACATCTTGCCTACCGCAGCCATCCGCATGGGAGATGGGCATGTGGTGCACAGTTGTGGGGACTGTGGGGTCGAAGTGCCTATGGGTTCTAGAAGTATTGCCCATCGATTTTACGTGATCGACATTGAAGCCTTCTACTTTGTACTGGGTACTGACGTCTTTGTCGAGCACTCCCAGATTCTATCGCTCACCCTGCAAGCACCCTACGTCCTCCAGGTGGACCATGGTGACGGCTGGGAATCTGTACCCCTGGAGCAGTCCGAGCATACGTCTAGCTACCTGAGGGTATGCAACAGGGAGCCCTGGACCATGATGGTTGCCTCCAAAATTGAGGACTATCAGCTCCTGGGTGATGTCCTAGACCAAGGTCTGAGGGAATTGGGATACACCTGGGAAGACCTGAGCGTGGAGCTATTCGCCAGCGACAAGCAACATGTCCTGGACCTCTACTGCAGCAAGGGGAAGAATTGCTGCTATAAATTTTACTGGCCGTCTTTCGGGATGGCCTACGGAAATCGAAGATTCAGCGAGCTGGGGAAGGTCCTGACCAAGGTCGCCCTGGAACAATCCCGTATGGTCCCGTGCTTCCCCGATTGGGGAGCCCATGGGGGAAATGAGTACTGGCGTACTCTATTGGACAAGCTGACGCTCACCTCCATCCAGCTGCCGGATGACGCCATCTACGTGCCTCTGGGCCGTAAGACGCCCATCAGGAAACCTGGATGGGGTAGTATGGTAAGCGTGGTTGATGGGAGTCTAGCCCCAGTGCCCTGGGAAGATCTGGACTCTGCTATGGTCCAGGAAATCCAACGTGAGAGCAGCGGCTTCACCTTGGACGTTCTGAAAAATCACCTACGACCTCGAGACGCCGTGGAGACTATTCCTGGGGGAAAGGAGCACGTCGTGTCTGACGCTGTTGCCCCCAACTCCCCATGCCATGTATCTAATCCTGATGTAGTCTCAGAGTGTGGGCTATCCGAGCTACCCAGCTCTATACACTCTGGTGACGAGACTGAGCATGACGCCTTCTTCGTGCAGACGTGCGTGGAGGAAGTGGAGAACGCCGAGTACGCCGCCCCACTGAAACCCCTACTCTCCATGAGGGGAGAGGAACCCCTGGACGAGGAGTTGGACCCCCGATCCAGGCTAAGAGAGTACGTGAACTCCAAGAGGAGATTGGTGGCGAAAAAGCTATGCTACGCTAGGCCTACACGCCGCTCTTGGCCGTTGAAGCAAGGGTCTATGGGGGATATCTCCGAATTAAAGGAAGACCTCGAACAAAAGATTACCACCTGGCAACGAGAGGTGGACCTGAAGCTCATGAAGAGAGTATGGGGTGCCCATGTGAGGACCCCAGATGAGGATGAACTCTCAGAGGAATGCGTATGCAAACCCCCTCAAGTGTGCCTATGTTGTCATCGACCACCTGAGACTGTGGAACGAGACCTTCTCTACGCCTACCAAGGACTGAAGGATATGACCAAGGACGGTGAGCCGGTTGAGGATCACCTCCCTGCTTCTATACACCAAGGGGCAAGCAACCTACACTCTGACGAGGACATGGAGGACAAGATCACATTCTTGGACCCTAGAGTACAGAGGCTGATCAGGACCTACCTGAAGGTATTTGGAGCATTACCCCCTCCAGCGTCCTGTGACAAGCTGGTACAGATGGACCTCAATCTGAAGCCCGAGTTCGTGGGTAACAAGATAAGGAGGAGACCCTACCCTGATCCTAAAGAGCAGGCCGATGAGAGAGAGCGACAGATACAAGAGTGTATCGACGCTGGCGTGGTCCTCGAGTACAAGGATGGGGACTATCCCCAACACTGCAGCCCCTGCTTCCTGGTGGCTAAGCCTGGGTCAACAGCCAAACGGCTGGTAGTGGGCTACGGAGAGCTGACCAAGAAGATGTTGAACCACTCAGGGTCCATTCCTAATATGGAGTCTACCCTTGAGCAGATAGCCTCCTGTCGCTACAAGACCAAGATGGACAAGAGGAGCGGATTCTGGCTGGTGGACCTGACGCCCAACGCGCAGGAGCTAGTAGCCTTCATCACCCCTCAGGGGAGGGTGTTCAAGTGGAAGGTCATGCCCTTTGGCGTGGCCAACGCACCCGCTCTATTTCAAGAGCTGATGAACAAGATCCTGTCCATCCTACGGCAAAGACCCAAGGTGCAAGAATTCATATCCCGTGGGGCCCAGATGGAGGCGCACATCGACGACGTATGCCTCGGGACCAATACCCAGGAGGGTGAGTTCTTTGCGGTCTGCCAGGAGAACCACACACGACTCAAGCTGGAGAAGTGTGAGTTCATGCAGGAGACCATGCAGTACCTGGGGTTTTACCGGTCCCTATCGGTGGTGGAGCCCAGCGGCCTCTAAGGCCAAACCCCTGATGGATGCTAAGGTACGACATGAAGACCCCAAGAAAGGACTCCATGATGTACGCAGTTTCATTGGGGCCTGCAACTTCTACTGCCGCCATATCAAGAACTTCACCTACACCAACGCCATTCTGACCGACTTGATCAAGAAGAGTACTACTTCGCGCTGGGGCCCACAAGAGCAACAAGCGTTTGACGAGGTCAAAGACAAGGTGGCCAACGCTAAGTGCTTGGGCGTGCCTAGAGCACAAGGTGAAATTATCCTGGTGACCGACGCCAGCAATGTGGGCGGCACTAGCGAAGGAGGAGTTCGACTCCCCTATTTCCCAATGGGGGACGGAAGGTCTCAACCGAGATGGAACTCTCAAGCACAGCTACCTTGACGACAAGTGGGTCCTAGTACCCTTGGGCCACTGGAACTGGAAATGAAACCAGGCCAGGGGGAACTACTCCACCTATGAGCAGGAGTTGCTCGCGGGTATGCTGGTGGTATCCTCACAAGCACGACTGTTGGGGAGTAACCCTGTGGTCTGGCTGTGCGACCAAGAGCCGGTCCGCACTTTCCAGAAGGGTCCCCCACCTGAGAAGGCCAAGCTATGGCGCTGGTGGACCTACCTGAGCCAACTACGGCTGACGGTACACCATTTCCAGGGAGTGAAGCACGAGTGTGCAGACTAAATCAGCCGCAACAACTTCAACGCCCTGATTGGTTCCCGGTCTGAAGCGCTGGCTAAGGAGGCGTTCAGCCGTATGGACGTACACTTGGACCTCAACAAAACTATGATACGGCCCCTAGATGGACACCAACAAGAGAAAGGTTTATAGTGGTTTCAACACTGTGTTTTTGCCTCTCCTGCTGCTTGCTGCTGGTGTAGGGTTTCCTGCTGCTTGTTTTTGAAGATGAAAAGCTTTTGTTTGCTGAAATACAGTCAATCCAGGATAGCCCAAGCCAGAGGTATGCAAGGAGAAGATAATCAGGATCAAAGCATGAAGGGCTGCAGTGTAAACAGTGAAAGATGAAAGGATATTCACAGAAACTGCAACTCAGGTCAAATCGGATTGCATATTCACAAAGATAGCTGAAATGTTTTGGAAAAGAGTTGGAAAACTGCCCCATGGTCACTCTATCTCCATGGTGCCATCTCAGGAGATGTGCACTCTTTGTTTTGGGTCCCATATGTGCTGAGGTGGCAGGGCATGTGGCGATGAGGTCACTGCGATGTCACATGGGATCTTCCTACTTAGCTAGGCTGACCAGGAATTGAACCCAGGACCTCTCAAAAAGAGGTGCCCAGCCCCCTAGGGTGCATACCACTAGGACAGCTAAGAATTCATGGAAAAACATAGATAAATTCATAGGCTCTGCCCTGGATATGTCAGTACTCAGTCAACTCAGGAAACGATGATTTGTCTCACATTGAAAGGGGATTAAGGGGTCCACTCCATATCCTGATTGGGTGTTTGGTTCCATAGGTCAAAATGTGTTATTACCACTTTTGGTGGGGCCAATACTAACATAGAAATGCCTGGATGCTCAGTGCATCCCTAATACAACTAGAGTATGCCTCAAAACATTGGAAAAGCACTTTTTCTTACTCCCCCCTTGTGCTGTGGTGGCCACCACTGTCGCATTTTAGGAAAAAGGGATTTTTTCTTGGCCTTTCCTTGGTTTCCACATCTACTTTAAAATACCTATAGTTTCCCTCACACAGAAAAATGGGCGCGCACCATGGCTGGCGCTCTTTTGCTGCTCTGTTTGTAACATTTCCTACAGACGACTCAGCGCTCATGGCGCTGCCGGGGCTCCTGTGGCTTGGTTGGGTTAGTTTGGGTGCATGCCAAAACATGTGCATGTGCATCCCTCCTTCCAAGACGCAGCGCGAGACAAACCCAACGCAAGACACAATATACACACTCGCATGGGTTCTCGTAAACCTGCTGGCGACCTGTGACCTGTCTTAGGGCGAAGGGAGTCGTAAAAAAAATTGAATTGCCCCTTGGTGGGGTCTTGGGTTCTGCTCAGTCTCTCCAGGCTGCTGCGTTTTGGCCCGAACACGGCCTACTCAGCGAGGCTGCGCGTGGGTATCTGCAGAGGCAGGAATGGGAGAATTATGGACGAATCCACGCAAAAACGAAGCCACGACACCAAAATCCCCCAAATGACGGCCTAGAATTTTTCTAAGACAACACACCTGAGCAGAATCCAATTGTGCATCAGAAGCACATTTTTATAAAAATTATAGTCATCTCCAGATTTTTTAAATCAAGAAATTCCTACGCATAAAAAGGCGGCGCGCAGGAGCGGCTCCTAGCGAAGCGCCAGAAAATGCAGAAATCATGGCATTATAAACGTATGTCTCACGTAGTCTTGAAAATGACGAGACACACATTAATAAATAAACATACAGATTCCACCTACACTAATAGAAGTATCAAAAATTCAAGAATTCGAAAATCAACGAAAAGACTTCAATGAATCAGGCATAAACCACAGGTATGCTCGTCTCGTATGCCGCATACACATTGCTCGTCTCGTGTCTCCGTGGACGAGTCTTGTAGCAGCGCTGACAACGATAGGACGCGATAGAGGGATTGATTAGAAAGATTGCAGATGATTAGAGGTCAGATCAGGGTGATTAGACATACACACAAGTGCATAGTGACGTTTTTTGCTTGCGCCCCTCACGTGCCCACTTGCTCTCTCTCTCCAGCGGTAGGTAAGGTGAGTAAGCCCAGGTGGGGCCACCCTCTGGTGGAGTTCGTGATTGAGGTGGAGATGGGCAGGTTTGCCCAAAATACTCGTGCATGCTCGCGCATTCACACACGCATTAAAGGGTAGGCCACGTGAAGTGCGCACGGTAAACCTTGTTTAGGCTACCCAGGGGCTCCTCGGTACGTTCTTTGAGAGAACCTGAGGAGTCCCTTAACGCTTGCTTGCTTGACAGGGGAGCTGATCCTTCAGCGTGTTTGCGGACAGTGTATTATAGGTCACACTGAGAACCGTATAATACGGGGAGTGTGGCTTGGTTCCTCCGCCGCAAATACCCCTTCGTTTGCCTTTGCTTTACAGGTGGGCAGGTAGGGTGATTGGTGCAGCAGCATACCATTTTTTTCATGCCCTGCTAAACAAGGGCGCAGATCACACAAACAAATAACTCCGCCTCTGCCTGTGGCAGAGCAGGGAGTCCGACTCCATCGACATCTGTGCCGTGCACGCAAAAAGAGCACCTCTTCCCTCCAAGCCCTAGCAGGGGAAACGCGTTGTGGCGTCCCCTGTTAGGCCACAGTTTCTTAGCAGCGCTGTGTTCTCTTGTCTTCTTCACAGGAGGGTCGCTAGGACCCACATCATGTTCTTCAACAACACCCAGTAGAGTGTGCGTGTAGGAGTGGTAGTCCTGAGTGGGGGCTTGAGCCAGTTGCAGCAGTGCTCGCCCACCAGGATGGTGCCACTGTAGGGTGTGTAGGACCTGTAGTGCGTGTGTCACTGTCCCACCCGTTTCCTGCAATTTTAGCAGGGTTGGTGGGCTGTGGCAGTGGTTAGGTCAGTGTTTTGGCCACTTAGCAAAACGGCGTTTTCATGCCTTCATAGCTTTTGGCCACCCCTCCCTGTAGTAGACAGATAGGTAGGGAAAACAATACCTGGATTAGTACGCTGGGTATTCCCCAAAGGTTTTGCACCAGCACAGAAATTGGGCGCTTAGGGGAGGGGAGACCCGGGGCGTACCCCGTGGCATCAATAAGCCAACCCTCCAGGTTTAGCAAGCGTGCAGACTTGGGTATAATTAGGACACCGCTTCTGCGGCTTGCTCTCAGGACCTTAGGAATAGCACACTCACACATACGCTTTGGCAGGTAAGGGTAAGGTTCAGTCCCTAGCTTTGGTCTTGGAGGCAAGCGTCTCAGCGAGCCTCAGCAACTCACCAAGGTTGTTCTGGGACAAGTAGTCAACCAGAACTGAGTTTAGGCGTCCCTCAGGTAGAACAAACGCAGAGAAGGGCTCCCCGGTGGCCTCTTCGACTCCAAACCCTTCCCAGAGGGTGAGGAAGCGCCAACCCTGGCGATAGCGGTGGCGTAGGACAGACTTCACCAGGTAGAAGCCCTCCTTAGCCATCTCCTCGGCGTTCATGTCGGGGAGTTCACCCTCAACTTCCATAGGGCTGGCAGCCCCTTGTAGGTCCAGAGCGGCGATTTCCTCGTCGTTCAGCTCCCACTCCTCCCCACAGAGGTCTTCAGGATCATAGTAGCGCTTCAGGTGTTGAGCAGCGCACACCAGGGTCCCTCCTAGACGGGGAGAACACCGCACTGTGATACGGTGTCCATCCACTGATAGAATCTTGTACGGCCCGAAGTATGGGTCATCGCTGGTAGAGCGTGGCCAGGCGGGTAGTCGACTGTGGTGCACCAGCACCCAGTCCCCCTCTTGGTAGGTGGCCGATACTCGGTGCTTGTTCTTCTTGTTCCACTGACGCTCCCTCACTCTCTGGAGCATTGCCTTGGCCTTGTCCACCTTCGCTTGTTGCTCTTGGACCCATTCACCCACAGAAGAATGGGTGTCCTCTGGATAGGGGGCATGTAGGAACCATGCCGGGCGCCCTAGGAATAGCTCATGGGGCGAGTAGCCAGTAGCTGAACTCTCTTGGGAGTTCATCATCAAGGATATGACGGGGAGTAGTCTCACCCAGTCTCTGGTGCGTTCAGTTTTGCACCATATCCGAACATTCTCCTTCAGGACACGGATCTGTCGCTCACATAGGGGGTTGCTCGTGTGCGAGTAGGGAATCTTCGTAGACACCTGGACATTGAGGGATCTCAGGACCCTCTTGTACCAACCGGTATCTGAGCGTACTCGTACGTCCTCATCGGAGTTGATCTCCTTGGGCGCCCCATAGACACAAAACCACTCCTCCAGGAGTATCTTGATAGTCTCCTCCCCGGTAATGTGCTTGGTACATAAGAACACCCTGGTAAACCTGGTCAACCCACAGGTTACCACGAGGGCGAAGTCATAGCCCCCGAACTTCGGCATCTCCGTGTAGTCCACGTATAGAACACTGTTAGCACAGTGAGGGATGGGCAGGGTCGAGTAGAGACCTCTGTCCCTGATATCCCCTGGTTTACAGGACCTGCACGGGCACTTGTCCACGATAGGCTGGAGGGTTTTCCGCAGTTGGTCGTCAGTCCACGTAGTGTGGAACCACTGCTTGAACAGCCTCAGGGTACGGTCAGCACCCACATGACCGCTGGACTCATGGGTCCACTTCAGCAGCGCTGGGACTCTGTCACTAGGCACCGCAATGCGGCCCTCGTGCGAGAGGTAGCTCTTGTCCCTCTTTCACTGGTCTTGGTTGACCAGGAGGGGTTCAAGGCGTTTCTCCAGGCGCTTGTAGATATCCCCAAACTCCTTCAGGTACTCCGATTGTTGGAGTCCATCTAGGGGGCGTATCATCGTCATGTTGAGGTCCAAGTGGACGTCCATACGGCTGAACGCCTCCTTAGCCAGCGCTTCAGACCGGGCACCAATCAGGGCGTCGAAGTTGTTGCGCCTGATGTAGTCTGCACACTCGTTCTTCACTCCCTGGATATGGTGTACCGTCAGCCGTAGTTGACTGAGGTAGGTCCGCCAGCGCCGTAGCTTGGCCTTCTCAGGTGGGGGACCTTTCTCGAAAGTGCGGACCGGTTCTTGGTCGCACAGCCAGACCACAGGGTTACTCCCCAACAGTCGTGCTTGTGAGGATAGCACCAGCATACCCGCGAGCAATTCCTGCTCATAGGTGGAGTAGTTCCCCCTGGCCTGGTTCCACTTCCAGTTCCAGTGGCACAGAGGTACTAGGACCCACTTGTCGTCAGGGTAGCTGTGCTTGAGGGTTCCATCTCGGTTGAGACCTTCCGTCCCCCATTGGGAAATGGCCGAGTCGAACTCCTCCTTCTCTAGTGCTTGCCATTGGAACAACGTTCCACCACCGCCCACATTGCTGGCGTCGGTCACCAGGATAATCTCCCCTTGTGCCCTAGGCACGCCCAAGCACTTAGCGTTGGCTACCTTGTCTTTGAGCTCGTCAAACGCTTGTTGCTCTTGTGGGCCCCAGCGCCAAATAGTACTCTTCTTGATCAAGTCCGTCAGAACGGCGCTGGTGTAGGTGAAGTTTTTGATGTGGCGGCGATAGAAGTTGCACGCCCCAATGAAACTGCGTACATCATGAAGTCCTTTCTTGGGGTCTTCGTGTCGTACCTTGGCATCCATCAGGGGTTTGGCCTTAGAGGCCGCTGGGGTCCACCACCCATAGCCAACGTCAAACCCCAGGTACTGCATGGTCTCCTGCATGAACTCACACTTCTCCAGCTTGAGTCGTGTGTGGTTCTCCTGGCAGACCGCATAGAACTCACCCAAAAGGATTAGGTGATCCTCCTGGGTATTGGTCCCGAGGCATACATCGTCGATGTGAGCCTCCATCTGGGCACCACGGGATATGAGCTCCTGCACCTTAGGTCTCCTTCGTAGGATGGACAAGATCTTATTCATCAGCTCTTGGAATAGAGCGGGTGCGTTAGCCACGCCAAACGGCATGACCTTCCACTTGAACACCCTCCCCTGAGGGATGATGAACGCCAGTAGTTCCTTTGCGTTGGGCGTCAGGTCCACTTGCCAGAATCCGCTCCTCTTGTCCATTTTCGTCTTGTAGCGACAGGAGGCTATCTTCTCCAGGGTAGACTCCATATTGGGAATGGACCCTGAGTGGTTCAGCGTTTTCTTGGTCAGCTCTCCGTAGTCCACTACCAGCCGTTTGGCTGTAGACCCAGGTTTAGCCACCAGGAAACAGGGGCTGCAGTGTAGGGGGTAGTCCCCGTCCCTGTACTCCAGGACTAGGCCAACGTCGATACATTCTTGTATCTGTCGCTCGATCTCGTCGGCCTGCTCTTTAGGAGCTGGATAGGGTCTCCTCCGGATCTTGTGACCCACGAACTCGGGTTTCAGCTTGAGGTCCATCTGTACCAGCTTGTCACATGAGGCTGGAGGGGGTAGTTCTCCGAACACCTCCAGATAGGTCCTTATAAGCTTCTGTCCCCGCGGGTCCAATACCTTGATCTTGTCCTCCATGTCCTCGTCAGAGTGTAAGTTGCTTGCCCCCTGAGTAATAGACGTCGGGAGGTGGTCCTCCACCGACTCTTCGCCTGTGGTAGTGTCCTTCAGCCCTTGGTAGGCATATAGAAGGTCTTGTTCAACCATCTCCGGTGGACGATGGCAACATAGGCACGCTCGAGGGGGTTCACATACACATAGCTCCGAGAGGTCGTCCTCCTCTGGGGTCCTCACATGGGCGCCCCACACGCTCTTCATGAGCTTAAGATCTACCTCCCTTTGCCACGTGGTGATCTTCTGTGCGAGGTCCTCCTTCAGCTGGGATAGGTCTCCCATACGTCCTTGCTTCAGTGGCCATGAGCTGCGGGTAGGCTTTGCGTAGCATAGCTTTTTCGCCACCAACTTCCTCTTGGAATCCACATACTCCCTGAGTCTGGATCGAGGGTCCAGCTCCTCGTCCACGGGGTCTTCCACCCTCATGGAGAGTAGGGGTTTCAGTGGGGCGACGTACTCGGCGTTCTCCACTTCCTCCACACAGGTCTGCACGAAGAAGGCGCCGTGCTCAGTTTCGTCGTCTGAGTGGATAGAGCTAGGTAGCTCAGATATTCCACACTCAGAGACTCCATCAGGAACAGATACATGGCAGGGAGAGTTGGGGGCTTTGGTGTCAGTCACGACGTACTCATCTCCTCCGGGTGTAGTGTCAATAGCATCTTCAGGTCGTAGGCGATCCTTCAAGTCACCCAAGGCGAGTCCATCGCTTTCTCGTTGTATAGCCTGGACCAGAGTCGGGTCCAGATCCTCCCAGGGAATGGAGGTAAGACTTCCGTCCACCACGCTGAGCATACTCCCCCATCCGGGCTTCCCAATAGGCGTCTTGCGTCCCAGAGGCACGTAGATGGCCTCATCAGGCAAACGAACAGAGCTGATAGTCAGCCTGTCCAGGAGGTTTCGCCAGTACTTGTTGCCCCCATGGGCTCCCCAATCGAGGGAACACAGGACCATACGGAAACGTTCCAAGGCCACCTTGGTCAGCACCTTCCCCAGTTCACTGAACCTGGGGTTCTCGTAGGCCATCCCGAAAGAGGGCCAGGCAAAATTTGTAGCTGCAGTTCTTCCCCTTGCTGCAGTAAAGGTCCAGTACATGCTGCTTGTCGCTGGCGAACAACTTGACACTCAGGTCTTCTCTAGAGTAACCTAACTCCTTCAGACCTTGGTCTAGGACTTCCCCCAATAGTTGATAGTCCTCAGTTTTGTAGGCAGCCATCATGTTCGAGGGCTCCTCCTTCGATAGCCTCAGGTAACTCTAGGTATGTTCCGACTGCTCCAGTGGCACAGACTCTCTGCCACTGCCGTGGTCCACGTAGAGGAGGTAGGGCGCTTGCAGCGTCAGGGATTGTATCTGGGAGTGCTGTACGACGAAGTCAGTCCCCAGTACAAAGTCGAAGGCCTCAGTGTCCATCACATAGAACCGATGGGCGATAGTCCGGGAGCCCATAGGTACCTCCACTTCACAGTCCCCGCAGCTGTGCACCACATGTCCATCCCCCATACGTATAGCAGCGGTGGTCATGGTGTTCTTCAGGCTCCCACAAGGTAAAATGTTCTTGGCCACTATAGATATTGTGGCGCCAGTATCCAATACCCCCAGGTATTCACGTCCCCCTAGTCGGATACGTACCCAAAACACCAGGTCTTTGGTGCCACCAGAGCGTCCCCGTCAGAACTCCGCGGGACAGGTCACCTCGAACCCCTTGTTCCGCAATTTGCGGGCCATCCTCATGAAACGGCTTCTCTTCTTAGCGTTGCCGTCATCACCACCTTCATGCTCACGCTTGGCTCCTTGTTCTTGCTGGGCCTGCGTTTGTGAGCGTGTGGTAGGACCAGACTGCCCTCCCGAGGGCTCGGAGTTCCCCCCTGGATTAGGGTTGGGGTTGCCTCCGTTCTTGTCCTTGTTCTTGTTGTCCTTGTCTGGCTGTCGGTTAGCGCCTCCTCCTCGTCCACCTTGACCCTTGTCTTGCCCTTGACCACGTCCTTTCGACTTGCCCTTGCCGGAGTCGTTGCCTTTGCCTTTGCCTCCACCTTTGCCTGAGCCTTTGCCAGGATCTTCACCCTTAAGCTTCGCCGATAGGCGTTGCTTATGGTAGCACTCATCCTCGTAGTGCTTCCGCTTCCCGCAGAATGCACACGTGATGGTGCACCTGTAATGATCCGGCAGCTTCGCTTTGGCGCCGGTGTTCTTCTCCTGCTGCTTCCCCTGGACTACGAAGCAGTCTCGCTGCTCGCAGTCAGGGGCGTGCTGCAGGTGGCCCTGCTCGTCCCTGGCATCACACCAGAGTAGCTCCTTAACGTTCTCCATGATACGGGCGTGGGCGTGTTTGGGGGTAGTCCCCTGCCCAGGTCGGGACCCTTGGTACCCTTTGCCATGGCCTCCAGAACCTCCACAACCAGGACGGTAGTTGTTCAAGTGCTGGTCGCTCTCCTTCTCGAGCGCCAGCTCCAGGAGTAGCACGCATAGATCCTTGTAGCGGAGGGATCTAGCCTTGCGCTCCGCCGTCGAACGGCACTCGTCCAATAGCTCTCGAGGGAGCTTGGCCACCAACCAGAACAGCAGGTCGTCGCTGCTGTAGGAACCGGGCGTCAGTCGTCCAGCCCAGTGATCCAGGTCAGCCAACAGCTCAGAAGCCCTGCCAGGTTTGGGGTTGTTGGGCAGCACGGGCAGGTTCTGGATCTCGGCCCTGATGGAGAGGTCGGTTTCGTAGGTCGGGTACTGCCTCTCCAAGGCAACCAACACATCGGCAAAGGTGGCAGAGTTAGTCACGATCTGCCTGACCTGCTTCTCCAGGTACTTGGTCTTGCAGCACTGCAGGAGCAGATCGCACTTGACTCGCCCACTAGCGTGGGTTTGGCCGGTCAATCGGAGAAACCTGCCAAAATTCTCAGCGAACTCGCTGAGGTCCTTGCCTGTGAACTCAGGCAGGTTCACCACGATCTTGGAGGTGGCAATAGCCTTCGCCTCCTGAGACCTGCGTCCCTCAGGGCGTCGGGTCTTCTTCTTCTTCTTCTTCTTCTTCTTCCCCCTTGGGTCCTCGGGGTCCTCCGGGTCATCGTCCTCTGAGGGCGAAGCAGAAGTCATCGACGGCGGCTCATCATCGTAGGGGTCTCCGCCTAGATCACTAGAGCCATAAGGCTCCACGTCCACCAATGCCCTCAAGGCTGTCAGCCCCAGCCGGTCCAGCTCGGCCCTCGCAGAGTTCGTCACGTGGCTGTAGGGCGGCTGGGCCGCTCTCGGTACGAAAGGACTTCTCGGTATCGCTGCAGGGGTCGGCATCGGTCGACTCCTCAGACTCCCCCGGGTGTTTGTCAACCCTGCCGCCAGGTGGTTGGCCTGTACTCGGTGGGGTGACATTCCCACCGTGGTAGGTGACGCTTGGGGCGGTATCATCAGGGGCTCCAGTTTCTCTCGGATCTCTTGAGTGAGGTCGCCCACGATTTTGTAAGTGGCTCCTCGGAGCACCTCGTTGATCTCCGACCGCGTCAGGGACCTGTTGGAGGATCTCCCCGATCCTCTACTCCTGCCTCCAAGAGACTCAGGTCCTCTCCTCAACCCACTCAAGGTTGCATACCCAGGTGCATACCCAGGAACATCCACATAGGTTCCAGTAGCGGGTAGTGGATGGGGATATTCAGCCGCATACCATCGCGGCGCAGAGCTGGAAGCCACCGGCTCACTGGCAGTAGTTGCCTCAGGGAGCGCAGTGGTAGGTGGGTCCATACCATAGGCGGGGTAGGGAGGCATGCCAGTAAAGCCTGTGCCCTCTGCCATAGGCGGGTTGGTTATGGGAGTGGATGTTGCAGCGGCTGGGTCTGGAATTGGGAGTGTGGTGGTTATAGGAGAGGGTGATGCGTGGAGGCCAGAAGCGCTTGGTGCGCCTTCGAAGGTAGGGTCATTCGTCAGGTCTTGCCCTTGTTCCTCTCCTTCGTCTGCTTCGTCTCCAGCATCCTTCTCGCTCTCTCTCTTCCTCCTCGCAGGCTGACTGACCACCTCCTCGACTGAGAGGGCCCTGAAGGCCGTCTGGAGTCCATCCAACGAGTCCTCAGCCACTTCCACTGGCCCATGGAAGGGCTCCGAAGGTACAGCGCGAGGTCCAGGTCCCGGTTCACCAGGTGCTGGCCTTGCCGGTGCCTCAGGCGCTGTCTTCACGTCGGCGTCCTCTTTCCTTGTATCCATCTTCGTTTGCCCTTCTGCTTATATGTGACTGCTCGGCGCACTGGATGTACGGCGCGGGGTTGCTGCTGGTGCGCAGAGACGGTCTGCCTCTGCTACCAGAACAGTTTATAGTGGTTTCAACACTGTGTTTTTGCCTCTCCTGCTGCTTGCTGCTGGTGTAGGGTTTCCTGCTGCTTGTTTTTGAAGATGAAAACCTTTTGTTTGCTGAAATACAGTCAATCCAGGATAGCCCAAGCCAGAGGTATGCAAGGAGAAGAGAATCAGGATCAAAGCATGAAGGGCTGCAGTGTAAACAGTGAAAGATGAAAGGATATTCACAGAAACTGCAACTAAGGTCAAATCGGATTGCATATTCACAAAGATAGCTGAAATGTTTTGGAAAAGAGTTGGAAAACTGCCCCATGGTCACTCTATCTCCATTGTGCCATCTCAGGAGATGTGCACTCTTTGTTTTGGGTCCCATATGTGCTGAGGTGGCAGGGCATGTGGCGATGAGGTCACTGCCATGTCACATGGGATCTTCCTACTTAGCTAGGCTGACCAGGAATTGAACCCAGGACCTCTCAAAAAGAGGTGCCCAGCCCCCTAGGGTGCATACCACTAGGATAGCTAAGAATTCATGGAAAAACATAGATAAATTCATAGGCTCTGCCCTGGATATGTCAGTACTCAGTCAACTCAGGAAAAGATGATTTGCCTCACATTGAAAGGGGATTAAGGGGTCCACTCCATATCCTGATTGGGTGTTTGGTTCCATAGGTCAAAATGTGTTATCACCACTTTTGGTGGGGCCAATACTAAGATAGAAATGCCTGGATGCTCAGTGCATCCCTAATACAACTAGAGTATGCCTCAAAGCATTGGAAAAGCACTTTTTCTTACTACAAGCGGAATACCTGAAGGAGTTTGGAAATATCTATAAGCGCCTGGAGAAGCGCCTTGAACCCCTCCTGGTCAACCAAGAGCAGTGGAAGAGGGACAAGAGCTACCTCTGGCACGAGGACCGCATCGTGGTACGCAGTGACAGAGTCCGAGCGCTACTGAAGTGGACCCATGAGTCCAGCGGTCATCTGGGTGCTGACCGTACCCTGAGGCTATTCAAGCAGTGGTTCCACACTACGTGGACTAATGACCAACTGTGGAAGACCCTCCAGCCTATCGTGGACAAGCGCCCGTGTAGGTCCTGCAAACCTGGGGATATCAGGGACAGGGGTCTCTACTCAACCATGCCCATTCCCGACTGTGCTAACAGTGTTCTCTATGTGGACTACACGGAGATGCCGAAGTTTGGGGGCTACAACTTTGCCCTCGTGGTGACCTGTGGGTTGGCCAGGTTTACCAGGGTGTTCCCATGTACCAAGCACATTACCGGAGAGGCAACCAAGTGCCATGTCTCTTCCCCACCGGGGAAGGACCGGCCTTTCAAAGATACATTGGTCTTAGCGTCCTTTAGGAGGCTTTGAACCTTGGATCGTTGTGGTACCGTCAACAATTTGGCTCGTGTGCGCACAAACGTTGTTAAGTATTCACCACATCGTATCACAAGATGAAGAACACACATGATGACAAACCCTATACGGTCATCCACTTTCAATGGTGGACTTTCGATGCACCCTTTTGCACCAACACAACTAACTCCTTGTTTCCTATACTTTAGGAATTTTGCTTCAAGTCTTGTACTTGGTCGCCATTCACACCCTACCCATCTTTCTTTCTCCCTAGACCATGTCGCAAAAGAATAAATTGAACCAATTTCATAAAATGTTGATAGACCAAGTATATGACAAAGCCAAGGGCTATCGCCTCCAATAATGTCAACCGTTTGCACCCAAAACCCTCGGAGCAACATGTAGCCACGGTCAGTAATTTGTTGTATTTTTTTTAGTGTCTCTCCAAAGAGGACACGCACAAGATCCGTTTCATGCTCACTTACGAGAGCAACGTCAAGGGTCCAATTGTAGAGCAAGGTTCGTGCTTTTTGCATGTGGTTTGCAAAACCACATGCAATTTGGCACCATGACCTTGCTCCACATGGAAGCCCATCACAACGCACTATAAGTACATAGGGGTGATCATCCCTAAGTCTTGGAAGGTGCATTTCTTCTAGCACATCCCTTTGATCACCTATACATTGTATCCAATCATCCACATCCCAACGAACCCCAACTCTTCCATCCTTTATGGTCGTTTTTAGTACTTGTCTCTCACTTAACGTGGACCAAGCTTTATCCATCGTTGCATACGACGGAAAGCAATGTGTCCATGGGACGGTGCTTGCACGGGTTTTCTTCCCTTTGGCATCGGCCCACGAAATAAGCTTCTTGTACCTAGGGACGGTTGAACCGAGAAATTGGGATAAAGTGCGCGGTTGAACCTGCGGTTGAATGGGTTGCCGTCATAGCACCAAAAAGCGTCCAATGGTACAAACCACAAAGTATTCACATTTGTGACGCGGGCAACACGTTGCAACTCATATGTTCATGCTTTGGGCAACATTAAGGGATTATTTTGCCGTGCAAACGTTGTCATGAAGCACAATCACAATTGTTCATTTGTGATAAGGGTTCAGCCGCACCGTTGAACCACGTTGAACCACTTGTAGGCATGTCTGCATTATGCCACATACCTTCGCTTCGGCATCCCAAGGTCCAAAATGAGGCGCACAGCGTCGGATCCTCTGAAAGCTTTTTTTGTAGCCCTTTTTGTCTGTTTGGAAGCCCTCTGTGTGTTACCAATTCGGTCAGCAAGTTGTTTCCATAGGCGTTTTGTCGTGCCGTTTGTGCAAAAAAAGGTGAACAAGTTGTCCACCAGCTGTTGGTCCCCCCACCCGCTGTAGTGGTCGTTCACCACCTGCAGCCAGTGGTGGGACATTTTTTAAAGAAGGTTTGTCACGCGTCAGTTTCAGGTGGTTATGCAATATTTTGTTTAGAAAAGCGCGCCCCGCTGGCGCAGCCGCCGCCGCCAGCGCTGGCGGTGGTTCAACCGCGGTTCAACCGCGGTTCAGCGGTTCAACCGCGCCCCTTCCGAGTTCAACCGGGTTAAACCGGGTAAAACCACTGTGTGAAGTACCTGATCCAAATGAGCACGTAGGGCAGGGTGTTCCCATGTACCAAGCTCATTACCGGAGAGGCGACTATCAAGATACTCCTGGAGGAGTGGTTTTGTGTCTATGGGGCGCCCAAGGAGATCAACTCCAATGAGGACGTACGAGTACGCTCAGATACCGGCTGGTACAAGAGGGTCCTGAGATCCCTCAATGTCCAGGTGTCTACGGGGATCCCCTACTCTCACACGAGCAACGCCCTATGTGAGCGACAGATTCGTGTCCTCAAGAAGGATGTAAGGATATGGTGCAAAACTGAACGCACCAGAGACTGGGTGAGACTACTCCCCGTCATATCCTTGATGATGATCTCCCCAGAGAGTTTGGCAACTGGCTACTCGCCCCATGAGCTATTCCTAGGATGCCCGGCGTGGTTCCTACATGCTCCCTATCCAGAGGATACCGACCCTTCTGTGGGTAACTGGGTCCAGGAGCAACAAGCAAAGGTGGACAAGGCCAAGGCTATGCTCCAGAGAGTGAGGGAGCGTCAGTGGAACAAGAAGAACAAGCACCGGCTGCCCGCTTCCTACCAAGAGAGGGACTGGGTGCTGGTGCACCACAGCCGACTACCCGCCTGGCCACACTCTACCAGCGATGACCCCTACTTTGGGCCCTACAAGATTCTATCTGTGGATGGACACCGTATCACAGTGCGGTGTTCTGCCCGACTAGGGGAGACCTTGGTGTGCGCTACTCAGCACCTGAAGCGCTACTATGATCCTGAAGACCTATGTGGGGAGGAGTGGGACCTGAACGACGGGGAGATCGCCGCTCTAGACCTACAGGGGGCTGCCAGCCCTATGGAAGTTGAAGGAGACCTCCCCGACGTGAACGCCGAGGAGATGGCTAAGGAAGGCTTCTACCTGGTGAAGTCTGTACTACGCCACCGCTATTGCCAGGGTTGGCGCTTCCTCACCCTCTGGGAAGGGTTTGGAGTCGAAGAAGCCACCTGGGGGCCCTTCTCAGCGTTTGTTCTACCTGAGGGACGCCTAAACTGGGTTCTGGTAGACTACTTGTCCCAGAACAACCTTGGTGAGTTGCTGAGGCTCGCTGAGATGCTTGCCTCCAAGACTAAAGCTAGGGACTGAACCTTACCCTTACCTGCCTAAGCGTATGTGTGAGTGTGCTATTCCTAAGGTTCGGAGAGCAAGCCGCAGAAATGGTGTCCTAATTTTACCCAAGTCTGCACGCTTGCTAGACCCGGCGGATGTCTTAGCGGTGCCACGGGGTACGCCCCGGGTCTCTCCGCCCCTAAGCGCCCAGTTTCTGTGCTGGGGCAAAACCTTGGGGGATTACCCAGCATACAAGTCCAGGTAATGTTTTTCCTACCTACCTGCCTACTACAGGGGAGGGCTGGCCAATGGCTATGAAGGCATTATAACTCCTGTTTGCTATGAAGGCCAAAACGTAGACTAAACACTGCCACTGCCCACCAACCCGCTAAAATTGCAGGAAACCGGTGGGACAGTGACACACGCACTACAGGTCCTACACACTCTACAGTGGCACCATCCTTGCTGGGCGAGCACTTGCTCAACTGGCTCAAGCCCCCACTCAAGACTACCACTCCTACACGCACGCTCTACTGGGTGGTGTTGATGAAGAGGTCACGAGCCCTGATGGCTCACCTGTGAGATGGCAAGAGAACACAGAGCTACTAAGCGTCTGTGGCCTAACAGGGACGCCACAACGCGTTTCCCTGCTAGGGCTTGGAGGTAAGGAGTGCTCTTTTGGCTTGCACGGCGCAGATGTCGATGGAGTCGGACTCCCTGCTCTGCCACAGGCAGAGGCGGAGTTATTTGTTTGGTGTGTTCAGCGCCCTTTTTTAGCAGGGCAGAAAAAAAAAATCGCTGCTGCACCAATTGCGCTGACCTTCCCACCTGTAAAACAGAGGCAAATGAAGGACAGTTTGAGACTGAGGAACCAAGACTACCTCCACGTGTTCAACGCTTCTCAGGTAGCCCTATAATACGCTGTTCCCAAACTGCCCTGTCAAGCGAGCAAGCTTGAGGAACTCCACCCGTTCTCTTAAAGAACGTAGGGTGGAGCCCCTGGGTAACCTAAACAAGGGTTGTACCTTGCGCACCTCGCGTGACCTACCCATTAATGCGCCATGTGAATGCACGAGCATGCACGATGGTTCCAAACTCCTATTTTTAACCAATCTCACTTCCATACCCAGATCACGAACTCTACCAGGGGGTGGCCCCTCCTGGGCTTACCTACCTTACTCACCGCTGGAGAGAGAGGGCAAGGTGGAGTGCAGATCGAAACACAAGCGAACAAATCGTTTTTGCACACGTGTGTATGTTCTAATCACCCAATCTCACCTCTAATCATCAGCAATCTTACTAATCCAGCCCTCTATCGTTTGTTGGCGCTGCTACAAGGCAAGTTCACGGAGACATGAGGCAAGCAATGTGCATGCTGCATACGAGACGAGGACACACCTGTGGTTTATACCTGTTTCATTGTAGTCATTTTTGATTTTTGAATTCTTCGATCTTGAATTCTTGCTGTCAGTATGGGTGGAATGCCTATGTTTACCTATTTATGTGTGTCTCATCATTTTCGTCATTATACGTGACATACATTTATAATCTTATTAATTCTTTGTTTTCCGGCGCTTCGTTAGGACCCGCTCCTGCGCGCCGTCTTTTTCTGCGTGGGAATTTCCTGATTTAAAAAATCAGGAGATGACCGCAAATTTTATAAAAATGTGCATCTGATGCACAATGGGATTCCGGTCAGGTATGTGCTTTCAGAAACATTCTAGGCCGTCATTTGACGGATTTAGGTTTTGTCGCTTCGCGTTTGCGTGGATTCGCCCCTCATCCTTCCATTCCTCTGTTGTACAGATATCCTCGCGAAGCGTCGCTGTGTAGGCCGCTGTTCGGGCCGAAAGGCAGCAGCATGAGACTGAACCAGAACCCAAGACCC
The DNA here is from genome assembly GCA_964036045.1 of Eutreptiella sp. 'Long Island Sound 2002'. Lineage (NCBI taxonomy): Eukaryota > Euglenozoa > Euglenophyceae > Eutreptiales > Eutreptiaceae > Eutreptiella > Eutreptiella sp. 'Long Island Sound 2002'. The sequence continues at coordinate 72,641,932 of OZ038386.1, forward strand.
CACCAAGGGGCAATTTTAATTTAATTGCCACCCCCTCGCCCCAGGATCAGGACAGGTGTCTCCATCAGGTTCCAGGAGACTCAGATCGAGCGTCCTATGAAAGTCTGTCGTTGGGTTGTGTCACGCTGCAGCTTAAAGGGAGGGATGCATATGCATATGGTCTTTGCATGCCCTATTCTAACGCCACCAAGCCACAGGAACCACTGCAGCGCCAAGAGCGCTGAGCTTTCTGTTGGGAATTGTCATGAAAAATGCAGCAAGAGTCGCTGGCCATGGTAAAGCGCTCTTTTCCAGAGTTAGGGAAGCTATAGGTATTTTGAAGTAGGTGTGGAAACCAAGGAAAGGCCAAGAAAAAATCCCTTTTTCCTGAAAATGCGACAGTGGTGGCCACCACAGCACAAGGGGGGAGTAAGAAAAAGTGCTTTTCCAATACTTTAGGGTATACTTTAGTTTTTTTAGAGGTGCTCTAAGCACTCTTGCATTTTTATCTTAGTATTGGCCTGACCAAAATGGGTGATAACACACTTTGACATATAGAACCCAACACTAAATCAGGATGTTGTGTGGACCCCTTAATCCCCAAGCAATGTGAACTAAAACATCTTTTCCTGAGTTGACTGAGGCACTGATATACTGAGTCAAAGCCTATGAATTTGTCTATGTTTTCTCATGAATTCTTAGCTATCCTAGTGGTATGCACCCTAGGGGCTGGGGTACCTCTTTTTGAGAGGTCCTGGGTTCAATACCCAGTCAGCCTAGCTAAGTAGCAAGTTCCCATGTGATATGGCAGTGACCTCAGCGCCACAAGCCATGCCACCTCAGCACCTATGGGACCGGAAAACAAAGAGTGCACATCTCAAGATGGCACTATGGAGAGTGTGAGCCCTTGGGGCAGTTTTTCAATCAGTTTCTCTCAATCATGTAAAATATTTCATCCTGAGTTGGATTGAATGTCTATTGCTGTGGTCTATTGTTGCTATCTTTCTTTATCTAACTCTATGTGACTGCAGCCCTTCATGCTTTCATCCTGTTTGTCTTCTACTTGCTCATCTCTGGCTTGGGTTATTCTGAATTGGTTGTATTTCATCAACAAAACATTTTCCTCATCAAAAACAAGCAGCAGGAACCCTGCATCAGCAGCAAGCAGCAGGAGACGCACAATAAGAGCTGAAAGACTCTCATAAACATTCTCAGGGTGCAAACCGGAGGGATGAAAGTTCCGCTTTTGGTTAGTGCTCTAAGTTTTCGTCTTAGAAACAGTGCAACCCTTCACCACAAAAAAGGCGTGTTGTACATCACTTGCATGCGGGCACTTTGTGGCGCCAGTAGCCAGGACTCTTTGCTATTTTTTGCCGTTTTGTTTTGCTTTTTGACGATTTGCCTAGGAATTGGGACGATACATCTCCGTACTTTAGTGTTAATAGTGTTAATAGTTTTTTTGCCCTCTAAAGAAGGTCTCTACCAGGACCGGCCCCTGCTGTACCCCTTCCACCATTTCATGTCACTCCTATGGTCTTGCTTCTCACCAGATTCTGCATGATCTTGCCCTATCCTGCACAATTTCCCACAAAAAAATAGTAAAATATGGCTCCTTCACACAAGTCCTGATCCCCTGCAATAACCAACTACCAGGTACAATAGCTCCAATCCAAATGATCCACACTGAGGGCTTCCAAGGCTGTTTGAGGTCCCGCGTTGACACTCAACAACTCCTTTCAACACGCCGGTCGTCTCACGGTGCACACGGAGACACGGGCGTTGGGCATGTACATAGAATTGCACCAATAGAATAATGAAAAAAAAGCCCTGAAACTGGCATATGAACACAAATAAAGCGAAATTTGGGAAAGAGGTAAACACGCACAGTCACAGCCATAGACCCCTCATTCCCTGGACTCAAGACCTTCCCTTGACTCGCCAACATGATGCCCTGAACCCAGTCAAATAAGATGGCTAAATGCCGCTACCCACACGCCCGGCCCCGCGCAACCGCCTAACCGAGCCAGAACACAAGCACAAATCAAACCCGAGCCACACCCCGAAACCGCTAACCCTTGACTCCTAACCAAACCCGCCGAGGGAACAACGCAACCACAGCCCACACCCACAGCCCACACAGCCGCCTAACCAGCCAGCACCAGAAGCAAAGAAACACCTCACCAAACCCACCCTGACCCAAGCCTAACCGGGCCGAAGCCCCAACACAAATCAAACCCGAGCCACATCCCGAAACCGTCAACCCTTGACCTCAAACCAGGCCCGCTGAGGGAAATGCGTAGACACAGCCCACAGCCACAGCCCACACAGCCGCCTAACCAGCCAGCACCAGAAGCAAAGAGACACCTAACCAAACCCACCCTGACCCATACCCATGTACATCAGGACACGCGAGCCGCACCCCTGGGGCGCGACCGCCGCCACAGCACCGGCGACACACGCCAGAGGACACAACGCTATAGCACCGCCGCACCAGCTGCCCATGCCTGTGCCTACAGTGTACGCGCGCCTCTGTTTTCCTCTTTTTTGTTTTTTCTTTTTCTTTTTTCAAAAAAAAAAGAAAAACAGAAAAAAAAAAAAAAAAAAAAAAAAACCGAACATTAGGGGGGGAGGAAGAGGGACACATCCACCCATGGCACACGCGCACCGCACACAGCACGCACACCGGTAAACAGGAGTCAGGGGCCCAGGACACCGCACATGCAACACAACACACCGAGCGGGCACACCGGTGAACAGGAGCCAGCTGGCCCAGGACACCGCAGACGCGCCACAGCAAACCGCGCGGGCACACCGGTGAACAGGAGCCCAACGGCCCAGGACGCTGCACACACGTAGGGCAGCCGAGGGACAGGAAAGAACCAATACCCCATGGGTCGGACGCACTGGGGCGACCCAGCCGACCCACCGGGCCAGTGGCAGGAGCGGTACTCCAAAGCCACTGGTCCGAGCCCGGCCAGGCTGCATCGAGGACCATGGCAAACGTCACCCGGAGCCATGGAAGCAACCGGTGACAGGCGAGCCGGTACACAGTCCAGGAGGGGGTCACCTGCCAAGCAGAGTGGCCCCGCAACTCAAGCCACAAGGGTGAGGCGGTCGTACCGTAGACAAGCGGGAGCAATACCCCTCGTGGTGAGAGATACTCCACACGGCTGGGCAGCCCCCCAGAGCTGCCGCCCAAAGGAGGGGGCATGTGGCCCTACCCATGGACACATGTGGGGACACCCTCCCACCTGGGACACATGGACCGGGTGGCCGCGACAATGCCTTCCCAAGCACATGCGGGAGCGGCTCAAGAGGCACCTGACATAGGGCAGTGGGAGGGACAGGACGTCCCCTTGGTAAGACCTTCTTCCTGCAATGTCAAAGGAGGCATCCCGAGCTCCCGAAGATACCTACCTACCTACCTCCCTGGACTCAAGACCTTCCCTTGACTCGCCAACATGATGCCCTGAACCCAGTCAAATAAGATGGCGAAATGCCATGTTTCAAAGGTCACTACACAAACCCCAAATATGTGTTCACTCCCAAGCCTCTCAATCCTAGCCCAATAGGGGAGGTGGCGTGTCATGGCCTAGAGTGGCACTCAGGACCATGCCCTACCCTGACATAACCTTGGTTGGACTTGGAGTCGATTGGGCTTGGAGAATTGCCCCATGCAGATGACCTCACAACATAGCAAAATTAGGCAAATCACACCATAGTGCCCAAAATTCAATTATATACTCAAAAATGCATACGGCAAGTATTCAAATGCTCCATGCATGTGTCAATCCGGAAAGTAATATACACGGGTGATATAGACCAAAGGTCCATGCCCAAGAATATCCCAACATTGGCTCCCAAACCCCTCCGGATATACATGCCATGCTTCACAAGTCAACTCACAAATCTGAGACCTAATTTTGTGAGGCCTCGTGTGCCACGCCAAAGTGACCACGTGATCCGGCATATGGTGAGGTGCAACACCGAAGCATATGCCAACATATAAGCAACATACCATAGTTCACGAATCTCTAGGCACTTTACTGTTAGCCGACCAGTTGAGCACATAAAATACAAGAATGAGCATAAAATGAGGTCAAAAACATGCAAATGTTGCCAAATTCAAGATAATCACAATAGTATATAACTTCGCTCACCCATGGTATCAACATATGGTTCAAAACACAATTGCTTTGGACCATTTGCGAACAATCCCCCCACTTGGATCGCCTCATGGACGCATGGGGATACCTTTGAACCTCCTCCCAACACGCTCCATGAAAATGGGAAAATTGATAATGGCGCTTGTGGGTCGCTCCGTAAGCCTTCCCACATGCATTATATGTGCGGTAGACTTAGTCTAGTGCTATGGAGCACACCATTGTGACATGGGCGAGGCCCTTGCCACGTATGACTCAACATATCTTCCTACAAACGGAGATATATAACATGGGCGGGACCATAGCGAAGCACATACCATCCATTTAACACATACCCTCAAAACGTGGCTCCCACCATGGTATGCCATGCCCCTCCATGGACATAACTTCACGTTAAAAATACGTAGGAACCCAATGAAAGTTTCTATGCAACACCAACACTCATGCGGTGCACTCGAAAGTCGCATTAAAATATTCGGTTGCATGGTCCAAGGGTTATAAATCATTTTCTACCCTCTTGACCATTATCCCTTGCTACACCAGGCATGTGTACACATCAAAGGCGTTTGACGCTTCGCCAATTAAGTTGAGACCAAGGCGATTCCAGCCCATATCTCAAAATTGTAACTCCTCGCAGTGAGCCGGAGATATGATTCTTCAAAGTGGCCTCACGAATCAATTTTGTTTCGACTATATCTCCAAGAGAAATGAAGGAGACAACAAAAGGAAGGTTTTTTGCACTGAACGGCGCCTTTTGCGGCTGGCCAGGCCAACAAAAGGAAGGTTGATTCGTGATCGGGGAAAAATGTAGGGCCACTCGAAATCAATCATATCAAGTGCGGCAACCTCGAAATCGAAAATCCGATTCTGAATGTCTGAAAAAATCGGATTAATTTTGCGAGTGTATAACATGAAAATTGCGGAAGCAACGAACCCTTTTCTGATGAAATTTAACCCTTCATCGGGGTTTCCGCTAAAATATCTGGAAATAACAGTTAACCAATCGGTTACCGCAAAATTGCGAGCCAACTGACAGTCGCCGATACATTGACAATTAGAACGGATAGCTGAAAAATTACGGAAACATTATGATAAAAAAACCCTGTTGATTCCTGATATTCTGATATATAAATCTCAGCCGGCGGCGCCTCGGTATTGAATATGGCCGCTCATAGCTGGAATGGCCAAGCCTATCACACTATCACATCAGGTTAGGTCAGGTGGATGGGAGAGTATGATATCAGCCAATGGCGGCTTGCCGGCCCATAGATATACACCTCAAGTGACCCAAAGATGGCCACGGGGGTCTGAATCGGCTTCACCCCCCTTCGAGCTCAGAGCGTTGTATCCGCTCGGAAGTCATTGAAGAGAGGACGGGAGGACCCCGATGGGCTCCAACCCCCCCTTCCCATTCCCAAGGACACATGGAGGCCCCACATACGGCGTAGGCGTCCCCCATGCCCCAAGGGAGGGGTGAGGAGACTCATAATCGGTGCCCTCCGCCATATCTGGTATCCTCTTGATCTACAACATGGACCAAGGGGATCAAAGATAGAGAAACGTCGCGATCGATCTAAATACGTATACCACAATGAAATGTATATGTGGAGACCGAGTGAAGGGGGTATATGGCCAATCAAGACCCAAAAATCCCCGGATGAACGCCCTCACTTGTCTCCAAACCACAAAAACAAACAAAACTGCCAAGGGGGATCCAGTACGGTGCTGCTGCAGCCACCAAATGGACCAACACGTCCTTGACATCCAAGGAAATGTTCTTTTTCCTTAGATAGTCCATCCAGACCGTGGTGTACCTGGGCACAAAACTGCTCGGAGGCTCCCACGAATCTCTGGACGCGGCAAATCCCTTCCAACGGACTTTATATAGCCTCCCCCCAGGCGTCCCCGGGTCTGGCTTGTCCGTCAGGATCCTCTCAGCGGTGAAGTCGTCGTCCTCACCCTCGTCATCCGAGTCCAGATCTCCATCTGTGAACTCGAAGGGGACGGGACGTCCGCTGGGGTCTGGTTCTCGGGGACGAAGCTGGGTATGGTCGCGGTCCAGGATCTTGTTATCCCCCACACGTACCGCATACACATCCTGCCCGACCTTCCGAACAATTACCCCCGGCACATACCAAGACGCCTGCCGATGCCTGGACAGGACATCCTTGTGGTGCCGCTCCACCCATACGGTGTCTCTGAGAGCATATTTCTGGACTTTTCCCTGCTTGAAGTACTTGGCCCTCTTCTCATGCTCATCTGGAAGTGCTTTGCACACCTTGGCCGCCGTGTCGTCCGCCTCAGCCATCATAGCACTCGCATCCCGGGCCACTTTGCCATGGTTCAACCACGGGAGAGTGCGTGACAATCGATCCCGTAGGAACAGGATACGATGGGGCGACAGTCCAGTGGGCCCCGGAAGGTCGTGGTACGCCTGCAGTATTCTCCACAGCGAATTGTACCGATTCCGGCCCGGTTCGTCAATGTGCAGCTGGCGCAACCTTTCGAACATCTGCCGCCCGGCCGCCTCAGCCCGGCCATTCGACAGGCTGTGGTACGCCACGGTCTTGGCGTGCCGAATCCCCATGTGCTTGAACATCGTCTTGAACCACGTCCCCACAAATTGACTGCCCCGATCGCTGCAGATGACAGCTGGGACATCAAAAATTGTCAGGCGATGCCTGATCATGGCATTAGCGACGGTCTTGGCCTGCAGACCCACTCCATGCTTGTCCTTCTTGTCCTTCTTCTTGGACTTCTTGCCAGGGACCGCCACAATATACCCGCTGTGCTGATCCACCGCCAGGATGACACAGTCGTAGGTCTCTCCTTCCACGGTGACCTCAGGCATGGCGAATACATCCATGGCCACTGACGGCATAGGGGCCTCCGGTATAGCCGTATACACCGGGTTGCCAGCCGTGGAGTGGTTGGGGCTCTTCGTGGCCCGACACACGGCGCAGTCGCTGCAGTACTTGTCCAGGATGGCGTAGTACCCCGGTGGGAACTTGAAGCGCCACTCCAGGTCCTGCTGCATCTTGTCCCGACCCGGATACATGAGCTGGGCGTTATGCCAGTGGTCAATGAGCTCCTCCATTCGGTTCTCAGGGACCAATAGCTTGTCCTTGAGGAATAATTTATCCCAATCCTCGGTCAAGCCCTCAGGCCATTCGTCGTCCGACGGGGCGCTCACGGCATTCCAGTACCTGCTCCAGTGGTCGGATGCTGCATAGTCATCCGACCAGTCTTCTGTGAGCACCGACCTGACTAGCTCTACGGGGGCCACCATCCATTGCTCGAGGGTTTCCTCTCGAATAGCTTGGACTCGGGTGCCCCGAAACTTGGCCAGGTCTGTACGGTTTGCCATCACCACAAAGCACTTGACCCCCTCTTGCTCCATGGCCTTCTCCATCTCGATGATGCGCTTGGCCTCCTCGGTCTCCTCGGCGTCCCCATGGCTGGATATGTCCATCCATGCCTGGCCCGCGGGGTAGGCCCATCGACTGAGGCAATCTGCCACAGTGTTGTCCTTCCCCGGGACATACAGGACGCTGAGGTCGAACTTGGCGACCGTCTCGTGCCACCGGGCCCTCCTTGCCGCCGGTCCCGAGGGGGTGTCGACGTGCTCCTTGGGCCAGCTCTGTAAGGACTGATGGTCCGTGCAAACCACCAGCGGTTGTAACCGGATGTGGCCAGACCACTTCCTTAGCGCACAAACAATGGCGTACGTCTCCTTCTCCCTCGCGGTCCAGGTTCGACGTTGGCCCTCGGCCAGGATCCGGCTCCAAAACGCCAAGGGTACGTGCGACCTGTCATCCCGGACCTGCTCGAGGACTGCCCCTACAGCATAGTCCGAGGCGTCCGTCCGTAGCACGAATCCCTTGTCCGGGTCCACCAGGAATAGCCCCAGCTGCCCTAGGAGTCGCTCCTTCAGGCGGCTGAACGCATCTTCGGCCTCGGGGGTCCAGGAAAGCTTCTTCTTGCTCCCCTTCAGGCCATCAAACTTGCCCACCTGCAGCATCTTGTGCAGCGGCCCCGACAGTTCTGCATACATCCGGACATAGCCCGAATAGTAATTGCAGAGCCCCATGAAGGATCGGAGTTCGCTGATGGTCTGGGGCTTCTCCCAGTGGTGCAGGGACGCCAGCTTCCCAGGCATGGGACGGCGTTGCCCGTGACCAACCACGTGACCCGCAAACTCCACTTCCTTCACGAAGAGTGAGGCTTTGGTAGGCTTGCACACCATGTTGTGCTTGTCCAGCTCGCTGAGCACTCGGCGCAGATCCTTCTCATGCGCTTCGATGAGCTCGTCCTCTGTCATGTCTTCCGTGCCGGACCCTATGATGATGTCATCCACAAAGGGGTCGGCACAGTCCCGGACAGGACCGAGTAGGTCCTCCATCATGTGCTGGAAAGCAGCGTTGCCATTCTTGGTGCCCATAGGCACCACTTTCCACTGCATGGGCCCCAGCGGCGTTGACATCTCTGTGCAGGGCCTGGAGTCCGGGTGTAGCGGCATCTGGTGATAGCCGTGTTTCAGGTCTAACAGCGTGAAAATCCGCTTTTTTTGTTGTTTTTGGAGGATGGTGTCGATCAGAGGAAGCGAGTACGACTCGTGCTCGGTTTGCTCGTTCAAACCTCTGTAATCAACCACCAACCTCCACTCGCCCTTCTCCTTCTTGGGCACGATAAAGGCTGGGCTGGCCCACTCACTGTCGGAGGGTCCGATCCAGCCCCGCTCAATAAACTCGGCCAACAACTTCTTCATGGGCTCGGCCCGATCGCCCTGAAGTTGGTACTCCCGATGACGATAGATCTGGGGGTTCGGCTTCAGCTTGATCCTCGCTGTGCCAAACCTCCCACGATCTGGAGGGTTCTTGTTGGCGACGCCACTGAATAGCCGCGGATAGGCATTGATCAGCCTCTGCTTCAGCTCGGCGACCTTCGGGTTCTCCTGGGCCTCTTCAGCCGCTTGCTTCGGTATCGATACAACCGACCGCACTGCGGTATAGGCCTCTTCCGGGTCCGAGTCTGACTTCTCCTCGTCCGATATGCCGTCTTCATCGTCGTGGGGAGCTCTTCCCACCGATAATCTTCGGAAATTTGCGGCATCGCCCTGGTTCTTGTCGCTACCGGCCCCCATTCTTGGAAAATCCCACGTCGGCGGGTCAGACCCAACCGGACCATCATATTGGTCGGCGATGTGATCCATGACCCTCGCCACGAGCTCATCCTTCTCGTACTTGCCGGTGACCAACATCCTGTCATCCCACCAAGGCGGAGATGTGACCATTGCTCGCCCCTTCTTGGCTCCCACACGGTCGTGCATCCCCATCCGCATGTAGTTGACAACGTGGTCGATCTCGGCGTGGGACAGGACGTCAATGCCATCCATTGGTTGATCCGTCCGCTCCTTGGGCTCAAACATGACCCGCATGGGCACCGCCTCAACCCTACGGATGAATGCTTCATCACCCGTGGGCTCTCCTTGCGCCCCATCCACCAGGAAAGCCTTGGTACCCCACGCTTGACCCGGGGAGGGCATTGATAAACCCTTGGCGTTGATAAACAACTCCTCCTCTGGCCCGAATGACATCTCGTTCAGGGTGATGGAATCCAGCGTCGACTTGACACCTTCCAGCGGACATGGGGTGGATCCTATGCCAGTTATGACCAGGATCCCCTTCGCCCTATCCGCGACGATCTTCTCTACCGTACGTCTGGTATTTTCCCGGGAGCCATGCCAATACATGGGCCCCCACTCCTTCAAACCCCAATGCCTGTGCCATGCTGAATCTCCTCGATGCGAATGCCTCCTACACTTCCTCAAAAGTGGAGCATCCCGGGAAGCGAAGACGTCCGTCTCGGGCGCTTCGGCTCCCAGCGTCTGGATCATCCTGGCATACACCTGCGGCGCCATTCCATACTCCGTGAGCTGTACTCCGCGGTCTCCTTTGGACTTGGCACCCACAGCTTGCACCGCTTGGACGATCGGATCCTCTTCCTCAGCATTCCATTGGGATGATCCGCATGCATAGTCCGTGGACAGCCATGTAAGGCATTCATTATCCCCCCGGACCAGCGTTGCACGATGGGGAAGGGCTCCAATGGCGTTTCCCACCATGAAGTCATACCCCATGATCATATCCCAATCTGTAATGTCGGCCACATAGAAGTTCCCGGATAGAGTGCTTCTCTTCGCCAAATCAGGGCGGTTCAAGCGCTCATGCTCCCAGAATTCCATACTGATGGTGGCCTCATGGGTGCCGCCACCCATAATCTCTCCATTGGCCACCCTCAGGCGTACCGGTCTACGGCTGGGCTGCAGGGATTCCTCCTTGAACAACCCTCTCCGGACAAGGCTCACCTCGGCACCCGTATCCACCAAAACATCCACCACCAACTCCTCTTGTTCGCACCGTACACGCACCTTCAAGTGCAACTGCCGCTCGTCACCCTGCGGTGTATGGACGACTCTCACGGCATGCAACTCTAGCACATCCGGGTGCATCAGGACTTTGAGGGTATGGTCACGGATGGTGTAGATCTTGGGCTGGTCCTGCCCTTCCACGGGGCTCTCCGTGGTCGCTCCTTCCTTCTTGCCACGTCCCTTGCCCACATACACTTCCCTTGGCAGGGCGCTCCAGGGGTTGGGAGTGGCAAAACTCAGTGGTTTTGGCTCTTCTGGAGCCTTCTTCAGCACCCGATGTGCCTTCGCTTTCTCTAGGATTCCACTGATTTTCGGAGGAGAGACCTCCGGGTTCCCACTCCCGTGGGGGCTCCTCTAGACGTGGCCTGCTGCAGCTCCCTCTTGCTGCGATCCGCTCATACTTTGTCCACAACGTTGCTGGGCTTTGAGTTCCAACGTCCTCAACATGTCCTCGGCAACCTCCTTGATCGACCTCACGCGTCGGTCTGGGCCGGGTCCTCCACCATATCCTTTTCCTCTGCCTTTCCCTTCGCCCTTTCCTTGGCCTTTTCCACCGTCTCCGCCCTTTGCCTTCCAATCGGCAATTCGTTGTTCCTTGGGCTTCTTGTCGGGATGGGCGGCGAAGTAGGTCTTCTTGTCATCCTCGTATACCTTGCAATGCCGGTGGTCATGTGCACGGTTTTTCCCCTTGCCGTAGCAGACCCAGCAACCGGTGTGCTGTGATCTGTACTCGCCGAACGAGAGCAGCGGGTTCCCGATCCTCCGCGGTTCCTTACCGTTCTTGGTCCTTGGGTCCAGGCGGTTCCACCTGGACTTGTCCTGCCCATGCTCCTTCATATTGTGCGCTACGAACGCGAAGAAGTGGGCTTCTTCATGATCCTCTCGGGTGGTCGCGGTCCAGAGATCTTGGCCGCTTCCACTCCCTTCCTCCGCGGTGCCGACCGTGTCCCCCTTGACCTCTCGGTGTTGGCGATCTTCCCGATGACCTCGATGTCCTTGGCCCTGTCGATCCTGCACGTGGGCCTCGTTCTTGGCGTTGAGCTTCAGCTCCACCGTGATGTACTTCACGATCTCGTCCAGGCTCATGCGGGCAAAGATGACCTGCATCTTCAGCGGCTCTCCGCGCCTCCACTCCGCGTTGTTGAGCCGCATCAGCCTTTGCCCCATGGTGTCGCCGAATACCTCCACATAGACGGCGTTCTTCAACTTCAAAGTTCATTATTCCGGCGTGGGTGTCCTCTGATGCCATGATCCGTCCGGCCACGCGCTTCTTTGCTCTCTTCTTCTCCTCATCTTCCAGCCTTCTCTTCCAGTGGCCGGGGAGGACGTCCTTCAGCAGGTGTCGGATCTTGCTGGCCTCATTCCAGTCCTCCACCAGCTTGAGGCTTCTTCGGTACTTGCGGATGTACCGATTTCATTCCCGGACCCTCAATTCCCCGCGCTCCAGCGGCAGCGGAATGGACCACAAATCCTCCAACTTCTGGTTGGGGGCGTCCACTCGCTCCTCGTCCTCCAGCCACTGGAGGCAGGCCTGCTCCGTCTGGATCAATCCCTCGCGGATCTGATCCCTGAGCTCCTCCTTCAGGTCCTGCACCAACCTGTGTGGGAATGTCCGGCATACCCCCTTGTCCCTTGGCGCTCCCTTCATCTCGCCGACGACCTCCTCGGCGAAGTCCTCCCAATCCAGGATGAAGTCATCCAGGTTGGAGGGGTTGCCATCGTAATAGGGGATTTTGATTCCCCTGAGATCGTCAATCCTGATGGCGTCTCCGACGTCCGCAGCCACCACTCCACCGAGACGGATACCACCTGTGGCCAGGGGTTGTGAGTACACTCCCCGTACATCCCTCTCCTCCATGGAGTGCGGTCCAGTTGGGCCTGAACCCATGGTGTTTGGGATGCGGGAAGGACTTGCTCCACCGGCTGTCCATATCCCCGTAGTGGGGTCCTTCACCCACAGGTTTCCGCCTGGATGGCCTCGACCATGTCCGTCGGCCCTTCCCATGGTTCGCCCCTGCATGGTCTGGATCTCCTCTTCCGCATAAACTGCATGGGCAGTCATAGCGGTCGGTGGATCCTGGGCGGCATGGGACATCTGTACCGTCAGGCTCCTCAGGTCCGTGGTTGCGTGCTCTTCCCGCATGGACCCAGCCGGTGCCGTATGCTCCCCGAGCATTATGGATTCGCTGAACATGGGAACAAACGGCAGCGCACCCGGGTCAACACGCGGAGGCGCGTAAGGTGCCTCTGCAGGGCCGCCCATGGGTTTCTCCATGGTGCTCCTGAGGGTCTTAACCCGCTCCACCAGCTCTGCCGTTGCCGGCCTTGCCGGGAGCTCCGGACCCGAGGCGAGGGGTTGTAACTCCTCTAGCCTTTTCAGGCGTCCTGACATATCCTCCACAGGGTGGAGGAGGCTGTCCACCACTCGCTGCTGCATCTGCAGGGCCATCTCGAGCGTCTCCCGGTACCGGTCCTGCTCCGCTCGCAGCTCCGCCATGTCTCTCTCCGCTTCCGACTGGTCATCCAGGATCCCTGCGATGTCCTCCTCTAGGCCGTCCTCCTGGTTGTCTAGGCAGTCAAGGTGCTGCACGATGGCGTCCATCCCCATCTTTGGGTACTTGCCGATGAGGAAGGATACGTGCTCGCAGTGGCACTCAACGTGCTTTCCACCTGATCCGGCACATCCCAGGGTTCCCGGCGTCTCGGAATCCTCCGCCATGGGTGTGTCGCCCATGCTATCCCGCTTTGGCTTCGTGTGCCGGGCCACTGGCGCCGTTCTGGCTCTGGTAGGCCTCTCTAACGCCTCGGCGTCATGCTCCAGGCTGGGTTCTGGGGCCGTGTGCGCCCTTGTGGGCGGTCTTGCCATCTCCTCCGACTCCGAAGGGAAAGCGGTCCGATAGCCATCGGAATGCCCCTCGGAATCTGCAGCTGACCACGACCTGACCAGGCTGGGATCCGTCTCCATCGCTCTGGCTTCCCCCGCGGGTTTCGGGGACCCGCGCTTCCGGTAATGCCGGGCCCTGCCGTTGCTGCCAGTCTCCTCCAACTCCTCCGCAGCAGAGCGGAGATTGCAAGCCTTGCGGCATTGCCTTTCACACATGGAGGCCAGGTCCTCCATGTCTAGCCCATGTCCTACAAGGGCTCTCCGTCCTGAGCATCTTCGCTCTTCTCGGGCTTCCAAGTCCGGCGTCGACTCCACGGACTCCACGATCTGCACCCGAGGCGTCCTTGGGCAGGGCTCATGAGGGCCCAAGTCCCCGGTGCGGTGGTAGGGGGCAAGTACTCCTCTGCTACCATAAAGAAGGTCTCTACCAGGACCGGCCCCTGCTGTACCCCTTCCACCATTTCCTGTCACTCCTATGGTCTTGCTTCTCACCAGATTCTGCATGATCTTGCCCTATCCTGCACAATTTCCCACAAAAAAATAGTAAAATATGGCTCCTTCACACAAATCCTGATCCTTTGCAATAACCAACTCCCAAGTACAATAGCTCCAATCCAAATGATCCACACTGAGGGCTTCCAAGGGTGTTTGAGGTCCCGCGTTGACACTCAACAACTCCTTTCAACACGCCGGTCGTCTCACGGTGCACACGGAGACACGGGCGTTGGGCATGTACATAGAAGTGCACCAATAGAATAATGAACAAAAAAGCCCTGAAATTGGCATATGAACACAAATAAAGCGAAATTGGGGACAGAGGTAAACACGCACAGTCACAGCCATAGACCCCTCATTCCCTGGACTCAAGACCTTCCCTTGACTCGCCAACATGATGCCCTGAACCCAGTCAAATAAGATGGCTAAATGCCATGTGTCAAAAGTCACTACACAAACCCCAAAAATGTGTTCACTCCCAAGCCTCTAAATCCTAGCCCAATAGGGGAGGTGGCGTGTCATGGCCTAGAATGGCACTCAGGACCATGCCCTACCCTGACGTAACCTTGGTTGGACTTGGAGTCGATTGGGCTTGGAGAATTGCCCCATGCAGATGACCTCACAACATAGCAAAATTAGGCAAATCACACCATAGTGCCCAAAATTCAATTATATACTCAAAAATGCATACGTCAAGTATTCAAATGCTCCATGCATGTGTCAATCCGGAAAGTAATATACACGGGTGAAATAGACCAAAGGGCCATGCCCAAGAATATCCCAACATTGGTTCCCAAACCCCTCCGGATATACATGCCATGCTTCACAAGTCAACTCACAAATCTGAGACCTAATTTTGTGAGGCCTCGTGTGCCACGCCAAAGTGACCACGTGATCCGGCATATGGTGAGGTGCAACACCGAAGCATATGCCAACATATAAGCAACATACCATAGTTCACGAATCTCTAGGCACTTTACTGTTAGCCGACCAGTTGAGCACATAAAATACAAAAATGAGCATAAAATGAGGTCAAAAACATGCAAATGTTGCCAAATTCAAGATAATCACAGTAGTATATAACTTCGCTCACCCATGGTATCAACATATGGTTCAAAACACAATTGCCTGGGATCATTTGCGAACAATCCCCCCACTTGGATCGCCTCATGGACGCATGGGGATACCTTTGAACCTCCTCCCAACACGCTCCATGAAAATGGGAAAATTGATAATGGCGCTTGTGGGTCGCTCCGTAAGCCTTCCCACATGCATTATATGTGCGGTAGACTTAGTCTAGTGCTATGGAGCACACCATTGTGACATGGGCGAGGCCCTTGCCACGTATGACTCAACATATCTTCCTACAAACGGAGATATATAACATGGGCGGGACCATAGCGAAGCACATACCATCCATTTAACACATACCCTCAAAACGTGGCTCCCACCATGGTATGCCATGCCCCTCCATGGACATAACTTCACGTTAAAAATACGTAGGAACCCAATGAAAGTTTCTATGCAACACCAACACTCATGCGGTGCACTCGAAAGTCGCATTAAAATATTCGGTTGCATGGTCCAAGGGTTATAAATCATTTTCTACCCTCTTGACCATTATCCCTTGCTACACCAGGCATGTGTACACATCAAAGGCGTTTGACGCTTCGCCAATTAAGATGAGACCAAGGCAATTCGAGCCCATATCTCAAAATTGTAACTCCTCGCAGTGAGCCGGAGATATGATTCTTCAAAGTGGCCTCACGAATCAATTTTTTTTTGACTATATCTCCAAGAAAATGAAGGAGACAACAAAAGGAAGGTTGATTTGTGGTCGGGGAAAAATGTAGGGCCACTCAAAATCCATCATATCAAGTGCGGCGACCTCGAAATCGAAAATCCGATTCTGAATGTCTGAAAAAATTAGATTAATTTTGCGAGTGTATAACATGAAAATTGCGGAAGCAACGAACCCTTTTCTGATGAAATTTAACCCTTCATCGGGGTTTCCGCCAAAATATCTGGAAATAACAGTTAACCAATCGGTTACCGCAAAATCGCGAGCCAACTGACAGTCGCCGATACATTGACAATCAGAACGGATAGCTGAAAAATTACGGAAACGTTATGATAAAAGAATCCTTTTGATTCCTGATATTCTGATATATAAATCTCAGCCGGCGGCGCCTCGGTATTGAACATGGCCGCTCATAGCTGGAATGGCCAAGCCTATCACACTATCACATCAGGTTAGGTCAGGTGGATGGGAGAGTATGATATCAGCCAATGGCGGCTTGCCAGCCCATAGATATACACCCCAAGTGACCTAAAGATGGCCACGGGGGTCCGAACCGGTTTCACCTCCCACTGCGCGTTTTTGTTGTGGCCCAAAAATCTTAGGATCAAAGATTCGACCTGAAAACTAGGGTTGAGATTTTTGGGCATTTTTTTACCTGCCAAATCCTCTCATTTTTTTGATTTTTTAGGACTTGTTGGAATCTTATCTTACTATCTTATTATCTTATCTTATTTGGAGCACCTTTTTTTAGGGCGTATTTTTTCGGAGCCCTTTTTTGCTGGCATTTTTTAACAGTAACGAAATTGCCTGCCCATGTAAAATAGTCCATTGGTCTTTGACCTACCAGGGACCTATCACCTTCGTACTTTGACCATCTAGCCCAGTTGAAACTTATTCAAAAATATTTCCTTCACCCATCCAAATTAGCAACTATTTTCTTTATTGATTCATTCACTGAATTTTCCTGATATCCTTAATTTTTTTTGCATTGGTTTCCATTGGTTTTCATTTCCAGAAGCCTCCTTATCTATCTTTTCATCTCAATGCGGACTAGAATTCCATAATCACTCCCAATGCCGTTTTATAATGCCCTTTGTGTAAATTTTTCTTGATGTCTAACACGCTGAAGAAACATAAAATGGGGTTCAACTCCTTTAGATATGTGCTTCTATTCATCCTAAAATCCCCAAGATGATTATGTTTCAACTAATCAAAGAAAAGTAAAACTAAATGAAAACTATCACTAACATAGCTTAAAACAAAGTTTGGAAAATGGGCTCATAAGACTATAGAATTTTTGGGAGGGTTGCACACGAGCAAAAATTTATCTAAATCTATATCTCAATTGGTTGTTTGATAAAACACTTTCAATACAAAATATTCCTAATCCAATCCCCAACCAACATAACAACAACAAACAAGAGCAAAGGCAAAGCAAGGAAGATACGAAGAAAATCACCATGTCCGCATCCGAGTCATTGTTGACGGTGTGGGGCCGCCGTGCCGTTGCCAAGGCCCCACCATTTCTGTTTCTCCACGGCAGCGGGTCGTGGTGGCCAAGGCATTAAGTATCCATACGGCTCTACCCCCACTTAGGCACCCAAGAATGGGGCCTGGCTCTCCACGGCTACATGCTAAACAAAGCATAGGAGACGTGTGACACCCAATCCAACTCTCATACATGCATTACCTTTATCCTTGCTCGTAACTAAATAATAACAAACCATGCAATGGAAATCACTATGTGCAACAACCAAAATCCAAGCAACAATAAACAAACAATATGTGCTTGAATGGAATGAATGCATAACAATGCAATGAATGTAATGGAAGCATATGAATGCAACACATGGAATGCGACAAAGCAAAATAGTGGTGCACCATCGAGAAACTACAATTCCCACCTCGAAAGCGAACTAATCAATTGAAGAGGATAAACGTTCAATCAGAACCACACCTAATGAATCCTTATATTGGCATATTCGGGCGATTGCAGCGCAGGCTGCAACACGGTCTAAACTAACCAATCACGATCTTTAAGCAGCAATAATATGATTGCGTGACAGCAAAGAATTGAATGATGCACCTGTCAGTACTGATCGCGGCCTGCAAGCTACGCGATCTGTCCTGCTGTAATCTACGATCTGTCTGGCACTGTACAGTCTAAATCTGCAACACAATGACCTGAACTGTAGCGCCTTGAAAGAAATCAATTTTTTCCAACTCCCCCCCGGACTCTACACTAAAGGTGGGGATGTCTACAGGGGCGCTACATCATAGACTTCGACAGACTACCCTGACAACACAGACAGCTGGACATCTGGATACGTGACGGAGGAAAAACTAACACTCAACACCATTGAAAAACTGAAGTATGTCAAATGATTCAGGATCACTGACAACAGCAAGCAGTCCTGAATTGGGATACCTCGAATCCTGCCACCTGGGATCACAGGCACACTGGGACACCTGGGTACCCTGAATTCTGCCATCTGGGACCACAGGCACACTGGGACACCTGGGTACCCTGAATTCTGCCATCTGGGATACATGCATATTTGAACCCTGGGGTACTGACATCAGGGCAGTCGGGAAGCAGGGACCAGCAGGCCCAGAGAACACGGGCCACTGATGCAGAGCGCGTCTGCATTATCTGCAACGTCTGCGTACGACTGCACTGTCTGCACTGTCTGTAACATCTGTAATGTCTGAGCACGTCTGCACTGCACTGTTTCTAACGCCTGCAAGGTCTGTAATACCTGCAATGCCTGCAATCTCAAGTAACCAGACCCTGCAGACTCTCCAGTACGCTGACAGGGCCTCCAGACCCTCCAGACTCTCTAGTACGCTGACAGGGCCTGCAGTCACCACCAGCTGTCAGTACCACAAAACCAGAAATTCAGGATGCCTCAGGTAACAAAGGTTAGAACAGGACAAACATCTGTCATGCATGTACCCCTACAAAGGGACTGTACACATACTGAAAGGCCTGAGACTGAGAAAAGAAAACAAGACTTACCCATATTACACAGACTGTCACACAGTCCACGAAACCTTCTTCCACCAGAGACCAAACTCCCTGTACCCATAAAGCCATCACTGGGTCTACCACTAGGGAGAGCACTCTCATACTTGACCAAACTGGATGTCTGCACCAAGGTCGAACTTACCGACCGTGCACTGGCACATAGGCTCATTGGCTGCAGTGTCAGTCTTACCGGAATACCAGAAAATAACTGGAAGCATCAGTACCCCCTGTGACCCATTGGCAGTCCTTTGGATCAGGAGAAACCTGAGCAGGCGCTGAACATCAACGTCAAACTGGCAGTCGGGTTATGCAAGGCAAAAAGGTGAGGTACTTACAGCGACCCCTTATAGCGGGGGTGTCGCTCATGGCTTCCCACTCCCAAAGGAGGGCCAACCCGCTCATGGTTGGTACAAAAAATGGATAAGATAAATGAATAGTAGCGGAAGGCATGGCGCTCCCCAGACCCGTGGTCTGAAAATATCACACTGTTCTCGACCCAATGGTTACTGTCATTGATACAACAAAACAGAAGTCGGCAAGAACCGATCGTCGGTGTACAAATCAACACTGCTGTACTCCCACGGCACACCGAAAGTTAACCTACAGTAGGCCACTGCAGACTACCGGTAGATGGTTGGCGTAGGGGCAGGGGGTATACTACAAGTCCGGGTGACCACGGGCAGGATACATGACAAGAACGTCATATCCCCCCTGGTGCTGAGTTAGCTACTCCCAGCACAATGAGGGAAAAGGGGTTGTTTTCTCCCTGAGGGTCTCCCACGTAAGTACCTCACACCCTAACTTCGATACCACTAGCTTATCCCAATCTTTCTTCGCATCTGAAAACTGGTCTACACATGAGTGCAGAACAAAGCAGGAACTCAGATCAGAGGCCACTGGAGTGCGGCAAACTTACCTCTATGCTCGCACATACACAATACTGCTAACTCCACTACGCACTTGCCCTCAATCAGGCTGTTACTCAGTTAAGCTCTCGCAGCACGTCTACCAGACTGCCTGCAGTAGACTGTCCTGCAGTCCTAAGGGGTTATTTGTCCGGTGGACTAAGGTTAAGCCATAGCGAAACAGGAGAGTCATTTATGCTCGCCAGAGCCCAGGCATTACTCACCTAAAGGCGGTTTCTGTGACACCCAGGATCCCTCACACTTCATTCCTAAGAATACTCAGTACAGCACCACCGGATACAGCGTTACGCGGCAATGCAAAGTAGTTACCTGTACTGGCTTTATAGCCACCGCAGTTGCCATCACAAGTAAAAAAAAGCTCAGGCACACAGAAATAAGTGAGCTGCATTCACTCACCCAGAAGTTGGGACACACTCAGGTGGTATCTTGGGTGGTGCTTAGGAGGTCATGCACAAAGGCACTTCATACCTTCCCGTCAGCAGCACTTGTACACCCTGGGTCTCAGAGACACATTACAGGGGCATCCAGTGCATCACCTGAAAGCTGACAAATAAAGACAGACGCGACATCGCAGATAAAATGAGCGACAGGGTTCCACACAGCACTCTTTGTTCACGCAGACACAACCTCCCTTGACCTTCAAGCTGGCCTTCAGGGGTGTTAAAATCTGCCCCTAAGGACAGAACAGTTAGCGTGTATCATTCAGTACAGCGCTATGCCCATCCAGGTACTGGCGGTTCCCGTCTAACTGGGGCATTATACCCATTATTGACCGTAATCCCTACACATACTCAAGAAAGAATTTTGTGCAACAGCAAAGAAGGTCATGTGAGGGCAGAAACTGTGCAGTTTCCTAAACAGCTGCCTCTGTAGGCACGGTAGGTGTTAACCACGCAACTGAATTGCTCCACGGGTTAACATGTTACCCCGGTAGAACTATGTGGTGGTTAACAGTAGGCGGCCTTATGCAATTCAGACCTGTAATACCAGCCTACCGTCCAGCGTACCGACAGTACCAAAAGGTGTCTTAACAGAGGAAAAATGCAGAATTCAAAAACTGCCATCATATGCAGTAAGCCACATAGGCACAGGCCCTGGCTGACACGCCACAGAAATACAAGTCATGATACACAAACACCAAAGAGGATGGCCAAGCACCCAAGCGATCATGCAGCCAATATCCTGCAAGACATTACAGGAACAACAAAGGCAGTCCCAACGCAACAGTAGCTTACAATACAATCAACCCCTCTAAGGAGAGATGTAGCAGCTCACTGAAAAACCAAAGAGTGTAACTGGGTCAATTCCCCTGGACCTTCAGGCGTCTGTAAAGTACAGACCCAAACTCAGAATAAGTAAGGTGCCTGGAATGTAACCTAACGTTCTTCACTGGGGCAAAACCAGAACAAACACGTTGCTACCTGCAGTCTATTACTGAACATGGGACATCCACCAGAAAAACATCTTGAAGCCAACTAAAACAGACTAGGCAATGCAGAACTACCCTCCTATTGGACGAAGGGTGCTGAGCTAAACCTATGGCTAGTTACGGACTGTGTTAAGGGGGAGGGTTGTCAGACCTCGAGCCCTTGCCAGGGACTGTCATACCCCGGAAACACGACCATCAGGGTGGTCCTGAAAAAGGAACTCACGTACTCTCTCACCTTGTACGCAAACACGGGAGGGGTAACCAAGGGGTTAAGTAAGCGAGGACGACAAAGCTGAAACCCCAATTAGGGAGGAACTCCCATGAGCGAGTTTAGCTCATATGACATCCCAATCACAAACAAGGAAGAAAAAGGGGGTGCAGTGTCAACACAAGGGTCACTCGCTTACTCGAAACAGCATAATGGATTCCCTCTCTTTTTTTTTCCTTTCCACAGGAGCAATTTTCTGGGGGAGGTGTCTGGCACCACGCAAAGCACAGAGTCACTGAGACTGACTCATACCCTGGCATAAATTCAGACAATGCCCTCAGAGGGGCTGGCACCCAAATGCACTGCCAAAGGCACACAAAGGAACTAACTCAGGATAAATATCATGGGGGTTCACCCGAGCATCAGACAAGGTTAGGCTCAGGTCTTCGCTCCATAACGCGCCTGGCGATGTGTACTGCGCTTCCCAAACCTGCATTAAGCAGGGCCAGGGGCCATGCGTCAGGTAGCGGTACACTCAGAGAACAAGTAAATGTAAATTGTGTACCCCACAGAGCGTACCTGTCAGAGCTACATACAGACCTAAATCTCAGCACGCAATTTTGTGCACGTAGTCTCTCAGTAAAATTCAGTATACCTCCGTCAACATACGCTAGAACACAAAGAGGCTATACAGGGAGAGCTTCATCTCACGGATGAATTCGGCCATCTCCTTTCAGTATCATCTCTAGGTAAATGTAAGACTAATACACTGTACCTTAACCTGCAGCAGAGTCTACTGAGTCATCAGCGAATCCCTCCTAATTTGTAATACATGAAGTGAGGTGCTGCTGCAGTAAATCAGGAAATACCCGTAGCTCAGGTTACGCTCAGGGGTAACACACAATTCAAACTTGTTGGGCTAACTCGGATCATCGCCTCCATGCTCGGGCTGCCCTGAGTTCACACGCAAACGAATCAGAACACCACACAGAGCGACAGGATACTGGGGTGGTATCCAGGGAGTATATCACAAGGTAACAAAAATTTATCTGACCGCCAAAGTGGCAATCTGGCAAAGTCCAGGCAAGTCAATTACTCCCTACTGAGCTATATTGCCATGCCTGAGTACGCTCCCACAGAATGGTACGTAACTGTACCCTCAGTCACACAGGCTGGTCTTCACCTAAGTAAACCCAAGAAAACACAGACACTCCATAAGACAGACTTTGGTCACACTGGCGAATCTCTATCCTGTCCCTATGACTGGAGTTCACCCAAAACGATCTTCAGGAAGTCAGGTCAATGACTACACAAAAATAGTGCATGGCTCTAAAGGCCTGCAAAGCTTTCAGTATTCTTACGTACAGTCTGTCTAGCAATACAGGACACAATTTACACAGTGACTCAGTGTTATGCATATTACTGTGAGGCTAGAGAACCTCAGTGTAATGTACCAACAGTTCACTGTACAAGGGGCGAAGATACAGTACCCAGGGTACCCACAGCACACTCCTGACACACCCCTGGAGGTAAGAACCCTCAACGCAGGGAAAGTCTACAGGGCATCGCTAGCGGGGTAACCCAGGGACCACTATAGTGTGTACCACCTGAATGACCCGTACTGGACGGAACCCAGTGACTCAGTGGCCAGCGTCACTGAAAAATGGGGAAGCGAAGCCCCAATGTACCTCAGCACTGACCCCAGCACATTACCACAATTTGTCATTAGGTCCATGCAGTAGTCCCTGCCCAGCCTGTGCACACTGTCCCCTCACTGTCACTGTCACCATCACTGATGAAAGTGTGGCTTCATTGGAGAGAGGACTGTCATGACTAACAGATCGGATCGCCAGGCATCTGGTGTGCATCACGCTTCTCCTTGGCACCAGCCATTGAAGGGGGCCAAATACTCAGGCGCAGCAACCAAGCTTCTCTGACGGCAGAGGCTGACGCCTCAAAAAGTCCCTTGAACATACCACAGTCCTGAACCATAGCACACTCCACAGAAACAACAGTACCAAGCCAGCCCACTGCAGTACAATACTGACGCGTTCCCGTGGGGGGCCGGCCACGGGACGCTGCGGGACACGCGCAAGTGAGCAGGCAGGCAAAGCACTACGCTCACAGGGGCATCAATGCGCTCATGTCATGTGACAAAGCGTTTCAGAATCCTTGCCACTCTGCAAAGAGGGAACAAAAGTATGTACAACAACACATCAGGATATGTACACATGGGGTTAAGACTGGACTGGGGTAAGGGCATTACAGGACAGTAGACACTCAGTCCTAACTCGTATCCCAATCCCAGGTCCGACCCTCTCAGTGGCTGGTGGGGGCGGGGGCTCAAACACAACCCATGCCCTGCTCAGTCCGGACCCTGAAACCCTGCCAATGGGAGAGGTGTCCCGCCCAGCCACAGGCGAGTTCCTGGGAACCAAGATTTTCCAAGGCCAGCCGACAGTGGCTCCCCATGCTCCCTTATCGGCAGGTCCCAACTCCTCTCTGAGCCAGAGATATGGCCCCGCCATTATCACCCAGGAGTTGGTAGCTGAAAATGGGCTGTTTCAGCCCAAACTGGAATTAACTCAAAAATCCCCAAGATTGACCCCTCGTCCGGACCCGCCAGAGGTAGGGACGAGGCAACTGACCCTATGCCCTTTGGGTACGAACTCCCTGGAGCCCTCACCCAACCTGGTTCCCTCTGAGGTCCCGGCATCAGGGCAACACGGATGAGTCAAGTGGGGTCATGATGCCAAAATCACCAAAATTGGCGTCATTCCCACGCGTGGCTCGCCCGGCCAAGGTAAGGCCAATGGCTCACAGGGTAGGAGGCAGGACCTAGGACTTATATCTGAGTGCACAACTTGGATTTAGGTCCGGGCTCCATATGGGCTTAGAGAAATGGGGCCGCCAATTGACCACACGGAAGGGGGAAATTGGGGTCCCAAAATTGGGTCATTTTGGCTGCTTGAAATGACCCAAAATTCAGTGTGCTCCCAATAGTATATCTCCACGCCGGCTTGGAGATCAGATCCGCCATTCCATACGTGATCCACCGGGAGTCCAACAGAGACTCCCATGCCCTTGGCTCCCAAAGATCTCCATGCTACTCGGCGTGGTGACGATCCCAATTGGGTCCACAAATGCCAAAATGGCGAAATTGCCCACACTCACTTTGGGCTAGCGCCTTAACGAAGGTTGCTCCGCTTCGCCCACGTGGTGTGTGAACCATGGGGACCATTACCCATAACACCCATGTCATATATGGTCCATTGGTCCATGCGTCCGGCGTGCACGAGGGTTAGAACATAGTGCACGGCGGGCAGCAAAAGTGGAAAATTGCTCAAAATGGCCAAAAATGCGCACACTCATGGTTAAGGCAAATGAGGCACATGCCCGACTCGGACCGGAGTGTGCCATAGGATTGGTATCAAGTCATGTTGGTCCAACATATCTTTTGGGCGTCGCCCAACTCCCCCAATATTGGGAATGGCAGGGTCGCCAAGTGAGCCCATGATTTGGGATAGTCCCAAATCGCCAACATGGCGGCCACGGTATGCCAAGCCTAAGAGGAGTTATTCGCCGGGTCCAAGATATGTTGGGCACCGAAGTATGTACCCTCATATCATACTTGGGTCATGATGTCAATTGAGCGCAACGTTGAGATACAAGGTCGCCACTTGACATCATGACGGGCCAAAAACGGCAAAATTGGCACAAGCACACACAAAAGTGCCTTGAAAGGTGCACAATTATATTATAATATCTTTGGCTTGGATCGTGCAATCACTTAATCCTTCTAAACACAATGACTTAACACCAATAACCTTCGATCCCACATATGTGCTCCACTTGGGGCGCCTTGAAAGGTTACGAGCGCTACTTCCCAAGTGGGCACACGAAAATATGGAAAATTGTAAAACACACGCCTTGCTCCCAACGCATCGCTTCGGGTTCACCACACAAGCTTCCCTTCACGAAGGTTAGGCTTGCAATTGATCGTGGGGAGTATGGAGAAGGGGCTTGCACAATATGAGGTCCATTGGCGGGCTTGGCTTGGAGTAATGGACCCGCCAAATGGGCACGCAACACAACACATGGCACATACTACATATTGCCCAAAAAGGTAGCTCCCACCACGATATGTCATGCCCCTCCAAGGGCATAACTTTGTGTCTATCGCTCATAGGAACTCAAGGAGAGTTCCTATGCAACACCAACACTTGCGCGCTACACTCGAAAGTTATCTTAACGCACGCAATGTCATGGCCAAAGAGTTATAACGCAAACTCTACCCTCTTGACCATGATCCATTACACTAGCGCGCACGTGTGGAAACGCAAGGCATATAAGGCTTCCTAAATTACGTCGGGAGTATTGTGAATACGTCCCACGTTTCCTTATTGTCAATACTCGCAAGCGGCACGAGATATGACCCTCACAAGTGGCCTCACGAATCAACTTTGTTTTGCCCATATCTCTGAGTCAAATGGGGGGCAAGATAAAAGGAAAGTTGATTCGTGCATAGGGAAGCACGTAGGTCCACTCGAAAGAGGTCAAATCAAGTGCGGGGATGTCGGAGTCGAAAATCCGATTTCGACATCCTGAAAAATTCGGATTAAGGTTGCGAGTGTAGAATGTGAAAATTGCGGAAGCATCCATGCAGTTCCTGAAGGCTTTGGAGCCTTCGTCGCGGATAGCGTTAAAATTTCCATTAATTACAGTTAAACTGGCGGTTACGGTAAAGTCGCGATCCAACCGCCAGCAGTCAAAACAGTGAGTATCAGAACGGAAGCGTAAAAATTGACGGAAACAATATGAAAATAAAACCCTGTTGATTCCTGATATTCTGATACACAAATCTCCGCTGGCGGTGCATCGGTTGGCGATGCGGGGCTTTACGGCACGGAACACCTCCGTACATGGGGTCAGTGGACCGGAGACCGGTTGTATGCCGTAACCTGGCCATGGGGTTCTGGGTACCGCTTCACCCCCCTCCTTAGAGCAAACCCTGGGGGGGGGCTCGATAACACCCACGCATGGCAGCGGGTACCCAGGACCACTTCCTGAAAGGGGGGGGGGGTGTCACATCCTCACTTCAGTGAGTCACAGTAAGATAGGTATGATGCTGTATAAGCTCGTAGCACATGTATAGTATCAAGTATCAAGTCCCGGGTCCTGGCGGCGATTGTTCGGCATCCAAAGGACCCGTTAACCCATACCAGGCGCACCGGGTGCCGGCTGCTACGGACACCACCACAGTGGTAGTGGCATACACGGCCAACATAGGCGACACACGACGACCGAGGTGGTCCCACAAGTCGAGAGCGACCACAAAGATCCATCAGGCTACCCCAAGCTTCCCAAGGCCCGCCGACTGGGGAGAGTCCCCACGGGTCCTTCCTCGGGCGCACCATGTCCATATCCATACGACGCGAGTCCAGAGTGCCATAGTCGAACTCCTTAAGAACCCCAGATCTTAAGGGAACTCCTCCTGAAGGGATCGGGCATCAAGGCCGTCTTTTCCCTCGCCCTACTGCCACGAAGGCCATACATGAGGGAGTCCTCATGCAGTGTGGGCGGAGGCGTCGACTCCTCAAACCACCAGTTTCCCAGGCAGACTGACCGAGGTCAGGAGCACCGGAGGCCGCCATCCGAATGCAAGTGCGTCTGCGAATCGGTAGGCTCACACTGGGACTGACAGTGGGGGACCGCTGGGAGTGTAGTCAGGCAACTGGGCTTCCCGCCTGGCGCCATCAGGATCTCCACACATCACAGCGAATAGGGCAACACGGTATCACAGGCACTCAAACAGAAGAACATGTAATCAAGTACTGGTCCAGGCTGGACCAGGCTGTAATAATATGTACACGGCGACTCAAGGCGCCTCTGTATCCCGATTCGTGGTGAAAAGCAGTCCATCCCTCAGCGATGGGCTGATGACACTTAACATACAGATGCACATATCCTGGAGGGCAGAAAAACAAGCAATAATCTGGGTAAATAGGCGTGTAAACACGCTCTGGACAGAGCGCCAAACCACGCCACGGTCAGGATAAGGCAATGCAGGAGGGTGGATAGGAAAACGCCTGAGTTCAGGCATATATAGTCTCGAGACACACGTCGACTGGTCTGGATTCCGCAAGTGCCATGGAACCAGACCACACACCAAAAAATCGCAATGCCGATGACAGCGGCATCCGTTGCGCAACGTCGTATGGGCTTCAAGGCCCCAAGAGCTCAGAATTACGAAGGTCAGTCGCCCTACCTGGTTTCCCAAGGATTCAGCAGGGGGGGGGAGTGACGAGTAGAAGATTAGAGGGGCCATCCTCCTCCGGATTCAGCAGGGGGGGGTATATGGCCACTCTGTCACCGAAAGATGGAAGAGAGCAAGCAAGTCAGGGACGATTCGTCGGCCTCACAAGCGCTCAAAACGCATCAGGGGAGAGCTCAGGGCGCCGATCAGGCACCCCTGGCTGCAATCGCCCGGGTGAGTGCTGCCAAGTCCGAAACGTGGATCTTGGTCTTGTGCTTGCGGATGTACTCCATGAAGGGAGTATTGACCCGCGGCACAAACGAGGAGACGGGTTCCCAGGTGTCGTGGGACGGCCCATAGCCTCGCCAACGAACCTTGAACTCCAGACCTCCGGGTGCCGAGGCCTTCGGACGCTGAGCCAGGATCTTCTCGACAGTATAGTCGTCCTGCTCAGCATAGTCGTCGTCCGAATCGGCCTCATGTTTGGCGTAGTCCAGGGACACATGTCGGCCACGGAGGTCGGGTTCCCGCACACGGAGTTGACTCTGGTGGCGCTCCCGGAACTGTCCGTGACCCACCTTGATGCGGTAGGTGTCCTCACCAATTCTGCGGACCACCTCGCCGGGTGTGAACCAGGTCTTGGTGCGGTGGGTGCCCATGGGGCGGGGTCTGATCACCCACACCGGGTCTCCCACCCTGAACTTCTGCGCTGTCGAGCTCGGGGCGGACTTCTGACACTCAGCATGCTCCTTCTCAAGCTGCTGGCGGACGTCCCGCGACGTTTGCTCTTGCCGCGCGAAGAACTCCTTGGCATCCATAGCCATGCCATCACCAGATAAGGGAAGTCCCCTACCCAGGGGGTCCCTGCCAAACAGAATCTGATGAGGGGACAAACCGCCCGGAGTGGGGGTGTCATGATGGGCCTTCAGAGCAGGCCACATCTCCTCAAACCAGTTCCGACGTGGATTGGTGATGTGGATCTTGCGCAGCTTCTCGAACAGCTGCCGTCCAGCCACTTCAGCACGGCCGTTAGACCGGCTGAGATAGGCGACGCTCTTGGCATGACGTATCCCCATGAGGGAACACATAGCCTTGAACCAGCCAGCAGTACACTGGGGCCCTCGGTCACCGCAAATGGTGCGGGGGATGTCAAAGACGGTCAGCCAATGACGAATCATCATGACTGCCACTTCCTTGGCAAGCAACCCCTTTTTGCGTGCCGGAACGGCTACAACGTAGCCGCTGTGGCGGTCCACACAGAGAACCACACAGTCAAAGGTCTCCTTGCCAATGTGCACTTCGGCCATGGAGAAGACGTCCATGGCCACGCTCTCCATGGGCTGGTCAGGAACCGGGGTCCATTGGGGTTCCCCCTTGACGTTCCGGTTGTCGGGATTGCAGGCCTGGCAGACCGAACAACCCTTCCTGACCTTCTTGATGGCGATGTAGAGAACGATATGGTCGATCTCGAACCGGCGCTGCGTGTCAAGGGCTTGCTTCTTGACCCCTGGGTGCAGCATGTGGTGGTGCCAAGCCTCGCAAAGCTCGAGCACCCGGGACTCCGGTACTAGCAGCTTACCATTTCGGTAGAGCTTGCCATCTTCCTCGGTCAGCCCCTTTGGCCACTTCTGCCCGTCGTCAGGGACGGTCACAGCCCTATACTCGGCCGCAAAGGCCTCAGACTTGGCGTAATCGTCGGTCCAGTCGTCCTGGAGGCAAGACTCCGGGAAGAGGTGCTTGTCGGACTCAGACCCCTCAGGGGCGAGTACTCTGACCGCTCTGCTCACCCTCGTTGCGAGGGGGGCATCCGCGGCCATGACGACGAAGCATTTGGCACCCTCCTCCTCCATCAGGCGCTCCATTTCGATGATCCTCTTGGCTTCAGCGGTCTCAGCCTCATCGCCATGGGCAGAGATATCCTGCATGCCCTTGCTGGCTGGATAGGCCCACCTACTGAGACAGTCCGCCACGGTGTTATCCTTTCCAGGAATGTAAACAACCGAAGGTCGAACTTGGCCAAGGTCTCATGCCATCTTGCCCGTCGGGAGGCGGGACCTGAGGGGGTGTCCACGTGCTCCTTGTGCCACGACTGCAGACTCTGATGGTCGGTGCAGACGGTGACGGGATGGAGGGCTATGTACCCAGCCCATTTCCTGAGAGCCATGACGATGGCATACGCCTCCTTTTCACGGGGCGTCCACGTCCGTCTCTGGCCTTCCGCCAGGACTCTGCTCCAGAAGGCCACGGGCACGTGCCTCCCGTCGTCAAGCACTTGCTCCAACACAGCGCCAATGGCGTAGTCGGAAGCGTCGGTGCGCAGGACGAACCCTCGGTCGGGATCCACGAGGTGCAGACCCACTGCGGATAGCAGCGCCTGCTTCATCCCCTCAAAGGCACGGTCGGACTCAGCTGTCCAGACCAGAGCTTTCTTGGACCCCTTCTTGGTCTCCTCTCGGTTGCCCTTGAGCATGGTCGTCATGGGGGCTGCATACTCCGCATACATTTTGATATACCCCGAGTAGTAATTGCAGAACCCCAGATACGCCCGTAGCTCAGAGACCGTCTTGGGCTTTTCCCAGTGCTCAATCGCAGCCACCTTGCCAGGTATGGGCTTTCGCTGCCCGTTCCCGACCACGTGGCCAGCGAAGACCACCTCGCTTACCGCAATGGTGGCCTTGTCACTGCTGCCCGTGAGTTTGTGCCGAACCAGAAGGTCCAGCACTCGAGTGACGTCCCTCTCGTGTGCCTCCAGGAGCTCCTCGTAGCTCATGCTGGGGTCCCCGG
Source organism: Eutreptiella sp. 'Long Island Sound 2002' (assembly GCA_964036045.1). NCBI lineage: Eukaryota > Euglenozoa > Euglenophyceae > Eutreptiales > Eutreptiaceae > Eutreptiella > Eutreptiella sp. 'Long Island Sound 2002'. The sequence continues at coordinate 72,672,315 of OZ038386.1, forward strand.
ACGCGATGATCACGTCGTCCACGAAGGGGTCCGCACAGTCGCGCACCGGCTCAAGCAGGTTCTCCAGCATCCGCTGAAAGGCCGCATTGCCGTTGGTGACGCCCATGGGCATCACCTTCCACTGGAGAGGTCCAAGTGGAGTGCTCATGGCTGTGCAGGCACGGGACTCTTCGGCGAGAGGCATCTGATGATAACCATGTTTCAGGTCAATCACCGTGAAGATCCTCCGCCGGTGTTGCTTTTGCAGCATGTCCTCAATGAGGGGCAGCGTATAGCTGTCGTGCTGCGTTTGGGCGTTCAGGCCGCGGTAGTCGACCACGAGCCGCCACTCACCGGCAACCTTCTTGGGGACGACGAAGCAGGGAGAGGCCCACTCGGAGTGGCACGGCTCAAGCCAGCCTCTCTGGATGAAGTCACGGAGGATCTTCTCCATGGCCTCTTTCCTCTCGCCCCTCAGGGCAAACTCCCGGTGGCGATACACACGGGGGTCCTGCTTCAGTCGTATCTTGGCCTCGCCATACGGTCCACGCACCGGTGGGGGAAACACAGGCTTACCGCTGAAGAAGGTGTCACCATACTTCTGCTCCAGCCTGGCCCTCAATGCCTGGATCTTGGGGCAGTCATCGGACTCCGCCTTGGCTTTTCCGGGCACTTGAACCACGGAGCTTACTTGAGGGGTAGCGACCCCGCTCGCTTTCGGCTCAGGTGGTCTTCCCAGGTCGCCCAAAGGGCCATCCCTGGTCTTGCCTCGGAACAGATCGCCGTAGGTGGGTGGGTTACCGCCAGGCGGCTCGTCTTGGCTGGACATGTGATCCAGCACCCTCTGTACGAAGGTATTCCCGTCATAGGAACCGGAGACGATTGAGTCCACTTCCCACCAGGCTCTGTCCTGGCCTTTGCCCTCACGCTGGTTCCCCCAGTCGTGAAAGGGCTGATCCATATACCCCTGAACCAGATCCCACTCCTCTTCGGTGAGGGGGTCTTCGGAGTCCGATTCTTCGATGTCAACAGGGGGAACCGCAAAGCATTGCCTCCAAGGCTCTGCTATGATACGGTTGACACACACGAAGTCCGTGGTGTCGGCCTGATCAAGGCCCCCATCCACATAGTGGAATTCTGTTGGCCATCTCCGGGGTGGCATGGGCTGTCCCTTAGCGTCCTGATAGACACTCTCTCCAGCCGGTAGGACGACCTTGTTCAAGGTCATGTTGGTCAATGAGGCTACCCAATGTCGGGTACTTTCCTCCTCGGTGCATCCCATAGGAACAACCAGCACTGCCTTGGAGCGGTCCTTGCGAATCTTCGCTATCGCTCTTGGAATGTCCCAACGGGGGCAATGGATCCACATCAGTCCCTGATGCGGACCCCAGTGCTTCTTCCACGCGGAGTCCTGTGCGCTCCAGTACTTCTCACACACCCGCAGATGGGCGGAGGTTCCTGAAGAGAACGCATCCAGGGCCAGATCCGAAGCTCCCAAGTCCGCGACAACTCGGCTCGCCACTTCCGGCATTACGCCGTACTCCTGGTTTGCAGGACCAGTTGGCTCAGTGTCCAGCGCGGCCACTTCGAGCTGATTGCGTTCGGGTTGGATCCATTGGCATTCCACATGGTGCTCAGGTGACGAAAGCCACGAGAGTTGGTCGTCCTGGTACAGGGTCATGGAAGCCTGGGCCGGGAGGACGCCGGAGTCCGTCTCCATCATGAAGTCGTACCCGACGATCATGTCCCAGTCCATCTCGGCCTCGTAGAAGCTACCGTGCAGGAGGATTTCCTTGCCGAGGTCTGGGCGGCTCAGCTCACGATGGTTCACAAACTGCAGCCCAATGGCCGCTTCCTTCGTGCCTCCCACCATGTACTGGCCGTTCGCCACCTTCAGCCTGACAGGCTTCCGACTGTCGGTCAGACACTCTGGTGGAAGTAGGCCAGCCTTGACCAAGCTGACTTGAGCTCCCGTGTCGACCAACACGTCGAAAACCTTTTCCACTTCCCCGCATAGGGCACGGACCTTAAGATGCAACTGCCGCTCGCGACCGACACGGCGCACGGCGTGCAAACTCAGGATCTCCGGCCGTTCCAGAAGCTCCACAAGCGACTGGTGCAGGTCGTGGACAATGGGCTCAGGCTGCCCATCTGCAGCATCCAGCTGCGGTCCGGGTGATCCTCCGATACTCTCGGATAGATCCTGTAGTACATCAAACACATTCTTGGTCGCGAAGGACGGACGGGTGCAAGGGTTCGTGCCTTCACTTGCCCTCACCCCGCCTCCGCGACTGGGCGCCGGACCGGGCCTTCCGCCCGCGGCAGTCCCCTTGTGCTTATCGACTCCCGACTGGGATGGTTCGGCGCTTCCCACGTCACCATCCTGCGACCGCCCTAGCGGGGGCCCTTGGCTGCAGGGGCTCCGCTAGGGGGCGTCGGTTGTGGAAGAGGGGGTGTTCTCCTCGGCCTCAACGTCGTTGATGCCCTTCTTCCTTCCCCCTTTCTTACCCTTGTTCTTGTCCTTGTCCTTGTTCTGGTCATTCTGGTTGTTCTCCTTGTTCTTGTTGTCCGATCTGGGGACCCAGTTCCGCTTGATCTCCTGGATCTCCTTGGCCAATTCGGTCCCCACCGACGACATCAGCTTGGCCAGCTCGTCCTTGTCCACCTCCATCTTGGCTTCCCGATTACCCGCGGGCGCACGCTTCTTCGACCCGTGCGCCTTCTTGTAAGCCTCCGTGTCGGCCTTGTGGACGGGGCATGTTCGGTGGTCATGGTTGAAGCCTTTCTTCCTCCCATAACACACGAAACAGCCCTGAGGGTGAGCTCGTATGAACTCCCCAAAGGACAGCGGAGGGTCGCCTATGCGGCGAGGGTCCCTCTTTTCCTGCTTCCTGCAACCCTGCTGCAGGGGCTTCCAGTTTCCCGGTTTGCTCCCCGCGCTCAGGTTCCTGGCCACGAAGGCACAAACGGCCACTTCGGCGGGCTCATCGTCGTCGTCATCGTCGACGAGAGTCTCATCGCCGCCGGCTCCCGCTGGGTCCATGGCAGCTTCCCCGCCAGGTCCCTCGCCAACGTAGTTGACGTCGCGGTCGCCGGGCCTCAACCCGCGGGTGTGGTGGAGGTTTCGGTACTCCTTGAGTACTTCCTCGCCAACCCACTCCAGGATCTCGTCGCAGCTCGTCCGCGCCGGGATGGGCTGCAGACTGATGTTCTGGCCGCTCAACTCACAATCGTCAAGGCGCCACATCGCGGTCTTCTCGCGATCGCCCGAGACGGTGATGAGAAGAGCGTTCCGCAGGGAGTGCCGTTTGACATCCCGGGCCACGTTCTTCTTCGCCCAAGCCACCACGTTCGTATGATACTCCTTGGGGAGCATCATCTTGACCGTGTGGTTGGACTTGGCCCTCTTGGATTCCTCCTTGGTGACCCTCTTGATCCATGCTTCCGGCAGCATGGAGAGCAGGCGAGCCTGCTCGTCACCCTCGTTCCAATCCTCCACGTTGCGGCGGAAGAGGGTGTATTTCCCTCGGAAGTCTCGCCACTCTCGTAGGCGGATCTCCCGTCCATCATGCTCAAGCTTGATGGACTTCCAGCGCTTGGCCGCCACCTGCGGAGCGTCCACCCGCTCCTGCTCGTTGAGCCACTTCTTGGCTTCCTTGAGGGTCTTGATTTTCCCCTCCTTGGTCGCCAAGAAGTATAGCTCTCCGAGCACTTCCGGCAGGCGGTACCTGAACCGTTTGAAGACATACTTCTCCGCATCAGCGGGAGGCAGGTCTTCAGTGACGGTCAGCCCCCAATCGTCCAGCTTCTCCAAGAAGCGGTCGAGGTTGAGGGGGTTGCCGTCGTACATGGGGGGCTTGATGTCCTTCAAGTCTTCCCACACGGCGGCATCCGCGGCCTTAGAGACCATGAATGCCGGCCGCGAGGTCGACCGAGGTTCCCATCGGCCTCGCCCACGGACTCCCACGGCCGCCACGTCCATCTCCTCCATGGAATCCCTGTGGCTACGCCGTGGTTCCTCCACGTACGCTGAACCAAAATGTTCACGCCGTACTGCATCCATGTACGCATCCTCATCACGGCGCCGGCGGCTGCGTTCAGCGGCCTCTCGTCGTACACCACGCGGCGGGCTGATGTCGAACTCCTCCAGGTCCAGGTCCAGGTCCTCACCTTCGCCGACATCCCACTCCACGTCTCCTCTGGGGACCTCATCCCTGAGTCCACCATAACGTCCTCCAGCCCTGGGGATTGGCACCGGGGCTGGTGCTGGGCGTCGGGGGCGTACAGGCGTCCGCGACGGAGCACGGCGGTTGTGGTAGTCCGCGCTGAGCCACTCATCGCGCCATTCCTCACTGCCACTGCCGGGCGGCACGCGCTCGTTGCGGCGGCCCGCGCTGTGGTGAGAGGGGGCGGTGAGAGAGGGGGCACTGGCGCTGGGGCGACTCCTGGGGGCTCCGCTGGGGGCGTGGGGTCTGCCTGGACCTGGTCCGGGTCCCCAGCCGTCGTCCGACGAGCCAGACTCCAGGGGTGGGTGGTCGCTGCCGACGCTCCCACGGGCTTCCAGCGCATCCAGCCTCTCCTGCAGGCCGCTGACGACGTTGGTCAGCGACTTGGTCTCGGCCCTGGCAATGTCCAGCTCCTTCTGCGCGCGCGCGGCGACCCCGGAGATGCGAGCCATCTCGACCTTGCCCGTGTCTACCTCGCACTCGAGGGAAAAGACCCTCCTGCGGAGGTAGACAATCCACCGCCAGGTGGTATCCGGGTCGCCGTTCCCTGGTGGGTCGTCGGGGTCCCCAGGGGGTCCTCCAGGAGGGCCTCCGCCGGGTCCGCCCGGTCCAGGGGGTCCTCCCCCGCCCGGTGGTCCGCCTCCAGGGGGTCCACTCGGTGGGCGTCCTCCAGGGGGTCCTGATGGTCCTCCGCCAGGGGGTCCCGGTGGGTCTCCGCCGGGTCGCCTCGGTGGGTCCGAGGATGGGCGCGTGATGCCGAAGTCCATGTCGTCATCCTCGTCCATGTTGCCCCACCTGGGCGTCTCGGTCTCGGAAGACTCCGAGCTCCGGTAGGGAGGAGGGGGATCCTCATCCTCACCTTCCATGGGGACGTCTCCGCCTCCTCCGCCCGTCCAAGCCACCACTCGGCGATGTCGGCGGCCTCGTTCATCCCCGTCACTGGCGGTGAAGAAGGGGTCACTGTCGTGGGGGTGTCCACCCGCTTGCCTCCGCGGCCTCTCGGGGGTCTTCCCCTTGCCCTTCCTCCGTCGATGGGCGGTGGTGCCACTGCTCCCACTGCTGCCCGTGTCCGCCTCATCCAGCGTCATCCTGGAGGAGGCGTCCCCTTCGAAAAGCTTTCGAAGGGTCTCCACTCGTGATCCTCCCGGGGGAGTCTCGCGGTGGAGTTTGGCCTCTGCCTCCTCCATTGCGGCGGCGGTGGCTGCGGCAGCCCGCACTTCGGCTTCTTCCCGAGCACGAGCCGCCTCGGCTTCCCGGGCCTGCTGCAGCCGCGCCTTCTGCGCCTCCAACGCTGCCAGCTCCGCCTCCGTCTTGGCCTTCTCCTCAGCGACCTTCCGTCGCGCGGCCTCGATGGCTTCCTTCTTGGCGGCGTCCTCCTGGGCCTTAGCCGTCGCTTCGGCGTGGGCCCTTTCCTCCGCCTCCTTCTTTGCCCTCTCTTGGGCCAGCGCCTCTTCCAGCGCCTTCACCTCGGCCTCCTTGCAGGCAATGGCCTCCTGCGTCCGGCGGGCTTCCTCGTCGGTTGCCCTGATCCGGGCAGCCACTGCCTCATGGGCGGCCGCAGCCGTGAGACCGGCCGCGATGGCAGCCACTTTCGAGGCGTGGTAGCCCATGCCTCTGCCCCACTTGGTGGCCTCCTCACGGGCGATGCCGACGGCGCCCTCCACGGCAGCGTTCTGCTGCTTGGCCCGTTGATGGGCAACCCGAAGGTTGCAGGGCACCCTGCAGACGCGCTCACAGGCGCGCGCCACGTCCCTTTGGGCGGGAGCGGCGCTGCTGCTGGAGCTGGCCTGGTCGGGTGGCATCCTCCCGCGGTGGGCCGACTCCACGTCGCTGCTGGGGCCTGCTGGGGCCTGCTGGGGCCTCAGGAGCAGCTGACGGGGCTTGGCCCTGGTCTGCTTGGCGACTCGGGTGTAGTCGCCAAGGGTAGTGGAGCCGGGGTGATGACCACCATTGGCCCGTTGGGGACTTGGGGCTGGGGTTCCGCCCTTGGCGCCTTGGGCGGCTTCGGCGGCCAGGTACTCCTGGTACTCCCGCCACTTCCGGTCCCACTTCCTGTCCCCGGCGGACCGCTTCTCCGTCCCCGGAGACGCGCTGCTGCTGCCCTGCAGCCTGCGCTCGCCCCCCGGTTCCGGGAACTTCTTCTCGATCACGTCCTACATGGAGACGTTGATCGAGGCGCCCGACGGGTAGGCGTTGGGGTCCTCGTCCTCCTCAATCCCGTCGGGGCGCAGCCCTTCGCCGGGCCTGTCCGGCCGGGTCCAGGTCCTCCAGCGCCTCTGCTGGTGGCGGTACTCGTACCCTTCCGCCCGCAGCCAGTCCTCCACGGCCTGCAGGCGGTCGGGGGCGATGTCCGTGCGGAGCTCGAAGCTCCTGGGCATGCCGCCTTCGCACTGGGGGTGGCTGTGGCGGTAGTGCTGGTCCCAAACCAACCCACGCAGCAGTTGCGCTGCATGGGGGTGGGGCCGCGGCCACGTCCTACCCGCTTCCTGCCAATTCACCATGGCAGCGGGGGCGTAGTTGGTCTTGAGGTCCTTGATGTGCACTCGTTCAACTCAACGAACTGGTTGTGGTTGTTGAGGCGGGTGCTGCAGCACTGGATTGGAAGTGCGGCTGGTGCTGGTCAGCCGGTGGTCGTGGAGGTGGTTGACGCGGCCTTGCTGGTCGGCCGATGGGACTCCGGGTCGGCCGATGGGGCTGATGCAGGAGTCCTGGTCTGTGCACCTCTTTCACGGTTGCTGCGCGGTCAGGGCGATGCTCTAGACGGCGCTGCGGGCTCCGTGACGAACTCCGCGCTGTCGCTGAGTGGCGCTGCGAGCCGCTGCGCTGCGCTGCGAGACGCTGCGCTGCGCTGCGAGCTGCGAGCTGCGCCGCGCTGCTGCGACGCGCTGCTCGGGGTTGGTGGCCCCGAGTGGCACGCGAGGGCTGGGTAACCCCGCGGCGGTGAAACGCTTTTGACGCGTTCCCGTGGGGGGCCGGCCACGGGACGCTGCGGGACACGCGCAAGTGAGCAGGCAGGCAAAGCACTACGCTCACAGGGGCATCAATGCGCTCATGTCATGTGACAAAGCGTTTCAGAATCCTTGCCACTCTGCAAAGAGGGAACAAAAGTATGTACAACAACACATCAGGATATGTACACATGGGGTTAAGACTGGACTGGGGTAAGGGCATTACAGGACAGTAGACACTCAGTCCTAACTCGTATCCCAATCCCAGGTCCGACCCTCTCAGTGGCTGGTGGGGGCGGGGGCTCAAACACAACCCATGCCCTGCTCAGTCCGGACCCTGAAACCCTGCCAATGGGAGAGGTGTCCCGCCCAGCCACAGGCGAGTTCCTGGGAACCAAGATTTTCCAAGGCCAGCCGACAGTGGCTCCCCATGCTCTCTTATCGGCAGGTCCCAACTCCTCTCTGAGCCAGAGATATGGCCCCGCCATTATCACCCAGGAGTTGGTAGCTGAAAATGGGCTGTTTCAGCCCAAACTGGAATTAACTCAAAAATCCCCAAGATTGACCCCTCGTCCGGACCCGCCAGAGGTAGGGACGAGGCAACTGACCCTATGCCCTTTGGGTACGAACTCCCTGGAGCCCTCACCCAACCTGGTTCCCTCTGAGGTCCCGGCATCAGGGCAACACGGATGAGTCAAGTGGGGTCATGATGCCAAAATCACCACAATTGGCGTCATTCCCACGCGTGGCTCGCCCGGCCAAGGTAAGGCCAATGGCTCACAGGGTAGGAGGCAGGACCTAGGACTTATATCTGAGTGCACAACTTGGATTTAGGTCCGGGCTCCATATGGCCTTAGAGAAATGGGGCCGCCAATTGACCACACGGAAGGGGGAAATTGGGGTCCCAAAATTGGGTCATTTTGGCTGCTTGAAATGAGCCAAAATTCGGTGTGCTCCCAATAGTATATCTCCACGCCGGCTTGTAGATCAGATCCGCCATTCCATACGTGATCCACCGGGAGTCCAACAGAGACTCCCATGCCCTTGCCTCCCAAAGATCTCCATGCTACTTGGCGTGGTGACGATCCCAATTGGGTCCACAAATGCCAAAATGGCGAAATTGCCCACACTCACTTTGGGCTAGCGCCTTAACGAAGGTTGCTCCGCTTCGCCCACGTGGTGTGTGAACCATGGGGACCATTACCCATAACACCCATGTCATATATGGTCCATTGGTCCATGCGTCCGGCGTGCACGAGGGTTAGAACATAGTGCACGGCGGGCAGCAAAAGTGGAAAATTGCTCAAAATGGCCAAAAATGCGCACACTCATGGTTAAGGCAAATGAGGCACATGCCCGACTCGGACCGGACTGTGCCATAGGATTGGTATCAAGTCATGTTGGTCCAACATATCTTTTGGGCGTCGCCCAACTCCTCCAATATTGGGAATGGCAGGGTCGCCAAGTGAGCCCATGATTTGGGATAGTCCCAAATCGCCAACATGGCGGCCACGGTATGCCAAGCCTAAGAGGAGTTATCCGCCGGGTCCAAGATATGTTGGGCACCGAAGTATGTACCCTCATATCATACTTGGGTCATGATGTCAATTGAGCGCAACGTTGAGATACAAGGTCGCCACTTGACATCATGACGGGCCAAAAACGGCAAAATTGGAGCAAGCACACACAAAAGTGCCTTGAAAGGTGCACAATTATATTATAATATCTTTGGCTTGGATCGTGCAATCACTTAATCCTTCTAAACACAATGACTTAACACCAATAACCTTCGATCCCACATATGTGCTCCACTTGGGGCGCCTTGAAAGGTTACGAGCGCTACTTCCCAAGTGGGCACACGAAAATATGGAAAATTGTAAAACACACACCTTGCTCCCAACGCATGGCTTCGGGTTCACCACACAAGCTTCCCTTCACGAAGGTTAGGCTTGCAATTGATCGTGGGGAGTATGGAGAAGGGGCTTGCACAATTTGAGGTCCATTGGCGGGCTTGGCTTGGAGTAATGGACCCGCCAAATGGGCACGCAACACAACACATGGCACATACCACATATTGCCCAAAAAGGTAGCTCCCACCACGATATGTCATGCCCCTCCAAGGGCATAACTTTGTGTCTACCGCTCATAGGAACTCAAGGAGAGTTCCTATGCAACACCAACACTTGCGCGCTACACTCGAAAGTTATCTTAACGCACGCAATGTCATGGCCAAAGAGTTATAACGCAAACTCTACCCTCTTGACCATGATCCATTACACTAGCGCGCACGTGTGGAAACGCAAGGCATATAAGGCTTCCTAAATTACGTCGGGAGTATTGTGAATACGTCCCACGTTTCCTTATTGTCAATACTCGCAAGCGGCACGAGATATGACCCTCACAAGTGGCCTCACGAATCAACTTTGTTTTGCCCATATCTCTGAGTCAAATGGGGGGCAAGATAAAAGGAAAGTTGATTCGTGCATAGGGAAGCACGTAGGTCCACTCGAAAGAGGTCAAATCAAGTGCGGGGATGTCGAAGTCGAAAATCCGATTTCGACATCCTGAAAAATTCGGATTAAGGTTGCGAGTGTAGAATGTGAAAATTGCGGAAGCATCCATGCAGTTCCTGAAGGCTTTGGAGCCTTCGTCGCGGATAGCGTTAAAATTTCCATTAATTACAGTTAAACTGGCGGTTACGGTAAAGTCGCGATCCAACCGCCAGCAGTCAAAACAGTGAGTATCAGAACGGAAGCGTAAAAATTGACGGAAACAATATGAAAATAAAACCCTGTTGATTCCTGATATTCTGATACACAAATCTCCGCTGGCGGTGCATCGGTTGCTGATGCGGGGCTTTACGGCACGGAACACTTCCGTACATGGGGTCAGTGGACCGGAGACCGGTTGTATGCCGTAACCTGGCCATGGGGTTCTGGGTACCGCTTCAATACAGTCAGTGAAAAACTCAGCAACGCAGTACCGTACAGTGCAGCATGGTGCGGTACTGTACCTAAACAACAACGGCTCTTCGGTTTTGCGGGTGTCGCGCGCTGAGTGTGATCTGCACCCCGTTTGGATCTGGGGTAGGGTCGTCGACCTGACCCTGGCACTGATGGTGGTTGTTGAGGCGGGTGACGCGGTCCACTCTCTCTACAGAGCTGGGACCAAGACGCCCGATGGTGGTTGTTGAGGCAGGGGACGCGGTCCACTCTCTCTACAGGGCTGGGACCAAGACGCCCGAGGGTGGTGAGGCAGAGGCTGGCCGGTTCTAAGGACGGTGCCTTCAGAAATCTTACTAAGCAGGCAAAGAGCTGGCCGGTTCTAAGGACGGTGCCTTCAGGAATTCAACTAAACAAACACACAGGTTGAAATCGGCCGGCAGAGACGTGACTGTCACTGACTGCCCGAAACCTTCAGACTCAGGGTTGTGATCAAGGCCCCATTTTGGACAGGGGACGTATGCACCAATCAGCCTCCTGTCCGCCAGTCCTTAGGTCGGTGCCTGTCTGAGAAACAGGCGAAAGGGGGCACTGAGAAAGGCACAGGAACAATAGACAGGTAGGGTTAAGAGTATGCTGGATTTTTGGATAGCGCCAGCTAGCGCAGACTGCAACTTAACAACGCTACACCAGTCTGACAAACAAAAGAAACAGTCAACGACCCGGACCAAGACAAACGTAACATTTGTGCCACAGACAGAAAAAGCGCATTGACTGCAGACTGTCTGACACGGAACAACGAACAATAAACAGACGACAGAGACAGACAGAGATCGGATCAACCAGACTAAGGTTAGCAAATAGACTCTTGCTATTTTATCGGCACCGGAGTGAAGCGCCCACGCAAGCATTGTGTGTAAGGGGGGGGAGGGGGTCCTTGCCACCGTGCAGAGAAAATGAATGCAGGTGCAAGGCAACATTTCTTATCTCACCACCCCTTTGCTTGGTGTTTTCTATCCTACGGGAAAGGAAACTCCCTTTCACAGGCAAACCGAATTTGGCCGCCTCAAAATGGGGCAACAAAGTGTCCCCAAAATGTTTCTAGCCAGAAAATAGGCAAGGTATTGGCCGGGAAGCCTGGGAAAACCCGCAGGAGTGCTCGGGTGACGCCCAATCTCCCGGGGTTCTCGGCGGAGTCGATCTTGTCCTCTGGGGGCCGCATCCCAGCAAGGGAATATGCAGGTGGCTTAAAGACCCGGCTCTCAACACTTAGGTACTAAAGGTTCCCGATAAAGGACAAAGACCGTGACTGCATACATAACGACGGTTATCACACACAGACAAAGAGTCAACGGAACCTCTACATTACAATGTAGACATAAACAAGCAAAAAGCTGGAACTTGGTACGGAGCTTGACCACAAAGACAACGTCATCAACGCCCGTCTTTCCACTGGACACGTAACCCGAGTTGCTCTGCTGTAATCCAAAGATATCCTACTACTAAAGAACATAATGAATGAATGAATGAATGAATGAATGAATGAAAGGACAACCAAAGAACGGTCCTAGATTCTCAAACAAAATGGACGTGGCCTTGTAGTGCCATCTCGGCTTATCTGGTTGTATGTGACCTACAGCCCTAGGTATACGCTAGTAAGTTGAACTACTTGCGTACACGCACACATGAGCGTGTTCTACATGCACTTACACATACTCACGCACACACGAATAAGTGTCACGCTTGCTCTCACTCTCGCCTGCCCTCTCGCATGCTCGCTCTCGCTCTCACATGCTCTCGCGCATGTTTACCCTCAAGGTCATACACACACGAATGAACACCACGCGTCAATCGCTCATCGACAAAGGCTCTAATCACGGCATCCAAAGATTAGGGGGCTGGTGCTAGAGGGCAGATAATGGTTTTGAGCACCATGGATGTCGTGATAACATTAGCGCAAATACACCTACACGTACGCATGAAGGCAAGCACTCACAACCAGCAAATGCGTCAAACCTACCCTTTTCGCGGCTTGAACACGGCGGTAGCTTAGCCATACATCGGCGATGGCCACGGCTCACATGAGAAGATGAAGCAAGAGAAGAGTAAATTCATGAACCCAAGCACGGGACAAATTTTGGTGCACATCCGTGCCTCCTACTCTCAGAGTAAGCAACATGCTGAGCCGAACCATGCACACACCTAAGGATCATCTTCACACGCACAACAAAGCGCAAGCACTATTGCTGCAAAGGCAATGCCCTAACAAAGGGATGCCACACACCAAAATGAGCAACAGAACGACGGATGCAAACAAAGACACAACAATTAACTACAACGACTTGACATGACCAACAAACCGACACCAGGGTGGTACTGGAGTTTCCCACCAAACAAAATGCTTGGGTCCACCAAGAATGTCTTTGAAATTTACAAAGACGATAAATTATTCCTAATTGAAAAAAAAATTCATTCTCGTAACTTCTCCCTTTGGCCACATGGCCCGAAGAGGCGTCATGCCCAGCAGCAAGGCAAGGGCGATGGCGCGGTGGAGGATGAGTCATTGTTCATATCGGCGTGCTCGTCGGTCTTCCTGAAGGTCTTTGCAACCAAGTTGACGACGCCCACATCAAGAGTGGAAACATGGGGAGCGATACCGTTCAACTCGCCCCTCGACTAGGGCAGCATGAGAACGAAGGCTTCGGTGACTCCAATGAAGTTGGGCACAATGTTCATAGCTCCAACTCCGTCACAGAGTAAATCAGAATGACGGCCGTCCTAGATCATCTTGTCTCCATTGTAAGAGTGGATGGGGGTCATGGTACCGTACTCAATGCCGAAGTTCTCATCCAAAAGCTTGCAAACACCATACATACCGTTGGTGAAGCATGAAGCGTTGGAGATAGTGGTGTCGTTTCCCCTGTCATCTACTTGCTTGTTCACGAGATAATTGAAAACAAGACCACGCAAAGGAAAACAAGACAAGCAAGAAAATAACGGAACAAAATTTAAGGGATAAAATTTCCCAAAATTGTATAACTCCCTAGGGGCAACCAAAACGCAAACACGGCAAAACACTTGGGGCATGAGGACCCCACTTGTCGATGGAGAAGGCGGCGGAGATGGGGAGTATCCTTGGTTATTTCTTGTGCCCAAGAGAAAGCACATCTTGGATATTTCTTGTGCCCAAGAGGAGGCACATCTTGGATATTTCTTGTGCCCAAGAGCAGGCACATCTTGGAACTTGGAAAGCACCCAAGAGGAAGCGCGGCATTGGTACTTCGGAAGCGCCCAAGCGGAAGCGCCGGGAGTGAGGATGTAAAGCAAGAAACACAAACCTACAAGGTAACAAAAAGGTCCCTTACTCGAAAGTTGAGCATTTCAGGAGTCGGCACAAGAAAGTCCTAAATTTTGAGGGCTTGCCCTAAAATTAGGCAAACCTCTGCTACCAGAAAGATAAAATGGGGTTCAACTCCTTTAGATATGTACTTCTATTCATCCTAAAATCCCCGAGATGATTATGTTTCAACTAATCAAAGAAAAGTAAAACTAAATGAAAACTATCACTAAGATATCTTAAAAAAAAGTTTGGAAAATGGGCTCATAACACTATAGAATTTTTGGGAGGGTTGCACACGAGCAAAAATTTATCGAAATCTATATCTCAATTGGTTGTTTGATAAAACACTTTCAATACAAAATATTCCTAATCCAATCCCCAACCAACATGACAACAACAAACAAGAGCAAAGGCAAAGCAAGGAAGATACGAAGAAAATCACCATGTCCGCATCCGAGTCATTGTTGACGGTGTGGAGCCGCCGTGCCGTTGCCAAGGCCCCACCATTTCTGTTTCTCCACGGCGGCGGGTCGTGGTGCCCAAGGCATTAAGGATCCATACGGCTCTACCCCCACTTAGGCACCCAAGAATGGGGCCTGGCTCTCCACGGCTACATGCTAAACAAAGCATAGGAGACGTGTGACACCAAATCCAACTCTCATACATGCATTACCTTTATCCTTGCTTGTAACTAAACAATAACAAACCATGCAAGGGAAATCACTACGTACAACAACCAAAATTCAAGCAACAATAAACAAACAATATGTGCTTGAATGGATAGAATGCATAACAATGCAATGAATGTAATGAAAGCATATGAATGCAACACATGGAATGCGACAAAGCAAAATAGTGGTGCACCGTCGAGAAACTACAATTCCCACCTCGAAAGCGAACTAATCAATTGAAGAGGATAAACGTTCAATCAGAACCACACCTAATGAATCCTTATATTCGCATATTCGGGCGATCGCAGCGCAGGCTGCAACACGGTCTAAACTAACCAATCACGATCTTTAAGCAGCAATAATATGATTGCGTGACAGCAAAGAATTGAATGATGCACCTGTCAGTACTGATCGCGGCTCGCAAGCGACGCGATCTGTCCTACTGTAATCTACGATCTGTCTGGTACTGTACAGTCTAAATCTGCAACACAATCACCTGAACTGTAGCGACCTTGAAAGAAATCAATTTTTTCCTACTCATATAGGGGCAGGCCCCATTTAGTTTTCACCTATCTTTTTCATAGTTTGCCTATCTATCGTAGTGGTATGCACTTGAGGATGTAAGGCGTCCCTTTTGGAGACTCTTGGGTTTAGTACCCCGTAAGCCTAACTCTATAGGAACCAGGCAATGTGACATGTGACATGTGACGTATGTGACATGGGTGACATCGCAATGACCTCAGAGCCACAGAGCCAAGCCACGGTGTCTGAAATATTTTAGCACCTAAAGCGACTCGGTGGTCAATGGGGTTTACCTATCAAGGTAACTGGTAGGGATAGGATTAGGGCTAGGTAGTAGTCGGTTTTAAGCCCAATTAAAGCCATGCTGCCCTAGATCCTTTGGAGCCGCCGAGGGGAGTTGACTCCTGAGGAGCCGCAGCGCAGTGGCTCGCACTTTGGCTACCAGGTAGCCGGACCGGCTCCTCCGGCTCCCGGGGAGCCGCCTATGGGAGTTTGCTTCCTAGGAGCCTCAGAGGAGTTGCTCATGAGGAGCCGAAGCAAGCAAGTTGGCTCCCTAGGAGCCGTAGGAGGGCTGGCTATTGAGGAGCCAAAGCTGGAGAGGCTCTTGCCAGCGATGACGACATACCACCACCCTCTTTTTTTTCTGTTGGTTAAACGACAATATCTGCAGGGTTGGTGCTTGGGTGGGGTGCAAGGGGTTCTTCGCCACGCGTGGGGCAGCCGAGAGGATGCCCGGGCACCACATAGTCAAGGAGGCTGGGGCCGAGGGGTATATTGTCCTACTTCAAACATTAGACCCCCCTGCGAGCCTCTCACTCCCACCCGTGCAGCTTCGGCTTTCTCAAGGCTTTGGTTGGGGCAAAACTCAGAAAAGGACACAGAAGACAAAATCACTAAGCAGGAGTGCCCTCCCCACCCGCACACACGCACACACACACACACACACACACACACACACACACACACACACACACACACACACACACACACACACACACACACACACACACACACACACACACACACACACTTGCAACAGTTGAGTTTTGGTTGTCTGGCTGTTTATGGTTTGCAAATATACCACAAATACCCACATAATCGCATACATATAAAGACCAACAGCGTTGTGCACCCCGAAAAACAAGCAACCTATCTTGAATGGCATGGGACAGCTTCATTATATGCCGACAGAGTCAGTGATCACTATTCCGTGTCCAATCCGCTACTAGACTTCTGCGGGGCCATTGTATGAAAAGGGAGATGAATTGTAGAATCTAATGTTAGTGGTGTGGTGCATTTTAGTTTTGGTACACGTGTATGTGTTGTTTTGCGTTCATATTGCCTGCAGGAGGTGGCCGTGTTTCTTTTTTTGAGGGGGGGGGATGCCGCAGGTGGCTGAGCTAGGGCCCAAAGAAAAGAAGCAACTCAAGAGCTTGTAGAAGCCGAGGGCACACTGCAAAGGGGGGAGGGGGGTAATAGATACGCAGTAATCCTGCAATGCAGGAGCACACGGTACCATAAAGGGGGAAGCAAGTAGCTGCAACGGACACTTTTCACCCCAAAAGAACGTGGGTAAAGGGTTGGCGGGGCTTGAGACATGGTGAATGGGGCTTTTGCTATTTGGCGGACGTAATTTTTTTGAGCGGTAAAAAAGGGGGGTTTTTTGGTACGAGAAGGGGCACTTTTTAGCACAACGTGGGGTGTTTTTTAGCACAAAGCAGGGGGGTTTTCAGTACAATAAAGGGCGTGTTTTACCACAAAAGGGAGTAACTTTAATACAAATGGGGGGGTACTGTAGTGCAAAACGGGCGGGTTTAAGTGCAAAATGGGGAGGTTTCAGTGTAAAGCGGGAAGTTTTTTAGTACATCTCGGGGGGTTTTGGCATATTCACCAGGTTTTTTGGCATTCATACCGCAAAATTGTTACCTGACCGCACATCATGTGAACTACCTTAACTATCTTCATCGGCAGCTATGTGAAAACTACCTGAGCAGCTAGCCATTCAACAACACCATTACCACTTTAACGATTCAACTCAGATTATGTAATCTCTTGATATTGGACAAAAATGAACTTAGCCATCTTAGGAAACCTGCTTTGAGTAAATATGATGCCGCAAAAAATGATTGCCTTGTGTTGTTGAACTCTACACAAAAAAACTACTGATTTTTGGAAAACCGTAACATGCTATACAATCTCGTGCACCCCAAAGTCACCTAGAGCTCCCAAATTGGTACCTACAAATTGCAAATAGAAATGTGTTGCAACTCTGGGGGAAAAGTGAATTTTCACAACAGGGGAAAAAAGAATTTTCATAACCAAACCCTATAATTTGTCAACCCAATTGGTTCAGCACACATGCTGGTCCAAGATGGTGAGGAGGTGCCACCCCTACAAAGAGGCTGATGCCACTTTGAAACAAAATTTTGTCCCAACGGACAGCATGAGGACTTGGGGCTCTGCAAGCTCTTCCTGCTCCCACTTCACAACCAACATCTTCCCAAAAATAAATTAAATGATCAGTTTACATTTGTTAGCTTTTAATTAATCAAATTGGAAAAAATTATCCTGTCTTGTCTTAAAATTCCTTCCCGATCAAAAAAATTCAAATGATGGAAATGGTGGATTAAGCAGCTATGCTACGCAGCCTCCCAGCCTGCCAGCCTGCCTGCCACAATCTGCCGGTTAATGTTGCATCAATTTCCAATTCCATCCACAGAATGAAATTTAGCAAAGTACTTGGTAGCTGAAACCATTGCAGTGCGGGATCCAGGAGTAGATGCATCTCAATCCTCCGTGCACAGGTTTGTGCCACTGAGATCTTCTATCGTGGAAACCAAACCAAAGAGAAATATGCTGTCACTCACTGCAATAACCCCACAGAGGAAAGCAGAACCCACTCGACTGGAAACTGCCACTGAACACAGGGCGGAGAGCAGAAGAAGAAAAGCAGGCATACCAAACACTGAAAAGTGTCCATTGTCAAACCGAAGGGCATGAACACCACTGGAGAGTGATTCTCTAGTTTTATTCCTTCTGCAACAATTGCAATAGAAAATGGTATGGTGCACATGAGACTCCCCCACACCGAGGCCATTTCTTCACCACATCAGAAAATCCAACATTACAGTGATAGACTGGCAAAACCAATGCAGCAATGTGAGACAATAATCAGCTGTTTAGTGGGGGCTGACTTCAAATACTGTGCAAGCATCAACATGCACTCGACCTTCTGATGTTCTTGGTCTTCGCGGCGAATACTTACTGAGGTCTATAGCTTCGTTGGATGAGACATGGCAAGCAGCACATGTGGTAAGACAAAGCAGAAAAGCACTGGATGAAACCCCCATGCCTGCACCAAGCAGCAGTATACAGCACCCCAAACAAGTTTTAGCAGTTTGACACACATTTGAAAGACTGGCAGGTGATTGCTCACTCCATATCCCACACCCGCATGCCAGAAGGGCGATTTTTCCATGGAGGATTTCAGATGTTGTGTGAAACTACCAACTGGGCGGCGGCATGCACATGCGGATCCATACATACAATTTTGTTTTCTTGCCATCGATCGATGTTTCCAGAGCAGTGGAGAATCTCTCAGTTCAGAGATGAGCCTCAGAGCATTTTTGGCCAAAAGCATGCCCCCCCCCCCCCCCCCAAAACAATTTGCCCATTCATCCGTGCTCCCACTGAATTGCTCGCTGTGCTCAGAAAAAGAATTTGCTGCGCTAGAACAATTCTGGATGTTCACCAAAAAATTGAATGTACATGCCCAACACACGCAAAAATAGCTGTGCTGCAGGCACCCTATGAAAACCTAACACCTCACAAATGGAGGGAGGGAGGGACAATGAAGCCCCGGAGCCCAAGGATGCAAGGATGCATGTCTTGTGTATAGACCTGATGTGGTGCATTCAGCTTGGTTTGGTTTGGGAGTAATATGAAATCACCCAGGCTCAAGGAGATGTGGTTATTGGAACCAAGCTGAGGTGGACTCATCAACTTTCTTTTTGTGCTGCCAGCACACCCAAGCAAACACACACAGGCAGCATCTCTCCAATCAATGTCAGGGGAAAAAGGACGGCAAATACCTGAAGAGGGCAAATCAGATTGTGCACAAGGGAAAATGCCTCACTGGGTCTAGATGAGTTTGCGTGGCAGATGGTTGTTGGAATGTACAAAAACAATGAATAAATCCATGTGTCGCGAGGTCTTTCATTGTAAAACCTGTACATTCAGCAATCGTCGCAAGCTCCTTGCGGGCCAGAATGATGGAAAGGGGCACACGTTGAGTGAGAAAATTAGAAATGCAGGGCCTGTGCATTGCGCTGCTGAAGGCGGATACGCATTTGAAATGGAATATCAAACTCAACATCCAGTGTGGCTTTGTCTGATGGGCCATGAAACAGTAAGCAAGGCTGGAAATCAATCGCGCGGGGGGGGGGGGGGGGGGTCCTCGCACAACATAGACTCACACATGACAGACTGGATTCAAAACCACTTCTGTCCCCATTGGGTGCTTCCAACTTAAGCTGGATATCCAGCTCACTTCATCCAAATTTGAACACTTCCACATACTGTGGCACCCAGCTGCTGGAGACTCGGTGACAGGTGCAATGCTCTCTAAAATAGACCCCATGCCCCAAATCTCCGCTTCATGAACCCCCCCCCCCCCACCTGGCCCTTCGCAGCCCGTCAATGGGTGTTCTCTTTGGCGGAAAGACAGGCATTTTTGGCTGCATTAACGAGCTCTGCGCAATGTGAAGGAACTGTCTATCGCCATCGTCTCTTCGAGACACAGCTTCCGCATGTGCCCGTGTGTATGTCTTCTGGGATTTGTGTTCTACAAGGCCATAAGGCAAAAGGAACCCAAGAAAGGAATCCCGAGCACATGAGGTCAGACATGAGCTGAGTTTTCACAGGGGGCGGGGGATGTGGCTGAAGTTGGGCAGGTATGAAATTCAGGTCGTGCCTGCCCCACTACTCGCATCACCCCGGATGGTCAACCTGAAACAGTATGGATGGTGCAGTATATCCTTTGTCTCGTGCATGCATTTACATAGGCCCAAGCGTGACTTCTGCCTGACTCTGCTACCTCACTGCACAGTCTCCATTGGCACTGGCACTAGGTTCGGAGCATGAAGCAGAGGGACTAACCTGGTCAGTATTGCAGGTGCTTTTGTACGCCGTATGGGTGGGCGAAAATTGGCTTGCGCCCACGGGGGGTCACGGATGTCCATTTCCCAAACCCCCCCCCCCCTTCTGGCCCGCCGTGACGGGGCAGTGACAACCGGTATACACAGCCCCCCAGTCCCCCCCCCCCTACCCCCAACGGTGGTGGTATTTATGTCCAGTCTATTCCGGTTGCATCCCATAGCATGGGGGGGGGGGGGGGGATGCAACGCCCCACCATGGCCTCCCGTTGGCAAATTAGTCTGATGCAGATGTCAAGGAAGACACATCAGAGGACTCCGATGAATCAGAATCAGAACATGTGCTGTCACTGTCCGAGCTTGACGTGCTATCTGAAATGGAATGGGGCTGGTTGCTTCGGGGAAGGGGTCGAGAGCAGGGGGGGGGGGTTTTAAGGGGTATGTGTGCCTGTGACTGACACAAAGGGTCCCCCCTGATGGGGGGACCTGTAGAAAACTGTCTTGGGGGGGGCATGCACATGCAAACATGCAAACATGAAGACATAAAAAAGACGAAAAAAGCGAAGGGAAAAAAAGAGTACATGTAGCTGGGATTGAACCCAGGACTCTGGAAGCAGAGCCTACGCCTACTACCAACTAAGCTAACTTAGGATCTGGCTAATACAAAAATCAGAGAGTGTATAGCATACTAAAAAAAAAAAAAGGCTGACAATGAGGACCATACATAGGTCCTGTCACAGGTGTCCATTTCCCAACCCCCCCCCCTCCTTCAGGCGACAGCCGTGACCCCCCCCGGGCGCAAGCCAATTTTCGCCATCCCTATTTTGTATGCTGTGACTCAGCCCAAAAAGCGAGAAGTAGCCAAGGAAGTCTTCGGATTTTACCTGCAGGAGTAGTGTGAGTTCCCATTCGTTGAGAAGTCAAAAATCAAGTCAGTGCCAGACTGTGCATATGGTGTGGTCTATGGCATGAGCTTGATAGCCTCAATCCTATCAACAATGGACCCAGCACACAGCAGCATGGTGGCTGAGCAGTACAGAGCGACAAAGACAACCACCAAAGCTTCCAAAGTCATTTGCCAGCCACACTCAGGCGATGGGGAGCATGCCATCTGGCCAAGGGAAATATGTATATATGTGCAGCACCTGCAGAGCTGGGCGCCCGCCTCAGGCTGAAAAAAATCTGCCAGGGCACTTCCAACGTTCAATGTGCCCGAATCGAAAAACACAGCAGTCACCTCCAACCGCCGTCCCTGCCTTCAAGTGCACGCAAGTCTTTCTTTCTTTTTGTGTTTGCTACGAAGTCTGTGCTGCAGTTGAGGATGTGCACGAGCCCCAGTGGGACCAGCAAGCCGACCCAGAGTGGACATGTGTTCCATATGATATGAATACGAGGCTGAGGACTACAGGTGGTGGTGGGTGGGGGGGGGGGGGGTGGGGGTTAGTAGGAGGAAAATTCTGTCTGAAAAAAGGTTAGTATGGGAAAAACCGCATTCCCCCATGCAGAGACCAGACCCCTGACCAAAAAAAAAAAGACAGCTCAGATGGACAGAGAAAACTCATGCATCACTGTGGAGTTCAGGGGGGCATGTCCAATCACCCGTGCCGAGTCATAGGCTGTTGAGATGGTTTTGGAGGACAAGCCAAAAGTGGATGTGGCGACGATGTCTTCCTCACCGACGTAGCGGCTGCCCTTCCCAACTTCCCACCAATATCCCATGCAGCCATTCATCATTGCGATGCAGTCTGACGGATTCAGGCAGCACGTCGAATAGCCGGCACGGGCCAGCTCTGTGGCCAAGAATTTACCGTTCTTGGTGTGCAACACAACGTTGGTCTTGAACGGATAATTGTCCCGGATGTCCTGCGCCTGAGCCGAAGAAAAAGGGCAAAGAAGGAAACTCCAACAAGGATGATGACAGTTTCTCATCAGGAAAACGGTTGAGGAAAACTCTGTTGACTGAAATCAGCTACAGGGTTTAAGAAACGCTCTATGATGGCAATTCAGTGGAAGGGAGTGCATACTCCAGGCGCAGCCAACATTGCACATTTGTATACCACCTCATCTGTCGATTACTCAAAATGACATTGTACAAGGGTGACAGACTTCAGGGGAACAATTGGGAACACCACTATCAGCCATGCATCATCACCCCTCCATGCCACCACCATCCAAGCAATGTCAGCAGCAGTATATCCATCCCTGGACACACAGGGGGGCTGGGGCGGGGGGGGTTCATGAAAATGGGCCATTGAAGAAAACATAAACATCCCTTTTGACGGAAGGGAATGAGGCAGTGAGTCGTGGGTTCTTGGCCTCAAAGGGTTCAGAGAACCCCTGCATTCTCCTTCAGCAAGAAACAGGACGCTGCTGGATGTACAGGGGGAGGGGGGGTGGGGGGGCGGGGTTGGCGCCTAGTCAATTCAGTGGTGGCAAATTTTGCTGCAGAAAATTTTGCAGAGGCTGCCAAAAAAGGCGTGGGAAATTTCGCGGACAATCCCAGAAATCCCACAAATGTTGTGGCTGTAGGGATTTGCGGGCTCAATGGAGCTTAGCCAGAGGTGCCACTCACATTGCAGGGGAGACCCATCTGCCACAGTCTGCCAGTGATGAGGATCTGAGGTCCTAGCATGTGTTGAAAATTTGATTTTTGTTTTACAGTTTTGTTTGCAATTTTTTGAAGGGCTTTTAACAGCTTTCCCTTGACAGGTTTTCTGACAGTTTGTTCCTGACAGTGTTTTGATGGGTTTTTGAACAGATATTTTGACGATTATTCGAACAGATTTTCTGACACTTATTTCGACAACTTTTGAAAGTTTTCCTCAAACTTTTCCTACTTTTTGCAAACTGTCACAGTACTGGAAACTTATGCTGCTTCAGGATGTGTTGTAGCTGATTTTCTTGTCCGGCAGTCCTTCCATCCCCGCAGATTTCCAGAACTGCTTCCATCTGCCTTTGTCTTTTTTGTTCAGCTATGTCTTTTTTCGCCCACCCCTACGTGCACGTGCACTTTCACCTGCAACTTATGATTGTGGTCCTTCCAAATTGCTTCAGAAGAATACAGCAGATCCATCCTGATGGTCCCGTGTAAAAGAAAAGCGCAAGATAGCCTTTCTGTTATGTGCGCTGTTTTGCCTGTTTTGTACACTGCAGTGCATGAAAATTTCTTTGAACCAGGACCAAAGTTAAAGCCTTGTGCTGTTTCCCGTGTGCCAATGTCATCAAGACATCCACAAGGGGCCTCGGTTTCCATGATTTTCTTGGTACGTTCATGGTCGAGACTACTTCAGCCCCTTCTTGGATCTGGATCACCTCAGCAGCAGTGACTTTCAACTGCGAGAAAGACAGGCAATAATTTAAGCTCCTTTGGAATGTAGAGTTGAAGCAAGGGAAGAAAGAATGGGGTGGGGCAGGAGGGTAGGGGAGGAGAAGGAGGACTGGAAAGGGTAGTTGGAGAGGGCAGGGGGAATGAGATCAGGCAAAGAAGGCAGAGTACCTGCCGCCGGCCAGGGCCTGGATTCAGGAAGTAGTATTTGAAATTGTAGTCACGCTCTGCCAGCAACTCAAACTGGGCCTCGTGGTACACAGTTTTGACGTCATCGGACTGGATCCGTGGCAAGAACGCACCCAGACCTATCGGCAGAAAGCCTGGATGCGTCACTCCGGCCTTCATGCACTGCGTGAAAAGCATATCGTACATGGTCTTGAGCCGAGTCTTGAATTCCTTCCGGGCTTCAGGGCTCTTCCAATCTCCCTCAACTTCGCCGTTCTCCAAGCGCTTTGTGATCTTGAAATACCGCTCTTCTTCGCGCTGAGCGGCCGCATGGCGATCTGGCTCGTCAAAGTCAATGGCCGCTGTCGCCAGGAACAGGATGGGCACCTGGACAGGAAGCCGCAACAAGGCGAAGTGGACAGCCCACGGAATGTGGGCATAGGGAACCTGGGATAGGATAACCTAGCATAGGATGCCCCTGAAGGCACCTCAGTGCCTTCAAACACAGCATAGCAAAGCCATGACTCTCTTGTGGGTTCATGCTTGACCGTCCCCTCTCGAGAGGCCCCTCTCCAGAGCTCAAACCGACTTCATTTCTCCCTTGGAAACCGGGGTTCGGGATGCCCCCCCCCCCCCCCTGAGAGCAAAGAGATGCCCTGGGCCCCTCAGTTTGACCGCCGTTGATAGCTTGGACGGATAGGGTGTGTATTGTGGCTTGTACTTGTTTTCGCTGATTGATCACCCCCTTTGCTGTGCTCCTCTGGGCAGTGCTGCTTGTCACCCTCTCTGGGATGTTTTTTTTAGTGTCACTGAACCTCTTCTTGTTCCACCAAAGAGTACTCCGTAAGGTGTATTGTGTGTCCCAAGTCGGCACCTCACTGTGGCACACCGCACCTCTGCACATTCCCCTGAGATATTGCAGGAGGGGTCTTATGAGTAGTACTTCCCCCCCCCACACACACACTTTGCGCACCTTCATTAGGTCTCCCCCCCCCCTTCATAATGCAAGCTCTGACCCCATTCAGGGAGGAAAGGGCGGAGCAGCACTCATGCAGCAGAACATTGCGCAAACTGTCACTCGATGACCCAATGAGACAGTGAAAGCCAAGTGAAGGCGGGCACAAATGAAGTCCAGTGGCAGGCCCACACCTGACCTTTTGAAGCCCCTTCACAAGCACAGGCCTGGACAGTCTGCACATGTGCAGTAGAAATGAAGCAGAGTGGAAGAAACGCTCACTATTGGGCTTGCTGGGCTGGGCCAGTAGGCATGAGGGCACAGGGGGCACAGCACGTGTACTGTGAGTGGGCAGCATATGGCTGTGTGCTGACCAAAAAGTGTCCTGCACCTCATGATCTACATAATATGAAGCCCACACCATTTTCATAATGGATTGTCACCCTTGTGTGTTACAGCACAGCACACCCAACACTGAACTCCCCGTTTCCAATTAATTTCTTTTACCCCATGCCAGCCAAACAGAGTATGCATTACAACCTCTGTGATTGCCCGTCTTATCATCGTTTGGCAGTTTTGAGCGGAAATGCAAGTCATAGCTGTACGCATGGCATCACAGCCTGAATCCAATCTGCTTCCAGCAATTTGTCTCGTTTTGTCCCTTGCTTTTTGTTGTTGGTTGGCACTTTATGCCTGGCTGTCATCCCTTTGAAGGCAATGGCACACGGGATGTCCAAACCCTGATTCCCCAATCTACTGTCATTTCTCTGACATGAGAAACAGCTGGGATTGCGTCATGCCACAAACTCCACCTGCATGTGCAGATGGTCAAAATGTGGGTTCACAAACAGTGCGCACCAACAGGTCATGTGCCAGACAGTATGTAACTCTACACTGCCCCTGTCACTCTGTGCTGTCACTCTATACTGGGGGTGCAATTCTGCACTGTCATTTGTGCTATCAATCAACAGTATCAATGTCACTGTACTGTTGCTCACGCTCTTCCATCACTCTTTACTACAGCTGCAGCCGGAGCGGTCACCCCGTTCTATGGTCATCTCTGACCAATGCCACACAAAAGCATCTGAGGATTTGACAAAGATAATTTCCCTGCGATGGTTGGCCTATTGAAGCCTCCCAAGATACATCACTCAAGACACACAGATCACTCTCCGTGCATCCTCACCAACGGTGCCACATAACTTCCATTTCCTTGAACCAGCCACCCTTCCACATTTCCACTCAGCTCACGATTGTGCCACGGCCCGATCCTGCAACACCAAGCCCAGCTCTGTCCTATCACTCAAACCCCCCCTTCCCCACTATGCTGCTACCTGCTGGGGAGTGGGAATTTCCATTTGATTGTGGTTCCCCACCAGGAAATGCCCCTGCTGGCTGATGACCACGTTTGTGGATAGCTCTGTTAGGGACTGCGAAAGGGTCTCTTGCAGCTGCGCATGGTCTGCAAAGCCATAGTCAACAGAGGAGGTTGTGACTCGCTCCAGCAGTGCTGTCAGCGCTGCCCGCGCCACAGCATTGCTCGCCATTGCAGGCTCCGGCGTCCCAGGCAGCAGGAAATTGTGCAGGGGCACGGACTTCACATCGAAAAAGTATTGAATGTATCTGGCATCCCCGGTGATTGCAAGCAGTGCCCGGTAGAAGTGCGGAGGCAGGAGAGGGCTGGTGGTGATGGTGGTGCTCTGCTCGAGTTGGAACAGGTCCTTGGGGCAGATCTTGTACTCCCCAGGCCCAAATATATCCTCAAGGCTGCTGACCTGTGAAGAAAGGATGGCAGACTCTGAGGATACCCCCGAACCGCAAATGGGCATGTGAGACACACGTCTTAGTACCAGTCAGGTCAGTAGAGGAGCCATCTGTATTCGGTGTTACCCACATGTGTACCCACTCACAAAAACTGGGGGGGGGGACCGGCAAAGAAACAGACAAGGATGACAAGGCTATGACCATTGAGTCCTGTTCGCCTTTGCGGAAGCCATCATGTACAGCCCAGCCATTTCAGGCACAGGCTCGACCATAGCTCACCCTGGGAACATCTATTTGTAAATCCTCCCAGCATAACGTGGAGTTTCTGCGTATTACACCAACAGTTTTCACTTCGCTGTACTGTTGCCGCACAAATGGGCCAAAAATGGGTAGAGATTCCCCTTCCATTTTCTGCAACAAACGTTCATTCCATTTTTTGATGCACTCTGGATCCTCACACAGGGTGTAGGCCTATACCTGAGGTAATCCATGATCGGTTGGCGCCATACAAAGGCACTTGGGCAAACAGGAAAAACCAGTGTTTTCGGCCCTCATACCCAACTGTAGTCCTCTGTGGAGGCAAAAGATCAGAACCAGGCAGGCCATCACATGTGTGTTTGTGTTGGGGTTGGGGAGGGGGGGTCTAATCCGTTCACGAACCAGTTAGACGGATTAGATGAACTGTTCACGAAACTTTTTGGTGGGAAAATATCATCCTGGAGGTAGGTGGATGTCAGACTGAGCTGTTTGGCATGGACATGGCTTTCTGGTTCAGTTTGAGTTCAACTTGTCTCATTGACACGTTGAATTGCCAGTTGCCACATGGTCTGGACACCCAGTCACCAGCTGGGCTCTACCCTCAGCTGAAGACGACCACATCTTGACCTTCTGGCAGTAGGACATCTCCTACATGGGCTTGCATCCAGCGAAACCTGCAGAGCAGCCTCCCCACATGGTCCTCAATACATGTTGGTACCTTGTTTCCCGTTTCTAAAAAAAATGAGCCCAAAATGGGGAAAATGGGGCATAGCTTGCTGCCACCTACAAAGGGGAGGGCCTCAACTTGCTGGTCTTGCTCGAGCGAGAAATGAACATGCGTGTGCACTTTGATGCAGAAATTTCAAGTACACTCAGCCCAGTCACCGAGAAATCGTCCAATTAGTGCCACAGACTACAAATCACAACCATGCAACCCCCAACCAGGAGGGTCCTTAAGGAGGAAAAAAAGGTGCTCCGCGAGAATATTGGGACCGAGCTGGCGGGCAAAGGACACAAAGAATGATTGACCCCCCCCCCCCCCCGGAAACTGCCCTTGGAAGTGGATGAGAGCCAGTCAAAGTGAGCTCGAAATGAGCTCTATTCATCCGTAGTGGCACCCCAAAGTGGACTAGCAACATTTTTGGAAAAGGATGTTTTTGCACCATTTTTGAGCGTCTTGTAGTCCCAAAATGGCCATTTTCAAGGCTCCTTTGGACTTGACAGGGGCCAAAATTGCTCAAAATGGGCTCCAAATAGGCTCATTTCACTTGTTTATGCACCCCCAATCACGGGAGTGGCAACTACAACCAGTCCGGATGCGACACCCCCCCCCCGCTATCTGTCAAAACTGGGGGAGGGTGTGGGGGGGAGGGGGGGGGGTTCCCAAGGTGGGGGGGCGTGCGCGCGACCCATTACTACCACATGCATACCTCAAGGGGGGATGTCGTCTCGGGGTTTGGGGGTATGGAGGTATGTATGTGATAATAGCGCTTTCTCGTCTTTGCCGGGAAGAAAGAAAGAAAGAAAGCACTATGTAACCACCGGCGTTTGCCCGGGAAAGTTTTAGGACTGCACTGGAGCCGGGGAAGAGCTTTGAATGCACGATCTTCACTTCACAGTCAACGACATTTGTATAGCACCTCGTCTTGCTAATCTGGCGCTCAAAACATGCATGGTTTGACGAAAGGGAAGCATGCACAAAAAAATCCCGTGCCGTTCCCAGACGACGATCTCTCAAAACCTGGGGGGGGGGGGGGGTCGCATACAAGGACCGCCCGCCCCCCCCCCCCCCCGGTCCCCCGAATGGTCCATGATTATTTTTGGAATAACACATTTTGGACCCATTGTTGGTCCCTGAACAGCCCATTTTCAAGGCATTATGTAACCACTCCGCCCACATCTGGCCCCCAATAAAGAAGGGTCGATGTAGCCACTTTGATTTCCTCCCCCCTTTGGGGGGTCCCCAAGACGACACGGGTTATGGAGCCACTTTGCCCAAATTTGGGGCCCCAAGATGGCAGGGATTATGTAGCCATTTTGATTTTATCCCCCTTGTTGGGAGGTCCCCTAGATGGCACGGGTTATGCAGCCGCTTCGCCCGCGCTTGGGCCGAGCCACACCATGTTCAAGCTACACGACCGGTAGGTCCCGCATTTCTTTGGCACCAACATGTCGGGGCCAATTCGAGTGTCACCATCCGATTGCCGGGTGCCAAAGCGAAGGGTATGGATTCCCTGGTTTACCACAGGCAACAAGCAAAATGCAATTCTGGCAGACAGACATCTCATGGCAGTAATTCATGTGATACACAACGCTCGCCGTGTCCGGCGCGCGACCCCCCAAACCCGCCGTCTGGCTTGGACCCCTCCATCCCGTCGATGCCGGTCACGGCCGTGAAGCGCACGGTCGCTGCCACGAGTAAGGCAAACCAAAGGCTACCATAATCACTCAGTTCTCGGCACAAGGCTGCCGGGCGGCAGCCCTCCAACTCTGGTGCAGGGGCATCACCAAGGTTGGGACACGACCAGCCCGCCCTCCACCTCAAGTGGGTGGGTGGGCAGAAAGTAAAAACACACTGCCTGAAAGGGGAAGAGGTAGAGGTAAACCAACGGTGACAAGCACCGTGAGTTTACCACAGGCAACAAGCAAAATGCAATTCTGGCAGACAGACATCTCGTGGTTTATCTTTCTTCAGTAAAAGCGCCAGCACCACGATCCCGCACGCAGAAATGCCCTCGGGGTGGGAGGGGTTGGGTGGACAGGATCCGCGCGAGGGGATACACGTGAAAACAACACCACTGTCAGGGTTCAGGCTGTCGTGGGGCGGGTGATACCCTGATCATCAAGAAACAACACTGCACCCCCCCAACAACCGCATAAGCGAAACTCGGCCTCCACTGAAGACCGGCGCAGGCACACCGTGCCGCACCCTCGCCTCGTACTACACAGCCCCAGTGCTTACCCACGCGGCGCAAGGCGCCACGCAGCGGACAGCCACGGCACCCCGCGCCACCGGTGGACCTCCCTCAATCTAAGGCCTTAAACATATATGCCACCCGGCGCACCAACAACATGCTCCCCTGGATCCACAAATAAGGGCGGTTACCGCCCATTTGTTTATGCGCAGTAAGGGACAGGGCCAATTCGCGCCCTTCCAGCCTTAACCGCCATCTGTGGCGGCACAAGTGCCGGCCCTTCGCGTCCTTGACCTCGGGACTCCCCGCGGAAGTGAACATCTGGTGCGCTGTCCCACCAAGACGCGACGCCAAGTCCGCCACGGCGTCGCGCAGCAAGTCCGGCGCCTCCGCGAGTGCGCAGGGCCGGTCGAAGATGAGGCGTGCCTGGGTCCCCAGCCACACCCTGCGAACAGACCGACGCGCCAAACGGCGGGCCAGGACGTACTGCGCCTGCCGCTGCGCCCGCAGCCGCCGCCTCCCCACCGCCTCAGCTGAGCGGCGATGTCGCACGCCTCCCCGGTGGCGGCGCAGGCGCCGGTGGCGCCGGTTACGCCGAGGCATACCCGTATAAAAACGCTACAGTGCACAACACAGGGGAAAAGCTCACCCGCCACAAACCAAACTACAGCACCACGGCGCCCACGAACCTGCATTGGTGCAACGAGCGCAGCAGTTTTCCCCACCGACACTGGGATGCTACTTCCGCCCGAGCAAGGCGGCCGTGGAAATCGGACTGCACCCTACTCAGAGGATCACCGGGTTGCAAATGGGATGGGCACCACACGACATAAACCTGCAGTCCGGAAGCACATAACCGGCGCGACACCGAACGCAACATCGCATGCTGGATCTTTAACCACGGTTTGCGGAGCCTCCAATGGAACCGCCGCACCCGAGCCCACCGCCTCTTCTGGGGCATGCTGGCGGTAGTCTGGTGGAGGACGTTCCGGAAGGGCGGGGCATCGATGCCACTGCCGTTGACGGCCCCCAGCCGTGCCCATCCCCGGCCGTCCCGGGACCTCCATCGGAGCCACGAGCAGCTTCCCCTTCCCCGGCCTGCACCCAGTCCGCTTCTCCTGGGCTACCCCTTGAAGTCATCGTCCTGTCCGATTCTGACTCGGATGAGGATGTTGGGGATGGATCGGGAGTTCGTAGGGTTAAGGAGTGTGTGCCAAACATGGGGAGCGTCACTGCTCCGGCAGATGCCTTCAGGGTTGGCGCGCCCGGCACTGGGGGGATGGAGTCCCGCAAGCGACCCCGGGACCCGGGATCACGGCGACAGCAGTACGCACCCCCCCCCCCTTGTCCGGCAGTAACGTGTGCCTTCCCCGTCCCGGGTGGGTGGCTCCGAAGCGGTTACCCCGGCCGTTAGGCAGCAGCGCCTTGTGCCCAAGAGGCGGATTCCCGAGGTTACGGAGTGTCCGCCCCGTAAGCGACCCGCGGTTGGTCAGGGTCTTGCCCCCGGTCGTGGGGTTTCCGCCACCACCAGTGGGAGCGGGGGGGGGGGGGGGGAGCTTTGGCGCCCGGTCTTCGTGATGTGCCCGTGCCAACCACAGGGTCCGCGGAGGCGGCAGGGTCGTCTTCGCATGAGCGTTTGGGCGCCGTGGCTGTCGGCTGCGAGGCGTCTAACGCCGCGCCCTCCGCTCCCCCCCCGGGCCTCGGGTGGTGGCAGGGCGAGACTGTGGGCGGTGCGCAAGTTGGTCGAGGGTGGTGGGCGGTGGTCCTGGCGGTGGCGGTTGGCAGTGGCCGGGGATTAGCCATCGGAGCAAGCGGTGGATGTGGGGCACCCCCCGCGGGGGTTGGGTATCTCGTATGCCTGGCGGCCGCCTGGGGAGACGTCCGCGACAGTGGAGGAGTTGCGGACACATGGGACGGTGGTCTTGGCGCGAGCAGAGGGCCTGGGTGTGGGGGGGGGGGGGGGGTTGGTGGGCGGTTCCCCCCCCGGCTTACCTGACCCGGATCTCCCTAGGGACGGCGGCGATACGCCGGTTTTCCCGCAGCTCCTGGTGGCACTGCCCCTGTACGCCCGGGTGCTCGCCCTGTTGTCGGGGTCTGCGTGCTGGCTACAGCGCAAGCTATCAGCACCGGGGCCATTACTTATGCAGCGGATTGAGTTGTTTGTGGATAGGGTTTTCCGGGTAGCAGAGGACTTCGCCCTGGTTTCCGCACTGGATGTGATTTGTCTGGCACTGTGCGAGTTTGCCGAAGCGGCATGGGAGGCACTGCTTCACTTGAATACGTTGCCCAAGCCGTCGCTCGTGGCGGTAGTCCCGGAAGTAGTCCAGCGCGGGTTGGGAGCCGTGGGGTCATACCCGATCCCGGATAGTTTGTGGAGGGAGGTTGTGCCGGCCGACTTTTTGGAGGCTGCGGCGGGTTACGACGTTGAGCAAGATCCGCAGGGTGGGGCGGGCCGGGTGTCGGGGATGGTCGGTCAGTTCTTTTCAGCTGTCGAGCATCTGGGCATTTTCAGGGAGCTCCCTGACGGTACTGCACCGTCGGTTTTTCCATTCATTATCCCTAAGTTGTCCCGTAAGGTCAGCCTTATACTGTCTTGCGTGGGGTTAAATGAGGAGTCCCCGGACCCCCCCCATTTTGCCTTGCCCTCCTGGGAGGGCATTTGCCGACTGTTAAACCAGACGCCGCCCGATCAGCAACTGTATGCCACACATATAGACCTGACCAACGCCTTTTGGAGTTTTATCCTACCGGAAGGCGTAGACAAGGCTTTCCGGGCTAGGGTGCGGCCGGGGGGACCGGTGGTAGGGGCGACGAGATTACCTTTTGGCTGGAAGTTTTCACCGTACCTGTGCCAGCGGATCCTGGGGGACTTGTTGCGAAGGCACATCCCACAGGGTGTGGAGTTGCTGCATTACTTGGACGACTTCGTCCTAGTCTCGACCGATCGTCCCTTGCTGCACGGCACCACCCAGGAGTGTGTGCGTTTGTTGGTTGAGAATCGGTTTATCGTTTCGGATAAGTCCACTTTGGAACCGGTACAACATCTGTTTGTGCTGGGAAAGTTTTTGGACTTACAGCGCCGTATGATTTACAGCCACAGACGCGCGTGGTTGCAGATTTTGGCAGCGTGGTTAAGGTTGGCAGTGTCCCCCATGCCTGGGCCCAAGCTAATGGAGGAATGGCTGGGCTTCATCCAATGGCACATCCGGCCGCGGTTAACCTCCGCGCCCTTGCTAGCGGGCGCGTATTGTTGGGTCCGGTGGGGGGACCATGACAGGAACGTGCCTGTAAAGATCCTGCGTGCGGTGGCCTCTGCCTTGTGCTTGTGTGCTGAACCTTATAGGGCCTTGCCATGGGAGAGGGCGCGGCAGTTTATTTCGCTTTCCCGCTCTCCTGTACCTGAACTTTTTCAACGCCTGGGGCCATGGTGCTGGTGCGTGGACGCGGCGTGGGACCTGTTTTCGTACAGGGTGGGGGGGTTTTCGCCGCAGGTGGGAGCCCGATCTTGGGTGGTGCCAGTGGCGCGTCATACACAACAGACAGCGGAGCTGGCAGGGTTATGCTGGGGTGTGCGGATGGCCTTACGTTTGCGATGGGATTGTTTGCTGTTGGTGACAGACAGTGAGGTGGCGTCTGCTCAGCTTGTTCAGCTGAAGGCGTCCACGCGAGAGGTCGTACATAGCCAAACCCCACAGAGCCGCAGGTAGAACCGTACCGCGTGGGCCCAGGCCCACAGCCTCGTTAACATGCGGCAGCACCAAGTCGCCCACGACCTCCGGATCTCGAAACCCCAGGGCGTAACCCATGGCTGTACGCAAGCCAGCCCACCGCCCCCAGAAGAGGAAGTGCTGGGCGGCTGGTTTGCGTACCCAGCATGCCGCAGAACCTCCCCTCCTGAGAGCATGCCAGCGAGCATCAGCCCACTTGGTGTCGCGGAGCAGGCGGCTGATGGTGTCCTCGAGGAAGGGGGCCCCCCCTTCGAAAACGGGCTCGTCAGGCCGGTTTCCCTTAGCTTGGCAGTAGACCTGGAGGAACTCCATCCAGGACCTCGCATAAGCCGCGGCCGGTCGACAGACCCATCCGGGCTCCCCAACCTTGGTGCTGTAGAACCAGAGGCCCTCCTTACGGTCGAGGTCACAGTACCTGATGGAGGCGGCCTCCCCAACCCGGAGCCACATTGTCCACAACAGGGCCGCCAGCGCCGCGACCGCCCTATCGTCCGGCGCGGTGGCCGCATTCCAGATGTGCACGAGGGCTCGAGGCGACACGTACGCCTGTGGGCCTGGGCCTCGCCCCGACTTGGCAATGCGCCAGTGGAGGGCCGCCACAACCCGGGGGACCAAAGCCAAATCCTCTGCTGCACGGACGGCAGACGCCAGTCCGCGCAGCCCGGATGCAGAGTGGCCGTCGGCTGCACGCTCCGCCATGCAAAGGGAGAGGATTTCTGGCAGGGGCCTGGCCGGGATGCATGCTTCGAACTCCGCCAGTTGGTGAATAGCCGACCCATACCGCTACCTTGTGCGCTGCTTCCAAGAATGCATGGCCGCCACTCGTGGGTAGGCCCGCTCGTCCGACTGCGCCAGCCGCTCCCAAGCGGACGCCAGGCCTGCAAAGCTGGCAACAAACCGGGGCTCAAAATAGGCCAAAAACACTTGGTTTGGCATCCCACGTGGTCTAGGTTCATTTTTGGGGGGGGGAATCATTCTTTTTGCACCTAGTGGTCCGTGTCGACCCGTTTTGGCATCCACCTCTTTGGGCTTCTTCTTGTAGCTTGCCGGAGCCAAGTGGGCCCAAGTATAGGGGTATAGGCGTCCGTTTGAGCAATTCTGAGGGGTGGAAACCACCAAAAGTGGGTGGTTGTGGGTGGACTAGGTGCCCTCAGAATCGCATTTTGAGCCACGTAGCCCAAGATATGGCTAAGTCTTGGTTGAGGCTGCACGTTGCGGCTTTAGGGGGCCATTCGGGGGCGTTTCTCGGACATACTGTGGAAATAGAGGGCATAGAGGGCTCGTTGACACGGGGAAGTCAAGCCGCATGTGTAGCCACCATTTCCCTTTCTTTGGCCGTTTTGAACAGGTTTTGGGGCGGTTTGGGGCAAAAAAAAAGGCTGTCTTTGGCCCTAAACTGCAGTTTTTGAAATGGAGGTCCACCACTCGCAACACCCTTTCCCGGCTGCCACCGTTGACTTTTCGGTTGAGACTTTGTGTGATTGTCCTTCACATCCATAGGTATTATCCACCAAAATTTCAGCCAAGTCCCCGAAGCACCATGATGGAGTTGTGACTTTTGTCCATATCGCGCGTCCATGCTGCTACTTGCGGCTTGCCAAACCTAGTAGGTCCACCCTAGACACTAAAGAGGGTTCTAAAACCAAGATTGGTTCCACCAGCTCGGTAACCCTAACAAGGATTGAATATTGGGACCGAGCTGGTGGGGGAAGGAACATCATCTAGGAGACTTCAACGACAAATGAGGTACGCACTTGAAAGTGGATGAGAGCGACTCAAAAGGGGCTCAAAATGAGCTGTATTCATCCGTTTGGGCACCACAACTGGACTAGGATCATTTTTGGAAAACTACGGTTTTGACCCGTTTTTGAGCCACTTGTGGTCCCAAATTGGCCCATTTTCAAGGCCCTTTCGGCCTTGAGCGGGGCCAAAATTGCTCAACATGGGCTCAAAATGGGTTCACTCCACTTATTTGTGCACCCCAAATAGTTCAAAAGTACATTTGGAAAAAACACATTTGTCATCCATTTTGACCGATTTTTGGTCCCAAAACATTTTCAAGGCATTTTGTGACTTTGGAGTGGCCAAAATGGCTTGCAATGGGCTCAAAAAGGGCTCATTTCACTTGTTTGTGCACCCCTAACGGTCTAGGATCATTTTTTGGAAAAACACATTTTTAACTCATTTTTGGTCCCAAAACAGCCCATTTTCAAGGCATTTTGGGATATTAGGAGGGCCAAAACGGGCCACCACGAGCTCAAAACGCGCCAAAAACACTTGTTTTGGCATTCCATGTGGTCCAGGATCATTTTTGAGAAATATCTTTTTTTGCGCCTGGTGGACCTTTTTGACCCATTTTGGCACCCACCTCTTTGGGCTACCTCTTGCACCTTGGCGCAGCCCCCTAGGCCTAGGTACGGGGGTCTAGGTGTCGGTTAGGGCAATTTTGAGGGCTGGAAACCACCAAAAGTGGGTGGTTGCGGGTGGACTAGGTGCGCTCCAAATCGCGTTTTGAGCCACATAGCCCAAGATATGGTCTGTTTTTGGTTTGGGGCCGTCGGCGGCCAATGTGCACAAAGTCTGGGGATTTTGGGGGCCTTTTGGGGACGGTTTGCGGACAAATTGTGGAGTTAGAGGGCTGTAGAGGGCCCTTCGGCACGGAGAAGTCCAGCTGCATGTGTACAGTAGCCACTGCTTCCCTTCATTTGGCCGTTTTCATTGGGTTCTAGGGCGGTTTTGGGCAAAAAAAAAGGCTGATTTTGGCCCTGAATTGCAGATTTTGAAATGGAGGTCCGGCACTTGCGACGCCCATTCCCCGCCGCCACTATTGAGTTTCCAGCTCATACTTTGTGTGGTTGTCCCTCACACCCATAGCTGGCATCCACCAAAATTTTGGCCGCATCCGAAGCACCCCCTTGGTACGCGTTTGAAACCCAATGTTGTTCCCGACTGGAATATTCCCAATGGGAACAATTCCCGCCGGAACAATCTCGTTGGGAACACCACTGGAACAAGTGTCGCAGGCCAGATAACCAGATCCATCACCATGAGTTTCCAAGTTCGTAAATGATGTTTTTTGTCTCTTTCTTGCATGTATAACGCGTCCAAGGCTTGTCTTTCCCATCGGGGCCATGTTGACATCTTGTGAGCCGTTGGTGCCACCTTCCACTAGGTGTACACATTTCGAACTTTTCGTATCCATTTGCAAGCCTGCTGTTTCTTGTTGTTCAGACGCAGCGTTGTATGACTTTTCAACGTTGGCGTCCCCATTCTCCCGTTTGATTTGTGCATTGTGGCCATGCCTAGGGTCCCATTTTGGTATTTGTTCCTTGCCTGAATACTCGGTGGGTCTACGGGCATCTTCCCCTAGAGGTATGCATTGCCAGATTTCGCTTCGTAGTTCATTGTTGTAGCTTCATCATGCCTAGATCGCAAACCCGCGTTGCGCAACTAACCACCCACCTCGTCCATTTGGCTAGTGCTGTTAGCCTCCGGGACGGGGATCTTGTTGGGGAGCTCATAGCGGAATGGGCCATCTCCTCTCCACACGCCCGCCGCCAATTTGCGGTGGCCGTGCGCTTGGCCCAACCAAGCTGTGTACGAGAGATACAGCAGGGGGCAATCGCCAAGTACGCCTCCGAGGTGCTCCCCCCCGATGAGTGTTGCGAGCTCATCCTCAACCTGCGTGCGCCCAAATCCGCTTGGCGCACGCTCTCGGAAGTGTACACCCTCCGCGGGCTGAAGTACACCGCGACCACGGGCCTTCCATTCGCCCGTCCGATTTGCCCTGGGAGGGCTTTCCAGCAGCGCTGGCAAGATCTACTGGCCCCCTTGGAGCTGGCCCCCGCGGTGAGCACTTCGGATCCCAAGGCCACGGGCATCAGTTGGCCGTGGGCATCATGGCTGCGCTACATTGCTAGCCAACCCCCGTTGTGCCGCATGATCGATTGGTCGTTCCCCCTGACTTTCATTGTCAGGGGGGATGGCTACCCCTGCGCAGGCGGGGAGTGGTCCCAATTGTCTGTGTCCATCGCCAACATGGGCCTTTGGGGACGAATTCCCGCCTGCGTGTGGGTCATCGGCCTCGCAATCTGCGGGGACAAAGCGATGGCGACCCTAGCAACCCTTTGGGAAGACAATATTAAGGTGTGCCGCGCACACACCGTGTTGTTCCGGCGACGTTCCGATAACTTGTTCCGGCGACGTTCCGGCGACGTTCAAGTGTTTTGTTGGAACCGCCACCGGAACAATCTGGTTCCAACAAAATTGATGTTTTTTTCTTAGGCCATCCAGGAGGTCGTGGATACCCACCGGGTGGTCTTCAATTCCCATGAGGAAGCGGCCGATACCTGGCTCGGTGGTGATTCCCCCTGGGTGCGCCGCATTATCGGGATCACACCGGCCCCACAAGTGGGGTCACTATACAACGAGGGGATTTGGGAATCCGACGCCGCTGTGTGGCGGGGCAAAGACGTGGTCCGGACCACCGAGTCGGACCACGCACAGCGGACGTCCTTCTTGTTGGGAACACCATCGCTGAAGGCCGCAGGTTGTTCCGTGGAACCAGTGGTGGTCATTGCCCGGTGCCGCGTTGTCATGTGCATTCTGCACTGTTGCATGGCGATGGGCCGGTTGCAAATGACCAACATTGAGCGGTTGGCGGCAGAGCGGCTAGCCGGGGGCGATGAGGTGTCCCGTGCGGCGATTCAGGCGGTATTGCATGAGCATCGCACTGGGTGCCGCCTAGGCAAGGATTGTTCCCCGGATGGTGAGGAGACGTCGCGCCTGTTTGCGGCTTGGCCCGATGTTGCATTGTTGCTGTCGGTTGGGCCGGAGGAGCCCCTCTATAGGGCTGTGATGGGGATGGCGAAGCTTTTGAAGGACCTGTACCACACCTATCAGGTGGGTACGCGTCCCCAATGCCGGGCAGCGGCAGCTGCCTTCCGGGAGCATTGTGCTCCTAGGTTCGCGTCCCATTACCTCCTGTTCCTGGAGGAGGATGCGGATCGCGTATTGGACGACATTTGGCCGTTCGGATTGGCAATGTTCTCCAATGACATTGTCGAAAGCCTTAACCGCTTCCTGAAGCAGGCTTTCAACGAACACAGTGCCCGGGGCGGTGGCCGGCAAACGGCTACTGGGACCGCCAGCTGCGGTCGCTCGCAGGCATCAATTGATTCGGACGCCGACGCCCTGCGGCAAGTGTTGCAATGGGTTTTCTTGTACTTTCACATTCATCTCCACCAACATGATGCTGTTCGACATGTGCCTTGTGTTCCCAGGGCTGCACTAGAGACCACCCCCTCTGCACCACCCCCGTTCCTCAGCTCTCTTCTTTCTTCTGCTCCTATCCATGGCCGCGCCCGTCAGCGCAGATATGATGCAAATGATGTTGGCGCTTCTGAAGGCCACCAAGAATATGCACGTTTGCGGGTGGGTGTTTGGGCTTGGGTTTGGGCTTGGGGCTGGGTGTGGGTTTGGGCTTGGGCCTGGGTGTGGGTTTGGGCTTGGGTGTGTGTTTGGGCTTGGGTTTGGGCTAGGGGTTGGGTGTGGGTTCGGGTGCGGGTTTTGGTTTGGGCCGAGGTTTGGGTTTGGGTTTGGGTGTATGCTTTGGCACGCTTTGCGCGCAGTGTGTTGTTGTTGAGGGGAAGGGGAAAACCCAAGAACCCCCAGTGATTATTCGTGCCCCATGCCCATAAAGGGGCTAGGAATCTTTGTTGTTG
This sequence comes from Eutreptiella sp. 'Long Island Sound 2002', assembly GCA_964036045.1. Lineage (NCBI taxonomy): Eukaryota > Euglenozoa > Euglenophyceae > Eutreptiales > Eutreptiaceae > Eutreptiella > Eutreptiella sp. 'Long Island Sound 2002'. The sequence goes on from OZ038386.1 coordinate 72,710,932, forward strand.
AGGGGAAGGGGAAAACCCAAGAACCCCCAGTGATTATTCGTGCCCCATGCCCATAAAGGGGCTAGGAATCTTTGTTGTCTAGGGGAAGGGAAAAACCCAAGAACCCCCGGTGATTATTTGTGCCCCAAGCCCATAAAGGGGCTAGGAATCTTTGTTGTCCAGGGGAAGGGGAAAACCCAAGAACCCCCAGTGATTATTTGTGCCCCATGCCCATAAAGGGGCTAGGAATCTTTGTTGTCCAGGGGAAGGGGAAAACCCAAGAACCCCCGGTGATTGTTGGTGCCCCATGCCCATAAAGGGGCTAGGATTCTTTGTAGTGGATGTCCCCCCCCCCCACGGGGCCGTAGTGCACGCAGTGCGCCCTGTGCGCGCGCCGAACTGTGCCTATTTTCCACTGTTCCGGCGACGTTCCGACAACCTGTTCCGGCGACGTTCTGGCGACGTTCCAGCGGCCACTGGAACGTCGCCAGAACGTCGCCGGAACAGGTTGTTGGAACGTCGCCGGAACAAGGTGTCTGGGTAGGGTTGGCCTCTCTCCGGCATCCTTGTCTGCAGGACGGGATGACCGAGACCGAGGCCCTGGGGGCAGCACTGGCTGCACCACCCCCGCCAGCCCCACTGGGGGCACAGGGGGCCACGCGCTCCGAGCCACTCAGCAGCTCTGCGCTGGCTTCGCCAGCCCCTCCCCCACCTCAGGGCGCTCTCAAACATCCTCCGTGGGCAACCCCCGCTCACCGGCCATCGGAGCCGCCACGGCCTGCCCCACAAGGGGCCGCGCCAGTTGCGCCTCTCCAAGCGCATCGCCTCCAGTTGCCCGAGCCCTCGACTGGGAGCTCAATGAGTAACGGGGGGGGGGGTTCGGGAGCACGCCGTGGTTCTGGGGGAGCTGCAAGAGGCGAGGGGCAATGTTGAAAGCCTGCGCCGCCGGGTGAAAAAATGGTCTGCGAAATTGGCGGAGTGCCGGCGGCGTGGGGACATCACCGGGGGGGGGCACGCGGGCGAGAGGGTTCTCGAGGGGAACCGGCGGGTAGGGGAGGCGCAGAAGGCGGTGGAGGTGCTTGAAAGGGAGTTGCAGGGCATGGGTGGGGGGGTGCAGGTGAAACAGGAAGGGGGTGACAACGACGATGACATGGTGGAGCTGGGTGAGGTGGTGGTGGATGAGAAAGATGAAGAGCGGAGGGCTAACCCGGGGGTTAAGAGAGAGGAAGAAGAGGCGGCGGCGGGCGTGTGGAGAGGAGATGGCCCATTCCGCTATGAGCTCCCCAACAAGATCCCCGTCCCGGAGGCTAACAGCACTAGCCAAATGGACGAGGTGGGTGGTTGGTTGCGCAACGCGGGTTTGCGATCTAGGCATGATGAAGCTACAACAATGAACTACGAAGCGAAATTTGGCAATGCATACCTCTAGGGGAAGATGCCCGTAGACCCAGCGAGTATTCAGGCAAGGAACAAATACCAAAATGGGACCCTAGGCATGGCCACAATGCACAAATCAAACGGGAGAATGGGGACGCCAACGTTGAAAAGTCATACAACGCTGCGTCTGAACAACAAGAAACAGCAGGCTTGCAAATGGATACGAAAAGTTCGAAATGTGTACACCTAGTGGAAGGTGGCACCAACGGCTCACAAGATGTCAACATGGCCCCGATGGGAAAGACAAGCCTTGGACGCGTTATACATGCAAAAAAGAGACAAAAAACATCATTTACGAACTTGGAAACTCATGGTGATGGATCTGGTTATCTAGCTTGCGACACTTGTTCCAGTGGTGTTCCCAACGAGATTGTTCCGGCGGGAATTGTTCCCATTGGGAATATTCCAGTCGGGAACAACATTGGGTTTCAAAAGCGTACCAAGGGATATATATATATATATATATATATATATATATATATATATATATATATATATATATATATATATATATATATATATATATATATATATATATATATATATATATATATATATATATATATATATATATATATATATATATATATATATATATATATATATATATATATATATATATATATATATATATATATATATATATATATATACATATATATATATATATATATACATATATATATATATATATATATATATATATATATATGTATATCTATATATATATATATATCTATATATATATATATATATATATGTATATATGTATATCTATATATATATATATATATATATATATATATACATATATATATATATATATAGAGTCATAGTCATAGTCATAACCACTTATCATGCCGTCTACTGGAGTTACCGGGCATCTCGCGCCGACAGGTGGCTCGTGCCTCGCTCGATCCCGTGGGTCCCAGGGCTGCCTGAGGTGGCCCACAGCATGACGGAGGACCCAGAGGACCGGGGATACCGGTCAACCAGGCTTTGGGGGCAGTGGCAGCTGCATTGCGTTAGCATTAGCAACGGCGACGGACGCTGGCCCGTTTGTTCGCCGGGGGTAAGGGGGCAAGGCACAGCAACGCAGCAGCATCGCAACAAGCAGAAAGCAAGGGCTTCCCTGTCCGGCGCAAAGCGGCAACCAAGGAACAAAGCAGCACGCATGCGGCGAAGCGAGAGCGGACCCTCCGTCGTTCGCGTACCCCCGCCACCGTGGAGACGTCCATCACCCGTGACCCCACGGAATCCATTGCCGTCTGCGTACTCGTAATTGCCCACCACCCCTGACTCCATGTTTCCCTCTGCCAGCACGCAATAGCCCGTATATGCATAGCCAGGATTTCTGGGAGGCTCCAGCCTAGCCTGGCCCTCAGCTTTCATCGCCCCAATGTCCCCACAATGTACGCCGCCGACCCACCGCACCAGTCCCCTAGTATAGTACAGAAACACGGTATCAACTCCACGCCCCCGCGGTCCTGAGCTGTTCCCACAGCCCAGTTATATACCATGCCGGCACTCCATGTCAAGGGCCAGCACCCAATCAGCTTCGAGGCATCCACTTGCCCACGTATAATATAACTTGAGGGTCTACAGGGGGGGACGCCGGCCGCTACGCGACGGGAGTGGCGCAACCCGTGAATATCGCTGGCTGGGATTCGGGCTGGTGGGTGCCGTAGCTTGGTTATCGACCCCCTGTAGGGGTACCCACCAGAGGCTCGCCCCGGGCTGCGGTAACCAGGTGCACCTCATCTGGCCCACATACATTGCCCTGGCGCCTACCCTGGACCCTTACCTGCACTTTTTGGCCAGCTCCCGTGGTTGCGCCTCTTCCGCCACAGCAGCGGCCAGGCCGCAGGTTCGGCCCCCACCGACGACGTGGCGAGCCTACTTATAGCATTGGCCCGCGTGTCACCCCCCGGACCACTCAGCATGCCGCTCCTTCTCCCTCCTCGCCTCTAGCCGACCGGACTGGCGCCCCCCAGGGGTAAGCCGTTACAATGGTGAGGCGACCGCATACTCTTCGCTACGACGCCACGCAGTACCGCTGTTGCCACGCCGATGCCACCCGCGAGCCGCCACGACACGCACCACCGCAACCACAAGGCCATGGTCAGAGGTTAGACTATGTACATGCCCGCAGGCACGGTCCCTCTAGTTTGTTAACGGGTCCAGGGGATGCCCCCACGCTCCCCCTGAGTTGTTAGAGGGGTCAGGGGGACACCCCAGTACCGCCATGCATCCCCGCTGCTCCCCCACTGTACGGTTCCCCAGTACCGCCGCGTACCCCCACCGTACGGACCCCAGTACCGCCGCGTATACCCCCAAGACACCAGTACGCCGTCACCTTGAACTCCACGTGCCCCCCGTGAGTGCTCCTCCCACGCCGTCTCCAGGACGCCCGCCATACTGTCCACCTGACGACCTCGCTGTCATATCCTTCTACGCACACATCTTCGCTTCGTCGCCGCCCCTGGGGCCTGCAGGCTGTCCCCGCAACCCCGTGTAACACTCCCAGGGGGCGCCGTAACGCCGTAGCCCCCAGACAACTCCGTGCACCCCCGGTGTATCCCGAGCAACCACTCCCAATACTGCCGTAGCCGGGCCGCCAGTAGAGACCCCGGTGCCATGGGAATACCCTACAGGGGTTTGGGCCTTATTACCATGGTTGGGACGACCCATGACACCTCACTGTTGTATGCGGCGACCCGGGGCAGGCGGGTGAAGCATCCCTGCCTGACCCTCATGCACGGGGGCAGTACGGCTCACCATCAGGCCGGCACGACCTGTCACATCGCGTTGGCCGTCATACGCCGCCTGCCAGTACCGCACAATCAGGCCATGAAGGCACTGCTTCTCAGGCGCTACCCCCTCCGCCGCGTCCAGCGTAGGGACGGTAGCAGGTGCACCCACAATTCCTAACCCCATCAATCTGCATCACCCCCGGCCCCCACCACGCCGTCACCATTTCCTCCGTGATGCCACAACCAGAGTATCCGTGAGTCGCCCTCCAGAGCCGCCCACCACAGCATCAGGGGCAGGGCCGCCGACGGCGCTCCAGGGCACCGTACCCCTTCCACTCGGACGCTCTTCAGGCCACCCTGGATTGTCTTCCAGGCACTTGAGGACATCTGTCCAGAGTGCCGCAGTGCCCACCTCGCCTTAGGCCACCCCCTATCGGCACGCTCCTTACATGTCCCGCATAGTGGGACGGAGGCACACTGATGAACCCAAACTGACGCCGTTTCCCTGCACCCGTGGCATCGCTGCGGAAGCACAGACCGCGACGGAACGCAGCTACCATCACAACACTGCGACCACAGGTCCTGCCATACATCGCAGCACGCGTCCTGGAGTCCGAGCAAAGCACCCGCCAGCGTGCGTGCTGTGGCACAACTGAGGAGGCTGCGCCTCGCTTCCTCCCACGTGGACACCGGGCGGAGTATCGGTCGCCCGTCGGGCATCACCGGCGGGCTCTCAAGCAGCCGGGGCCACCGCGCAACTTTGGGGCTGTGTGTGCCATGCGCCAGGAGCTCCCAACCGTAGTCCCGTAAGACCTCCCCGATGACATCAACCCCGTCCTGCTCCGGGCCCCTGGCGGATGCCAGAACCAAGCGTTGTCCTCCCGCCCGAGCCTCAATGACCGCCGCGAGGCCCAGGGTGTCAAGGGTGTGACGGGCATCGGCAGCCACGTGGTCGTCCCCCTCTGGCAGAGAGAACATGGCCTCCGTGACGTGGTCTTGCGCGTCGTCGCCCTGTGCCCGTGCCAGCTGCTTGGAGCCCACTAACACTGCCATGGACCGCTGCTCCGTGACCGCTGGTATGGCTCGTCGCAGCTGCCGGTCATACAGCCACAACGTACCCACGTCAAGTACGACAGCCACCGCCAGGATTGGGAGACTGCACAGAGGTTGCTGAAGGACCGGCAGCACCTCGCGAGGCCAGCCCATGACGTTCCCCACTGCTGGATGGTTGGCGTACACCTGGAGCCAGGGATCACTCTTGCCGTCAGGGCTTCTCACCATGGTACCACGCACCAGGGCCCACGATTGCGCCGACACCACGCGGGACCACTCCCTGAATGTCGTGATGTCCCGTGCCACCCAGGAACCGATCCACTGGCTGAAGGCCTGCGCCACCGCCGCCATCCAGTGAGGGAACAAGGACATGGCCTCTTCTTGCGCGATGCACGACCGTGGCACCAGCAGTGCGTGCAGCGGTGCCCTCTGAAAGGTTGCCCGCAGGTCGCCGGGGAGGCCGGCAAACGGGTTCCACGGCGGACGCTGCTGGATCCTCCCTGCCGGCGGGCAGAAGGGTTTGTCACCTCGCAGGAACGCGTATACCGCCCTCCTTCGATCTTGCATCGGCAGCTGCATGATCTGGGTGAGCCAATGGTTCCTGCGGGCATACACATCTTCCCCAATCTGGACCATGTCCTCCACAAAGAGCCTGGCCTTGGCAGGGCCCCGGGACGACGCCGCTCGCACCGCAGCGAACAGCCGCTTCAGGTCCCCGGGGACGACACCCGCCATCAGGGATTCCGTCCATCTGCAGCCGTGCTCCCTCCACGCCACGAACTCCACCGCCCTGTCTGTCAGGGGTAGCTCCGCCGTGAACTCCTCCACACGCCTGCACAGGAGCCCAGCCACTTCCTCGTCCCGCGCACACAGTAGGCGCATGTGGCCAATGTCCTCCTCCGGCCCCCCACAGAAGATACAGGGGTGGGCCGGTATTGCCATACGCGTGAGCTTCTGTCTCCACCGTCGCATGACCTGCATGGTGGACAAGCGACCGTCACGTGCCCGCAGCATATTTCTGTGCGTTGGGCCGTGGTGTACAGCTCCCAGGGGCACCGCTTCGCAGGCGCCAGCCAGTGGCGTGTGCGCCCTGGTGCGTGCCGCTAGCGAACACCACTCCATCTCCCGGACTTGCTGAAGGGCTTGCATGGATGGCACACGCGGCTCGAGCTCTCCATTATCCCCCGGCACCAAGAGGATGGCGTGCTCCTTTGGCAGGACGAGATGGATAGGCGGGGCCATTGCACGGGCCGCGGTAGAGTCCGGCGCCTCGAGCGGGACCGCCGCCAAGTGCGAGCTCTGCCTCACCACCCAGTGGTGCGGCCCCCCAACTCGGCGCGGCAGCCGCCGCAGCCCCTCCACTATCCAGCTCAGTGCGCGCTGATTGACCAGATGTGACGTCGGCCCCTTGATGCCACGGTACAGGGCCTCCTGCGCCCTGCGGAGATGCGCTCCTATGATATATATATATATATATATATATATATATATATATATATATATATATATACATATATATATATATATAGGGATCTCGTTGGGCGATTCTGAGGCTTGGAAACCACAAAAAGTGGGGGGTTGCGGGTGGAATAGGTGCCCTCGGAACTTGGTTTTGAGCCACGTAACCCAAGATACGGCCCGTTCTTGGTTTTGGCTGTGTTGGACACAACTAACGCACAGTTAGGCCATTTTTGGCCATTTGGGCCGTTTCTCGGACATATTGTGGAGCTAGAGGGCAAGAAAGGGCTCTTGTTCACGGGGCAATGGTGGCGCACGTGGAGTGTAGGAACCGTTTGCCTTCGTTTGGCCGTTATGACTGGGTTTCGGGGCCGTTTTGGGCCAAAAAAGGCTGTTTTGGGGCACAAAATGCGCAGTTTTGGGAGGGCACCTCCTGACTTGGCGCCTCCGCCCCGGGGCGCCACCGGTGAGTTTTTGGCTCAAAACTTGGATTTGGCAAGGCCACCACCTAGGCTCTAGGATGGCTGGAGTAGAGTAGAGCCCGGAGCAATGAGGCGGAGCAATGGCCAAAACGGAAAGGAGAAGTGCTTGTTGCTTGTTGCTTGTTGCTTGCTTGCTTGTTGCTTGTTAGCTAGATTTAAGGGGAGAGGGGTGTAGTAATATATAGAGAAGTGAAGGGAGGGGAGGGGCCTCAAGCATCGGAATCATCCTCCCACTCATCGCGTACCCTCTTGCCGGTACTCTTGGGGCGAGCACGCTTCTTTGGCCGGGCTGCTTGCGATCTTGTGACCCGGTGGCTGCCGGCCCATCAGACATGGATTCCGATGGCACATAGTCACTAGTGCCTGACGGGGCACTACTGCTGGAGGATGCACTCGTACTCGAGGAGGCATTGGTGGTGGAGCTGCTGCTATTACTACTGCCACTACTACTACTACCCTAGTTTGGCCCCGAGAGAAGAGCAGGGAGAATAGTGGGCAGGAGGGGGCCACACAACAAAGCGTGGATTGTGAGTCCCTAACGCCAACTCAAGGGGCCACACAACAAAGCGTGGATTGTGGGTCCCTAACCCCAACTCGGGCGACGCAACAAAGCATGGATTGTGAGTCCCTAACCCCAACTCGAGGGGCCATGCAACAAAGCGTGGATTGCGAGTCCCTAACCCCAACTCGAGGGGGCACGCAAAAAAGCGTGGATTGCGAGTCCCTAACCCCTACTCTAGGGGCCACGCAACAAAGCGTGGATTGTGAGTCCCTAACCCCAACCCCAGGGGCCACGCAAAAAAAGTGTGGATTCCCGGTTTTCTCAATAGCACTGGAAGGTTGGGGCCCAAAAGAGGACACAAATGCTACGTCACCACTGCATTCTCGGGGGTCCCCAACAAAGGGGACAAAATCCGAAGTCAAAACCTACGCTAGGGGTCACAATGACGCCCCTAGCATCTCAAAGTATGGGTCTCTAGTACAGCCAGACGCCCAAATAGCTACACCCCCTAAAAGGCCACCGGTGGGGCACGGGTCCAAAAAGATGCCTGGCGCGCGCCCGGCGCGCTAACGCTCCCCCTAAAACAAAATCTCCGGCGCCTCTGGCGCCGACAAAGCACATTGTTCCGTGTAACAATTTTGGGGTCCGTAGAGCCCCCACCCACCCCCTTTTAGGTCGGCTCCCGACCACGATCGGCCCCCGTGAAATGGTGTTGACTGCGCAGAAATAGGTTGCAAGTGATACCCTTCATCATTACTCATCACCACATGGGTGCCCAACGCCATCCATGGCATTCAAACACAGCACATTCCCCCTACCCCTCCCCCTCCCATGCGCATTGCCGGTCCTAAAATTGCCCATTTCAAAGTTTTTTGGGAAGATGCATGGGCTAATATGGGTCAAATATGGCTCAAAATAGCCTGATACCACTTGTTTGGGCACCTGAGTGGCCTAGGAACAACTTTGGAAAAAAATCATTTTCCATCACTTTGGACCCACAAGTGACCCCGTAACCCTACTCAAGAGCGTGCACTGTGCGCACTCCACCACTCATCCATGCCAAAATGGATCATTGAAGGGTTTTGACAACGTGGGAATGGTTTGCAAGTGATCCCCTTCATCATTATTTATCACCACAAGGATGCGGTATTTTGGGCCCAAAAAGAGGTCGTTGAGCCCACTAATTTGATGCAAAAGCCGTTAGACAATGATCAAAGGTGTTTGTTCATCATCTAGGATAATTCCAATGCAAACATCCCCTCCAAACTGAAGGTAGACACACAAATTGCCAAAAAAAAGGGAATTTTTCGCCTATTTTTGACAATTTTTGAAAACTGGGTCCGCCACGTGCAACGCCCATTCTTGGATGCCACCGTTGAGTTTCTTGCTCAAAATTCGTGTGGTTGTCCCTCACACCCATAGGCATCATCCACCAAAATTTTGGCGGAATCCGGAGCAGCACGATTGTGATTTTTGCCCATTTCTCGCGTGCTTGCTTGCCTGCTTGCTGCTGCTGCTGCTTGCTCTTTGCCATACCCGGTAGCTCCACCCTGACACTAAAGAGGGTTATAAAACCAAAACTGGTTCCACCAGCTGGGTGACCGTAGCCCTGCCCCTAACCCTAGCCGAGGCACCGATGGGCGGTCCTTGGGGGGGGGGGGGGTCGTTTAAAAATTTTGTTCCTAAAGGACCCCCCTGCCCCCAATGCCACTTGACAGTCCCACATTTTCTGGGCCATTTGCCATGAGCGGCTGTAGTAGGGGTGGGGTTGAAGTTGGGAACTGGAACCCACCCGCTTGCAGACCCTCAAACCGACACCCATCCTCACTGAATTTTCAAAAATTCTGATGCGTCCGACAAGTTGACCGAAAGAAGAAAAAAGTTGAATGGGACTACGGTGTGGATCGAGGCATAGTCGCCGCCATAGGCCAACCAGGTTCCCCCTCCCACTCCCCTAACAATGGGATCTGTCCCCGGGGTTCTAGGGGTCCTTTCCTAAAAACTCATTGGGAGAAAATATTTTTACCACACAATTTCAGGATTTTAGGATAGAGGGCTTGGGAACCTGCAATTTAACCCCTCAAAGGCGGGGGGGGGGGGTTTGTGGTGTGGTAAGGGTGGTGTGGCAATATGGTAGGTATATACAGGAGATCGGATCCCTATGACCCTAGCCCAAAACATCCTGTCCAGCTGCCCTTCGGCAAAGGACAAACACCAGCATAAACACCTAAAAGAGAAGGTGTGCAGTTTCTGTGAACCCGCAGATTCCAACTTCACGCTAAAACGCAAGAAATGTAGGAATGGCTGGTCTCTCATCAGGACCACTGACTAAACAAAGAAATTTAACAAATCATGTGGCATAGGCACCAGTCTGTGTGAGAAGTACGGCAAGCGATGTCCACACACACACACACACACACACAGACGCACGTGCTCAAAGCCAACCAGCACTCATCCCAAAATATGGATTATCGACCCTGAGGAAGGATCGTATCCTAAGGACAGCACGCTTCACATGACGTGACCCATTGCAACAGTTGACGGCACAGGGTCCCAGTCCAGCAGGCTGCAAAGAGATGGGGACGAATTGTCATTGCTCCAGGTCACCTGCTCTATAACCCTACTTGAGGGCCCCCAGCTTTTGATCGCAACAGGGGTTCCCAAAGGGAGCAGCGGTTGTCAAATGGCAGGGGTTGTTATGTTGTGGGTCAAGTGCTTTGTGGGTGTACTGTGTGTGTCCCATTCTGGAAGTGTGGTACTGGCACTGAATGTTGAGGACATTGGACATGCAGCTGCTTATTGTTGGGCACTGAATGGAGAACTGGTTCACTCGGATGCGGAAACACCTCACCAGCAAAGTTAAAACGCCACTACTGTGCGGCATACGAGGGCAGGGTCACAATGCCATGGCACAAGGGGAAAAAAGACCTGGGTCTTTGCCAAGCATTCCTTGATGACCGGTTCCCCGTACCACTGCCCCAGATACTTCTCTGCGCTTGCGGCGCTCCACATAATGGGCTCAGTCAATTTGGCCAAAGGAGTGGAGAGAGTCACACAGCGTAGCCCTAGGGGCTCAGGCTCATCAGGAGTGAACTCGTAGTGTCCCTGCCCGGACTTAACAACACCGAATTTGTCATTCGGGCTGCGCCCCAACGCCGTGAAGAGGGCGGTGGCCAGGCGCAACTGGTACGGAACATCGTTCTGCAGGCTGTAGCTGATCCCGTCCTTCGTGGTGGCAGGATACCCCATCGCGAAGCCTCCGGCGCCATCCACAATGGCTTTCAGGTCTTCAGGAAGTTCCACAGCACTGCATGGAAGAAGTGTAGGTGGGGCAGGCATAGTGGTGAAGTACGGAGTCAGGAGGCCAGATGGGCGCCAGATAGGACGTGTATGGGCGGTCTTGGCGGTTTCGTCCCAAACAGGCCGCAGGCAGGTCAAGAAGCGTCTGCACATACACGTCCTGGTATGCATATGCAGCAATGGTCGGCAGTTCAAAGATCCAAAGAGTGTACCGCTTGCCGTATGTATAGTGTCAAACCGCTCAATCACTTGTGTTGCCGTGTTTTGTCGACCAACACCACTGGTCTGCAATGCAACCACAGGGGAAACCCCAAACAGGCAGGGGGACAGAATAACGGTGAGAGTTGGCCAGATTTGGAGAGTATGTGGGTGTGTGATCCACCCATGCCCTGCCTAAAAGGCCTTTCTGCCATGTTCATCAACTCCCATGGGAGACCCCTAGCACCTGGCACAAAGAGGGTGAGAAACGCATAAAACGCGCCTGTTTGATCATTGTGAGTGGTCACAACGTCAAAGGAAAAAAAATCGGTTTTAGAATTCTCCCTTTTTGAGCTGCTGTTGGGGCCGAAAACTGCTTGATTGTGCACCGGTTGTGCACCAGCCTGTTATCCCTTTCCATGTAGTACCCAAGGACCAAATACGGCGAAAAACACACAGCGGGAAGGTAAAACATGCCTGACATGTGGTATTTGATCATTGTGAGTGGCGAGAATATCAAGAAAAATCTGTTTTCGAACTTTCAATTTGAGCTGTTGAGGCTGACAACCCAAGCCCTTAGCCCCCCCCCTTCTCCCAGGACCCCACAAAACTGTTCTGGCTGAAAATCCAAAAGGGGGGGGGGCTTTTTTCGACCCCAACCCAGAAATGTCGGTGGGGGGGGGGGGGGGGCTCCCGACAAAGAACTCATGGGTGGATACTTTGTCGGACAAAATAACACAAAATAACCCACTGTTTCTAACATTCCTTGGCACTGCTCTCTTTCTTGCGACAAGAGCACCCACTCCGCATGCAAGTCCTCTCGGTCTATCCAGCACCCCTCCAGCAATGGGCCCTGCCCCCCCCTGAACCTGGAGGTCCCGTCCGTGAGGCGGAAGTAGCGGTTGAACTTGGGGTTCTCAAACAGGTACGCAAAAGCCCCATGAGCGATGTTGTTGACGTGGCTCGTGGAGCCTCCAAAGTGCTTCGAGAAGTCCTCTGGGCCGATCCAGGCGAAGTGGGACCCCAGCTGCGCACGGATGGCCCCAAGTGTCACAGGCTGTGCCATGTCTTTGCTCTGCAGCTCCTCTGCAACCGAGACTGGGAGATCAAAGGGCCCCTCAAACACAAAGAACCCATAGAACTGGTCGTTGTCACTGAAGGCATTGATGCGGATCACTTCCCGGTCTTTGCCAAAGTACACAAAGCCCCCGAAGCACAGTAGCCCGATGGCGGTGCACCACTGGCCTGCACCAAAGCACTGCGTGAGCTGGTCATTGGAGGCCTTGGACACAGCCGACAGCGGGTACATGAAGGCGTAGTACTCGGCATTCAAAGGTATGTGCTTGCCCCTGCGGCTCTGGTTTTCGAGGGTTGTGGCACAGATCGTGGACAGCCGGCCCTCAGGCGCCAAACTGCATGCGGCCAAGTGATCACAAAGTTCTTTGGGACCAGTGATCTTATAATGGGATCGGGTGGGGTCTTGTTGGTCCTCGACCACATCCACCGTGATGTTGACATTCGGGTTGATCCCGAAAGGGCCCAAGTGCTCCATGGGCCGGGCCAGGCCATGCAGGGCTTTGTCGGGGTCCGAACTTACTCCACGTGAAATTTCCATCACGGCACCAGCTGTATCAAAAGAGCTGTGGCAAGGAGGATGATGGAGCGACCTGATTGAGGGTCCAGGGGGCAGCACGTCCAGAGCATGGCAACGTCAGCATCTGTGACTTGGTGACTTGGATCAGGGTCAGCTGGGTGGGGTAGGAATAAAGAGTGAAGGCAGACTGGCGGAAAAGGGGGGGGGGGGTATTGCAATCGGTCGACAATAAAGAATACCCGAAACAATGTAACAAAACGCGAATGTAGTTCCACACAGTTCCCCCCACTTTCCTCTGCAGTTGCCCTGATACTCCGGAAAACATTTCTCACGCTTTTGGCCCCCCCAAAAAATACTTGCCCAACTTCGGCACACTGTTGTCATTAAAGCAAGGCACAGAAAAATATGGAAACAAAAGATGCAACTTTATGTGGGGTGTATAACTTGTGTGTGTGTGTGTGTGTGTGTGTGTGTGTGTGCGCGCACGCTGTACTATTAACGAGGACAAAGGCCGATTAAAGTCCTGGACGCTGTGCAACGGGTTAGGCGAGGGGGTTATGGGTTAGGGGCTGGCTGTGCCGCCCCCCACCCCTCCCTGGTGCCACAGCGCGACGGAAGGACTGGGCGCCCTGGGTCAGGTGTTTGCCCCCTCCGCCCTCCCATGGCCCCGGCGCGGGCTCCCTGAGCGCCCTGTGGGCGCCAGCGCGGCGCCCAAGCCCTGTGAAGCCCTTTCCCCACTGTCATCGTCGCTGCCCCCCCCTCCCTGGGGGGGGTGCGCACAGGCCCCCCAGCCCAAACAGCGTGTGCTGACGCGCACCACCCGCCGCTGGCACCAGTCGAGGGTGCCCCTTGTGGTGCCTGGAGCAGCAATGCCGCACCCCCTGGTGCCCCCTGCATGACTTGCACGCGGGGGCCCTGTGCGCGTCGCACAGGGTCTGCATGGGGCGTCGCTGCCCCACCCTCCTTGCTCCAGCCCGCTGCGCCGGCGGCGGCATGTGCAGCTGGGGTTCACTACTGCCCGGCGCCTGTGGCGCTGCACCGTCCGGCGCTAGTGCACCCGCGCCCGCGTCTCGCGCCGGCTGCACCTCCGCGCCCTCCTGTGGGGGGCGAAAGTGGGGAGGGTAATGGGGGGGCGGAGGCTGTGCCTCCCCCATCATGCTGCCTACCCCTCCCCGTCCCTCTCCCGTGCAGCGCAGTTGGGGGGGGGGGGGGGTGCCCGGGACGCCGTCAGTGCGCGCATTATCGCGGAAAAAACGTCGCTCATGGGACGCGCATGATCTCGTACGGGCGCACCGGGGGCATACATGGCATTAGCGTCTGTTTAAACGGACGCTTACGGACGCACCCAAAAATCAAAACGGACGCAAACGGACGCACCCCAAAACTGAAACGGACGCAAACCGACGCACCCAATCTGGAAAAACATGTCATTGCTCACAACACACCACGTGCCCTCACAACTTGTGCAATATGCAAGGAGGCCTTGGGAACCTCGAGCCCACCACAGTGGTGGTGGTGTTTACACGGTGTTAAGGAGTTGGAGCCCATGGTCCTCCCACAAAGAACTCCATCGCAGAGCGTAGAACAGCACGGTCACCAAGATTCATGCCCATGTCAGCCAACTTTCCCAATTCGGGTCTGGAAGTGGTGGCACCGGTTCTCCAAGTGTGAGTGTCTATTCGTTTTCGGCTTTCCACTCAAAGAAACCATCATTCGTGTTATGGCTAACAGCTGCAACAATGTGCCACGTATTCAAAGAGACCCACGTGGCACACTACACCCTTGTGAACCACCAGGAATGGAAATACTCGCCAACATGAGCTGCCAATACACGATGCCTGAAAAGCGATGGCAAAAGAATGCATGGAGGCCATCATCAGTCGCTACATTCATTTTGAAGTTGTGGTTCATGACGAAATGCAATGGACTAACAGTCCCCGGAAATGTAAAACCAGTTTACATTTCCTACTATCCGCTCAACCATCGGCGGGGGTGTCATGCTGGTCCACGGCACTCTATGTGGCCGGCCATCATCCGTGCACAAACACACCCAAAAAGGAAAAACGGACACAAACGGACGCACCCAAAAATCAAAACGGGCGCGAACGGACACACTCAGAACTCAAAACGGACGCAAACGGACGGGTACCCATATCAAAACGGACGCTAATGCCATTATGGCCGCCCCCTCCCCTTGGGCGGCGTGGCAAGTTACCCCGCAAGGAAACAGTCCTTGCGGCCGGCCCCTGGGGTCGACAGCCGGCGCGTCCAGAGCTCCAGGCAGTGCTGCTGGAGCTGCTGCATGTGCTGCGGCATGTCGGGCCGGCACGCGAACACCGGCCGCTCCGTGCGCCCCATGCTGCGAAAGCTCCCCAGGGGCACCAGAGAGGCGCACATCCACCGAAAGCGTCCCTCCAGCAGGGTCCCGCCGGCGAGCAGGGTCTGCAGCAGGTCGGCCGCCTCCCGCAGCACTCGTGCCCGCTCCCGCAGCGACAGCACCTATCAGGCGTGCTGATGGCCCGGCCTGGCCGGGAGCGCCCGGTTGCTGTGGGACTCGAAGTCCAGGGCCAGCTCAGCATAGGTGACCTGGCCTGAGCCCGGTACCCACTGTAGCGCCGGGGCCGAGCGCACCAAGGCCTCCGCAAAGCCGCGCTCCCACGGCCATCCCGCCAGCGGGCCCTGCGGCAGCTGCAGGGAGTCCCGCGCTGAGGCAGGGCGCAGCGGTCCATCCGCCAGCTGCTCCCACTCGTATCCCTGCCGCAAATCTGGGCCCCGACCCCGCGCTGGGCCAAACACCGTGGAGGCTACGTCTCCGCCCAGCCTCGCCGCCTCCTCCGCCGGGCGGCGGGCCGACAGCACCGCGAGGTACACCGCGTGCACTATTAACGAGGGTTCAAGGCTATTCTTGTCCTGGCCGCTCTTGCGACGGGAGGGTTAGGGGTTAGCGGGTTAGAGCCTGCCTGTGGCCTACCCTATCCCACCCTTGGCCCCCCGGTGTGTCGCGGCGCGGAGGAAGGACGTCCACCTCGTGTTATGTGCCCTCCTCGGAGGCCCTCCCGTGGCCGCGTTGCGGTTCCTGCGGGCCCCCGCGTGGCAGCACCGCTGCTCCCGGCCGTGCGGAACCTTGGCCCCCTCCCCCGGACGAGGGAGCCGGCACGTGCACTGGTCCTTCGAAGGGCATAGCGCCCAGTTGCTGCTACACCCCCACCCCCTGAACCGGCAGACACTGTTGAACCCCCCCATCATCCTGGGATGCCCCTCGTGATGGCGGCTACAACAGTGCCGCACCCCCCTGTGCCCCTTGCATGACTTGCATGTTGGGCCCTCTGCTCATCACAAAGGGTCTGCATAGGCCACCGGCGGGGGCCGGCTCCGTGGCAGCGTCCCAGGCCGTGCGGGGCTCGCCAAGCGCGCGCAAGCGCCCCTGCTCGCGATCTCCCTCACCAGCGCGTGTGACGCGACAAGCGCGCCCGGCAAAGTACGAGTGCGCGTGACGCCCGAACCAGCCCGCAGCCCCTCCCCTTGTGTCTCCAGGGGGGGGCGGCTCTAGTATGTTAAATGAGCGGGGCGGGCTGAGGCAGCCCTTCCTGCCCTCCCCGCTCCCCCCATGGGGAGCCGCCGGGCAAGGGGGAGCACACGGGGAACGGCTGCAGGCGTCACGAGTGCCGGCAGGGCGCCCGGACAGACACACACACATGGGGGAGGGGGGGGGGGGCTCAACCGCGTCCACATCCCCCCCCTCCCTCCCGAGGGCTGGCGGATATTTTTGGGGACATCTCCCGCCGGCTGACGGCGGCACGGGCGGGGCCATCAGCCACAGGGCAGGGCATTGACCCCCCCCCAAGGGGGGGGGGGGGGGGGAGCACTGCACGTCGGTCAACCCCCACCCCCACCCCCATCCCTCGGGGGGCGGCGCGCGGGGCGGAGGCGGCGACCTCCGCAGCACAGGCGGAGCTGGACCAACCCCACCTCCCCAGGGGCCGTGCCGGGGCAACCAGAGCATTTTCTCCCCCCCTCCCCCCCACACACAGCAGGTGGCGGGGAAACGAATAGGGCAGCCACGGCGCCCTATGCAGACCCTGTACTATTAACAAGGGAGACCCATGTGTGGCTGTATTGCAACCGGTATATTCAGCCCGGCACCAGGGCGGGGCTGTGCATACACTCGTCCTTGCGTCTTTCCAAGGAGTCAGAATCTCAGTGGTATAGCGGGATCAAGTGACTTCCGATGATGCGCGCCCGTGGCCCTTGGAAAACAGGGCCCTCACCACCGTTAAGTTGTCATTATCCAGCTGCATCCACTGCGGCTGCGGGGCTTGAGGAGAGGGGGGGATCAGGGATTTGGGTCTCTGTCGCTTGGGGGCTGGCGGGGTAGGGGGTATGTGCGGTGAGTGTGGATGCATCCGTGAGTGTGCAGGGGCTGCAGGATGCAGCCGGGGCCGTTTACTAGCGCCTGCCGGAGCTGGCGTTGTCCTTTTGCCGAGACATTTGTGCGGGGTATTAACCTTGTGGTGTCCTCGTTGGCAACAGTGCCGTACACCCCCGTTGCATGAGAGTGCAGCGCGGGCACGGTGGCAGCCCATGCACATGGCAAACCTTGGACAGTGGCCTGCGGTCTACATACCGTGGTGCCTGGCGTCCTTTGGCACAGCATGCCGCCGCCGACAGGCGGAGACGTTTACACGTGACGCACGCCGGCAGCTTGTGGGCGGGGCATGCATGAACCGAGGTTATGGTGGGAGGGACCGGGATGCACGTGGCTGCGGCTGTCGGCCCCGGTGCGCGTCTACAGGTGATTGTGTAGGGGGCCTGGGCGACTTTCCCCCCCCCCTCATGATAGGGTAAAGATCCCCTGCGAAATTCGCCGTGCCCGCCCCCCCCCCTTAGCGCAAAGGGAAGATGAGGGCATAAATATGGTGTTCAGGCTGCCCGTAAGTGCACGCTACAAGCGCGCTTCCTCAACTTCTTGCTCACACCGCCGGTGGCGATACACGCATGGCCTGTGTGTGTTGGTGAACGTGTGCATGCGCTGGTGCATGTAGACTTGCAGTAGGAAGCCAAATGCTTGGTAGTGTGTGTCCCTGAAACTTAGCCTGGGGGGCCACTAGCAGTGTACGTTCAACGTATTCCTCAAAATCGAGTGCAACCTCAATGAAGGACACTGTGTCTGTGTCATCTGTCCACTGTAGTATGCGCAGCCGGGCCAATAGGTCCGCCAGGAAAGGTTTTCCCCATGGCCGGGTGCGTGTTGTGGGGTTGTGCAGGCAGACTGGGCGTGCCGGGGGGGGGGGGGGGCATGGGGCCCACCAGCTGGTGATATGGATATGCGCTGTGCGCCTGCGGTTGCACTGTCTGGAAAAGTTTGGGTGCCTGTTGGTCCCGTAACTTGAGCGCGGCCAAAATTGCCACAAACATGGCATGGAGGGCCTGTATGAAAGGCAGTTCATGCTGTTCCACCTACCGGTTCACTGGTGGCTCGATTTCCGGTAGCAGCCCGCTGATTTTTAGGCATGGGGGCCATCTGTCAAACGGTGGCAGGTCTGGGACTTTTGCCGCTAGGGCGTTCACACTGGCAATGTGTCTATCCCTTGTTGTGTCCCATTCTTTGCATTCCCAGAGGATGTGCAGCTCTGTTTCATCTGCCTGTTTGCAATAAGGGCGGCACTGTGAGGTGATCATGCCTCGCTGGTGAGCCCTGACTACTGTCCAGAGTCCCCCTACAAGTGTGCGTAGCAGAGAGCGTTCCTGTTCTGACTGGAAAGAAGCAATGTTGGCACACACCAACCTTCTGTTTGTGTGGTAGTGCATGCCCGCAAACTGTCGCGGCCGCCTGGCTATGAGCTGCGTAATAAGTTGCGTCCGCAGCTGCTCCTTGATGTTATGCTTGACTAGTTTGAAGTCTCCATTAAGCTAGAGGGCGTCTGTAGTGCCCGGAACCTGCCACTCCCACCATCCCGAAAGTGGTTGCCATTCCCAGTCATGCAGGGTTTGCAGAGCTCTGCCAAAAGGCCCTGACTTGCGTGTGAGGGGGTTCTCTTCCCACACGGCTTGTGCCGTGATCATGGCTGGCATGTCTTGTAGAGGATCCGTGTCTCGAAAGGCCTGATGTCCTTTTGACTGATGGCTACAATTTCCGATGCATGCAGTCCTGTGGCATTGACCAAGGTCGCGACCACTTTACACTTGTCCTCAAAGTTCCCCTGCACGCCGTGTATCCAATCCAGCAGTGCAGATGCTTTGCCAATTCGTTTGAGGATGAGGGGGCCCTAGGCCACGTTGTCCGTGGTGCGCACACCCGCTCCCAAGGAGCGAAATTCGGTTTCTTTTGGAAAAGGCACGCTGCGCATCTGCATTGTCTGATCACTATCGGTGATGATGAAGCTGCTGTGCACCTAGGATTTTCTTCCAGGTGCTTGTCATGAGATTAATGGGGATGACACTCGGCGGACATCCTTGTAGGATGCCATTGGTTGCGGCGAAAAAGGAGCAGAAACATCCCATTATTTTGAAATAGCGGGTCAGTGGCGTATACATTCCTTACAACACTCTGTGGGTGCCCGGGTGCATGCCCTGCTCGAGGGCGACACGGAGCACTACCTGTTGGGGTATTAAGTCGAAACACTTGACATAGTTTGGCAGTAAAGAGAGAAGTATTCATGTGTCCAACAAGGTAGCATACACATCAGAACACAAGAGCCCGTGGAATTCTCGCTACACTAACACTTTGACACCCATATTGGACCTTCCTACAGCCTACACAAAGCTCGAACTACATTCTCTATTGGATTGGAAGCGCCAAAATGATGGTTCAAAAAAGGCCCCAAAGTGCAAAAATACAGGGGCCGTGTTTGGACAAGCCCGTGTTTGGACAAGCCCGTGTCAGCATAGGGGGTGGGGGGTACAGCAGGGGCTGGCTGCATACCCTCCCATCTTGGGGCCACAAAGTGGATTGGTTACTCCCCCGTGTGCCGTATTAGGGCTACATCCCAAAAAGAGAGTGCATAGTTGGCGGCATAACCCCTACCATCAGTTGGCCAATCTATTCCAAGAAAAGGGGTGAAAGTGGATGTGTCCTCCCTACTAAAGCGGGCCCGCCTAAGCACGGTGTACAATGCACCACGCACAGGGATGACCTACAGATGAACCCTGCTGTTTCACTGCCCATATTGTTTGCAAAATAATAGAGAGTACGCCCAAAACAGCCCTAGAACCTGCTGGAAATGGCCAAATGAAGGGAAGCATCGGCTACTCTACACATGTGGTTAGACTTCCCCGTGCCGAAGGGCCCTCTAGAGCCCTCTAACTCCACAATATGTGAGCAAACTGTGCACAAAAGGCACGCAACATCCCCAGACTTTGTGCACATTGGCCGCCGACGGCCCCAAACCAAAAACAGACCATATCTTGGGCTATGTGGCTCAAAACACGATTTGGAGCGCACCTAATCCACCCGCAGCCAACCACTTTTGGTGATTTCCACCCCTCAAAACTGCCCTAACCGACACCTAGACCCGCGTACCCAGGCCCAGTGGGCTGCAGTAGGCTGCAAGAGGTAGCCCAAAGAGGTGGGTGCCAAAATGGGTCAACAAGGTGGTCATCAAGGGTCAAAATGGGTCAACAAGGTCCACCGGGTGGGAAAAAATGACTTCTCTCAAAAATGATCTTGCACCACATGGAATGCCAAAACAAGTGTTTTTGGCGCGTTTTGAGCTCGTGGTGGCCCGTTTTGGCCCTCCTAATATCCCAAAATGCCTTGAAAATGGGCTGTTTTGGGACAAAAAAATGGGTCAAAAATGTTTTTCCAAAAATGATCCTAGACCGTTAGGGGTGCACAAACAAATGAAATGAGCCCTTTTTGAGCCCATTGCAAGCCATTTTGGCCACTCCAAAGTCACAAAATGCCTTGAAAATGGGCTGTTTTGGGACCAAAAGTCGGTCAAAATGGATGACAAATGTGTTTTTTCCAAATGTACTTTTGAACTATTTGGGGTGCACAAATAAGTGGAGTGAACCCATTTTGAGCCCATGTTGAGCAATTTTGGCCCCGCTCAAGGCCGAAAGGGCCTTGAAAATTGAAAATGGGCCAATTTGGGACCACAAGTGGCTCAAAAACGGGTCAAAACCATAGTTTTCCAACAATGATCCTAGTCCAGCCGTGGTGCCCAAACAGATAAATATAGCTCATTGTGAGCCCCTTTTGAGCCGCTCTCATCCACTTTCCAGTGCGTACCTCATTTGTCGTTGAAGTCTCCTAGACGATGTTCCTTCCCCCACCAGCTCGGTCCCAATATTCAATGCTGGTTAGGGTGAGGGGTAGGGTTAGGGGTAGGGGTAGGGGTAGGGGTAGGCTGAGGGTTGGGGTGGGCGTTAGGGTCAGGGTTGGTTTTAAGGAGAGTGTTGGTGTGCAAAATGCACAAATGTGCCCATGCAGCGTCGGGAGACTTCGGCGCCTATGAACTCCCAAGGGCAGCACCTTTGGCAACCAACTATTGACCCCCAAGGCCCCCGAGGAGGGGGGGGGGGGGGTTGGCGTCCCAAGATCCGTGGCGTCGCCCCCGTGCCTCATAGCTTTTTTTTTTTGCCTGGACCAAGATGAGCTGGCGTAGCCTGCTCATCATGTGGTACTCGAGATAACCTCAAATTGTCATGAGGCAGGCTAACTGACCCATGTCTTGTGCAATGACTGATCCAACAACCACTCCCTTGGTGGGGCGGTGCCTTTTGTTGTGGGCCTCGTTGTGGAGGTAGAATCTGGGGATTTCTAACATTGCCGGGGGTTTTCTGAACACAACACATGGTGCTGGGACGCACAGCATAGAAGGTAAAAAATGGTAGGAAAATGCTGAGCATATTGCTCAGGATATTTGGGGATGCTCAGCATTCATGCTCAGCAAATGGGACTCATATTGCAGGGTTGATCTCGGAAGTCCCAGCCAAAATTTCTTCCGAGCTCCCCCGGCACGGTCGGCTGGGGAGCCCATGGAACATTCCTACCGATATCGGTTGCGTTTTGGGACCCGATTTGGCTGCCAAAACTTCCGAGCATCTTTCAGAGGGATTTAAAAAACTTCCAAGCGTTTTTCCATCAGTTTTTTGTACAATGACCTACACCGTTCTTGGTTCCCAAATCCCACACCTCAGCAAAGAAACACACAAAAAGACAAGCATGACCGTTCACTTACGCTTGAAATGTGAATGCTCAGTGCCTTGCCTGTTCATTTCAGCTTGAACTGTGAATGCTGTAATCTCCTTCGCTGAGCATCTGCACAGGACAGCCATCGCTTGACATGGCATCCACATCCACCACCACACGGCGATACTTCTTGGGTTGAGGTTGGGGTTCAGGGTTGTCACTGGATGATGAGGAAGAATCTGAGGCACTTACTGTGGAGGCACCAGATAGGTGCACAGCATCATCATCCGAATCATTATCCTCGGGACTGCTACTGCTCCCACTATCACTGCTGCTGCTGCTGCTGCTGCTGCTGCTGCTGCTGCTGCTGCTGTTGCTACTGTTACTGCTGCTACTGCCACTGCCACGAGGGCACACAAGTTGCTGCTCAATGTCGCTATCAACAATGGGTACACGCGCCAACTTCGTACGCCTCATGGGTTGAACACGCTGCTGCTCGTTCAAACCCGTAGGACCTTGAAATGAAGCAGCACTGTCCTCGCCCTCCGAAGGGGGTACAATATCAACTGTCGCAGGGTTAGAAACTCGGCTTTGAGGGATGGGCCCCACACGTCCCTTACCCTTTCCCTTGTCCTTCAGCGCCTTACGGCGTGCAGCACAGGACTTAAATGTGGCACGGCTCTTCAAACCCAGTTTGGGCCACTTGCAGACAGCTTCCCTGTCCAGTGGTACCCATTGACGGACACCACGCTTTGAGCCACAGGTCCCACACAGACATACCACATCACTCTCGGGATTTGCACCTGGAAAGGCGCATTTCACCGAACGGGTGTCTGGGTGCATATATAGGGAGCAACCACCTCCCTCCTGGAAATCCAGCAAATGCTCTAAGAGGCGTTGGAAGACCACATGCCACACGGCATTGGCAGCAACCATGCACGCCTCAAGAACAACGTTTCGTTGCACGGGCGCCCAAATTTTGGCACAGGGGATCTTCTTTTTTTTCTGCACGAACTTCTGATACGGCTCATGCTTCAAACTTTCACTAATACTGGCATCTTGCCTGGTACTAGTGACGGGGGCATATCTCTTGGCCACCCTCAGATCCCGCTCGCCGGCCTCATCGGAATACAGCATGGGTGTCCGTGGATTAAACCATGTGTGGGACCACCCATGCATATATAAGGTTGCAGTGCAACCTTCTTCAGCAAACTCGGGGATGATGTGCACAATATATGTGTACAACATCCCCATAGCTTGCCATGTGACAGTTGCCAGGTTATTACAACCATAGCATAGATGCACCATGTGGCAAAATGCCACCACCAAGGAATGGAAAGGCAGGGGGAGCACCATACCCCCTGCTAGTCTGCCCATGACTGTGCGGGCCTCGCGACCTGTGAGGCTAATGCCTGCCTGAAATCTACCTCGTACGTGACGCATGTGCTGCCTGCTATCAGGTGGCAAAGATCCAGGATCATACCTCCTTGCCACATGTGCTATGACCTGGAGTAGCTCATGGTTGTAGGGCGCTGGTAGTGTTCGACCTATGACACCCAGGATCCTGGAGGCTGCTCCTTTGGTGTTGTGCAATACAGGTTGCACAATATATACCTCTTCCAGGTTAGAAACCCCCTGAAACTTATGGGACCCACGCACACCATTGAGACATCCCCCTTTGTGCAAAAAGAGTTCTCCCGCCCCATCCTTATTCACCCAGGG
Organism: Eutreptiella sp. 'Long Island Sound 2002'; assembly: GCA_964036045.1. NCBI lineage: Eukaryota > Euglenozoa > Euglenophyceae > Eutreptiales > Eutreptiaceae > Eutreptiella > Eutreptiella sp. 'Long Island Sound 2002'. Next base: position 72,734,543 of record OZ038386.1, read on the forward strand.
ACACGCCACACAGCCCTTTTGCCGGCACTCAGACCACAAATGGTGGTGATCGGCAGTGATTGCCCCGAGCCTTATCTGCAGGGTGGTGTTGTACACTGCACCAGCATACTTCATACGTTGCTTAAATTTACAAGAAGGCAGGGCTTGTAAGGCCTCTGCACGTTTGGGTAGCCACTGGCAATCACTGACCTTGGGAAGCTCTTGCCAGGTCAACATGTCTGTGCACCTAGGCACATTGCCAGACATTGGGAACCAGTGTCCCTGGAAATCAATTATACTGATTTTTGTGTTAATATTTGGACGGCCCCGGGGCTGGTAACCGTCGGCGTAGAGGCCTAAGGTCAGGGTGGCATGGGGTGGTGGGGGTTTCTGCCGGCCTTGGGCAGCCAATGAGCCACACTTCTGTAGAAGTAGGTGGCACAGCTGTGGTAACAACTTCCTGTTGTCCAGGGAGTAGTCCACTGCAGGAAGATGCAGGTCCTCCTGTTGCCTTAAAGCAACCATTGACCAACCAACCCCTGGTTGGAGATGGTCTAAGGTGCGCAAGACAGCGGCTGGCACCACATGCTCATGGCGAAGGCGAAGTGCAGCGGCCTGGCACTCTGGTGCTTGGGTGACTGATGTGGCCTGTGTGGTAGGCAAAGGGCCAAGGGACCTACGCACAACTGTGAAGGTGCCACTTGGGGGGCGCTGTAGCTGGTCTAGGTCCTTGGCCTGCAAGGGGGTGGCCGTGGGGAAGTTCATGGCAAAGGCTGACACCATGAATTGATCAGCTGGAATACGGCATATGCTGGCAAATGCCTCCAGCTTGGAGATCTCCCCCTTCACCCATATAGCATGGTTGTTCACAACAAATTCATGGTGAAACATGGTGCCTGGAAAACAGAAGATTGCAGTGGGCCACTGTTTTGGTTGGTTTCAAAGGAACCATGTATGGAAAGCCCCAACCAATACCTGTCACCAGAACCTTTTTTTGCCAGGATTGCTCCAACCAGTTTCGAGATCCAAGGGTCCAAAGTGTGCTCGACTATCCGCCCCCTCCCTCTGCGCCACTGTTTTGGTTGGTTTCAAAGGAACCATGTATGGAAAGCCCCAACCAGTACCTTTCACCAGAACCTTTTTTTGCCAGGATTGCTCCAACCAGTTTCGAGATCCAAGGGTCCAAAGTGTGCTCGACTATCCGCCCCCTCCCTCTGCGCCACTGTTTTGGTTGGTTTCAAAGGAACCATGTATGGAAAGCCCCAACCAGTACCTTTCACCAGAACCTTTTTTTGCCAGGATTGCTCCAACCAGTTTCGAGATCCAGGGGTCCAAAGTGTGCTCGACTATCCGCCCCCTCCCTGTGCGCCACTGTTTTGGTTGGTTTCAAAGGAACCATGTATGGAAAGCCCCAACCAGTACCTTTCACCAGAACCTTTTTTTGCCAGGATTGCTCCAACCAGTTTCGAGATCCAAGGGTCCAAAGTGTGCTCGACTATCCGCCCCCTCACTCTGCGCCACTGTTTTGGTTGGTTTCAAGGAAACCATGTATGGAAAGCCCCAACCAGTACCTTTCACCAGAACCTTTTTTTGCCAGGATTGCTCCAACCAGCTTCGAGATCTAAGGGTCCAAAGTGTGCTCGACTATCCGCCCCCTCCCTGTGCGCCACTGTTTTGGTTGGTTTCAAGGAAACCATGTATGGAAAGCCCCAACCAGTTCCTGTCACCAGAACCTTCATTTGCCAGGATTGCTTCAACCAGCTTCGAGATCCAAGGGTCCAAAGTGTGCTCGACTATCCGCCCCCTGCCACAGGCACAACAAGCAAAAGCTGGGCAGTTCATGGCCGACTGGCTGGTGGTGTTGAAAAACACCGTAAAGGTCCACTTCCGAAGAGCTGGAAATTGGACCGTCTCGCCGAAGTCCGGGGTCGCTGCGGGGGGGCTTGCGCAGGGAGCAATGACCCAAACTGGGGCCTCTGCGGTGGGGGGGCGGACTGAGAGGCTCGCCGCCCGAGCAACGAGCCAAACTGCGGGGGGGCTTGCGCAGGGAGCAATGACCCAAACTGGGGCCTCTGCGGTGGGGGGGCGGACTGAGAGGGGGGGCCGAGCAACGAGCCAAACTGCGGGGTGGGGCACGGCCGCTTTGGGGCGGGAGCCATTGGGAGTAGTGAGGAACGGCGGTGCCTGCTATATTGTGTCAATGTCACCTGATCCCTGGCTCGAGGGGGCGGTGGCCGGCGAGGAACGGGTTGAGGGGGCGGCTTGGGGATAGGAGGGTGTTTTGGGGTAGCACACAGCACTTCAAGCACCACTGCTGCATGCTCCTCGTCCCTGTTGAGGAAATGCGAACGACTAATTCGCAGTCCCTCCTGCCACACCCGCAGGGGGTTTTTCTTGGGCTGCTGAACCGCAAACCGATACATCGCTCGGCAGTTCAGCACCCCATCAACAAAATACTGTACCCCACCCCCGTGGTTGTCCCGGATGAGCTGCAGTGTTTTGGCACTGTAGGGCCCGTGAACAGTGGGTTTTGGGGGGGTGGGCGGGTCCTTGGGTACGTACTTGGGGGGTCGTGGGGGGGATGGCGGTGGCACGGCAGTGCACATCAGGGCCTCCTCCAGGGCTTCGAGGGCGACCTGGTATGGGGTTGAGTAGGGTCTGGGCAGAGGACTTGGAGAGGTTGGTGCGCGGCTGGGTGGAGGGGGAGAGGGGGGCGGTGTGGGCAATGGAGGTTGGGGCGAGGCCAGTTCGCTGAGACACTTCTCAGCGTCAGAGTCCCACGGTGGCGACGCGGGTTGGTCTCCGAACCGCAGGAGCTCCGGCAAATCTCCCCAGCCGTCCCGGAAGGAAGGGCTGGAGGGGACAGAAGAGGCCACGCTAAGGGGGGTAGACGACATGGCGAGCTGAAAAGAGAGGGTCACGGGTGCCAGACGCCTACTTGGCGGGAGGGCGGGGGGGCGGGGGGGGCGGGGGAGCACTCAAGGGTTTGGGCCAGTACCTTCCACCAGAACCTTTTTTTGCCAGGATTGCTCCAACCAGTTTCGAGATCATATGGGATGCGGCTGATCTTCTTCCTCCTCTTACCTGAAGGGGCCCCAGAGTCAGGGGCCGCCCGCCCTCTCTTCACCCCTGTGGAGGAAACAGGCACCTTGGAATCTGAGTCAGATGACTCAGGGGCCACCTGCCCTCTCCTCACCCCTGTCGAGGAAATAGGCACGTCTGAGTCAGATGACTCAGAGTCTGAAACCACCACCTCCTCCTTCCCCTTCTCCTTCCCCTTCCCCTTACCCACTGCAATCTCTGGGGCAGAGTCTGAAGAGTCTGAATCACCCCCCCCCTTCCCTTACCCTTACCCTCCTCCTTCCCCTTCCCCTTACCCACTGCAATCTCTGGGGCAGAGTCTGAAGAGTCTGAATCCCCCCCCCCCTTCCGCTTCCGCTTCCCCTTCCCTTTCCCCTTACCCACACCAGGGATAGCAGGGCCAGAGTCAGGGTTCGCGATGCAAAAAAGTACCACAATGGGTACCATGTTGCCGGAGAGGGGGGCAAAGGGGACAGGCCCTTTGCCCCCCCCAACTGGGGCCAGCTGCCCGGAGACTTCTTTCATCTCCTTCAGGGCCGCAGGGCCCCAGCCAGTGCGGCGGCAATTCCAGCTCCCCTTCACCTGAGCCCATGCCAGGGTGTTGTCCAGCAACTCCCGGCACTGCCGCCCCCACATGGCAAAATGGCTCAGGGCGGGGGGGGTGTCCCAAACACCCACAGGGTGGCTCATGTGCCACAAAATTATTTTAACCGCCACATACATGCAGTTGTGGCGGTTGCAGGAGTCGGGGGCGGTGTTCATCCTCACCGAAACCCCCCTGTCCCTCAGCTTCTGGGTGCACGACCTTGAAACAGCCGTAGCTGCAAGGTCGTACACCTCCCAACCCCGAGGAGTCCCTGCAAAAACCACCCCATGCAGGAGCTCCTCCTGGTGTCCCCCTGTCACCTCCCATTTCCCAAAGGGGGGGAGGGTGCTGGGGGGCATCTTGGGGAGGGGGGCCTTAAGGAGGCGGCGTTTCTTTGCCTCCTCCCAAGCCCCCCGCATCTGCCCCAGCAGATCCTCTGCCCTTCCCTGCTGGGCAGTAGCTGCTGCCCGCAGCTTTCCCTCCCTGCTCTTCACCCCCTGCCCCCCCTGCCTCTTCCCCCCCACCCCCTCCCGGACAGCCTGCTCAGCCTTCTTGAAGGACTGGCAGGCCTGCTCAAACTGCCCTCTCAACTTGGAGTACCGATCGGCTGGTGATCGGTACTCCTTGAGGACCAGTTTCCTCAACTGGTCCGGAACCCCCAACTCCCCACACACTGCCACACTCCGGTCAGAAATGGCCAGGTCCAGAACCACCTTGGCCACGTTTGGGGGCGTCTGCCCAATTGGAGCACGATGCTCCACTTGCCTGCGGGAGGTCACGGCCCCCCGAGTCACCCACACCACCACCCCCTCCCCCTCTGGCCCGTAGCGTGCCCCGGCCGCGAACCAGCACACTGTCTTCTTACTCAGCTGTGCAAGCACCATCTGGACTTGCACAGCTGCAACAGCCGCCAACAAAGCTGCGCAGTGGGCAGCCCGCATGCCCTTGGGGTCCTCCGCATCTTCTGCTGCGGCGGCGGGCTCTGCTGCTGCTGCTCCTGCTGCTCCTCCGACTGCTGGCGCCTCCCACAAAGCGGGGGTGGCTGGCGAAGGGTTGCTGGCACCGGCACTGCTATCGGCGCTGGGGTTCCCACTCCCAAGTTCAGCCAGTCGACCCGAGGAGATGGGGACGGCGGCAGGAGCTGGTGGCTGGGCGCGGGCAGCCGGGGCAGCAGAGATGGAAGACATCAGAGCGAAAAAGAGGGCTGATGAAGACCCAACACAGTGCATCCCCAGCTTAGGCAGGGGGGGGGGCTTCTGCGGTCCCAACCTGGCCCTGGCCCTCACCCTTGGCCTGCAACCATGCACCTAAGATGGTAAGTCGCTGCCGCTTTGGTGCGCCCTCGGAAGAAGGTTTGGGGGCTGGGGCCAAAAGAAACTCAATGCCCCACAAGACACCGTGCACATGGTACGTGGGTTGCTGGTCTGTTCTGAAAACCTCACCGTCGGGGGGGGTAACCACCTTTTCCCACGTGCCTGAGGGGGCTTGGTCCCACACCCGCCAGCCGTCCTTTTCCCCGAAAACCTCTACCACATGTGCACCTGTGATGGTGGCTCTGAGGGCGCTGTGAATCGTTGCATGTGGGGACTCGCAGAAGGCATCGTTTATGATAACCCTCAAAACCTCGAACGGAACATGAATAAATGAGAGGGGGGGGAACTGCACGTTGCAGGAAACTACTTTTTTGGACCGCTTCTTGATCTTGGCCTCTTTGAACCAAGTAACTACATCGCTCTGGGTCCACTTTAACTCGCGAATGGTACTGTCCGGGTGTGTGGACAGTATTGATTTCAAGTACATGTAATGTACACGCAGCCTCTCTTCAGATTCCTCTGCAAAGGTCCGGTCCGTGTTGTATTTCGGATCCGGACCAACAATGCAGAGGTTTCTGTATTGTACACCGTACGAGGTCTCATGTTTGCTGGGGCTTGTCTTGCCCACAGCCTCCCGTGTCGTCAAGACAGGGATTGAAAAATGCTTATGCATAAGCATAGCCAGCAAGGTATCCTTGGGCTGGATGCGGTATGCATCAGGGACGACCCTGTCCAAAAAAACCCTTAGCATTCTGGGTTCAATGGTCTCTGACGGCTTATGCCGCAGGCACAGTGCTGCTAGGGCGTGTTGGAGGCGCGATTGTGTATCACCCGGTTCGGGAACTTCGGTATTGGCTGTGTCCGCGTCAATGAGCTCGCCCTCAAGCTCCAAATCTTGTTCCGGGAGCTGCTGAACGGGCTGGGGGGGCTGAGCGGACGAAGACGAGGCACTAGCGGCACTGCCTTGACTACCAGACATGTCTGTTGCAGGTGACAAACAGTGTTCTGAGCACAAAAAGGGAATACATTAGTGAGTCTACTCAAAGGGGCCTAGGTGAGAAAGCGACACACATGCAAAAAGAAAACCACAAAAGCAGGCACAAAGCATCACACGGCACAAAGGGCAAACATTCAGAAGCTTGAGTACAGTGTTCTCGATGCAAGTTTGTAGGCAAAGCAGCCACCAAGGATCAAATTGGCGTTGCACATGTCAAAAGCAAAAGTCCAAATTCACAAAGGAGCACAAAGGGGAAGCAATCATAAGCTTGAGCAGAGTGTTCTCCATGCAGTTTTGTATGCAAAGCAGACAAAGGGTAGACAAACATTAGCTTCAACATGCTGTTCTCCATGGCATCTTGCAGGCAAGGTAGGCACCAAGCATCCAACCAAAATTCCACTGGGTTCGGGCTGAAAAATTTCTTCCGAGCTCGCCCGGCACGGTCGGCTGGGAAGCCCATGGAACATTCCTACCAATATTGGTTACGTTTTGGGACCCGATCTGGCTGCCAAAACTTCCGAGCATCTTTCCACCAAGCATCCAACCAAAATTCCACTGGGTTCGGGCTGAAAAATTTCTTCCGAGCTCCCCCGGCACGGTCGGCTGGGAAGCCCATGGAACATTCCTACCGATATCGGTTGCGTTTTGGGGGGCCGATCTGGCTGCCAAAACTTCCGAGCATCTTTCCAAGGGTTTTCGAAAACTTCCAAGCGACGGACCGAAGCATATCGCATGCACGTCGGTACAGATTTCCTAAAATTGCCACCGGTAACCGGACAATATTGGTCTCTCTTTCAATGTTCTATGCTGGGCACCGGTGGTACATGTGAGGGAGGGGGTGTTTCTACATATGCCGGAACCCAACCGGAGGGGGGGTTGGGTGGGGGCGTTTAGGGTGCACAGAAATTTTGATATGGAGTAGGAGGGGGGGTAGGACTCACAAAACCGTTATGACTACATGCAACATCCTGTCTCATACTACCATACTTACACGACTTCATCAACACTACCATGACACATATCCGCAACACGTCACCTCCTGAAATCCTTCTGCACAATCACACCCCACCAACCATACATCGTTCTCGTACCGTCCAATATGCCCCTACACCACCTGGAGTGCAAAGAATGAAATTTTTCACACTTGGTGGTTATGACCTTGTACTGCCTGGGACACATGAAATTTTCAGGAATTGGCATTTGAATGTGCTCTTGCGGGGCTATCTTGTTTTCCTTGTTGTGTGGCCCTCCACCAAGGCAGTCCGTAACAGGAAAAAAAGGTGTTCATGTACACAGTTTTTCCAAAAAAGCCCGCGGGCACTCCATGTGTCCAACAATTGGTTCCTAGCCCTTCATGTCTTCACCCATGGGTTCCCAACTGTTCAACCATGAGTTCCTAGCCCCACATGTGTGCAATCACTCAACCATATGTTCCTACCCCCACATGTGTGCAATGAGAGCATCCAAACCCAACCTGACACCCTGCACAATTGAACATGAACTAGACGAAGGTTTTTTTCATGAAATGAAGTGACACAACGTTCAAACACCCAAATGTTCCATCGCAGGTTGCACGGCCAGTAATAAACTCTCTACAACTGGTACAACCGTTGGAAGTGCATCTTGACACACTCCACAAACTCACCCTTCGCCCCTCTCACACTCAAACCATGCTTCCTGCAAATGACCTTGAACTCAACATTAGTCCACTCATGCATCCTACCCCTCTCCATTGCTCGCAACACCACCTCATCCACATCATATGCAAACACCAAATGCGAGGCAGGGTTACACGAGGTAGAGGGGTCGGCTGGTGGGTTATGAAGGTCAGAAGAGGAGCTACCGGCGACTTCATCCGGCTAGTCCCAATCCTCATCGTCACTATCCTCGTCCTCATCTTCCAACCCAACCCCATACACATCCCCAATATCGGCGTCACGAGTTGCCCTCTTGGGGACAACCCACAAATCTTGAATATTCAATGGAACCTCTGCCTCTATATCCTCTTCCACAGAAACTTGCAAATCCTTGAACGTAGCAAACCCAAGCAAACCACCATCTTTGATCTCAACCACATGTAACCCCTGCGTTCTCGGGGTCCCCAATCGAGGGGGGACAAAATCGGAATTGGCTACATCACCCCTGCCTTCTTGGGGGCCCAAAAGAGGGCGGAAATGCTATGAATCCCTGCGTTCTCGGAGGTTCCCAATCGAAGGGGGACAAACTCAGAATTGGCTACATCACCCGTGCCTTCTCGGGGGGCCAAAGTGGGCGGAATGGCTATGCATCCCCTGCGTTCTCAGGGTCTCCAAAAAGGGGGGACAAACATGGCCCACGTCGGGCAGTGGAAAAAGGCCCCTGGGGGCGGTCCTTAACAAAAAAAAAATCCGGTCCCTTAAGGACCGCCCTACCGTCCACTGAAATTCTTTTCCTCTCTTCACTCGTCTTCCATGATCCTCGAACAATCCCTTTCCCACCAACAACCATCAAGTTTATGGTGCCAAAATTATTTCTTCACCGCCCACTGATGCTTGGATAATCTGCGGTAGAAGACCCAATATTGTGCTGCCACAGGGACAGTTCCTTCAAAGCATGAACACTACTGGCCTCCACCTTCGTCTTGCTTGAGGCAATGGAAAAGCACTGCTGTGACAAGGAACACGTGCCAAACCATGCCTTGCATTTCATTCACCTCATGTATTGCAACCTTGCACTACACCCACGCAATACCAAGATGCCCTGTAGAGAGAGAGCCTACGTTTGTCGCAATATCCAGAGCTGTCACAAGTACACTGTTTGTCGCAATATCCAGAGCTGTCACAAATACACTGTTCATTGATTTCCATGTACATGTCAATGAGTGAACAACCCATGGGGGCTGCTATTCCACTGGTGCCCCAAACGGTTTTATTCAGCTGTGTAGTTTTTTTGTCTGCCAATCCAATACTACAATATATATATTAGCACAGTACACAAACAATAGGGCCCGACTGTGGTTCCAATCGTGTTAAAGGCTGTCTGCATTCCTCTGGGTTGTAGGCCTTGTGGATAGAAAGAGAGGGTAGGCGAGCATGTTGTGGAGGGACGCAACCATAAGAAACGTTGCAGCTGGGGATGGGGAATGAAGGTGGATACAATGAACAGAATTTGCCCAAGTTTTCAAGAACGATGACAAGCGAGGGAAGGAACACAATACTCAGGACACCCAAACTTGTTCACGAGGGGGATTCAACAACAAAGGTCGCAAGCAAAGCGCAGGAGGGTGGGTAAGAAGAAAGCTGGACAGAGGATAGAGCCAGTGCATGTATGGGTGTGAAATGCAGCAAGTGTAGAGGGGCTTAATGCCACTTATTTGGACAGCAACTGTACCCACCCCAACTTGCTTTTTGCGGTTGCTTCGTATTTGTCTTTTTTCATCTCCTTCTCATCCCAAGGCATACCACTGTTTGTTGATGATGACCCCAGATGGGGGGGGGGGGGGGGCGCAAATTTTGGTGTGAGAAATTTGGCGTTTCAATTCGCCGCCAAATTTCCCATGCCAAATACAGGGGCTTCCGCAAACCAACCCCTAAACCTGCAGACTCTGGTGGGTGGCGGTGCAAGATCTCTACATACAAAATCCAGGGGCCTCCGCCAAATTTCCCACAGCCAAATTTACCACCGCCAAATTGACTAGGCACCAAACCACCCCCCCCTTCAGTGTGGTTTTCAAAGTCCAGTGTAGGTGCGCGCACACACACACACACACACAACCTTCTCCAAGGCTGCACATAGTGTGAACAACGTGGGTGGGATGGGGTGGGATGGGTAATGTGCAGTTGGGTTCATGCATCAACTGGCACAAAACCCATGCAACATGGCTGTACAGCGTGTAGGTAATGCCCCGTAGATCCATCCCCCTACGGCTCAGACATGATACCATCATGAAGAGAGACATTTTGTTGGGTGGGCGGAAAATCAAGAGTGGCATATGTCCAACGACCCCACAGGTGAGTAGCAGGCAGGTGACCCTGGTGGCAGCGAGGATATCACGTTTTTTTTGAAGGCTGAAAAGCATCCCCCAAGGGGAACCCCCGCAATTTGCTATTCAAAAAAAGCTGCACACCATCGTGCTCAAACCTCCAGCAAGCACCCGTCCACGAGCAACTGCGATCGGTTGCGAACGAGGGTCAAATAACCAACCTGCACTGCCGTCCGTAGACGGACAATTGCCGTCCGCGAAATGCCTACCGTCAGGCTAACGCGAAACCAGGCAATCCTTGATGGATGGCAAAATAAAGAGACACCACACCAAGAAAAAAAAATTCTCCCAGACTACCCTGTCTCAATCATAAATCCAAGGATGCAGTGGAAAACTTACAGATACCCATTTTCAACATATGGGAGAGTAGGGCTGATTTGCTCCACAATACCAACCCCCAGCCTGACCCAACCCAGAGTTCTTGAATTGCACAACATGCACCATTGCGACGCATATTCTTTCGAGACAAGCGTTTCCGCCCAAATGCAAAACCGCATACCGCGAGTACGCGCGAGGGGCTTCGCTTGCGGGCATGCAAACCACGCTTATACGTGCACGTGCAAGGATAGGGCATGTACGTTGCAAGCCCGTGCCCGCATCCGTATGGCCACGTAGACAACAGAAACAGTCTGGGCAGCAGACACAAAGCACACATACACGCACACAAACACACACACACACACACACACACACAGATACACCAATACCGCAGCACATCGGCTGAGTCAGATCACACCCCCAAAAAAAGTGACAATATTGCCTTTACTTTGTGTGGACGCTGGACAGAGATGTACGGCAGACTCACGCAGACCGCACAGCAAAACAACTTGCCACCCCAGTCACACATACGCACTCATCAGCTGTCTGGCGGATCAGATCAGTCATTTGCTGTTCTTTCAGTCCATTCATGCACACAAAACCAACAGCAACCCGACCTGATATTAGAATAATACGGTCAAATGTGCGCTCGCACCCAAAAAACCCTGTGCCCACTCCCTAGGCACACCCTACCACCAGCAGTGCCCTGCCTTGCCTGCTGGTATAATCGCTGGCAGCAGCAAAGTGGCCTCAGTCCATTAAGATGCCTTAGCAAGGGGTTACTCACCCTGTCCTGCCTCCTCAATCCCAGCGCTTTCCTTGGCCTCCGAGGGTGCTTCTCCCTCCTGGGGAAGAGACTCCGGCGATTCCGGCTTCTTCTCAGTCTCCTGTGCAGAAAGAAGGCACACACACATGCATTGTGCCGTGCCCCACTTTGATGCTCACAATGTGTGTCAGTTTTCTGCCTGGGAACTTGGAACTGCTCGCTCACTAGGCGTCTTGACCATGCCACACCCTGTCTGTCCTGCACTTGCCAGGATCAACCACAGTCTGATGTAACAGGTCTCAGCCCTACCCAATCAGATTGCTCTCACCAACTCCTCCCTCACATACAGTCCACTATTGCCGGAGGCTTTCACTTGCCACCTTCAGCAGCACCAGCATACACTCACAACGGTTCGTGCTCCGTGTGCAATACAGCCTCGCTTGCAATACCTATTTTGCCATGGCTAGATTTACGTCACTCGGCTATCAGTATCAGTCTCCTCCCACTGGTGCATACCTTACCCTTGCCCATACCTGCTATTGCTCACTAATACCTCCAGAAGTTGATCACGGAGCAAGAACACCTGCTGTGTATCCTTGGAATCAGCATCACCAGTGGCTTCCTTTGTTGCAGCCTCTACCACTGCCTCGATAGCTGCGGCAGCAGCTGTTTCTGCACCGCTGGCCTACAAATGATTGCGCAATTTGGTAACCAACATGACATGGCAGGTCGGCTTTCCATTGTACATCAAAACACAATTTGTTTGACACACAACTGAATACTTTTGGGCAAACATCCATTGAAACCTGCAATAGTCATTGTGGGCAGACAGGCCACGGACATTGTCCAGGCCAGCGATGTGCTGGCAACATCACCCCCACGTGATATTGCATTTTAAAAGACCCTTTTCATACCCGTGTCACAAACTTTGCCCATGTTCTGCTTTCCTCCTTGTGGTTTGTCCATGTCTCCTCTGCCCCCTCATCAATTCTGTGGTTCTACAGCATGTTTTGTTCCATTCACACTGATACACCCCCCCCCCCCGGTGTCTCAGAACCAGCAATGTTTTGCCGCTGAACCAGGACGTGGTTCTGGAGCGTTGCGCCGGGGGATGTGTGCCCTTTCCTTTCTCACAGTGAAACACATGGATAAACGAACCCCAATGGACTGACTGTCAGCTAACTGGGCTGCAGTGCGCCTTCCAATGAGCATAGAATGATCTAATGTTCAACTAGTTGCAACGTGAAACCCTTCTTCCTGTGATACACTATCCTGAATCGCTGAATGGGACGGGAGAGGTTGGCAAAATTGAAGCAGCTGGGTGCTTCACCAGAAGCTCATTGCGTTTGTTCTCAATTTGCACTGTCTCAGACTGAGCACCAGGACCCAACACAGTGGCTGGAACAAGAGTGCCATCAGATCGCCGGTAGAAGAGAACCTCACCGGCAGTGTACATGGGAACGTCTATGGTACATAACAAGGAATGGAAGAAATGGTATAAAAGCAAACATGTCCTTGCAACTACCTCAAATTCGGTCCCATGCACCTCAATTTGCGTTCCAAATGCATGTATTGCCATGCCACACACATGAAATGTTGTCCTGCATACCTGAATAGCTGCCCTGCATCCACCACAACCATAAAAACCCAACTCTGTGGGGAAAAAAAGCAGCTCCGGAATGCTGCGGAACCAGGGGGTGGTTCTTGCAAGGCGGTTCTTAGACAGGGGGGGGGGGGACAATTTCCTGATAACTGAATTCTGGTGCATCATACTCTATCCGTTTTTGTGCTCTGGATGACTGTGCTCCTGGCTGAACTTGCAACTTGAACGGTGCAACTTACGAGCATGAAGACTTGCACCTCCAAAACACAGTCCCCAGCTCCCGCACTTTCAGCAAAAAGAAAACAAGTGCATCAATTGTACATTTAACTGCACATCACCCGCAGCACTAACTCAAACAATTCAAACGACTTTGTTGGAAAATCATTTGCAACATCATTTTTTGTATTTTTTGAGAGTTGCACAACTCTCCATGGAGTCCCAAAGGGAACGCCAACCATAGAGGTGTTGCAAAATAGACCTACCCAACAGCAACCCCTTTTGTTAGGCAGGCACACCATCTCAGTTTGTCTTAAAGCTCATGAGATACATTTTGTTTGCTGGGCAATGGGGCGGGGTGTTGAATGGGTTTGATCCCCTAAACCCTTCACGATCATGGACACAGTGCGCTGGGGGGGGAGGGGGGGTGGGGGCTTCCTGTGATTTTCAGATATTCTACTGTACCCCCCATACAGGAGCTAGAGTGCATGCAAATGGCATGTTTGACTACCTGACCCTTTGCCTCGAGACTGGCTGATAGCCACCATATCTACAATCTTATTTTTAATAAGCCGGATTCCCACCATGCGCACACAGGGCAAATTGTTTTGAATGGTGTTGTCTGAAAATTTCAGTGGGGTCATTGGTTGAATGAAAGCACTCATAGGCCCCATATTTGAGTCTCGAGAGCACATGAACAGCGCCATAATAGCATTCACCACTGAATTGAAAAACAACACGCACGCCACAAACCTTGAAGATGTATACCGAGAAAAAAAAAAACCAGTCAGCAGCCAAACCACGTGCAGTTATCACTTGCCACTGCATGCCAATTCTCGTTTGATGAGTAACTGAACCGCCAACCGCCATCGATTAAGCGTCAATAATCTTAACTTGCCAACCGCATTCGGGCGATAGCTCGAGAGCACATGAACAGCGCCATAGTAGCATTCACCACTGAATTGAAAACAACACTGGCGCGCCACAACCCTTGAAGACGTTTACCGAAAAAGAACCAGTCAACAGCCAAACCACGTGCAGTTATCACTTGCCAATGCATGCCAATTCTCGTTTGATGAGTAACTGAACCGCCAACCGCCATCGAATAAGCGTTCATAATCTTTACTTGCCAACTGCATTCGGGCGACAGGTGGCCCCCCGCACATGAAGAGCAAAAACATGTGCAAAGGAGACCACACGTCGACACAAGTAGACACAGCACCTGCACAACAGGACACACAGCTGGCAGGATGATGCTCACATAATCATGGATCACAAATACCATACCCCCTCAGCAGATCTTTGCCCTCTTCAAGGAGTTAGTACACCGCAAAACTTTCTCGAAAAGCTCGGTGACAAGCACACCAACGACCGCATGGCCTCAGCACATATTCATCTTTCTACCTCTGAGCATTGCAGAGCAAATGAACCAAACCCTTCCCTGATCATACTGCCTCTCACATCAGGACATACCTCTCCGTTTTCCAACGTTGTGGTTGCAATGGGACAAATGGCCGGCTCTTTCCCCTCACCAGGAGGGTGACTATAGACACACTTATCACCAAATTTGCACTGGCCTGAACAGAAAATGAGGAAGGACTCCCTCACCTTCCATGCAGAAAATCAGTATTGTCAATTTCATCGAACGTGCAGTTTGCTGAGATTCAGTCAGCAGAGTGGGGGGCTCACGAGGCGGGCATGATTTCATCTGCTGCTACAAGCAAGAAAGCCACCATCAGAACATGAAGCGAGGGATGGGGACTTGACCAGACAGACTGGACTGGAGTGGGTGCGGGATTTGAAAGGTATGCACTAGGTGGGGCGATGCAGAGCAAACCAGAACATGTCAACCTGCAGATGCCCATTTAGAAACATCCATCTACAATCTGTTGAGCCCTCCATAAATTCATTCATTCATTGCTAGAATGAACATGGCAAAATTTAGGATGGTGTACCTGAAGACGTTGTGTGGTGTACCAGAGGAAAGGTGGGAGAGGGGGAAATTGTGGAAAGATGTGGGACAACAGGGAACAATGGATGAAGAAGAGTGAACTTGAGTTGGAAAAGGGGGATAAATGTAGGCAAATTGGGGGCAGTGGGGCAAACTGGGAAGGGGAGGGGGGGTGGATTTGATGCAATATTACGGGGAAGTGCAGCAAATTGGGGGTGGGAGGGGAACGGGGGGTCGATCTAGGGGGAGATGGAAATGGCACATGTGATGAGCTCGAAATATGGGGGCAACTGAGAGGAAATGGGGGAATTTGAGGAAAGTAGGGCGAATTTCAAGAGACGCATTGTGTTGCATTGCAGCCAGTGTGGGAACAGCTTGTCACCTACAACACAGTAGAATATGTCCCAGTCACGGTCCTCAACCATCCCAAGAAAAGGTTTTGTGCCACATGGTTTTCAAGGCTGTTCAAGAAATCGCTTGAGATGGAGACCATGAAGAAATACAAGGCATCTAAATTAGATCTTCGTGGCGCAGATAAGGTCCCTTAGGAGACATCTGGAAGTTGTTTGTGAGTTTGGAGGAGAGTCGGGTCTAAAACTGCTACCACTGGATAGACAACCCTTTCCCATCTCATCCTTCCCCATGCTTCACCATTTTCCCTCTAGGTTGTGATGTTGGGGGAGACGTGCCCAATGTGCGGCACTGTAAATTGTACAGTTGGATCAAACTCACACTTATGCTTCTCTGGCACATGTAAAATAATTTGGCAAAGTGTGCAATGGCTCTACTGAGGCAACCATGCACGAATGCAATCCTGGTTGCAGGTTGCAGGTCTGACTGCTTGCAGTCTTTTGGGGGCAACAGAAAAATGTGCGAAACACAGGACACACCAAGAAGGTAAAACCGGCAAATCACAGCAGGAGCGTCAGATTTCACGTGTCTGAACTTGCAGCCGTCGCCAAAGATGCACTGCCCCTTCTGAAAGAAGCGACATGCAGGCCTGTAATCAGTTGACATTTCGTTGAAAAGAAAAGTGTCTGCAGGAAAGCATGCCGCCTTTACTATTACAAGCAGGGACGTCCATGGGGAGCACAATTGGGGTTCCAGGTTTGCACATTTGTGAATAATGAAGGAGACCACATGGCCAGTGGTATTTTGGGTAATACACCAGAGGTGTAAGCAGTTGCATGAATGATGGGTGCAGAATACATTCAAAAGTGCTGCAGCAATCTCAGGTGTTCTCAGACGATACACTGCAGGTCCAAAATTAATGTAGTACATGTGGGTACATGTGCCTGCTGTATCTTAATAACTTGTATCTTTGCACACAGTGATACTCAGCACATGCAGTCTTGGCTGGAAAGGCGTACAGTGTTGTCTAATGGGGAATTCTTGCACTGCTGTTAAGCCACTGTGTCCCACAAAGCCTTCAAATTGACCGCTGTGCTCCACATCAGCCTGTAAGGCACCCAGTTTTGCCATATTGTTCAACACCTTCCCTGAGGCCAAGCGGACATGCAACATGGACAACATAAGAAGCACTTTGTGCATTGTTGGTGCTAAGGGCACATCACTAGTAGCGCAGACAAAGCCTTGGTTCATTAGACGGTCAAATAGTTGGGCTGCGTGTGTGTTACGTTGGCAATGCCCTCAAGGCATCCCCGATTGTTTGGGGCTGGCCATTGGAAACACAGCTCAACAGGAGTTTGCCCAGCAAAGGGCGATGAACCATTCAGTGAATCACTGAAGAATTCAACCTGAATATTCCATTGGATGTTTCCCTAACACAATGAGCCTTGCTGCTCCACTACCCAATGTTGCCTTGAGCTCGTAAATGGCACTATCAAATGTTTCTTGGCCTGGATGGTGGGTTAGGCTCAGGTCTTCTGCACCCCTGGCTTGCAGCCAGCCAAGGTGGGCCACATTTTTCAGGATCCATTTACTGCATGTCTCTAGGTTGCTCCCCCACTCCCTATACATACATGATCTCCCATGGACCAACATTTGACCGCATCTCCCAACTTAGGTGCCGGTTGATGAACCTATGTGATGACCAGAAACTATAACAGCTCAGATACACCAACAAACCATATTGTATCCTTTGTCCTCCAACCCCGCTGATATGACATGACTGTTCTTGCATATGTAACCCAGTTTGACTATCATGTGAGCTCAACTCCCCTCTCCACAAGCGGAGCTAGAAATCAAGCCCACTAGTTGATGCACCTGCCCTTGCTTTGGCGGGGAAGAGGCTGTTACTAAACTATGCACATCTGCCACAATATTGCCCAGCCTACCTGGGACCCTACTAGCGGCGCTCGCCCGCCACGCAGAGAAGAGGCAAAGATCCCAAGAAAAGGTGTGGGCCACAACGCACGACATCAGCGGGGTGTGCGCAGCCACACACATCTGGGTGGACTGGGAGGCGGTCGCACTCGCTCCATACCAAAGGACGTGACCCCATGTTGCAAAGGCCTTTCCATTCATCCCCACAGTATACCGGTCTCTGGCCTGCACGGTTGCAGCAAGCAGCTGAGTTTCTCTTCCAGCCGCGCTGCCGAGAGGACCTTCTTTGCCACTGCTTCTGATTGCCCCAACTAGATGACCTGCAGCAGTCTGGTTTTGAAGACAGTCCAGCATCCAGCCTCTGGCAACATCCTCTCGATCTTGGCCAACTTCCGCAACTCCACCATGTATCCTTCAATGGTGCCTTCAACCAGCCCCTTGAGGAGACACGCGAGCAGGGTGTCTCCACAACCCTCCTGTGCTGCTCACCGCAGCTCGCATATCCGACCAAGGTGTCCAATCAAGGCATCTCTCGCTCCCCTTGGTCTTCTATGGCAAGTCATTTGCGGCCTAGGCACCCGTGGTCGAACCACCACTGGTGCTTGCCATAGCCTACGTGTTTTTTGGGTGCTGCTCACAATTGACCAAGACCCCGGTGCGCTTGCTCCTGAAGTGGCACGCGCTGTCGATGGTGAGGAACTCTGACCTTTTTCCATCCATGTTGGTCTCTTTCCGTGCGGCCCACCAGTGGTTGCTTTTTACTGGCATGAGGTCCAAGGCCGGCGATGAGGACGACGAACTTAATGAGCTCCCGCTGCCCGACCTGGAGCTAGAGGACGTGTCGCTGCCCCTCACTTTGAGCTCTTTCAGGATTTGACTTTTTTCGCTGTCTCCACTCCTCTTTCTTGGCTGTGCAGTGCTCCTTCTTTCTTATTTGCTTGTGCTTCTCTTTGAGCTCAGCCTTGCCCTATCCATCACAGTCCAACACAATTCCCCATAGTTCCCGCTGCATGTTGTCGAGCATGAGCTCCTTGGGGTCGGCCCTCAACCAGCTTGCAAGTAGCTTGCAGATGTTGATGGTCCATTGCGAACCCTGGACCAGCCACACAAGTCCATGGCGGCCTTCAGGCAGAGGTCTTTGCAAGATGGGGTGTGATTGTCTCCCCCTTCCATCTTGTCGGCACCCAACTCCAGCTGCCCGTGCTGCACGGGTGCACTCGTCTGCCTTCCTCCATAGAGCAGGTCAGAGATTGCGAAGCTAACAGCGGCCTGTTCCTAGGACAAGTTGAACAACTAGATCTCATGCCCCATGCCAGCATGAGTCCACACCGCAAGAGCTTAGGAACGACACTCCAAGGGCTCAATGCAGCCAGTTGGCCATCTTGGTCATTATGGCTACATGCAGCAACTGGGGCTGGCAGCCCTCAATGCCCACTTGCAACACCTCCTGCCAATGATCAGCCGGAGTCACTGTAGCCCTCTTCGGCTCCTGTACGACGGCGGCCCACGCTATTGCCTGCACTACCGTGGATGCCAACAGCGGTTGTTGCCAGGCTAAGTGTTTGCACTGCGTGCGCACTGCGTGCGCACTGCGTGCATATTGCACACGCAGAGGCTAGGATACTCACCCAAGAATACCTGTCACCTATTTACTAGAGGGAAGACTGAAAGGTGTCAATACCATAGGGTTGGCTAGGTGTCCATCGATACTTCTGGTTGTAGTTATAACCAACAGCATCGTCGAAGAAGAACTGTCCGGTCTTGGTGTCGACTCGCCACCATTGAGTATCGGCGATCGAGAGCCTTCGAGCGACAATGACCACTTTGACTTCTCTGCAGTTGTGGACGTGGCCATACCGGTCGATGATCTTGAGCATCTCGGTTCGAGAATCACCTTGAAGTCGACCAAGGTTTTGGTGCACGTACTATCTGTCGGGAAGAGTACTCTGCAGGGCGAATTGAACCGCCTCTACGGATACGAGGCTCGCTGCAGTGTCGGCAATGACGACGTCGAGATCCGGGCCGTGTTGACTGTGTACACTTTGTCGATGGGCCTCTTCTAGGGGGAAATGGTTGACAATTCAAATATGCCACATCCTAAATGCTTGGGAAGCCAAAAAAACCCTGGTACGGAACCAAAAACTTGTGAAAAGGGGCCAAAACTAGGGTTCGAGTACTTGCCGACATCCAAAACTTCGCATTGCGTGCGCACTGCGTGCATGGCATTCCCCCATGCCCAGTTCGCCGCTTGAGTCTTGATCTCCATAGTAGCTGGGTAGTGCATCCCGTCCCAAAAACGCAAAAGGACCAAAGGGAGGCTCGAGGGATATATTTGAGTTGGGGGGGGGGGGGCTCTTTGGTCGTACCCCCCACCCCCTTTGTCCAAGCGACGGTAAATGACCAGAAATTGACGGAACCAACGTCTAGTGTTGCTTGGACAAGGTGTGTTGCTTACGCGCCGCAACTTGTGTGATGCACATGTAGACCGTCCTCAGGGGGTTTGAAGCGGGGATGGAGGTACACCAGCAAAGGGTTGATATATGCAACAAAACACTCATGAGCAGTGATAATTGGAGGCCAAAAACTGGCACATACAGTTTGAAAACATTGAACATTACAGGTCCACAGGCTCAGAAATGACGCCCTTCTAGGTCAAGCTATAACACATTGTGAACTGTTGGACTTTCTTCTTCTTCTTCTTCTTGCCCTGTGCATCACCCTGTGCTGGAGGTTTGGGTGCAGGTTTTGGGGCTGGTTTTGGGAGGAAGTTTGGGCCTAAACTGCAGCCACCATGTTTGCAAACGCCTGATGGTCTGGGCAAGGGATGGGACTCTTGTGGGACAGTTTCCGCTCATCAACTTTGTCATTAATCCATTCACAATATTGCTGCGACATCCACCTGTCGAAGTTTCCACTTATCTCAACACTGTCACATGCGGACAAAATATGAAAAACGTGCATCCCAAAACCAAGGTATCAGGAAGCACACATGGCACACAGCAGAACGAACTGAAAAACACACCGCCAAATCAACGGTGCAAAACTTGACGGAACCAACACCTACAGTTGCTTGGACACAGGCGTTGCTTGGAAAGGGGGGGGGGGTTGCTGCACAGAGCTGCACAACTACTGATTCGGTGTGCAACAAAACACAGCAGAGGCTTGCCACCCATCCAAAAAAAAATTGAAAATTGCTGTTGGAAAGGTAAGAGGGGTTTCCAATAAACATCATATTCAAGGGACAATTGTACGAGGAAATGACCATGAGCACACACCAACAAGCAACTAACAAAAACCCCCCTAAAATGATCAGAATTCACAATTTACCATGTTGCTACGGCATGCCACACATTTCCCCCAACTTCTTTCAATTTCCCCCATTTACCCATACTTTCCCCATTTCCCCATTTCCGCCCACTTTTCCTCCACCCCCAGCCCCCACCCCCGGCCACCTGACCACCCAAAACTACCCCCCCCCTTTGTAATAGCTACACAAAAGTACCAAATTAATACGGTCCCTGCGCCTACTGTAGCTTAGACAAGGGCGTGGCTTGCGCGAGACACATACAACTACCGACACACACGTGGGTGAGTGCATGGTACCGGGGAAACGCCAATATTTTTAAAAAAACACGAACATTTTGCGGAAAAAAAAACAATTAATATTTAGCAAAAATTTTGTTTTTGCCACTAAATAGCCTCAAAAATAATTTTTTTTTGCGATTATTTTGAATTTGCGAGCCAAAAACTGTGTATTCCACCCATAAAATACATTTATTTTTTGCGATTAAATTTGTTCTGACTGATATTTTGCGTTTGATACTGTGTCCTCAATGCTGCTGTTTGCTTCAAATCTTGCAGGGACCAAACTTATCAACTGCCTTGGGGACAATATCAGGAACGTCCACAGAATTAACAATCTGTGAAACCAACTGGCGACAAAAGCCCTCATTATCAGCCTGCTCCAAAGCTTGTTGCCGCCGTCGAATGGCTTCCTCAGAGGGCAAAGTTGGGAAGAAAGAATGCAAAGAGAACATCGCTGTCGGCGGAAAGGGTGGGGGCACCACTTGAAGATGCCTTTGAAGATGCCTTTGCCCGAGGTTTAGGGGCTGGTTTGGGCTCAGGCAACTTCGTTGAAGACAAATGCAAGCTACCTTCCCTCCACATAAGACATCATGCAAAAGGGTCAAGAAATAGGGAAAGTGTGGGACATGGTTCCACTCAGGGGGAATGTTTGCCCGGCGCGCCCGGCGCGCTACTTTTCTATTAACTATCCCGACTTCAGCCCCAGATTTACCCTCCCATGGAGAAGCCCCCCCAAGTAGACCACATTGCACTGCACACCTTCCCTACAAAGCACGTTGCAAAAAAAAGCAGAATCTGTGAATTCCACCACTCCAACTGTGGTTTCTGAGTCCCTAACCCCAACTCGAGGGGCCACCCAACAAAGCGTGGATTGTGAGTCCCTAACCCCAACTCGAGGGGCCACGCAACAAAGCGTGGATTCAAAGATTGTCCCGGTTTCCTCAATAGCACCGGAAGGTTGGGGCCCAAAAGAGGGCGGAAATGCTACGTCACCCCTGCATTCTCGGGGGTCCCCAACAAAATGGACAAAATCAGAAGTCAAAACCTACGCCAGTGGTCACCATGATGCTCCACGCAACAAAGCGTGGATTCAAAGATTGTCCCGGTTTCCTCAATAGCACCGGAAGGTTGGGGCCCAAAAGAGGGCGGAAATGCTACGTCACCCCTGCATTCTCGGGGGTCCCCAACAAAGGGGACAAAATCAGAAGTCAAAACCGACGCCAGTGGTCACCATGATGCTCCACGCAACAAAGCGTGGTGTCAAAGATTGTCCCGGTTTCCTCAATAGCACCGG
The DNA here is from genome assembly GCA_964036045.1 of Eutreptiella sp. 'Long Island Sound 2002'. Lineage (NCBI taxonomy): Eukaryota > Euglenozoa > Euglenophyceae > Eutreptiales > Eutreptiaceae > Eutreptiella > Eutreptiella sp. 'Long Island Sound 2002'. The sequence continues at coordinate 72,756,539 of OZ038386.1, forward strand.
AAGGTTGGGGCCCAAAAGAGGGCGGAAATGCTACGTCACCCCTGCATTCTCGGGGGTCCGCAACAAAATGGACAAAATCAGAAGTCAAAACTACGCTAGGGGTCACCATGATGCTCCACGCAACAAAGCGTGGATTCAAAGATTGTCCCGGTTTCCTCAATAGCACCGGAAGGTTGGGGCCCAAAAGAGGGCGGAAATGCTACATCACCCCTGCATTCTCGGGGGTCCCCAACAAAGGGGACAAAATCAGAAGTCAAAACCTACGCTAGGGGTCACCATGATGCTCCACGCAACAAAGCGTGGATTCAAAGATTGTCCCGGTTTCCTCAATAGCACCGGACGGTTGGGGCCCAAAAGAGGGCGGAAATGCTACGTCACCCCTGCATTCTCGGGGGTCCCCAACAAAGGGGACAAAATCAGAAGTCAAAACCTACGCTAGGGGTCACCATGATGCTCCACGCAACAAAGCGTGGATTCAAAGATTGTCCCGGTTTCCTCAATAGCACCGGAAGGTTGGGGCCCAAAAGAGGGCGGAAATGCTACGTCACCCCTGCATTCTCGGGGGTCCCCAACAAAGGGGACAAAATCAGAAGTCAAAACCTACGCTAGGGGTCACCATGATGCTCCTAGTATCTCAAAGTGTGGGTCCCTAGTACAGCCAGGCGCTGAAATAGCTGCATTGCGCTAAGTGCGCCCCCTTAGTGCACCCCCTAAAAGGCCACTAGAGGGGCACGGGTCCAAAAAGATGCGCGGCGCGCGCCCGGCGCGCTAACGTTCCCCCTCAGACAACCTTTCCACCCATCGAATTTTGGCGACAACACCATTCAAGTAAGAACGAACACGATGCACACTTCCCCACCCTAACCCCAACTCGAGGGGCCACCCAACAAAGCGTGGATTCAGAGATCATCCTAGTTTCCTCAATAGCACCGGAAGGTTGGGGCCCAAAAGAGGGCGGAAATGCTACGTCATCCCTGCATTCTCGGGGATCCCCAAACAAAGGGGACAAAATCAGAAGTCAAAACCTACGCTAGGGGTCACCATGATACCCCTAGGGGCCCCTAGTATCTCAAGGTATGAGTCTCTAGTACGGCCAGACGCCCAAATAGTTGCACTGCGCGCGCACTGCGCTCAGTGCACCCCCTTATGTGGCCGCACTACATCTGGTACCGAATTAAAATTAGGTACCAAATTAATACGGTCCCTATGCCTACTGTAGCTTGGACAAGGGCGTGGCTATTACAGGGGGGGGTTAGCTTTTTTGGACATTCCTTATAGTTATCCCCCCAATTTTCCACATTAATTAAACAAAATGCTCAAGATTCCCCATTTTCCCCCATTTTTCCTAAAATGTCATCTTTTCCGAGTAGTTCTCCGGTAAGGTTCAAGAAAATAGAGATTCTGGGCCCTACACCAATGGCCTTGCAATGGCCTTGCAGCAATGCCCCCCCCCCCCCCCCCCTGCAAAATCACCAAGTAAAATTTGCATTTTGTTGTGCGGGTCCCAACCTTGTCGGCAATGGGGGTGTGTGTGCACAGCCCGCATTTCACAGACAGAAATCGGAGATTTTTAGGGCAATTAGCAATCATCTTGCCTATGTACGTCAACTCTGCAATTGCGCTGCATTGCGAGGTTTGTCGGCCTAGCAATGTACGCAGTGCTGCATGACACTTTGGTTGATGCCCCTAGCTTCGAAGACATGACCCATGCCTTAACTTGCCAAGGACCTATACAATGTTTTCTTGATTGAGTACCGTAGCCTTTGAAGCCGTAGAAATAGCCATGAAGGGACGAAAGAGAAACATAGTCGATTTGTGTGGTGGCTTTTGTGAGGCACATTCCACAGGGCAGTGGGAGGGGTGGTTGCCCCCTTGGTAAGTCCTTCTTCCTACAATGTCAAAAGAGGCATCCTGAGCTCTGGTCATCCACAAACTGTGTGCACAGCGCACGCATGGCATGCAATACGCCCCCAATGTGTATGTTTACTTGTTTCGTAAAATCCCCCCCCAAAAAAAACAGAGCGATGACCAAAAACTGCAGTGTGTATGAAAATGCAATTGTGGCCCGCAGTGACTTTGCTGAATGAATACTGCGAGGCTGGAAAACATTTCCAGCATACCATTCCATTCTATGCTGAAGCGAAGGTTCGGTAGACCACTCAGGATTAAAAACATGCACTTGATAGCTTGAGAGCGTGGAATCAGCAACCAACCAATCTTCTTCCAGTGCACAGACAATCGTGTCCATCTGCATTTCCCTTTGGGCAATTTAAGCTTTCACTTTGGGCAGGGCAGAAGGGGCCAACAAAACTAACAACCTCAACAGAGAAGTAGAATCAGGCCATGTATCCTTGCCCTCTCTTGTTTGTGCCAGGGCCACTGCTGTAAATGGAAGAAGGGCACCGTAGCTGAGGTCAAGTACAAAGGGGGCTGGCCTTCCTTCTCACAACAAAGGCGACGAGTGAGAACGCACAAATCAGGTACCGAAGGTGCCCGTGGGTTGAGAACCGATTGAGTCTCATTAGCACAACAGGGGCCCATGGGAAGAAAGGTTTGCAACAAAAATGTAAGGCAGGCGCCGAAGGCTCCTGCATGCTGACTACATACCGTTGGCCCAATGATCAGCCCTGGGCTTGGGATGGTCAAAATGCTGCTGGCCTGCAAGAATTTTCCATAACAACAGAGAACTTCCTTGAGTGAGTTCTGCATCACTGGCAGGTGACCCAATCACGGGGGCCGCCGCCAGCCAATGTGTGACCCGAGGGGTGTGCGACAGTTTTGGGGGCTGTATGGGGGGGACCCCCACCCCACCCCCAAGGGGGGGGGGGGGGGGCTCCCCCCCCCCCTTGGTTGACCCAAACCTTGGGGGTCGGCGGGTCGGGCGGTCAGCCGCCAGGCTCCTCGGGGGGGGTCGGTGGGTACCCCAACATACATACCTCAAAATGATCCCCATGACACGCTGATCATTTTGAATATGCACAAGTGAGGTAAAAAATTTTCAAAAAAATTTGTCCATCAACTCAGGCTCCCATCAGCCAAGGTCCGACCCGGAGGCCGGGTCGGGGTCAAACTCCTTTTTTGTGCTTTTCAGCCATTTTTGAATTCTCCACAAACTTCTGAGTATTTTGAGTACAGACACATAGGGTCGAACAAAAAAAATTCCGCCTGCCAAATGCCTAAAACAAAATCTCCGGCGCCTCTGGCACCCACAAAACCCATTGTTCTGTACAACCATTTTGGGGTCTGTAGAGGGGGGGGGGTACCCCCCCCCCCCTTTGGGGTCGGGTCCTGACCAGGATCGGCCCCCGTGGGCCCAATACAACCCAAAAAAGAGAAGTACCGCCGAACCACAAGGTGGATCGCTGGCCACCCTTGCCTGATACACAAACCTGTGAGCACCCCTGCACCTGGAAACTATGCTAACTAAACTATGCCCTATGAAACGCCTGTGTCAGCAGTTGTGGTACAACCTGGGCTGTCACTTCACTGGATGGGGCAGGTTTTTGTAGATGGGCAGGTTTTGGTGCCGTGGCTAATCTGGCTGTGCATACTACAGTGATTCTGCATGTGCCTGATGTGAAATCTGGCATCTGCGACCCATCACAATCTGCAGAGTGTGACTCCTTGGATAAAGTGCGCGCACCCTGCAGCTAGTAGCCTAATAACTTGAAGAAGGGTGCTCTTCTGCGGGCACTGCCTACCCCTCCCCGACCCACCCAGAAAGTGCCTGGAAGCCCTTAACATCAGGCGACATGACAATCAGTCTCATCCAATGCATACGTGCTGTACTTGCTTTGGACTCGCTGACAAAATGTGTCTGGCTGTGGTGCGCCCTGTCACCACAGCCAGGTATCAGGTCTTTTAGGTCTTTTGCACCTGTGATAAAGAACCCACTTCATGTCAAGTGGAGTCAGCAACAGTATCCTATCAGTGACAATAACAGCAACAGGGCACAACAGTATCTGTGACTACGGCCAAAAAGGTTTTCCCTGAGACCTTAACCCCATCCCACAATCACATATGAACACAAAATCAAGGCTGATTCAGCGAAATATGTACAATGACAGCTACCCCCCTTGAAATCACCCCCCTAGCGCACAACGGTTCCCAACCATGCTGCGGGGAACCACACCCAAATGACGGTCCGACCCCCAAAGGTAGACAAACCCAATCCCAACAACTGTCCATTGCCCATCCCCACTTACAGTACACAATGAACATATGTGATCAGCATCACCTAGCATTACTCAGGTGCCCCATCATCAACCACTAGCACAGAAGGTGAGGGATCGACACTCGCCAGAACCTTGTCACCAAGCGTTAGGAAGGGTACCAGACATTATCACCTTTTGAATCCATGTATACCTGACAATAGGAAGGAGTACAGAAAACAGAAGCACAGAAGCAGAAACAGAAACAGGCAAAACCGGCAAATTGAATAAATGGCCAAGTGAGAGGTTCCCCCCCTCCCAAGGGGGGGGATTTGCAAAGCGGGTGAAGAGGGTGGGTACTGTCATACCCTTGACACCAGGGTTGGTTCTGTACGATGAAACTGCGCCAGTCAGTTGGTGACCTTTGGTTGGCACGACATAGTGGTAGTCCGGCTGCAAAATCGTGCCTGACACCTTGTGAAAGCTGAATGAGTTGAATGGCAGAACGCAGATTCGTCAGCCACGCAATCAAGGCAGTGGCAGGTTAGACCACTGGTGCATGTGAGCTAAATCGGTCAGGTGGCAACCGATTCTTCAATGCTGTACAACATGTGGGGGGGTCTGTCACATTGCAACTGTGACCTGCATCTCCCCCCCCCCCCTTCAGGGGGAGTATCCGCACCGCGCGCACACCGCGTCCGCACCGCGTCAGGTATTTGAACAACTTCCCTAGGAGATGGTCTACTGGGAGAGGAGTTGTAAATGGTACCTGGTGGGCTCTTGAGGCATTACCATTCCCCCTGATTGGCTCTGGATGATTGCTGTTATTTCCTGGTGGGCCTTGGATGGTCATTGTTATCTCCTCATAGGCTCTGGATGGATGTTGTTCTTTCCTAGTGGGCCGTGGATGGTCACTGTTATTTTCTGATGGGCTCTGGTTGGATGCTGTTATTTCCTGATGGGCCCTCTTGATGAAAGTGTCAGCGCTAACGTGTGAGGGCCCCATTGGGCGAGCTCACATGCAAACAAAGTCGACAAAGCACACAGGACTGACACCCCTGCATAAAGCCATGAGAGAGACATAGCTCTGTTCAAACAAGAGGACAGAATTCTGCAATAAATTTTTGAAATCAACAGGCCTACAAACAAGGGAACATTGCCTCTAAACTAGCTGAAAGGGTCTACAAAACAACCCCAGTACCCGCACCGCGCGTGCACCGCGCGCGCACCGCGTCCGATACTCCCCCTCACACCACATCTCCCTGCACCTTACTGTACCTGTTCTGTGTGGCAAAATAAAGTGAATTGCTTAAATTTAGATTCGGAAAAATCCGCATAAGTAACAAACATTGCATGCAATTGCTGCAAAGACTAGAGGTGGACACAACCCCCCCCCCCCCTGCCCCCTCGGTGACAAATTACAAATTACCAAATTTGGCGGACCAAAAAGGGAGTCCACGGAGGGGTCCCTTACACCCCAACATAGACTGCTCAAAATGATCTCCATAGGGCGCTGATCATTTTGAGGTGTGCATCATGGGGAAATTTGTTTTCACAATAGTTTCCCTCGGGGCTGCTTTGCCTAATCCATCGCCAGGAAGAAAGGCATTTTAGGTGGCGATTTCACACAGCGCGGGCACGGCGCCAATTATTACGATGCTTATCCCAGGAACACCCCTGAAAACCACTCACCTACAGAAGCATGCATGATCAATTCAAAACAGCATGGGGTGCAGAATTCAGGACCTTGGGTCCCATGGCTACTGGTGGTGGAAAACACCCGACTTTCACACAGCGCATAGTGCGCCCCCTTAAGGAGCGTCCCCTGGGCTTCGTGGCGTGAGCCTGCTCCAGGCTTTCCAGGTGGCAGATAGAGACCGCCATCCCGCCCATGGAGCAAGACCACTCACCACTCAGGTCTGCTCATGGATTGCTTGGCCATCCAGCAGGCATGCTGCGCCTGTATTGCATCCCACTGAACCCATACTGTACAGCATGGCACACTGGTGCCAGGTCCTGCATACCATGGTCTGGGGTTTGGCCCAGTAACACCCTGCGTAGCCTCACATCAACGGCATTCCGCTCCTTTATGAGCCATCACTAGTCCTCAGACTGCCATTTTCTGAAGAGACCTATGGGTATTTCGTGATGAACAATTTGTCATCCCAGCCCTCCACAGAGCCTACCCTCCAAGCCCCAGCCAAACAATGAAATCAAAGTGTGAGGACCACCTGCTGCAGGATATGCTGTTTGGGCAAAGACGGCAGGAGTGCAAGCAAGGTTGTGGGGTGTCCAAGAGGGGCGGTGCGCGCCCAAGAGGGGTAGGGTGTCCCAACTCCAACCCCATGCCTTTGTCTGACACCTGGAAAAGATGAAGAGGAGGTGTGCCTCCTTTGTGTAGAGAAATACAGCACCCAAAAGAGCACTGAAACGGTTGCTTTGACTCGTGCACATGGTTGCATGTTATTTGTGTATGAATGGTGTCAGGGTGCTAGCCATGCTGACACTGCATGTGGCAGTGGTTGATGCTGGTGCTGGTGGAGGTGATTGAATTGGCTGTGGAGGTTGAGTTGTGGCGCAGCTACACGAATTTTCCCACTGCCATGTGATCTGCGTGATTGACAGCACCACGCATGCCGGAGCAACACTGAGGACCTCCTCCATGAAACCACGGGGGAATGTTTGCCCGGCGCGCGCCCGGCGCGCTACTTTTAGACTAGGTTCCCCCCGAAGAGCCCCCAAGCACACCCCTTGGAAACGCCCTTAGAATTAGGTGACCCAAACTACCCCAGCTCAAGAAAGTTGCAAATTGGGGTACACAGTACCACTCTCGTTCCTTTAAGGGCAATCTTGGTCAACACCTTAGCAAGTTGGGAGAATTGGGTTGGGGGGTTAGGATAGCACAACCACATCGATCTCCAGTAGAAGCGATAGGCGTTATTGAGGTATCGCGAAAAGTAGAGCTGCATCATAACATTGGTCCCACAAGTGTGGGTGTCAATACATTCAGTACAATAGTGCTCCTTACACTCATCACAAACTGCGACGGTGGAGCGTTCTGGCAACACAACACACACACTTCTGCCTCATCCTCTGCCTCATCTTGCATGCCACAACCGAGCAAACAGCTGCTCAATGTGTGCCCTATACCACCCATGCACGTCATTGTAACATTGTTGGCGGGTTGTCAAAGTGCCATTCTTTCTTCCAATGAATGGCACAATGACATGAATCCGGCCCTTATAAGCACCATCATGGCCCCCAACTTCGAAATCAAAGAAATCACCTCGGGTACGAGAAGGTCCGTACCCATCCCAAATCAAAACATCTGCTGATGCACCACGCAACAAAGCGTGGATTCAAAGATTGTCCCGGTTTCCTCAATAGCACCGGACGGTTGGGGCCCAAAAGAGGGCGGAAATGCTACATCACCCCTGCATTCTCGGGGGTCCCCAACAAAGGGAACAAAATCGGAAGTCAAAACCTATGCCGGGGGTCACCATGATGCACCACGCAACGAAGCGTGGATTCAAAGATTGTCCTAAGTGCGCCCCCTTAGCGCACCCCCTAAAAGGTCACCGGTGGGGCACGGGTCCAAAAAGATGCCCGGCGCGCTAACGTTCCCCCCTAGACCACATGATGTTGGCACAGATGACTCCTTGCCATATCGCAGTCCCTAAATCAAAGCGGTTAAAAACCCGCTTCTGTATTGCGTCCCTGAATTGGGGAGGAATAAAGTGGCCAAAGAGCTCGTGCTGTATCAGGGTCCTCACAAGGGGGAGGAGTGAAACAGCTTAGCTGCCACCCAAAAATATGTACAAAAAAGGGGGACCGGCATAGAGACCCAGAGGCCAACTCCCCCCTTTTCGCCCAAGCGCACCTCCCGTTTGGGGAGCAATTTCTTGTTGTCCAGCAGTATGCTACAACAAGGCACTTGGTAGAAGGCTCCCAGATTCTACATCAGCAGTCTTGCCCTCAACATTCTCTGTAAATGGAAGATTCATTGTGACGGAGGATCTGTTACCAAGACGTTGTGGACTGTTCTGGAATTTGCATGGGATGATAGTAGAATCTGCCAAGCTGAAGCAACCTCAAGAAGAACATACCACATTTGAGAATTTCAAAAGAAAGTCTCATGCAAAAGAAAATCATGCATTCCAAAACATATGGGATGACTTTGCACTGCATGTGCGCTGTGTGGGCACTGCGCGGGCTCCACATGCATGTGGTAAAATCCACCCACTAGGGAACCCCCTGGAAACCACCACCGCTGCACAGCGGTAGCACCACAAATAGGCACAACATTCTGCTGATTCTAAATGTACAAAGGCTTTCTGGACCCTTCCTTGATGTTGGGATAGATATTTGGTCGCACAACCTTGAGGCTGATGTTAATGCCCACCCAAGCATTGTATTCAATCCCACGGTCCACTAACATGAATGAGATGGTTGTATATGGCAGTTGCAACGTGAATGCATCAGCAACCCTATGCGCTCGCTAGCGCCAAACAAATATTGCTCACCAAAAGAGGGGACTTATGGGGTATTAGGAATGAGGGGGGAATTATTTGTAACTATGGGGGAATTATGGGGAATTATACCCTCCCCCCCCCCGTGTCCAGGAACCAGCAATGTTTGACCGTGGAACCAGGGGTCGGTTCTTGCGCACACTTTTCCCCCTAAATTTGACCGCGGAACCAGGGGTTGGCTCTTGCGCACAGCCGTGGGCAACCCCGTACCGCGGAAAAAAAATTTTCCGGCGCGTTGCGCCGGGACATGCATGCCCTCTCCTTTCCCACAGTTAACCACGATGACAAATGAACACCAAAGGAGTGAATCTCAGCTGACTGGGCTGTAGTGTGCCTTCCAACGTGCATGGGATGATCTTTTTTTTTTTTGATCAAAAAGGCCAGTTCATAAGTGCCAGGGGCCACAGTGGACCAAGTTCGAAGTAAGATACAGATTTCGGCGAAGCCAGGGTATGCATACGGGCTGCAGCTCGTGACTGTGCCCCCATGGTTTCCCATTGAGGTTGGTGTAGTCATGTCATTGGTACTTCCCACTCATTTGGGTCCCAGTGCGTTTTGTGGCGTTTCGGTAGCGGTTGTAACGGGACTTCCCACAAGGTGGGGTCCCAGTGCTCCCGCGGCCGCTTCCGTATCAGGTATATTGTCTGTCGGGCTGGTCGGGTTGTTTGCCAGTATTGTGTTGTCTTGTGTTTGCAGGCGTCTTGGTAGTACTGTGCCATGGGACGTGCATGGGATGATCTACTGTTCAACTGGCTGAGACGTGAAACCCTTCTTCCTGTGATACACCATCCTGAATTCCTGTCTGTGCTGCCCCTTGGGGCCGGGCTTCGGTGCTGCAGTCGCCTTTGGAAATGATGTCCTACACACCTGAATAGCTGTCCTACATCCACCAGAAACATGAAAAACCCACTACCCTGGTAAAAAAAGTGATGCGAGAATTTGACCGCGGAACCAGGGGTTGGTTCTTGCGCAAGGTGGTTCTTGGACACGGGGGGTTGGGGTAGGTACTTATGGGGGAGTGTTGGCAAATTACACAGAATGATGGGGACTTATGAGGATGACGCACTTTCACCCATTCTTGTCCTTTTTGGGGGGTTTATCAGATGCGGTGCGCACGCAGTGCACAAGCGGTGTGTATCCTGGGGTTGTTGTGCGGGCCGTTTCAGCTAATTTAGACGCTATGTGCTGTTGGCACCTATGCTTTTGCCCAAAACTGTACCTGACAGTGCAGAAGGAACTTGGGCAGTGTAGCCAACCAAAATTGGGATTGGTGTGCAATAATTTGTCATCTTTCAGCCTGTTGTTGCACTGGTTGCATGTGAGCTTGCCCCCAGCAACTTCCACCAAGGGACATTATTTACAAGGGCTTCATTTCCTAGAGAAATGTTCAAAACCTGACGTGGGGCGCGCGCAGTGCATGAACTCCCTCTAGGTGGAGATTGCAATACGACGATGGGGCATCACTTGCCGACTAGTACGGGGCTGTGCACGTGCCAAACAGCTGGGCAAGCTTGGCGAGTCAATATGGTTTGGTGGTGGTGAGTAAATTGACCATAATTTTAAAAGGGGTTATGTAGGGGTGGTGTGTCCGCGTATGGGTGTTAGGCATTATGGGGTGGAATTCGGGGAGATCATGGGGGAATCATGGGGGAATTCTTGGAAATTATGGGTATTTGTGGGCAATTATGGGGAAATAGTGGACTGTTGGGGAATGACTGGAGGAACATGGCAATATAGGAAATCATGGAGACTGACAAACAACACTCTTTGAAGGATGCCTGTTATTTAGGGCACTTAAAATTTCATGATGAACAGGGTTTTTCTGCCATTTGTGGCCCGTTGACATGGCTATGGATCTATCAATGTCATGCAATTTTGTGTTGCACACATTTCACAACGTCATCCCTAATAAGTCCCCATCATTCTGTGTAATTTGCCAACACTCCCCCATAAATCCCTGTAATTCCTCCATAATTCCCCCCTAATTCCTCCATAATTCCCCCCATACTTCTCCACAATACCCATAAGTCCCCTCTTTTGGTGAGCAATACTCGTTTGGCGCTAGCGAGCGCAAGGGTTTACTGATGCATTCACATTGCAACTGCCATATACAACCATCTCATTCATGCACGGTATCAGTGATCCGTGGGATGGAATACAATGCTTGGGCGGGCATTAACATCGGCCTCAAGGATGCACAACCAAATATCTATGGCTGCAGAATACTATGTGTTAGTTGTGTTGTCTGAACCACTCAAGAACCACCAAACACCCTTTCTACAACCAGCTCCCTCCCACCAAAATTCTTATCACATGGATGCCACCAACAGACAGAGGGGGGGGAAAAATGCGGTCGCCGGGATTGGCAAAAAATGCGGAAAAATGCGGAAAAAATGCGGAAAATGCGGCAAAAAAATGCGATAGAAAATGCGGTTTTGTTAGAATGGTGTTTGCCCCTCGAAACCCCTATGTTTCGTCTCGTCTTGCACAATTGGGCGCTCAAAGCATGGACGGTTTGATGGAACAACTTAGTGCAGTAGTTCAACTCAAGAATATCACGGACTAGGCTCAAAACCGCTAGGGGCAGAAGCTGCAACTGCTTGGTCAGGCCAGACCGCTAAATGTTCGCACCGCATCAGGTGTTCCCCCATTGACCCAAACCGCCGGGCTCCCCAGGGGGGGGGGGATACCCCAACATACATACCTCAAAATGATCCCCGTGACACGCTGATCATTTTGAATATACACAACTGGGGAAATTTTTTCAAAAAAAATTTGCCCATCAACTCAGGCTCCCATCAGCGAAGGTGCGACCCGGAGGTCGGGTCAGGGTCAATATCCTTTTTTGTGTTTTTCATCCATTTTTGAATTCTCCACAAAATTCTGAGTATTTTGAGCATAGACACATAGGGTCAAACAAAAAAATTTCCCCCTGCCGTCTGCCTAAAAAAAAATTCTCCGGCGCCTCTGGCGCCCACAAAACCTATTGTTCCTCACAACTAACTGACTACAAGACAATGCCACTAGAATGTTTCCTCTTGAACATTACAATAAGGGACCTGCCCGGAAAATGCGAAAAAAAATGCGGAAAATGCGGAAAATGCGGGAAAATGCGGACCGCATCCCCCCCCCCCCCCCTGAACAGACTTTAACTGACTTTCCACCCTAAAACCTGGTAGCTTGTGTAAAAGGGCCAAAACTAGCGTTTAAAGAAGTGTCAACATAGAAAACTTCACATTGCTTGCGCACTGCGCCTGCACACTACGCCTGCACACTACACCTGCACACTACGCCTGCACACTACGCCTGCACACTACGTGCACATTCATCACCATAAAGAACATTGTCATGTTGACACAAAAATGAGCCCAACATGCTAAAATTCAGTCATCATCTCTGACCAATGCTGGACAAAGAAAATAGAGGCATCTTTGTTGTGAGTGAGGGTTAGTGCAGGAATTGCTGTGCGCACAAGAATAGGAAATGGAAAAAAACGCTGGAACAACGACCCTGCTTCTGAGTGAACATCTCGTTGAGAGAGTGCTCTGCTCTCCCATTCTGGCCTTTAGACTGCTGCACGCACTTCCAACACAAGCTTGTTACCATAAGGGATGCTAGAGGAGGGAAAGAGCGGGGAGAAGTTGACAAAGGTCGAGAAGAGATAATGCAGAAGGAGTCAACCCTAAAAAGCTGCACACGTGTAATTTGGGGCTAGTTCAGTTGCACCCAGGGTCACAGTGACCAGACTTCAGCATGTATCCGTTCAGAAAGTAGTGTCAACAACCACACTGGAGAGAGATCCATAGACTATCGGGGTGAGACCTAGTGAAGTAGACTAACCTTGTTTAACACAGCCGCCTACCAAGAGCTACTGGATTGCAACCACTCGAACGCACATAACTTCAAAAAGGAGCGGGCATGAAAGATTATGCAAATTATTGACTATGCAGGGGGGGGGGGGATAACACAGATCCAGCACATGTCTTACAATGAGCAGCTGGTTTGGTTATTGATGTTCAGGTGCACCTTGCACCCAGACCTCTCGAGGGCCTCTCAGATCAGAATGAGTCTGACCAAACATCCTCAAAGAGTCAGTGTCTCAATGAAAAAGTTTGGGACCTGAAAGCAATTCAATCCAATCTCAAGTGCAAGGTTCAACTGATCTGCAGCAAACCAAATATCTGTGTGTGGGTGCTGCCAGGCATTCTCTACCCTTAAACAGCAGAGCCACTGCCACCATTGAGATCACTGTCCGCCAGCTAGGACCTACGGTCACAGCACAAGTGGCGAAACTGCTGCAGGCTAAAAGCAAACCATACACAATTCCCACATAGCGGCCTCATAAGAGTGAAGCTCTACCTCCCCAGTGCTCCAAAAATAGCTTTCTGCACGCTGTGGCAACAAAACATGTGAAATTTTTCGAATGGGTGTGGATGCATCAAAATGGGGAAAGTAGAGGCCACCGAGTACTTGAGTTGAGCCTTGTTGATCTGCAGAATTTCCGAATTGAAATGGTACATATGCCGGTTGAGTATCAGACATGACTGCATCTTCTGCACGCTGTGGCAACAAAACATGTGAAAATTTTGGAAAGGGTGTGGATGCACACATCAAAATGGGGAAACTAGAGGCCACCGAGTACTTCGGTTGAGCCTTGTTGATCTGCAGAATTTCCAAATTGAAATGGTACATACGCCGGTTGAGTATCAGACAGGACTGCATCTTAGAAGACACGTCTCCGTACCACATCAGCCGAAGCAAGTTGGGTTGCAAACCAACACAATATGTACACATACTGTATCTTTGTCTTGGCCACCAAAACGACCACGGTCATCACCCTCCAGTATCAATGCAGGAAATCTTCACCTTGCATTCTACGAGCATTGTCAACAATGCACCGTTAGGCGCTCCCACAACACCATGTGTTGGACCTGGGGGTGGAGCGGTGGGGCTTCCTTATCATTGTCGGATCACATCTACAACATGCTGAATTTCTGTTTGTAGCAAACAGTGTCCACAATCTACAGTAAGTGTGACCATTGTGCCCCCCCTCCACTTCCCCTTCACAATCAGAGCAAAATGTTGTGACTCGGGAAGTGCACTGTTGAAGCATATGGAAATGTTAACTGGAAGGAAGGAATCTGAATTGCACTTGCAGCATCCAAAAAACATCGGAATTTGGACGCAAGGGGGAGAATGGCATAATTCAGTGTGAAACGGAAGTGGTGCCACCTGTTGGAAGAGTTGGCAAAGAGAAAAAACTTGCCACCTGCCTTGAAGTTGGTGGTTGTAGGCTCCATTACTGAGGTATTGTCCCAATGTGCCCAAAATGTGCCCTGTGTAAGGCTGTGTGTAAGGCTGCCTGCTGCCCCATGGCAGTGCCTCTTGAAATGGGTCGATCTATGGGGCACTGGGTCAGGCATGCACCACAGGAGGTTGCCCTGTGACTCCGAACCCTGAAAAGAGTTGCCGAACAGATCTGGCAGATTCGCCAGGAAGCAGTGGCCCCTTTTGCAATGTCTGTGTCTCGACTCTATTCCATGGGGCAAGGCCTCACATTGGTCTTGGCTTTTGGCAGTCAGCCACCTGGGCTGCCATCTGGGCAAACCCAGGTAGATAGCACGTTATCAGGCAGACATCTGCGTGGGTCTCAGGGAGAAGCACTATGCTGCAATGGTGAGTAGTGGGGCTACAGGTTATGATATGTTTGCATATGCGGTTTACATTTTCCATCGAGGCGGATCCAGATCTGCCGAGCTCTGTGATTGGTGCCCACACACCACAGAGAACCTGATTTAGCACCCTTAGCAACCCAGGAAAGGGGGGCAATTTTGGCCCTTGCAAAGCTCAGCAACCCCTTCATCCAAAAGAGCACCCCGCCCCCCAGAGGTGTGTGCACATCTCCACAGAATTGACGGGGAGGGGAGGAGGAGGAGGAGGAGGAGGAGGAGGAGGGACCAGCTTATGCTGTTACCCTACCGTGGCCACTAGGAAGCGGGCACGAACGTGGGAGACCCTCTGTGACTCCTCCTCGTCAGAGTATTGTCATGAAAGGCTATACAAGAGGACACGCCACCACAGGGTGTAAGAGTCCCGACACAAGCAGGAAGCAAGCATCCATGGATGAAACGTGGGACTCCTGGCCCGGGTGTCTGGGCTCTGGGCTGCCGAATTTCACTTGAGCGGAGGTTTGAAGCGATGCTCTGGCGGTATGAAGCGATGCTCTGGCAGTATGAAGCAATGCTCTGGCAGTAGGAAGCGGTGTGCACGTCCCCAGAATTATGGGAAAGGGGGGATGGAGCCGAGGCCCCGCCCAACCATTCTGAGCCCCCAAGTCCAGGTAGGTGGTCCTACAGGCTTCCAGGCAGCAGCAAGTAGCTCTCGGTGGATACGTCCTGTACCGTAAGGGCTGCGGGGGCCTCGAGGGCGGCGTAGGCCTGGCGTATGGCAGCGACCATCTGGCGCATGGACATCTCCTTGCCCAGGACGCAGTGCGCTCCGCTCTGGGAGTACAGGGCTCGATCATCCGCGGAGCAGTTGCCGGAGCGGATGCACAGCAGCCCCCGGAACCCCTCCGCGCGGAGCCGTGACACCAGGGTCGTACCGAGATGGCTGACAGACCTGGTCCAGGATCGCGATGTCTGCGTGCGCCATCGTCTCAGTCACGAACGCCTCCACATCCTGTACCGTCTCCCCGAACACGACAACGCTCGCGGGGGACACTTGGGCGTTCAGGGCGTGGTGTAGCAGACGGCGCTGGCTGGGCGAATCGTCGATGCAGCAGTAGTGCAGCCCTTCTGGCAGCTCGCAGTCTTGCGAGCCACTATTGGCGGCCACGGAGGGGCCAACGGTCTTCTCGACGCAGAGCTGGGCCTCGAACACCACCCGATCCCCACGCGTTTCCAGGGTCACGGCCATCCCAATAACCTCAGCCGCCATCCAGATGTGCTGCATCCCGATGCGGTCCGACAGCGCCCGCACGGGCCGCGAACTCCGGCCCTCGAACAGCTCCGCCACGGACCTCTTGTTGAGTGGGGTCTGGGCAGGGTGGGAGCGGTTGGAGACACAGAAGACAAGCGAGCAGCCTTGGCCGTCGTGGTCAAGGCTGAGGTTGGACTGGCCACTGTCGCTGTGTGGGACGCGGTAAATGGAGGCGTTGGCGGAATCGCTTCGCTCTGGGCCCCGACGGATGCTGAACTGCACCGCTGGATCGGATGGGTCCCCGTGCTTGAAGGCGTTGGTGATGGCATTGTCTAGAACCAGCGTACAGAGGGACTGGTCCAGCTTGACGAAGATGGGATCGATCGCCGTTTGAATGTCGCGCCCTGCGACAAGGAAGCTCGCGAACTCCGGCAGGTGCACATTGGAAAGGGCAGGCTCGTATGTCTGCATGCACAGCTTCATGTACGTCTCGCGGTTGTGGCAGCTCAGCATCCCCCGTTGCAGGCACTGCTGCGACATGCGGAGCTCCCGCATCCCAGCACGGGCGCATCATTCTGAAGGGAAATGCAGGTGGGTGGAGCACCGAGCAGATGGATGGGGCTGAGGGCAGCGGAATAGGAATGCCGGAATACGGCAAAGGGACAGAAGGAGGAATGCGCAGAGAGACACCGCCAGAGGCTCCAACGGACGTGCTGCCTGTGCCGCTCTTGTCAGATGAGCTGCCGGCCCGGGGGGGGGGGGACTCCTCGGGTTTGGACGCCAACTACCCCCCCCCCACTAACCGCTGGCCAGAGGCCCCCTTGGGGGGGGGGGGGGGGGGCTTGGAAGGGGGGTTCTGGGAGGGGCGATGGGGGGGGGGGGTCCAGGTGGGGCGATTTGGGATGGGGCGGGGGGCACATGCCCCCAAGGCCAAGCATTGGTCAATCACAGGCTCCCCTTACCTTCCCTTGCCCTCCCCTTAACCATACACCCCCCCCCTGTCCTGCCCCACCCCAGGGAAGACGGTCCCCCGCCACCCCCTGGGGAACCACACCACCACCACACACGCACATTTTCAGGCACAGAAATTGCACTGCAAAACGAAAGAATACAGTGGCAGCACGCTCATAAGAGATGCAACGATATGCATCACCTTGCTCTGAATATCCAACGACCTGCGCCAAAACAGGTTCCCCTGCGGAGCGGATAAACATTACATTCATCCCAGGGTTGTGCTGTCAAGTTCCATTTCAGCGAAAAGGAGCAAAATGTCCTACCAAGAGTACAAGGGATACAAGTGGCAGTGCCTCAAAACACAGTCACCCACACAACAACACAGTGAGCCGTAACAAAAATTTTTGTGTTGACCAAGTGACGGTTCGCCACCCCCTCCCGGGGAAGGACAAGGGGTGGGGCAGGACAAGGGGGGGGGGGGGGGGTACAATCCCTAAACCTAACCCGAACCTTTGCAGCGAGCTGGTTCGGCCATGCCAGCCATGTTGATTAGGCTGAACAAAATCCCCCAAATTTCGTTCATGGCTGCTTTTGCCACATCACTGCTCTCCATTTTGGACCCCAACACTAACTCTGACCCTAGCCTAGGTTTGGAGCCAGCGCTAGGGTCAGGGTCACCGAGCTGGTGGAACCAGTCTTGGTTTTATAACCCTTTTTGCCCCGGGGCCGCAAGGCCCGCCGTTCGCTGTCCGGCCGCGGGGGAGGGGCCTCCGCGGCCGCCTGCGACGCTCAGCTGTAAAGCCGACCCCGGTGATTATCCCGCCGGATTGGCCCTGCCGTAATGGTGGCAACGGACGAAGGTCCGGACGAACCGAAGGCACATTTGTGGATGGCAGGACGGGCCCTACAAGGTTGTATATCGGGGATTTTTTTTTACTGGCCAGAATCCGGATTTCTGGTCAAAAATCGGCGCGCACGCGTGACCAATGGCTGTCGCCGACATTTTGACTGTCCAATTCAGCACCTAGCTAGAGTTGACGAAAATTCGATTTAAGACCATGAATGTGAAGGGTTTTAAAGCCCGAATAATGCTGTAAAATCGGATTTTCGCAAAACTGCACTAATCACTGTTTCGCAACACCGATCGTCGATTTCCGCCAGCAGGCTGTTAGACGCCGAGAATTTGACTCAATATTCGTGTTCAGCGTCAAAAACTACCCAGATTTGGCTTTCGGTTTATCAAAATTTGAGCCGGTAGGCCAAAGATATGATTTTTTCAAGTTTTTATACAGTGGGCTCAGTTTGGCCATTTTGGCCTGTTTCGTAGGCCTGTTGTAGCGAAACCACGAGGGTCTAGCAACGAACCAAGTGACAATCCAAGTTCATTTGCACCCAAATGATGTGAAAATGCCCAAGGTTGATCCCTCTAGCCTCCTCTTGATGCCTAGAAAGAGGGTACAAAAGGTAGAAAAAAACAGTACTTAGATAAGGTTGCTGTCTCCATTGTACAGCCTTGTCAAAGTGCTATATCCCGGCCTAGGGATTCAACCTTTGTGCAAACTAGTCCCGTACGGGTCCAATGGAACGGGTATAAGCAATGTTACGTCCCTATGGCCTGTATAGAGAGCACATGGGGGCGAAAACTCAAAGATACGTGCTTTTTAAGCTGTGTTTTTGGGTGCTGTCACAACACCTGCGTACCAAAATCATGGGTCTCCCCCCCGGAGTTCCGGTTGCATCCACATGCTTCCTTGGGACTTCAACCAAGCATATTTGAGTAGTTTGGACCTAGAAGGAGGGGAAAGGCCATTAGTTTGCCCGGTGTACCCCCAGTGGCCCCTAGATATATCAGCCGGGGGTTTCGCATTTTAGTCAAAAATGGACATTTTCGGTTTGTGGGTCCATTCGTCGGAGCTCGTTCTCCAACATACCGTGGAGTTAGAACAAAGTGTTGAGCTCGTTTGAAAGCTGAGAACATGTCCTAAAAGGATAATAGGACCCGCCACAGGCCGTCTCACACCCATTTCTTGCAAAAATTGCATCTTTGGTGGTCATTTTTAGGTAAAATCAGGTGTATGTTGTGCATACCCTGCCACGTCAAAACGTGTACCCGTCGGCACGTAGTCAGGTTGGAAGCACATAGGTAACCAAGTCCTCAACCAAGCATAATGGAGTTATTTGGACCTAGAAGAATGCAAAAGATCAATTGTTTGCCCATTCAAGCCCCGTTGGCCCGGAGTTATAAGCAATGGGGGTTTTGCATTTTGGTGAAAAGTAGCAATTTGGAGTTCATGGTCCCATTTGTCGGAGGTCGTTCTCCATCATACCGTTGAGTTGGAACGAACCGTTGGGCTCGTTTGAAAGGTGAAGAGGTATTGTAACGAGATATGGGGACCGGTTATAGGCCACCTTGAACTCATTTTGCCTGAAAATCGGGTTCTTTAATCATGGTTTTCAACTAAAATCAGCGTAATAAAACGTGTACTTGTTGGTACGCAGCGAAACTTCTGATACTTTCGGCCTTTGTAGGCTTGGGAAGGAGGAGCATAGCGAGTCCTTCCCAAGCCTAGTCACAAAGCTAATGACATCAATTGGGTTATCCTTTATTTTTTTTGTCTTTTTTTTTCTTTGCTTTTGCTTTGTGTAAAATAGGTAAACTACTGTTGCTCGATGTGTTATTTTCTTGTTCTGATTTTTTCTTTTTTACTTGATTGCTAAGAGGCAAAAGGAGACGTTGTGCATAGCTAGTGTAGCATGCATTGATATTCTTGGTGCCGCACAATTTTGTTGATGTGATAATGGCATGAAATATGCACTGAAATTCATTCATTAAACAAGGTGTCACTTAGCATTAGGTACATACCATGAACGAGACTTATGAACCGAGTATATTTATCCGTCAATTGTGCTGATTAGGTATTGTCAGAGAATAGGACGTAGGTCTATTGAATGGTGTCAAGCGAGATGGTACAATGGTAGATATGCTACTGCCTCCACTACTGCTCGTCACCACGTATACCACCACCACGAGCACTTTCCCGCCGGGTCTTGTCGCGGGTGGGCGGGCCGGGCGTCCCATCAGCGCTTGTTAGTGTCTAGGGTGGACCTACCAGGTTTAGCAGCAGCAGCGGCGGCAGCAAGCAGCAAGCAGCAAGCAGCACGCGCGAAATGGCTAAAAATCAGAACTCCGTCGTGGTGCTTTGGATTTGGTTGAAATTTTGGTGCATGATACCTATGGGTGTGAAGTACAATCACACAAAGTTTGAGCAAAAAACTCAACGGTGGCGGCCGGGAACGGGATTCGCAAGTGGCGGACCACAGTTTCAAAAACTGCAGTTTGGGGCCAAAAGCAGCCATTTTTGGGCCAAAAAAGCCCTCGAACACATTCAAAACGGCCAAACGAAGGGAAAGGGTGGGTACAATGCACGTGCGGCTTGACTTCCCCGTGTCAACGAGGTCTTTACGGCCCTCTAAATCCATGATATATCCCGGAAACGGCCCAAAAAGGCCCCCAGAAGCTCCAAATGCCGACAGCCACAAACCAAGAATAGGCCATATCTTTGGCTACATGGCTCAAAATGCGACTCCGAGGGCACCTACTCCACCCGCAATCCCCCACTTTTTGTGGTTTCCACCCCTCAAAATTGCCCAAACGGGCGCCTAGACCCCAATACCTAGGCCCACTAGGCTGCGGCAAGCTGCAAGCTCAAGCCCAAACAGGTGGGTGCCGAAATGGGTCAACAGGGTCCAGTACGGGCAAAAAGATGACTTTTCTCAAAAATGATCCTAGACCATGTGCGACACAAACAAGTGTTTTTGGACCGTTTTGAGCTTGTGGTGGCCCATTCTGGTCCTCCAAAAATCCCAAAAGGGCTCGAAAATGGGCTGTTTTGGGACCAAAAATGGGTCAAAGCTGGGTCAAAAACGCATTTTTCCAAACCTCATCCTAGACCATTTGGGGTGCACCAACGGGTGAAATGAGCCCGTGTTGAGCCCATTTTGGGCCCATTTTGGCCCCTCAGAAGTCCAAAAAGCCTTGAAAGTGGGCTTCGTGGTGATGGGGTTCACTTGCAAGCTGATTTGACTTTGTCAAGAGCCATCAATGTGTGAATCATTCTTGATGTCCCTCACCAGTCATAGCTGATGTTCCCTCCCCCACCAGCTCGGTCCCAATATTCAGTCTTGATTAGGGTCACCGAGGTGGACCTTCTAGGTTTGGCAAGCAGTAAGCAAACAAGCAGCAAGCACGCGCGAAATGCGCCAAAATCACAGCTCTGTCGTGGTGCTTTGGATTCGGCCAAAATTTTGGTGGATGCTACCTATGGGTGTGAGGGACAACCACACAAAGTATGAGCCAGAAACTCAACTGTGGTGGCCGGGAACGGGTGTCGCAAGTGCCGGACCTCCATTTCAAAATCTGCAATCTAGGGCCAAAATCAGCCTTTTTTTTGCCCAAAACCGCCCTAGAACCTAATGAAAATGGCCAAATGAAGGAAAATAGTGGCTACTCTACACATGCACCTAGACTTCCCCGCGCCGAAGGGCCCTCTAGGGCCCTCTAACCCCACAATATGTCCGCGAACCACCCCCAAAAGGCCCCCAAAAGCCCCAGAATTTGTGCACATTGGCCGCCAACAGCCCCAAACCAAAAACAGACCATATCTTGGGCTATGTGGCTCAAAACTAGGACGGCGCAAACGTCTGGCACACACCTACCCTCGCAAACACATCGTGTGTCTGTTTGCGAGATCTTGCGAAGACACACACTGCGTTTTTGCGAGACCCCGCAAAGACACGAAGCGTGCCTCTGCGAGATCCCGCAAACACAATACACATTGTCTTTGTGTCTTTGCGGGATCTCGCAAAGGTAGCATTGTTGTCCTTCCAAAATCTAGCACTAGCAGGAGACCTGCCGTTGCAAATTCACAATGGCAGCAAATCGCGTACTCTTAATATGTTGCCTTCATGTGTACACACCCACCAAGTTGCATGCATTGCTTGTCCTCAGGTTTGCAATGTGTGAGGGTACCCCTCACTTGAATTACTGCCATACAATAGCTAATTGCAACCTGACTACCATGGTCACAAATAAAGTATTCAAATTTAATGTCCTAGACTACCTCCCTTGCCTACCATCTCATTTGCTTAGAATAGACACCGTTCATCACCAATCTAAGGACTTTGACCGCTGACTATCATGCTGACAAGCACACTATTTTGCATGAAGGCAACGACTCCGACAGCAACGGTTGTCGGAACCCCTACAAAAAGCAAGATGCATACCTTGCGTTTGAGGTGCATTTAAAAAAAGAACACAGTGTGCTTGTCAGCGTGATAGTCAGCAGCAGATGCCCTCATGGTGGCGGTGGACGGTGTCTATTCGAAACGAGAAGAAGGGAGGTGCCAAGGAAAGCCATGTGGCAGATAAATTTCGAATACTATATTTGTGACCATAGTGATGAGGTTGCAATTAGCTATTGTATGACGGTAATCCAAGTGAGGGACACCCTCACACATTGCAAACCTGAGGACAAGCAATGCATGCAACATGAAGGGTGTGTACACATGAAGGTTACGGATTAACCTTATCCGATTTGCTGCCATTGTGATCACCACACTAGCAGGTCTCCTGCTAGTAGATATCGCAAAGGCAGCAGCGCCACCTTTGCAAGATACTTTGTGAGATCTTACAAACACGCAGTGTGTGTGTTTAGGAGATGTCGCAAACGTGGGCGTCAACAAACATGGCAATGACATCCCGTGTATGTACTTCGTGAATTCTCGTGTGTCGTTGCGAAATTTTGCAACGACACACCCTAAGCCATGCTTTGGAGCATGCCATGGCGAGATTTTGCATTGGCATGTTACACAACGGTGTGAAAAAGGAAGCCCCCAAGGTAAAACTGAAAAAGGGGTTTTCGGGTGACAGGGGCCTATGTGGGGTGAAAATGTGCCAGGCGTTTCCGCCGTCCTAGCCAAACGCAATTTCGAGCGCACCTAATCCACCCGCAGCCACCCACTTTTGGTGGCTTCCACCCCTCAAAATTGCCCTAACCGACACCTATACTCCCGTACCTAGGCCCAGTGGGCTGCGGAAAGCTGCAAGAGGTAGCCCAAAGAGGTGGGTGCCCAAATGGGTCAACAAGGTCCACTGGGTGCAAAAAAAAATATTTTTTTTGAAAAATGATCCGGCACCACATGGAATGCCAAAACAAGTGTTTTTGGCACGTTTTGAGCACTTGGTGGCCCGTTTTGGCCCTCCTAAAATCCAAAAATGCCTTGAAAATGGGCTGTTTTGGGACAAAAAAATGGGTCAAAAATGGGTCAAAAATGTGTTTTTCCAAAATTGATCCTAGACTAGGGGTGCACAATTGAAATGAGCCCTCTTTGAGCCCATTGCAAGCCATTTTGGCCCCTCCAAAGCATATATCGCACGAAGTCGCCCCCCCCCCCCCCACCCACCTTGGAGGTAGGGGGGGGTAAGGGGGGGTAGGGGGGGGTGGATGGATGGATGGATGGATATCTTGAGCTTTGCGGGGGGCTACTCCCTGGGACCCAGGCACTTGGCTCTGGCTGCTCAACGTCCCAACCTACTGCATGTGCAGACTTCCGCATATGGGCATCGTACAACCACCGGGGCCCCCCGGGTGGCCTCTCATGAGGGCAGGACGCGGCACGGGCACTGGCACTGACACGGGCACTTGAGCTGCACGTTCTGGCTATTCATTTTCCACTTCAGAGTCGGAGCTGCAAGATAGGGCAACCAACTCGTCGTCTATGTGTGCAGGGTCCTCTGCATTTGATGCGTCCTCGGTGGCCTGTCTTGGGTCCCAGCTGTCGCGGGTCAGAGAGAGGAGGGAGTCACCGAGGGCAGGACAGAATACAGGTGCGGGGTAGGTCAGGGCGAGGGGGGACACTGTGACGTGCACCCAGTCTGGGGGGGCCAGGAGCACATCAGGGTTGGGTTTGAAACAGACCCCCGCCCACCCGGGGGGGGGCGCCTCTGTTGCCACGTACACATCAAAGCGCCATTGGGGAGGGTTCATGTCTGGGGGGGGCGCGGAGGGGCCAAATGGCACCGAGTCTCTGGGGCCGTAGGTTGGGGCCCCCACATGGGCAAATGCCGAGGCGACGGCGACAGCCGCCCAGGGGAGCGGGGCAGGCCAGTGGGGAGGGTTGGGCGCGCAGCAGATGGTTTCCCTGCGCGTCAGAGGGTCAAGAACTTCCCACTGAGCTATGGCGGAGAGAAAGACGCACACTGCGGCGTCACGGGATTTCGCTAGCAGCGGCGCTCCTGGGCGCGCCGCAATAGCCCCTGACCACGACAGTGCCACATCCGCTAGCGGGTCAGACTCTGGGGCTGTTGCTGGATGCACCAGAGCCCAATGCCGGGTGCTGCCTTCGATGGACACGCGGATGGATGCGGTCCACCGCGAGCCATTGGACAGGCGACTCTAGTTGCAGTGATAAGGCCAGAGTCCTGAAGCCATGCAGACACGCAAGTGCTGTGGACACACAGTCGTAGTACAGATGTTGGCCCCAAGAGTGACAGGGGGTGCGGCAGAGGTAGCAATGCAGCTCCGCCTTAGGGGACACATGGGTGTGGGGGGCCATTTTGAGCCAGCACGCAAATTTCAGCGCCCTGTTGGGGAGAAGGGAGGACAGCAGACAACGTTCCCAGCAGGCAGTGTCACAGCCCACAGGGGATGGGGCATATGCCTGACAGGTTCGCGTGTATAGGGCGTCAAGAGTAGAAACCACATTGCATACCAGATGGCCCTCGCAATACATGAGGAGGTCAGCCAGGAGGGTCGGGAGGGGGACCACATGCGCTTGGGCCAGGCTGAGCCCAGCTTTCGCTAGTCTGTCTGCCTCGGCCTGCCAGCTGGCTACCAGGTCCTGACGATGCGTGTCATGCTGCGCAGGTACATAAAATTCGGGAATATGTCCATCTGCTAAATAGCTGGTGTACTGACGACGGATGGCTTCTACCCACACGCAGTGCGAGGGAGAACCACCACTGGCGCCGAAGGATGCAGCCAGTTTATCTGCTATGGTGCCACATACCACGTCTGGTGCAATGCTCAGGTGCTGCAGGAGCCAGAGGGCAAGGCCCTTGGCGCACCATTCAGCAGCCCAGGAGGAACCGTACCACAGGAGAGCTCCGGAGTGGGCACAGGCTACAATGCCTACAGAGTCAATCAGCACCACAGCCCATCCACGGGCCTTCTCTTCTTGGGAGCCGTCTGTAACTACGATGATGGGGCCCTGCACTGGCCGTAGAACGACCTCCACAACGGGGTTGGGGAGAGCAGAGGACTGGTCGCGGGCACGATCTGCAGCCCATATTCCTGCATCCACTCCCTGGCATAGTCCCAGTCGCCATGCATTGGCCGCGGGAGGGTGGGTTGGAGGACATGGCGGGTCATACCGCGTGCCAAGGCACTGCGGCTATTTACACATCCGAACATACCCTTGATGAATCGCAGTTTGCCCCGCTCATAAAGCAGGGGGGTAAAGAAACTGAGGGTGCCAGCAACCCCGTATAAGACCTTCAGGGGCAGAGATTGACGGATGCCCAAGCATGTGAGAATGATCCGATGGACTAATACCTGTGCTGAGGAGAGCCACTGCTCGCGAGGGGGCATGGCCTCAAACACAAAATTTACAATGGAGACGGCATACACTAGGAGGAGGCGGAGGGTGAGGAGGAAAGAGGGCTGGTGGCGGAGCACACTAGGGTGAAGACCACGGAGAGCTGCCTGAAAGTTCTGCAAGGGTTCTGCTGGGGCGTCGCCCATCACAAGGGGCACGCCAGTCATGGTAAACCCGGATGTGGTGAACTCGGAACACCCAACAAAGGAGGGCCAAAAACCTGACTAGTACTCTGGGCCTGTGGGGGAGTAGGTGAGGTGGAAAGCCCCTCCTCCACTCCAGCTACTCTGACAATTGGCCTCCAGGATGTAGTCCAGGCCAGCTAGACTTTTTGCGAACAGGGACCTATCGTCACTAAACACAACCTCTGGCACTATCTCGTGTGGCAACCAGGGCAAGGAGGGGAAGAGGGCTGCTGAGGGAGGGTGACTGGGGCCCAGGGTGGAGGGGGAGAGGCCCGCGGAGATCACACCGCGGTTGAATCTGGTGCGGATTACCCCTGCAGCACTGTACGTACCCACACCCATGCTGTCCCCTTGCGCCCCCCCGTGGGTGACCGTATACGGCCCCGCCAGTCCCCAGGGCGACACCACGAACACGGACAGCGACCCGGGTAGGGGGGGGGGGTGGTCGAGAAGGTAGGGGGGGGGGTAGGGGGGGTAGGATCATACACACAGAAGGCGGTGCACACACAAGGCGGGGCATATACAAGGCGGTTCACACACAAGGCGGTCTGTGGCCACCGCAGGAGTCTTGTTATTTAAGAGGCCACAAGCAAGGCGGTACACACAGAAGGCGGAACACACAAAAGGCGGCATGTGGCCACCGCAGGAGTCACGTTTAAGGGGCCACAGGCAAGGCGGTGCACACACAAGGCGGTGCACACAAGGCGGTCTGTGGCCACCGCACGAGTCATGTTATTTAAGGGGCCATAGGCAAGGCGGTACACACAGAAGGCGGTGCACACACAAGGCGGAACACACAAAAGGCGGTTTGTGGCCACCGCAGGAGTCATGTTATTTAAGGGGCCACAGGCAAGGTGGTGCACACAGAAGGCGGTGCACACACAAGGCGGTGCACACAAAAGGCGGTTTGTGGCCACCGCAAGAGTCATGTTATTTAAGGGGGGCTGCGGGGGCTGACCCCGCGTCGAGCGAAGCGAGCCGTCTATTGAGCGAGGCGAGCCGAAGGTAGGGGGGGGGGGGGTAGGGGGGGGTAAGAGGGGGGGGGGTAGGTGGGAGGGTAGGTAGGGGGGGGGGGTAGGGGGGGGGCGACTTCGTGCATGCTATCTCCAAAGTCACAAAATGCCTTGAAAATGGGCTGTTTTGGGACCAAAAATCGGTCAAAATGGATGACAAATGTGTATTTCCAAATGTACTTTTGAACTATTTGGGGTGCACAAACAAGTGGAGTGAACCAATTTTGAGCCCATG
The DNA here is from genome assembly GCA_964036045.1 of Eutreptiella sp. 'Long Island Sound 2002'. Classification (NCBI taxonomy): domain Eukaryota; phylum Euglenozoa; class Euglenophyceae; order Eutreptiales; family Eutreptiaceae; genus Eutreptiella; species Eutreptiella sp. 'Long Island Sound 2002'. The sequence continues at coordinate 72,783,182 of OZ038386.1, forward strand.
TTGAGCAATTTTGGCCCCGCTCAAGGCCGAAAGGGCCTTGAAAATGGGCCAATTTGGGACCACAAGTGGCTCAAAAACGGGTCAAAACCATAGTTTTCCAAAAATGACCCTAGTCTAGTTGTGGTGCCCAAACGGATGAATACAGCTCATTTTGAGCCCCTTTTGAGCCGCTCTCATCCACTTTCCAGTACGTACCTCATTTGTCGTTGAAATCTCCTAGATGATGTTCCTTCCCCCACCAGCTCGGTTCCAATATTCAATCCTGGTTAGGGGTAGGGTTAGGACTAGGCTGAGGGTTGGGGTGGGCGTTAGGGTCAGAGTTGGGTTTAAGGATAGTGTTGGGGTGCAAAGTGGACAAATTTTTCCTTCGGGCACCTTTGGTGCCCATGAACGCCGGAGGGCGGAACCTTCAGCAACTAACTGTTGGCCGGAGGCCATCGTTGGGGGGTGGGGGGGGGCGGTAGCTGGCGTCCTAGGATCCGCGGAGTCCGCCCCCCCCCCGGGGGCTGCCAATATTCGACTACTTCATTCTGTATATTTGCAATCTATGAGTGACGAGCAAACTCCTCAATGAATGCGTGCTGCAACTCTCTCGAGCAGCTCCATACCCCTGCAGCCCATCCAAGTGTGTCCGGCAAGAGTCATGCCATGCTCATGCTCATACCAGGGCCCCTGCCCATGCCTCTACCCTCAGCGAGAGAGACGGGGGGGATGGGGGGCAAAACCATGGATACCTGAAACCTTGCCATGTACAACTCTAGGCATGCAGAGGCGTCCGCCATTGTGTTTTTCAGGGTGTGGTTCAGGATGCTGTCGGCCTTCCTCGACGATTGCAATGCCTCGTCCAGCTTTGTCTCAAAACTGTAGCGGACGCTGAACTCGCTCCGGCGGAAAAAACCCACCCCCAAGTTGGTCCCCACAAAAAAGCTCAAGCAAATGCCACTGAGCTTGGCCACATGGAAGAAACCGACATAATTGCCACCAAATATGGAGATGCCCACGAAATACACAACTGGGGCCAACAGAGCCGTCAGGGTTGTATATGGGTTGAGCCCCACAAACATCAGGACACACATGGTCCCATACAGGGCATCAAGGTGGTCCCACATGATGTGGTCTGCCGTCAATGCCAGCAGCTGGCTCTCAAGCTGTGCTTTCGCCTCCGGTAGGTCGGCGACTGCTTCCCAGACCAACGACAGATCGTGCTCTTGGAGATGGTGCATTGCACCTTGGACATGCATTGTTGTAGACCAACTCAGCCACAGAATGAACAGCACTTCGGCTATGCACAGAATGTGCAGCACATGCATCTGAAAAACTCTCGGGCATTGCAAGATCAGAGGTGCTAATGCCAAACACATCGGAATGGCGAAGATTCCCCGCGAGATAGTCTCCAGCTCAATATGCCGTAGCATCACTGAGCACACCAAACCTGCGCAGAAGAAGCTCCAGACAAAGGTGAAGAAGCGGATTGTACTCTTCTGACTTTCCCAGTAATGCTGTTCCTGGGTCTTGTCCTGATATCGAAACAACCACAGCAAGCGCTGCAAACAACGCATGATGTCCACGGGCCAATCAATCTAAGAACAAACATGGCATTCAGCATTGGGCCCAGCATCCCCAGATGGCACATACCTCCCGCCTCAAAACTCGACAGATACACCTGGCCCTGCGGATGGTGATGCATGGGCGAAATAATCACACAGAGTGCAAATGGCTGAGACTTTTGGAGCATTCTTCCAGTGCCCAGACCCCTGCACACAGCTGGTGCAGAAGGCAGAGGCAGAGAAATCCATGCCGGCCGGAAAATGTACCGCATATTTGTAAAAACACTGATGACAGAGCAGCGATTTTTCTGCATGTGCATTCTTGCCTACTGGTGCCTTTGCTAATCCTCATCCTGTTCCCGTTTTACTGTTCCTTATCTTGTTCTGGCAAACCTCAGCCAACCGACCGACCCACCCAACCACCCACCCGCATCAGAAAACTTTTCCTCAAGGAAAAATGAAATCTCATAACGGGGCCGGAAATCAGAAGCCGATATTCGGCACACAAAATTTTTCTTGGCCACTGACCTCATCACCCCCAGGGGGGTGGGGGTTTTTTGCCACTAAGCAAAAGCCTGCCCCATAAACACCTGCAAAAAAAGACACTGTTGGCTGCAGCAGAAATATTTCAGCATATTTCAGCATGAAAGGGGAATACAGTAGGATGTCAACAGACAAAAAAATGAGAAAGCATTTTGTGTTTGTGCCCAACCAAAGCATGAGACGTAAAGCGTTGCACCTCTGTTCTTGCCATGGTAATGATCTCACACTGCTGCTGTTCTGACTTAACAAATCACGCTTGTAGAAACAGATTCCTTGAAACCTTTGAACAGTGCCTTAATCTCTCCCTACACGGAGCCTGTCAAAATCGCCATGCAGAGGAATAGCTCCTGACCTCAACGGCAATTCCCATTGATGACCTTGTCCAACACTATCCCCCCCCCCCCGGCACACCCACAGCGGCATGGCCTCCAGCTCGTCGGAAGGTGGACACCGTACCAGCACGGCCAGTGCCGTGCCAACAAAGGTGCACCACAAGCATTTGCAATCCATGCAACCCTGCGAAATCTTCAACAGATTTTTGTTTCAACAGTGCACGCCTCAGATATCTGCTTCAGGCACATGCAAGGGCGGGACAGGGGTGTGCCAAAACGTGGCGTAATGCTAACTGCAACAGAAAGTAGGCACGTGTGAAAACGTTGCCAGTTCAGCAATCTATGTTACGACCGCACTGCAATTTCTCTCACCCCGTGGTACACACCACACCGCACAGCCCCCCCCCCCCCCCGCAACCCTCCTGACCCCTACCATCCCACCACAAGGAAAACCGCTGAGTAGAGACCTTCAAGCTCTTCAAGCACCCCCACACCTGCATTCCAAGCACGCAACCTGCCCGGAGTGAACGGCCCCAGCCACCTACAACTTCGGAGCAATCTGAACAGCACCAAACACACCCAGCAGCAACCACCAGGTCCCCCTGAACACTGCCACCTGCACGCAGAATGCGCACATACAAGAATCGATTGGCTCCATTGGGCCTGTCTCCTATGTGGAACTCTGGGAAGCTTTGCTTTGAGAACTCGATCGACCCAATGGAGAAATCTACTGCGCTGTTACAGGGTGAAATTGTCTATCACAAAAGAAAGTCAAAGCCTCAGCGGAGACGTGTCGGGAGTTTCACATCATCATGACTGCCTGGGGTTCAACAATTATTGTTAGACTCTGGCTGAAATGCACACACCACTGTATTTTTCTCTCCAGAGACTTGCAACACCAATCATAATTCGAGGAGGATGCCCTGTGGCTGTTTGAGTTGAGAGGACACAGTACCAGCATCACGCAAAAAGGAGACAGGGCATCATTTATCATGGCCATTGGCATACAAAGGACATGCTTTTTTGGTCTAAGCAGGCCATAAATCCGATGTGGCATTCATTCAAATTGTCTAGGAAGCTTGCCAGTGATGAGTATCCTTGACAAAACCATCCAAAAGACCACTCTCATTGTCCAGTGTGGAAGGGAGTCCTTCATTGGGAGAGCCTACCCAGCACACAGCCCGGACTGTCCTGGGTAAAATCACAAATATTTAAAAGAAGAATCAAGAAGTTTTGTGAACATTCTTGTGCATCCATGAACTGGTGCATCCCCAAACATGGCCTAGAACCCTATCTTGGACCCAGCACTGCCCTCTTGCCGTGCCCCAAGGCATCTCCAAAGCCACACCACTGTTGAATGCAAGGGTCTCTAACGCACACAGGATTCAGAGCAGCTGCATAAATTCCAGCCCCCCCCACCCGAGTGTCCTCTTCAAGGGCGCCACGGATTGTCAGGGCATTTTGCATGTGCAGCACGTGTGGAATCTACAGTTGTCTGCAAGGACCAATGGTTCAAATGCTGCGCTGCACCCACGGGCTTTCAGGGACCTCAGGTACCAGGGGGCGTTGTTGTTTCGGGATCTGGCCTGGTGTTCCCCGATTACACAGTCACACTTGTGAGATAACCAACTTCAAGAGGTATGTGGTTGCGCATTCTTTGTGCATGGAGCAACACAATTATTGAAGTTAGCCTTTCCCAATGCTGAGCCAGTTTCCCACAATTTCTGTCCCAATGCAACTCGCAGTGACAAGCGGGTGGTCCATTCGGTGCCACCTTATGTGGGCACCATTTAAGCTTGGTGCATTCTAAGGCTGACCATTGCCGCAAGATTCTGGCTTATGGCCCCGGTGGCCCCAGTGATCGCACTGTGGTTCTTGCTTTCGCAAGCGTACTAGTTGTAGGGTGAGTCCCCACCATCATAATCCAATATCAACCTACAACGGACAAGACGCAGCTAAAATGGGTGAAAATGGGTGAAAATTCCCCTATGCCATACCCCCAACAAGGCAAAAGAACCCCCTAAATGATTGGTAACAAAGCAACCACAGTGCTCTCAATACAAAAGTGTGGGTCTCTGGTACGGTACAGCATGAAAACTGTGAAACTGTGAAAACACAATGCATGTTGTTCATCCCCCAGTGATAACACTGGCAGCTGCCCATGACACAAAGTTCCGTGTCTGTGGCTGTCAGGGGAGAAGTGCCAAGGATAGAGAGGCGTGGTGCAGCAATATCTCGTGAGGGAATCAAAACCGAATTATGATCACAGAGAAAAACGATCTGGTGGAAAGAGTTGAGCCAGGGGTCCAACAAGCCTTTGCCATTTTCTCTGCCGTGGTGTGGCGTCATTGGCCTGCAGATCTGCTAAGATCACAAAATGCATGTTGGGTTCAGGTGCCCAAATGGTGGGGAGAGACCAATGCTTGTCAAAGATGATGAAGAACCCTCCCCACCCCCGGCCCCTGCCTTTGTTAGTCCTGTTGCTCCGAAACTGAGTGTGCTTGGCGCTGAAGCTTAGCTCAAGCACATCCTGCTCGTCTTCAGGGTTTGCGTGGGGCTCCTGAAAGGCCATGTCGTGCAAATTGTTGTGAAAGGAAAATCCTGAGTACCTGTCTACCGCAATTCAAAATGGTCGCCCACAGGTATATTGGTAAATATCACATTGACTTCGTGGGGTTGCGAGTCTGGCGCCTGCAGCAGAGAAAACCAATGGTGTGTCTGCACTGGGTGAGTCACTCATTTTGGCCTGTGCACCTTGTAAATTAAGGGGAGCAGGGCCCCCGTTTTTTTTGCTGGCAACTCAAAAAGAAACCAAGTGGTTTCTGTGTGCCAGGGGTGCAAAACTCTGATGAAGGTCCTGTCTGTCTGTACAGGGTTCCGGCTGAGCACTGAGAAAACAAGTACCAGGCGCTCAGGGGCTTGTGCATCACCCTCCATCGTTTTACGTGGCCTGTTCGCCAAAGGTGTACATCAGCAATCTCCAACGGAGCATGCCCCACTCCAACAACAGGACATTTCCAACAAATTACACAATTGCGGTGGGGTTGTCTGGGGGGGGACACTGCTACTGCATCACCGTGGCGCATCGCGGTGGATGTGGTAACCCTCAATTTTCGGCACAGCATTCGTCGATTCGCGGCCAATCAAGTTACGCATTGGACTGCTGCAGATTGCGGCATTATGGTAGCAGTGGTAAGATTGTAGGACAACCGTTGCATCAACATTGCCTCCATATTTTCCTTCACCCCAACTGCCCTGTCCAAGCAATTCGAACAAAACGTGTCCTCAATGTGTCCTCAGCACAGGAGGTTGGCATCTTGTCGTAGCAGATTCCAGCATTATGTATTCAGTTGTGCATTCGTTGTTGGCTCTTCAGTCCAAACACTTTGCCCAATCGCAAAGCTGCTGCTGAAGATCTTGCCGCACAGTGTCACGGGTCTTTTTTGTGATGTTGGTCACTGACACCCCCGCTGTGCCTTGGATCCGATCGCAGAAGGGCACCCGATGACCGTAGCGTGGCGCCGTGATAGCCCCGAACAGTGGGGCACGGGCCTGCAAGAGAGCACTGATAGCTGCTGCGAATTGAGCGCTGTGCAGCTCCATCCGTCCGATTTCGTCGCAGACAAACAGGTCCACTCCAGCCGTACCTGCTGCCCCTGCATCGTCCACCAGTGTCGGCAGCGCAACCCTCTCAAAATCCGCAACGTCCACACGGTACGGCCCGGTGGAGGGCCAATTAGAGGGCCCATGCCTATGAAACGAGACAGGCGGACAAACTCCCTCTCCTCCCAACAACGGGATGCCCCGCAAACTACCGCCTCACCATCCCTTGCACGCCCCACAACCCCCCAAGTATGCTGCCCCACAACAACGGCAACCGTTCATTGCTTTTGACGTGCTGTGCATTGCATGTGTCTTTGAGGCGTGTTCGGATGGGGGGCTACAATGGACGTGGGGCAAAAGGCGTATTAACACAGCCGGCCGGCACGGAGGTGAAAAATACCCCTCCCCCCCTGTCCTCCCCATGGCAACACAAGCAGACGGGGATTTCGTGTTGTGTTGTGTTGTGTTGTGTTGTGTCGTGTTGTGTTGTGTTGTGTTGTGTTTTCTTGTGTTGTGTTGTGTTGTGTTGTGTTGTGTTGTGTTGTGTTGTGTTGTGTTGTGTTGTGTTGTGTTGTGTTGTGTTGTGTTGTGTTGTGTTGTGTTGTGTTGTGGTGTGCCGAAGGCGCTGTTACCAGAAGGCAAAGGCCGGGATGTCTACCCACGGGTACAGGTAAACGGGTGGGGCTGTGTGTGTTGTGTGCGCGCTGTGTGCTAGTGTGTTGTTGCATAGCCGGACCGGTGCACACTCGCACTTGGCCGGCATTGCTCTGCCGACGCCTGTGCGCTGTCACACAGGGCCCACTGCACCGTGCGTGCCGCGCTGCACCGTCAGTGCTTTCTGTGTGGTGCCGCACTGCTTGGTGCTGTGCACTGCACTGCACTGTGTGTGCCCTGCTGCACTGTAGTTGTGGGCAGAGGGCAGTGGGCAGTGGTACTCCTGCTCCGCACTACCACACTGCCTGGAGGCTGTGGGCAGTGGAACTCCTGCAACGCACTGCCTCACTGCTTGGGGGCAGTGGGCAGTGGAACTCCTGCAATACACTGCCTCTCTGCCTTGGGGCAGCGGGCTGTGCAACTCCTGCAATGCACTGCCTCACTGCCTGGGGGCAGTGGGCAGTGCAAACCCTGCAATACACTGCCTCACCGCCCAGGGGCGGTGGGTAGTGGAACTCCTGCGACACACTGCCTCACCGCCCTTGGGCAATGGGCTGTGGAGCTCCCGCTCCTGTTGCAATGCACTGCTTCTCTGCCTGGGGGTAGTGGGCAGCGCAACCCCTGCAATGCACTGCCTCACTGCCTTGGGGCAGTGGGCAGTGGAATTTCTGCAATGCACTGCCTCACCGCCCGGGGGCAGTGGGCAGTGCAACTCCTGCAATGCACTGTCTCACTGCCTGGGGGCAGTGAGCAGTGCAACTCCTGCGATACACTGCCTCACTGCTGTGGGGCAGTGGGCAACGCAACTCCTGCAATGCACTGCCTCACTGCCTGGGGGCAGTGGGCAATGGAACTCCTGCAACACACTGCCTTACCGCCCGGGGGCAGTGGGCAGTGGAACTCCTGCAACACACTGCCTCACCGCCTAGGGGCAGTGGGCAGTGGATCTCTTGCAATGCACTGCCTCACTGCCTTGGGGCAGTGGGCAGTGCAACTCCTGCAATACTCTGCCTCACTGCCTTGGGGCAGTGGGCAGTGGAACCCCTGCAATGCACTGTCTCACTGCTTGGGGGCAGTGGGCAGTGCAACTCCTGCAACGCACTGACTCACTATCTGGGGGCAGTGGGCTGTGGAAATCCTGCAATACACTGCCTCACTGCTTGGGGGCAGTGGGCAGTGCAACTCCTGCAATGCACCGCCGCACCGCCTGGGGGTAGTGGGCAGTGCAACTCCCGCAATACACTGCCTCACGGCCCGGGGGCAGTGGGCAGTGGGAATCCTGCAATGCACTTCCTCACTGCCTGGGCAGTGGAACTCCTGCAATACAGTGCCGCACTGCCTGGGGGCAGTGGGCAGGGCAATTCCTGCATTGCACTGTCGCACCGCCCGGGGGCAGCGGGCAGTGGGACTCCTGCGGTGCACTCTCTCACTGCCTGGGGGCAGTGGGCTGTGCTACTCCTGCAATACACTGCCTCACTGCCTGAGGCAGTGGGCAGTGGAACTCCCTCATTGCACTGCCTCACTGCCTGGGGGCAGTGGGCAGTGCAACTCCTGCCTTGCACTGCCTCACTGGCTGAGGGCAGTGGGCAGTGGGACTCCTGCATTGCACTGCCTCACTGCCTGGTGGCAGTGGCCTCTGCTACTCTTGCAATACAATGCCTCACCGCCTGGGGGCGGTGGGCAGTGGAACTCTTTCACTGCACTGCCTCACTGCCTGCGGCAGCGGGCAGTGCAACTCCCGTAACACACTCCCTCACTGCCTGAGGGCAGCGGGCAGTGCAACTCCTGCAACGCACTGCCTCACTGCTTGGGGGCAGCGGGCAGTGCAACTCCTGCAATACACCTCCTCACTGCCTGGGGGCAGTGGGCAACGCAACTCCTGCAATACGCTGCCTCACGGCCTAGGGGCACTGGGCAGTGGAACCCTGCAGTGCACTGCCTCACTGCCTGGGGGCAGTGGCAGCGCAACTCCTGCAATACACTGCCTCACGGCCTAGGGGCAGTGGGCAGTGGAACCCCTGCAATGCACTGCCTCACTGCCTGGGGGCAGTGGGCAGTGGAACCCCTGCGATACACTGCCTCACTGCCTGGGGGCAGTGGGCAGTGCAACTCCTGCAATGCACTGCCTCACTATCTGGGGGCAGTGGTAGTGGAACTCCTGCGATACACTGCCTCACTGCCTGGGGGCAGTGGGCAGTGCAACTCCTGCAATGCACTGCCACACCGCCTGGGGGCAGTGGGCAGTGCAACTCCTGCAACACACTGCCTCACTGCCTGGGGGCAGTGGGCAGTGCAACTCCTGCAATGCACTGCCACACCGCCTGGGGGCAGTGGGCAGTGCAACTCCTGCAACACACTGCCCCCCTGCCTGGGGGGCAGCGGGCAGTGGGACTCCCGCAATGCACTGCCTCACTGCCTGGGGGCAGTGGGCAGTGGATCTCTTGCAATGCACTGCCTCACTGCCTGGGGGCAGTGGGCAGTGCAACTCCTGCAATGCACCGCCTCTCTGCCTGGGGCAGTGGGCGGTGCAACTCCTACAACGCAGCGCCTCACTGCCTGGGGGCAGTGGGCAGTGGGACTCCTGCAATGCACTCTCTCACTGCCTGGGGGCAGTGGGCAGTGCAACTCCTGCAATACAATGCCTCACTGCCTGGGGGCAGCGGGCAGTGGAACTGCCTCATTGCACTGCCTCACTGCCTTGGGGCAGTGGGCAGTGGAACTCCTGTTGTGTTGTGGTGTGCCGAAGGCGCTGTTACCAAAAGGCAAAAGGCCGGGATGTCTACCCACGGGTAAAGGCAAACGGGCTGGGCTGTGTGTGTTGTGTGCGCGCTGTGCGTAAGTGTGTTGTGGCATAGCCGGACCAGTGCACTCTCGCACTTGGCCGACACTGCCTTGCCGACGCCTGCGCGCAGTCACACAGGGTCTCGTGGGCCCACTGCACCCTGCGTGCCGCGCTGCACCATCAGTGCTTATTGTGTGGTGCCGCACTGCTTGGTGCTGTGCACTACACTGCACCGTGTGTGCCCTGCTGCACGGTTGTTGCGGGCAGGGGGCAGTGGGCAGTGTAACGCACTGCCACGCCGCCCGGGGGCTGTGGGCAGTGGAAATCCTGCTTCACACTGCCGCATTGCCTGAGGGCAGTGGGGAGTGGTACTCCTGCCATTCTCTGCCTCCCTGCCTTGGGGCAGTGGGCCGGGCATCTCCTGCAATACACTGCCGCCGTGCCTGGGGCAGTGGTCAGTGGAACTCCGCCACGGCCCGGGGGCAGGGGGCAGTGGATCTCCTGCAATGCACTGCCTCACTGCCTGGGGGCAGTGGACAGTGCAACTCCTGCAATGCACTGCCTCACTGCCGGGGGGCAGTGGGCAGTGCAACTCCTGCAATGCACTGCCTCACTGCCCTCGGGCAGCAGGCCGCGCCACTCCTGCAATGCACTGCCTCACTGGCTGGGGGCAGTGGGGAGTGCAACTCCTGCAATGCACTGCCTCACTGCCCTCGGGCAGCAGGCCGTGCCACTCCTGCAATGCACTGCCTCACTGCCTGGGGGCAATGGGCAGTGGAACTCCTGCAACGCTCTGCCCCACTGCCTGGGGGCAGTGGGCAGTGCAACTCCTGCAATGCGCTGCCTCACTGCCTGGGGGCAGTGGGCAGTGGAACTCCCGCAATACACCGTCTCACTGCCTGGGAACGTTGGGCAGTACAACTCCCGCAATGCACTGCCTCACTGCCTGGGGGCAGTGGACAGTGCCACTCCTGCAATCCACTGCCGCACTGCCTGCGGGCAGTGGGCAGTGCAGCTCCTGCAATGCACTGCCTCACTGCCTGGGGGCAGTGGGCAGTGCCACTCCTGCAATGCACTGCCTCACTGGCTGGGGGCAGTGGGCAGTGCAGCTCCTGCAATGCACTGCCTCACTGGCTGGGAGCAGTGGGCAGTGCAGCTCCTGCAATGCACTGCCTCACTGCCCTCGGGCAGTAGGCAGTGCCACTCCTGCAATGCACTGCCTCACTTCCTGGGGGCAGTGGGCAGTGGAACTCCTGCAATGCTCTGCCCCACTGCCTGGGGGGAGTGGGCAGCGCAACTCCTGCAATGCGCTGCCTCACTGCCTGGGGGCAGTGGGCAGTGGAACTCCCGCAATACACCGCCTCACTGACCGGGAGGAGTGGGCAGTGCAACTCCTGCAATGCACTGCCTCACTGCCTGGGGGCAGTGGACAGTGCAACTCCTGCAATGCACTGCCTCACTGCCTGGGGGCAGTGGGCAGTGCAACTCCTGCAATGCACTGCCTCACTGCCTGGGGGCAGTGGGCAGTGCCACTCCTGCAATCCACTGCCGCACTGCCTGGGGGCAGTGGGCAGTGCAGCTCCTGCAATGCACTGCCTCACTGGCTGGGGGCAGTGGGCAGTGCAGCTCCTGCATTGCACTGCCTCACTGCCTGGGGGCAGTGGGCAGTGCCACTCCTGCAATCCAGTGCCGCACTGCCTGGGAACAGTGGGCAGTGCAGCTCCTGCATTGCACTGCCTCACTGGCTGGGGGCAGTGGGCAGTGCAACTCCTGCAATGCACTGCCTCACTGCCCTCGGGCAGTATGCAGTGCCACTCCTGCAATGCACTGCCTCACTGCCTGGGGGCAGTGGGCAGTGGAACTCCTGCAATGCTCTGCCCCACTGCCTGGGGGTAGTGGGCAGTGCAACTCCTGCAATGCACTGCCTCACTGCCTGGGGGCAGTGGGCAGTGCCACTCCTGCAATCCACTGCCGCACTGCCTGGGGGCAGTGGGCAGTGCAGCTCCTGCAATGCACTGCCTCACTGGCTGGGGGCAGTGGGCAGTGCCACTCCTGCAATCCACTGCCGCACTGCCTGGGGGCAGTGGGCAGTGCAGCTCCTGCAATGCACTGCCTCACTGGCTGGGAGCAGTGGGCAGTGCAACTCCTGCAATGCACTGCCTCACTGGCTGGGGGCAGTGGGCAGTGCAACTCCTGCAATGCACTGCCTCACTGCCCTCGGGCAGCAGGCCGTGCCACTCCTGCAATGCACTGCCTCACTTCCTGGGGGCAGTGGGCAGTGGAACTCCTGCAATGCTCTGCCCCACTGCCTGGGGGCAGTGGGCAGCGCAACTCCTGCAATGCGCTGCCTCACTGCCTGGGGGCAGTGGGCAGTGGAACTCCCGCAATACACCGCCTTACTGCCCGGGAGAAGTGGGCAGTGCAACTCCTGCAATACACTGCCTCACTGCCTGGGAACAGTGGGCAGTGCAACTCTTGCAATGCACTGCCTCACTGCCTTGGGGCAGTGGGCAGTGCCACTCCTGCAATCCACTGCCGCACTGCCTGGGGGCAGTGGGCAGTGCAGCTCCTGCAATGCACTGCCTCACTGGCTGGGGGCAGTGGGCAGTGGAACTCCCGCAATACACCGCCTCACTGCCTGGGAACAGTGGGCAGTGCAACTCCTGCAATGCACTGCCTCACTGCCTGGGGGCAGTGGGCAGTGCCACTCCTGCAATCCACTGCCGCACTGCCTGGGGGCAGTGGGCAGTGCAGCTCCTGCATTGCACTGCCTCACTGGCTGGGGGCAGTGGGCAGTGGAACTCCTGCATAGCACTGCCGCACTGCCTGGGGGCAGTGGGCAGTGCCACTCCTGCAATCCACTGCCGCACTGCCTGGGAACAGTGGGCAGTGCAACTCCTGCATTGCACTGCCTCACTGCCTGGGGGCAGTGGGCAGTGCAACTCCTGCAATGCACTGCCTCACTGCCTGGGGGCAGTGGGCAGTGCAGCTCCTGCAATCCACTGCCGCACTGCATGGGGGCAGTGGGCAGTGCAGCTCCTGCATTGCACTGCCTCACTGCCTGGGGGCAGTGGGCAGTGCCACTCCTGCAATCCACTGCCGCACTGCCTGGGAACAGTGGGCAGTGCAGCTCCTGCATCGCACTGCCTCACTGGCTGGGGGCAGTGGGCAGTGCAACTCCTGCAATGCACTGCCTCACTGGCTGGGGGCAGTGGGCAGTGCCACTCCTGCAATCCACTGCCGCACTGCCTGGGAACAGTGGGCAGTGCAGCTCCTGCATCGCACTGCCTCACTGGCTGGGGGCAGTGGGCAGTGGAACTCCCGCAATACACCGCCTCACTGCCTGGGGGCAGTGCGCAGTGCAACTCCTGCAATGCACTGCCTCACTGCCTGGGGGCAGTGGGCAGTGCAGCTCCTGCAATGCTCTGCCCCACTGGCTGGGGGCAGTGGGCAGTGCCACTCCTGCAATCCACTGCCTCGCTGCCTAGGGGCAGTGGGCAGTGCCACTCCTGCAATCCACTGCCGCACTGCCTGGGGGCAGTGGGCAGTGCCACTCCTGCAATCCACTGCCGCACTGCCTGGGAACAGTGGGCAGTGCAGCTCCTGCATTGCACTGCCTCACTGGCTGGGGGCAGTGGGCAGTGCAACTCCTGCAATGCACTGCCTCACTGCCTGGGGGCAGTGGGCAGTGCCACTCCTGCAATGCACTGCCTCACTGGCTGGGGGCAGTGGGCAGTGCCACTCCTGCAATGCACTGCATCACTGCCTGGGGGCAGTGGGCAGTGGAACTCGTGCAATGCTCTGCCCCACTGGCTGGGGGCAGTGGGGAGTCCAGCCCAGGGGGTGGTCGGAGTGTCCTGGAGGACTCGTGGGGACGTAGAACCGGGCACACCGGCCTGGGGGGATGGGGAGTCCAGCCCAGGGGGTGGTCGGAGTTTCCTGCAGGGCCTGCGGGGATGGACAAATGGGCCCACCGGCCTGGGGGGATGGGGAGTCCTGCCCAAGGGGTGGTCGGAGTGTCCTGCAGGGCCTGTGGGGACGTAGAACCGGGCACACCGGCCTGGGGGGATGGGGAGTCCCGCCCTGGGGGTGGTCGGAGTTTCCTGCAGGGCCTGCGGGGATGGACAACCGGGCCCACCGGCCTGGGGGGATGGGGAGTCCTGCCCAGGGGGTGGTCGGAGCGTCCTGCAGGGCCTGTGGGGACGTAGAACCGGGCACACCGGCCTGGGGGGATGGGGAGTCCCGCCCTGGGGGTGGTCGGAGTTTCCTGCAGGGCCTGCGGGGATGGACAACCGGGCCCACCGGCCTGGGGGGATGGGGAGTCCTGCCCAGGGGGTGGTCGGAGCGTCCTGCAGGGCCTGTGGGGACGTAGAACCGGGCACACCGGCCTGGGGGGACGGGGAGTCCTGCCCAGGGGGTGGTCGGAGTGCATCGCTGGGCCTGTGGGGAGGTAGATTCGGGCACACCGGCCTGGGGGGATGGGGAGTCCAGCCCAGGGGGTGGTCGGAGTTTCCTGCAGGGCCTGCGGGGATGGACAACTGGGCCCACCGGCCTGGGGGGATGGGGAGTCCTGCCCAAGGGGTGGTCGGAGTGTCCTGCAGGGCCTGTGGGGACGTAGAACCGGGCACACCGGCCTGGGGGGATGGGGAGTCCCGCCCTGGGGGTGGTCGGAGTTTCCTGCAGGGCCTGCGGGGATGGACAACCGGGCCCACCGGCCTGGGGGGATGGGGAGTCCTGCCCAGGGGGTGGTCGGAGCGTCCTGCAGGGCCTGTGGGGACGTAGAACCGGGCACACCGGCCTGGGGGGATGGGGAGTCCCGCCCTGGGGGTGGTCGGAGTTTCCTTCAGGGCCTGCGGGGATGGACAACCGGGCCCACCGGCCTGGGGGGATGGGGAGTCCTGCCCAGGGGGTGGTCGGAGCGTCCTGCAGGGCCTGTGGGGACGTAGAACCGGGCACACCGGCCTGGGGGGACGGGGAGTCCTGCCCTGGGGGTGGTCGGAGTGCATCGCTGGGCCTGTGGGGAGGTAGATTCGGGCACACCGGCCTTGGGGGACGGGGAGTCCAGCCCAGGGGGTGGTCGGAGTTTCCTGCCGGGGCTGCGGGGATGGACAACCGGGCACACCGGCCTGGGGGGATGGGGAGTCCTGCCCAGGGGGTGGTCGGAGCGTCCTGCAGGGCCTGTGGGGACGTAGAACCGGGCACACCGGCCTGGGGGGATGGGGAGTCCAGCCCAGGGGGTGGTCGGAGTTTCCTGCCGGGGCTGCGGGGATGGACAACTGGGCCCTCCGGCCTGGGGGGATGGGGAGTCCTGCCCAGGGGGTGGTCGGAGCGTCCTGCAGGGCCTGTGGGGAGGTAGAACCGGGCACACCGGCCTTGGGGGACGGGGAGTTGTGCCCAGGGGGTGGTCGGAGCGTCCTGCAGGGCCTGTCGGGACGTAGAACCGGGCACACCGGCCTGGGGGGACGGGGTGTCCAGCCCAGGGGGTGGTCGGAGTGTCCCGCAGGGCCTGTGGGGAGGTAGAACCGGGCACACCGGCCCGGGGGGATGGGGAGTCCTGCCCAGGGGTTGGTCGGAGTGCCCTGCTGGGCCTGTGGGGAGGTAGATTCGGGCACACCGGCCTGGGGGGATGGGGAGTCCCGCCCTGGGGGTGGTCGGAGTTTCCTGCAGGGCCTGCGGGGATGGACAACCGGGCCCACCGGCCTGGGGGGATGGGGAGTCCTGCCCAGGGGGTGGTCGGAGCGTCCTGCAGGGCCTGTGGGGACGTAGAACCGGGCACACCGGCCTGGGGGGATGGGGAGTCCCGCCCTGGGGGTGGTCGGAGTTTCCTGCAGGGCCTGCGGGGATGGACAACCGGGCCCACCGGCCTGGGGGGATGGGGAGTCCTGCCCAGGGGGTGGTCGGAGCGTCCTGCAGGGCCTGTGGGGACGTAGAACCGGGCACACCGGCCTGGGGGGACGGGGAGTCCTGCCCAGGGGGTGGTCGGAGTGCATCGCTGGGCCTGTGGGGAGGTAGATTCGGGCACACCGGCCTTGGGGGACGGGGAGTCCAGCCCAGGGGGTGGTCGGAGTTTCCTGCCGGGGCTGCGGGGATGGACAACCGGGCACACCGGCCTGGGGGGATGGGGAGTCCTGCCGAGGGGGTGGTCGGAGCGTCCTGCAGGGCCTGTGGGGACGTAGAACCGGGCACACCGGCCTGGGGGGATGGGGAGTCCAGCCCAGGGGGTGGTCGGAGTTTCCTGCCGGGGCTGCGGGGATGGACAACTGGGCCCTCCGGCCTGGGGGGATGGGGAGTCCTGCCCAGGGGGTGGTCGGAGCGTCCTGCAGGGCCTGTGGGGAGGTAGAACCGGGCACACCGGCCTTGGGGGACGGGGAGTTGTGCCCAGGGGGTGGTCGGAGCGTCCTGCAGGGCCTGTGGGGACGTAGAACCGGGCACACCGGCCTGGGGGGACGGGGTGTCCAGCCCAGGGGGTGGTCGGAGTGTCCCGCAGGGCCTGTGGGGAGGTAGAACCGGGCACACCGGCCCGGGGGGATGGGGAGTCCTGCCCAGGGGTTGGTCGGAGTGCCCTGCTGGGCCTGTGGGGAGGTAGATTCCGGCACACCGCCTCGGGGGGATGGGGAGTCCTGCCCAGGGGGTGGTCGGAGTGTCCTGCAGGGCCTGTGGGGACGTAGAACCGGGCACACCGGCCTGGGGGGATGGGGAGTCCAGCCCAGGGGATGGTCGGAGTTTGCTGCAGGGCCTGCGGGGATGGACAACCGGGCGCACCGGCCTGGGGGGACGGGGAGTCCTGCCCAGGGGGTGGTCGGAGTGTCCTGCAGCGCCTGTGGGGACGTGGAACCGGGCACACCGGCCTGGGGGGATGGGGAGTCCAGCCCAGGGGATGGTCGGAGTGTCCTGCAGGGCCTGCGGGGGCGTAGAACCGGGCACACCGGCCTGGGGGGATGGGGAGTCCAGCCCAGGGGGTGGCGGGAGTTTTCTGCAGGGCCTGCGGGGATGGACAACCGGGCCCACCGGCCTGGGGGGATGGGGAGTCCTGCCCAGGGGGTGGTCGGAGTGTCCTGCAGGGCCTGTGGGGACGTAGAACCGGGCACACCGGCCTGGGGGGATGGGGAGTCCAGCCCAGGGGGTGGTCGGAGTTTCCTGCAGGTCCGGGGATGGACAACCGGGCCCACCGGCCTGGGGGGATGGGGAGCCCTGCCCAGGGGGTGGTCGGAGTGTCCTGCAGGGCCTGTGGGGACGTAGAACCGGGCACAACGGCCTGGGGGACGGGGACTCCTGCCCAGGGGGTGGTCGGAGCTTTCTGCAGGGCCTGCGGGGATGGACAACCGGGCCCACCGGCCTGAGGGGATGGGGAGTCCTGCCCAGGGGGTGGTCGGAGTGTCCTGTAGGGACTGTGGGGAGGTAGATTCGGGCACACCGGCCTGGAGGGATGGGGAGTCCTGCCCAGGGGTTGGTCGGAGTGTCTTGCTGGGCCTGTGGGGAGGTAGATTCGGGCACACCGCCCCGGGGGGACGGGGAGTCCTGCCCAGGGGGTGGTCGGAGTGTCCTGCAGGGCCTGTGGGGACGTAGAACCGGGCATACCGGCCTGGGGGGATGGGGAGTCCAGCCCAGGGGGTGGTCGGAGTTTCCTGCAGGGCCTGCGGGGATGGACAACCGGGCCCACCAGCCTGGGGGGATGGGGAGTCCTGCCCAGGGGGTGGTCGGAGCGTCCTGCAGGGCCTGTGGGGGCGTAGAACCGGGCACACCGGCCTGGGGGGATGGGGAGTCCAGCCCAGGGGATGGTCGGAGTTTCCTGCAGGGCCTGCGGGGATGGACAACCGGGCCCACCGGCCTGGGGGGACGGGGAGTCCTGCCCAGGGGGTGGTCGGAGCGTCCTGCAGGGCCTGTGGGGGCGTAGAACCGGGCACACCGGCCTCGGGGGATGGGGAGTCCAGCCCAGGGGATGGTCGGAGTTTCCTGCAGGGCCTGCGGGGATGGACAACCGGGTACACCGGCCTGGGGGGATGGGGAGTCCGGCCCAGGGGGTGGTCGGAGTGTCCTGCAGGGCCTGTGGGGGCGTAGAACCGGGCACACCGGCCTGGGGGGATGGGGAGCCCAGCCCAGGGGGTGGTCGGAGTTTCCTGCAGGGCCTGCGGGGATGGACAACCGGGCCCACCGGCCTGGAGGATGGGGAGTCCTGCCCAGGGGATGGTCGGAGCCTCCTGCCAGGCCAATGGGGGGCCATCTGCTTCAGAGAACCGGGCGCACCGGCCCGGGGGGGACAGGGAGTCCTGCCCAGGGGGTGTTCGGAGTCTCCTGCCAGGCCAATGGGGGGCCATCTTCTTCAGAGAACCGGGCGCACCGGCCCGGGGGGGACGGGGAGCCCAGCCCAGGGGGTGTTCAGAGTCTCCTGTAAGGCCAATGGGGGGCCATCTGCTTCAGAGAACCGGGCGCACCGGCCTGGGGGGGACGGGGAGCCCAGCCCAGGGGGTTTTCGGAGTCTCCTGCAAGGCCAATGGGGGGCCATCTGCTTCAGAGAACCGGGCGCACCGGCCCGGGGGGGACGGGGAGCCCAGCCCAGGGGGTGTTCGGAGTCTCCTGTAAGGCCAGTGGGGGACCATCTTCTTCAGAGAACCGGGCGCACCGGCCTGGGGGGGATGGGGAGCCCAGCCCAGGGGGTGTTCGGAGCCTCCTGCAAGGCCAATGGGGGGCCATCTTCTTCAGAGAACCGGGCGCACCTGCCTGGGGGGGACGGGGAGCCCTGCCCAGGGGGTGTTCGGAGTCTCCTGCAAGGCCAATGGGGGGCCATATGCTTCAGAGAACCGGGCGCACCGGCCTGGGGGGGACGGGGAGCCCAGCCCAGGGGGTGTTCGGAGTCTCACGTTGAGTCCCAGATACTGTTACCCCGGGGTTATGACCCCCGGTACTGCCTGCTTACTTGCCTGCTGCTGCTAAGAGGTAGGAGGGAGTACCCACAGGCCCGGCAGGAGACTCCGAACACCCCTTGGGCTGGGCTCCCCGTCCCCCCCAGGCCGGTGCGCCCGGTTCTCTGAAGAAGATGGCCCCCCCTTGGCCTGGCAGGAGACTCCGAACACCCCCTGGGCAGGACTCCCTGTCCCCCCCGGGCCGGTGCGCCCGGTTCTCTGAAGAAGATGGCCCCCCATTGGCCTGGCAGGAGACTCCGAACACCCCCTGGGCAGGACTCCCCGTCCCCCCCAGGCCGGTGCGCCCAGTTCTCCGAAGAAGATGGCCCCCCCTTGGCCTGGCAGGAGACTCCGAACACCCCTTGGGCAGGACTCCCCGTCCCCCCCGGGCCGGTGCGCCCGGTTCTCTGAAGAAGATGGCCCCCCATTGGGCTGGCAGGAGACTCCGAACACCCCCTGGGCTGGGCTCCCCGTCCCCCCCAGGCCGGTGCGCCCGGTTCTCTGAAGAAGATGGCCCCCCCTTGGCCTGGCAGGAGACTCCGAACACCCCCTGGGCAGGACTCCCCGTCCCCCCCAAGCCGGTGCGCCCGGTTCTCTGAAGAAGATGGCCCCCCACTGGCCTGGCAGGAGACTCCGAACACCCCCTGGGCAGGACTCCCCGTCCCCCCCGGGCCGGTGCGCCCGGTTCTCTGAAGAAGATGGCCCCCCATTGGCCTGGCAGGAGACTCCGAACACCCCCTGGGCAGGACTCCCCGTCCCCCCCGGGCCGGTGCGCCCGGTTCTCTGAAGAAGATGGCCCCCCATTGGCCTGGCAGGAGACTCCGAACACCCCCTGGGCAGGACTTCCCGTCCCCCCCGGGCCGGTGCGCCCGGTTCTCTGAAGAAGATGGCCCCCCATTGGCCTGGCAGGAGACTCCGAACACCCCCTGGGCAGGACTCCCCGTCCCCCCCGGGCCGGTGCGCCCGATTCTCTGAAGAAGATGGCCCCCCATTGGCCTGGCAGGAGACTCCGAACACCCCCTGGGCAGGACACCCCGTCCCCCCCGGGCCGGTGCGCCTGGTTCTCTGAAGAAGATGGCCCCCCCTTGGCCTGACAGGAGACTCCGAACACCCCCTGGGCAGGACTCCCCGTCCCCCCCGGGCCGGTGCGCCCGGTTCTCTGAAGAAGATGGCCCCCCCTTGGCCTGGCAGGAGACTCCGAACACCCCCTGGGCTGGGCTCCCCGTCCCCCCCGGGCCGGTGCGCCCGGTTCTCTGACGAAGATGGCCCCCCATTGACCTGGCAGGAGACTCCGAACACCCCCTGGGCAGGACTCCCCGTCCCCCCCGGGCCGGTGCGCCCGGTTCTCAGAAGCAGATGGCCCCCCATTGGCCTAACAGGAGACTCCGAACACCCTCTGGGCTGGGCTCCCCGTCCCCCCCAGGCCGGTGCGCCCGGTTCTCTGAAGCAGATAGCCCCCCTGTTGTGTTGTGGTGTGGTGTGGTGTGATGTGATGTGTGGTGTCGTCTTGTGTTGTGTTGTGTTGTGTTGTGTTGTGTTGTGTTGTGTTGTGTTGTGTTGTGTTGTGTTGTGTTGTGTTGTGTTGTGTTGTGTTGTGTTGTGTTGTGTTGTGTTGTGTTGTGTTGTGTTGTGTTGTGTTGTGTTGTGTTGTGTTGTGTTGTGTTGTGTTGTGTTGTGTTGTGTTGCACAAGACAAGACAAGACAAGACAAGACAACACGACACAACACACCACAGTACCTGACACAACACACCAAACCACAACACAATTTGTTGTGTTGTTTTGTGTTGTGTGTTGTGTTGTGTTGTGTTGTCACATCTTCTATTTTGTTGTGTTCCAACACAACGCACACAATACAACACAAAAAGGAAGCAAAACAAGGAATAAGAGCAAAACAAAACATGAGACAACACAACACAACACAACACAACACAACACAACACAACACAACACAACACAACACAACACAACACAACACAACACAACACAACACAACACTGCACTACATAGTAGTAAGGAGACTTGTTAACACAACCCCAACACGAACGTTGAAAGACGCCGTTCCCCCTCCTGCGTTGTGTCAGCCCCAACACGGAGGCGAACAATACCCCTGGACCCCTCCTGCCTTTTGCCCGTGGTTTCTACCACATTCGGAGTACACTCCTTGGAGGGACAACAATAATTTTCCTAGTATTTTCATGATCGTACCCTAGAAAGCGAACGTTGTTGTCAAAAGTGCAACTCTTAGTTTGACTCACCCACAAAGGGGTCGCACAAGTACATACTTGCGGGACAAGCGGCCTTTGCATCCACTTGGAACTGCTAAGACATCGAAGCCAAGGCGCGTCCCTTTCTCGTCCAAAACCTCTAGTGTGATGAAGCCGCGACATCGCACCCCTTGGGCTTGTAGTGCGTCCACCACCATGCGGACCAAAGTAGTTTTCCCACACCCTGGCTGCCCAGTCACAAGGTTCCACAACGGGCGGTGTTGTCCCGACGTAACAGATCCCGACGGCTTAGAAGTTGGCAGCCGCTTGCGTTTTTTCCGTTCCGGTGGTTGCACTGACGTTGTAGAAGGTGTGCGCTTGGAGGCATTGGGCATGTGGTGCAAAAAACAAACTAAGTCTACGAAAGTACGTGGAGGAGTTGGGGAGTTGAAAAGGAAGACTACGATTTGTGACAAACTTTAAACCTATTCCTATTGTTCGGACACCGCAAACAATGGAAACCCATCATTGTGGTATTTGGTGAGTTTCAGCTATAAGATTCCATCACTGAGGCATCCCTACTCCCTCCCCCCCGACTGTAGACCCGGGTCTTATAATTTTTTTCCCCTGGGCCATGTTGGGCGGGTCTTATAGTGGTCTTTTTGAAGTGGGTTTTATACTTCTTTGATACGTAGCACACCGTGACCTGTTTTCTCAGCCACCAACGAATGCCGGTTGCGGTGACGCAACTTTTATCCGTTTTTATTTTTCAACCGAAAACAATTGTTTTTGGGGGCAATGACATCATCATTATCATTATGTCACCACACATTTTCACATAATGAATCTAAACATTGATGTATCAAGAATTTTGAGGTTCAACAATCAATTCCACAAAAATTTTATTTATTTTATTTTTCTCGGTGTCATTATTATGATCGAATCCGATGCACACATTCAAGATCCACATGATGAAGAAGGTTTGGAAGAAGAGGATCCAAATCCCAATTGGGTTGCGGCACTCCAAATCCTAGTTGGGTTGCGGCACTCTTAATGTGATGCCTCTCGATATTTACTCATCCATTGTGTTTGATATGCCCCCACGGCATGTGGTGTAATAATGTGTGATACTCTCATCTCGTAAGCATTTGAGGCCAACTTGGCAAGTCACATGACAACATCCCATCACTCAAAGCATGCAATGAATGTTTTTTATTATTTTTTGGGGTTGGGGGTGAGGTTGAGGACAATTTTGCTTCATTTCCTTGTGCTCCGCAAAATTTTCCCGGGTGGGTCTTATATAGAGGTCTTTTTGAAGTGGGTCTTACAGCTAGCTGTCTTTGCCGAGGAGGGGCCCAAAAAAGGGGTGGGTCTTATAAATGGGGGTTTCCTGCTGGGACTATAGTTGGGGGGGAGGGAGTATTTGAGATGTTGAAACAAAAATTCGTTCCTTTGTTTTTCCTTGTCGCTTCTTTTGCATCCCATTACAAGCGGGAAATGTGTATGCCCCTTTGTGTCTAACTCCAATAGGCAACACAACCCGAAGCAACAACGGTGACACACATTGCAAGCAAACATGAATTCATTCCTTGGGTTTGCCCACTCAAGCTTCCTACACATGAATGAAGGATCCGTCCTTTACAATTGTGTGCCCGCGGGTTGTTGTTGTCATGATTCCAATGAGAGCAGCTTTTTGCCCCCAAGGGCCTTACTAGCCTTTGGTCATCCTAGGGTTTGAGCATGGGCGTTTCGTTGTACTCACATGCTAGTCTCATAAAGGCTCTCCACCCAAAATTGTACTGCATCCCTTGCACAACCGATGACATTTTGCCAAACGCACACCACAAAGTGGACCATTGAAAGTTGAAAGAGACCAAAATGCGAAATACAAGCGACTCATAAGGGCACACTACAAAACTATTCACAAAATGCATTGCGAAGTTGGACAAACAAAGCATGGTACGATTTGGGTATTCGTTGGCGTTTGTGATGTGACCAAAGATTGATGCATAACACGTAATGCCTTTACACAACTTTGCTTGATGAACACAAAAGAACAAGAGGCGGCAATCAAGCAAAGACAACCTATCGTGGGGCGCCAATTGATGCCGAGTTTTGGAGCATGTCTCGAGCTCCACAAGTTGTCGTCGTGTGATTGTGCCATGTTGAATGACGCGTATGACACGTGCAATAAGATGATACGTGCCACCGTTTTGGCACGTGCAACAACACATCACAAATGGAAACGCTCACAAAGTAAAACATGAGCTCCCCCGAAAACGTTTTGGACATCGAATCAAAAAGCCTGCCATGCGGGTGGTTACATACGTACGTTCTCTCTCTTTGTCATCCGAAATCAAAATGAAATACTTTTCTATGTTCTTCATACATGCAAAACAAATTCACATCCCCACTCGTAGCAAGGTTGGGTCGAGTGGTAATGGCAGGTTATGAACATGGTATCCATGCACATGCCAACTCTTACATTTGAACCCTGGTAATGGCCATGTCACATTCTTTGTTTGGTTTGTATTGCATTGGTGCGCATTATCGTGGCTCCTCCATAGAAAAACACATGCAACTCATAAAAATGGCCATCAGTGGTCACTGACCCACCTTTTGCCTCCGCAATTTTGCCACGCTCGCAAAAAAGCTTGATGGCATTGTACCATTTTGCCTCACTGAGTGACTTCTTTGGCAGTTGTACAAGATCTACGTTCTTGCGGATCAATGCTTTGCAAACATGCTCAACATCACCACGTGGCAATGCGCGTGCGATCAAAATGGCTTTTATAGGTTGGTTGCCACACCGTTCCACCAACTTTTGCGTCTACTTGTTTTGAGCCGTCCAAATGAAACCACGAGCACCACGGGTTGCCTTTTCGAATTGTGCCACACCATTTGGATGAAGTTTACCGGCTTCACACATTTGCATGCCACGTTTCGCCTTGGTTTTCTCTTGCATCCCGCGCAACCGCGATTTATGAACTCAATAACGGCATTCAATCACCAACTTTTGCGTCTACTTGTTTTGAGCCGTCCAAATGAAACCACGAGCACCACGGGTTGCCTTTTCGAATTGTGCCACACCATTTGGATGAAGTTTACCGGCTTCACACATTTGCATGCCACGTTTCGCCTTGGTTTTCTCTTGCATCCCGCGCAACCGCGATTTATGAACTCAATAACGGCATTCAATCACCAAGGAATACATCGAGCGAATCCCTGGTAACAACTCACACTCACAGAGTGATTTGTGCGACAATGGATTGACTAATTTTTCTTTTTGACGTTCATCCCAGCCAACGTTTCATTTCGTTCAAGCGATTTTCTCGCGGTGTTCGCAGGACACTTCTTCCCTTCATCAATTTTGCAAAGCATATGGCAACTTTGCCAAGCGACTGCGTTCATCAACTCACCACGAGTTCATTTCAATACCCCTTCCCAACAATTGGCAAACCTGCTGCGTGCACGGGCTCTTAGAAGAAAGTATCGAAGAATCAAGCATGTGCAAAAGAAATTGATGTAGTTTTTCATGCGATGCGTGATAAAGGGTTGATGAATGGGGATGGATCGGGATGTTCTGTTTGGAGTATCTTTCCCTTATTGGACAAACAAGGTGCAAGGTATGTTTGCCCCGCATGTTTATGATTTTTGCGGCACTGAGTTCACCGTGGTAGGGGATTAGCTGGGTGGCGGCGAGTTAACCCTCCTGGAATCAGGCTGTTTTTAGGATCTGCAGACAATATTCATTGTGACAGGGTTGGCGAGTTATGGTCAGTAACCCTACGGTGACGGTATGCAGACTGCGGCCCTAGCAGACTGCGAAAGACTGCGCACGAACAGGCGACACGCGTAACTGAAAAAACCACCGCAACTGACAGAAAGGTATGAATTTTATGTTGTTGTTCTAATTACTTCGAATTTCACCTTCTGGTCACTCTGTGACTTATTATTAATTCCTGACAGATGTGTGATTGGCGAGCGTTGCCCTTTACTTCGCTGTTTTGAACGTGTTTAGCGCTGTGCGCAAATCGACTCCCTCCCCCTCAATTTCAACTCCCTCCAAGTGAATATCCACTCCCTTCTACTCAATTTCTACTCCCTCCAAGTGAAATATATACATATATATATACAAATACATGTATGTACATCTATATATATATATATATATATATATATATATATATATATATATAGATGTAGATATGTAGATATATATATATATATATATATATATATATACGCATACATACACACACATCCACACACACACATACATACATACATATATATATATATACATATATATATATATATATATATATATATATATCTATATATGTATACATATATACATATATATATATATATATATATATATATATATATATATATATATATATATATATATATATATATATATATATATATATATATATATATATATATATATATATATATATATATATATATGTATGTATATATATATGTAGATGTATGTATGTATGTATGTATGTAGATATATATACATATATACATATATATATTGCTGTATACTCCCTCCAAGTGAAAATACACTCCCTTCCCCTCAATTTCAACTCCCTCCAAGTGAATATCCACTCCTTCCTACTCAATTTCACCTCCCTCCTGCTCAGTTTCCACTCCCTCCGAGTGAAAATCCACTCCCTCCAAGCGAATATCCACTCCCTCCTACTCGATTTCTACTCCCTATACACAAATACATGTATGTACATCTATGTATCTATATATATATATATATATATCTATATATATATATATATATATATATATATATATATATATATATATATATATATGTATGTATGTATATGTATGTATGTATACTCCCTCCGAGTGAAAATCCACTCCCTCCTACTGAATATTTACTCCCTCCAAGTGAAATATATACATATATATACAAATACATGTATGTACATCTATATATATATATATATATATATATATATATATATGTATATATATATATATATATATATATATATATATATATATATATTACTACACCCCTCTCCCCTTAAATCTAGCTAACAAGCAACAAGCAAGCAACAACAAGCAAGCAACAACAAGCAAGCACTTCTCCTCACCGTTTAGGCCATTGCTCCACCTCATCGCTCCGGGCTCTACTCTACTCTAGCCATCTTGGAGCCTAGGTGGTGGCCTTGCCAAATCCAAGTTTTGAGCTAAAAACTCAGCGGTGGCGGCCCGGGGCGGAGAAAAGTTTATAGTGTTTTCAGCACTGTGTTTTGCCTCTCATGCTGCTTGCTGTTGGTGTAGGGTTTCCTGCTGCTTGTTTTTGGAGATGAAAAGCTTTGTTTTGATGAAATACAGCCACTCCAAGTCACTCCAGGATAGCCCAAGCCAATAGTATGCAAAGAGAAGAGGATTCAGGATCAAAGCATGAAGGGCTGCAGTGTAAACAGTGAAAGATGATTGGATATTCACAGCAACTGCAACTCAGGTCACAAATGAATGCATATTCACAAAGATAGCTGAAATGTTTTAGGAAAAGAGTTAGAAAACTGCCTCAGGATCACTCTCTCTCCATAGTGCCATCTTAGGAGATGTGCACTCTTTGTTTTGGGTCCCATATGTGCTGAGGTGGCATGGTATGTGGCGATGAGGTCACTGCCATGTCACATGGGATCTTCCTACTTAGCTAGGCTGACCAGGAATTGAACCCAGGACCTCTCAAAAAGAGGTGCCCAACCCCCTAGGGTGCATACCACTAGGATAGCTAAGAATTCATGGAAAAACATAGATAAATTCATAGGCTCTACTTTAGGTATGTCAATGCTCAGTCAACTCAGGAAAAGATGTTTTACTTCACATTGAAAGGGGATTAAGGGGTCCATTCCATATCCTGATTGGGTGTTTGGTTCCATAGGTCAAAATGTGTTATCACCACTTTTGGTTGGACCAATACTAAGATAACAATGCATGGATGCTCAGTGCATCTCTAATACAACTAGAGTATGCCTCAAAGCAATGGAAAAGCACTTTTTCTTACTCCCCCCTTGTGCTGTGGTGGCCACCACTGTCGCATTTTAGGAAAAAGGGAATTTTTCTTGGCCTTTCCTTGGTTTCCACATCTACTTTAAAATACCTACAGTTTCCCTCACACTGAAAAATGGGCGCTCACCATGGTTGGCGTCCTTTTGCTGCTCTGATTGTATCATTTCCTCCAGAAGACTCAGCGCTCATGGCGCTGCCGGGGCTCCTGTGGCTTGGTTGGGTTAGATTGGGAGCATGCCAAACATGTGCATATGTATCCCTCCCTCCAAGACGCAGCGTCGACACAACCCAAACGCAAGACACATTATACACACTCGCATGGGTTCTCGTAAACCTGCTGGCGACCTGTGACCTGTCTTAGGGCGAAGGGAGTCGAAAAAGAAATTAATTTGCCCCTTGGTGGGGTCTTGGTTCTGCTCAGTCTCTCCAGGCACCTGCGTTTCGGCCCGAACACGGCCTACTCAGCGAGGCTGCGCGTGGGTATCTGCAGAGGCAGGAATGGGAGATTTATGGACGAATCCACGCAAAAACGAAGCGACGACACCAAAATCCGTCAAATGACGGCCTAGAATTTTTCTGAAACGACACACCTGAGCAGAATCCAATTGTGCATCAGAAGCACATTTTTATAGAAATTATAGTCATCTCTGGATTTTTTAAATCAAGAAATTCATACGCATAAAATGGCGGCGCGCAAGAGCGGCTCCTAGCGAAGCGCCGGAAAATGCAGAAATCATGGAATTATAAACGTATGTCTCACGTAGTCTTGAAAATGACGAGACACACATTAATAAATAAACATACAGATTCCACCTACACTAATAGAAGTATCAAAAATTCAAGAATTCGAAAATCAATTGAAAAGACTTCAATGAATCAGGTATAAACTACAGGTATGCTCTTTTCGTATGCCGCATACACATTGCTCGTCTCGTGTCTCCGTGAACGAGCCTTGTAGCAGCGCTAACAAAGATAGAATGCGATAGAGGGATTGATTAGAAAGATTGCAGATGATTAGCGGTCAGATCAGGGTGATTAGACATACACACAAGTGCAACGTTCTTCGCGTGCGCCCCTCTCTTGCTCTCACTCTCCAGCGGTAGGTAAGGTGAGTAAGCCCAGGCGGGCCACCCCGTGGTGGAGTCGTGATTTGGGTTCTGATGGGCAGGTTTGCCCAACGCTTTCGCGCATACTCGTGCATGCACACACGCATTAAAGGGTAGGCCACGCGAAGTGCGCACGGTAAACCTTGTTTAGGCTACCCAGTGAAGCCGGTTCGGACCCCCGTGGCCATCTTGGGGTCGGACGACGAGGGTGAGGACGACGACGTCACCGCTGAGAAGATCCTGGCGGACAAGCCGGACCCGGGGACGCCTGGGGGTAGGCTTTATAAAGTCCGTTGGAAAGGATTCGCCGCATCCAGGGACTCGTGGGAACCTCCGAGCAGTTTTGTGCCGAGGTACACCACGGTCTGGATGGACTACCTAAAGAAAAAGAATATTTCTTTGGATGTCAAGGACGTATTGGTCCATTTGGTTGCTGCTGTAGCACCGTAATGGATCCCCCTTGGCATTTTGTTTGTTTCTGTGAATGGGGAGACAAGTGAGGGCGTTCATCCGGGGATTTTTCGGCCTTGATCGGCCATATACCCCCTTCACTCGATCTCCACATATATATTGCATTGTGGTATACTTATTTAGGTCGACCGACGACGTTTTTCTATCTTTGATCCCCTTGGTCCATGTTGTAGATCAAGAGGAGACCGGATATGGCGTAGGGCGCTGATTATCAGTGTCCTCACCCCTCCCTTGGGGCATGGGGGACGCCTACGACGTGTGTGGGGCCTCCATGTGTCCTTGGGACATGGAGGGGGGGGTTGGAGCCCATTGGGGTCCTCCCGTCCTCTCTTCATTGGTTTCCGAGCGGATACAACGCTCTGAGAAGGGGGGTGAAGCCGGTTCGGACCCCCGTGGCCATCTTGGGGTCACTTGGGGTGTGTATCTATGTGCCGGCAAGCCGCCATTGGCTGATATCATACTCTCCCATCCACCTGACCTAACCCGATGTGATAGTGTGATAGGTTGGGCCATTCCGGCTACGAGCGGCCATATTCAGTACCGAGGCACCGCCAGCGGAGATTTATATATCGGAATATCAGGAATCAACAGGGTTTTATGATCATAATGTTTCCGTAATTTTTCAGCCTTTCGTTCTGATGGTCAATGTATCGGCGACTGTCAGTTGGCTCGCGATTTTGCGTTAACCGATTGGTTAACTGTTATTTCCAGATATTTTGGCGGATATTCCGTTGAAGGGTCAGGTTTCATCAGCAAAGGGTTCGTTGCATCCGCAATTCTCTAAATAAGCACTCGAAATTTTAATCAGAATTTTTCGCGATGTCGAAATCGGATTTTCGACGTCGACATCGCCGCACCTGATTTGGACTTCTTCGAGTGGTCGTACTCTTTTCCCTATGCCCGAATCAGGTTTCCCTTATACTTGCCACCCATTTGATTTGGAGATATAAGGGAAACAAAAGCGAATCGTGGGACCACTTTGAAGAGCCATATCTACGAGCGAGCGTGAGGAAAGAGAATAAGGAAGGTTGGGTTGGAACTGCCTTGGTCTCAACTTAATTTAGGAAGCATCAAACGCCTTTGGTGTGTACACATGCCCGATATAGCAAGGGATAATGGTCAAGAGGGTATAAAGTGATATATAACTCTTGGACCGTGCAACCGAACATTTTATTGTGACTTTCGAGTGTACCGCATGAGTGTTGGGGTTGCATAGCAACTTTCCTTGGGTTCCTACGTATTTTTAACGTGAAGTTATGTCAATGGAGGGACATGGCATATCATGGTGGGAGCCATATTTTGAGGGTATGTGTTGTATGCATGGTATATGTTTGATATGCTCACGCCCATGTTATATATCTTCGTGTGGCCGAAGAGATGGGGAGCCATACGTGACAAGGGCTTTGCCCATGTCCCAATTGTGGAATTCAAAGCGCTAGACCAAGTCTACCGCGTATGTATTGCTCATGGTATGTTTGACAAAGAGATCCATGGGTGCACTCCCATTTTCATGGGGCATGTAGATATTAGTGGCGAAGGTATCTCCATGCGCCCGATTGGGGATCCAAGTGGGGGAATTGTTCGCAAATGGTTCCAATCATTTGTGTATTGAATCATGAGCGGATATCATGGGTGAGCATAGAGATATACTATCATGACAACTTTGTATTTGGTCATATTTTCATGTTTTTGACCTCAATTTTTGCTCATTTTTGCGTTTTGTGTACTTACCTGGTCAGCAAACAGCAAGAAGCCTATGGAGAGTCGAACCATGGTATGTTGTTCATATGTTGGCAGATGCTTTGGAGTTGAACACCACCATATGCCGGATCGCGTACTCCATTTGGCTTGGCGCACGAAGGATCACAGGAATTGGTCTCAAGATCATGGGCTGACTTGGGCAGTGCGTGGCGCCCATATCCGAAGAGGTTTCGAGGGTAATATGGGGATGTACATGAGCATTGGCCTTTGGTCTCTATCCTCCATGAATATTAGACTTCGATTCCATGCATGCTTTGAGCTTTCGGATAAGTAGTAACTTTGATTTTGAGCATATATGTGATATATGGCCAATATGGTGTGAATTGGCAGTTTTTTGGCATGTTATGAGTTCAAACTCATAGGTCATTTCTCTAAGCCCATTCGACTCCAAGTCCAACCAAGGTTATGTCAGGGTAGGGCATGGTCCTGAGTGCCACTCTAGGCCATGACACGCCACCTCCCCTATTGGGCTAGGATTTAGAGGCTTGGGAGTGAACACATTTTTGGGGTTTATGTAATGACTTTTGACATGTGGCATTTAACCATCTTATTGGACTGGGTTCAGGGCATCATGTTGATGAGTCAAGGGAAGGTCTTGAGTCCAGGGAATGAGGGGTCTATGGCTGTGATTGTATAAGTTTCCATCTTTCCCCAACTTTGCTCTATTTGTGTTCATATGCCAATTTCAGGGCTTTCTTCCTTGGTGCAATTCTTGTACATGCCCGCCACCGTGAGACAACCGGTGTGCTGAACGGAAGCCCGCAGCCTGATTTGGATTGTGAATTGGGCTATTGCTGTACTTGTGGGATCTGGTTGCTATTCAGGGTTGAAGGAGGATTTTATTTCTATATTTTTGGATTTTGGACCCTGGACTTTGAGGATTTTGAGAAATGCAATCGTTGATCCGGAGTAAATCAGCAGGGGTAACAGGCGGAAGGGGCACAGCGGGGGCCGGTCCTGGTAGGGACCTTCTTTATGGTAGCAGAGGCTTACCTGCTGCCCCTACGAACCGCCGACCCGGGGACTTGGGCCCTTATGAGCCCTGCCCAAGTACGCCCCGGGTGCGTATTGTGGACTCGGTGGAGACCACGCCGGAGATTGGAGCCATAGAAGGACCGAGACGTTCAAGAGCATGGCGAACTCCGGAAGTTGAAGCCCGAAGAGAAGAACGAGACTCGGGAAGAGGAGGACGTGACATGGAGGACCTGGTCTCCATGTGTGAGCGTCGCTGCCGAAAGGCATGCAACCTCCGCTCCGCCGCGGAGGACTCTGATGAGGCCTGCCATTCAGGCAGCAGTGGAGGACGGGCCCGGCGCTACCGGAAGCGCGGGTCACCCAAGTCCGCGGCAAGGGACGCCGGGGCTATGGACACGGACCCCAGCCCGGTCAGGCTGTGGGAATCCGAGGGGCACTCCGAGGGCTATCGGACAGCCCATGAGCCACCTTCGGAGACGGAGACGCCCGCGCCGATCGCCAGGGCGCATACGGCCCCCGAGCCCGCCCTGCAGCACGACGCCGAGGGCTTGGAGAGGCCAGCCAGGGCCCGGAGGGCACCTGTGCCCCGGCACACGGGACCAGAGACGGACGCCATAGGCGATACGCCCATGGGCGATGAGTCTGAGGTGCCGGGAACCGCGGGTTGCGCTGAATCCGGCGGAAAGCACGCTGCGTGCCACTGCGAGCACGTGTCCTTCCTCATGGGCAAGTACCCGAAGATGGGGATGGACGCCATCGTGCATCACCTTGACCGCCTGGACAACGCCAAGGACGCTCTAGAGGAGGACGTCGCGGGGATCCTGGACGACCACTCGGCCGCGGAGAACCACATGGAGGAGCTGCGAGCGGATCAGGCCCGGTACCGGGAGAATCTGGAGCTGGCCCTGCAGAAGCAGCAGCAAGTGGTGGACAGCCTCCTCCACTTAGTGGAGGACATGTCGGGACGCCTGAGAAGGCTAGAGGAGCGACAGCCCCTCGCCTCGGGTCCGGAGCTCCCGGCAAAGCCGGCCGCGGTAGAGCTGGTGGAGCGGGTTAAGACCCTCAGGAGCGCCATGGAGAAACCCATGGGCGGTCCTGCAGAGGCACCCTACGCGCCTCCGCGTGTTGACCCGGGTGCGCTGCCGTTTGTTCCCCTGTTCAGCGAATCCACAATGCTCGGGGAACACACGGCACCGGCTGGGTCCATGCGGGAAGGGCACGTGACCACGGACCCGAGGAGCCTGACGGTACAGATGTCCCATGCCGCCCAGGATGTACCGCTCACGACGAATATGGCAGTCTATGCGGAAGAGAAGATCGAGATCCAGAACCAGACCATGCAGGGGCGAACCATGGAAAGCGCCGACGGACATGGTCGAGGCCATCCAAGCGGAAACCTGTGGGCGAAGGATCCCAATACGGGGATATGGACGGCCGATGGGGCAAATCCTTCCCGCATTCCAAACCCCATGGGTTCAGGCCCAACTGGACCGCACTCCATGGAGGAGAGGGATGTACGGGGAGTGTACTCACACCCCCCGGCCACAGGTGGTATCCGTCTCGGTGGAGTGGTGGCTGGAGACGTCGGAGACGCCATCAGGATCGACAACCTCAGGGGAATCAAAATCCCCTATTACGACGGGAACCCGTCCAACCTGGATGACTTCATCCTGGACTGGCAGGACTTCGCCGAGGAGGTCGTCGGCGAGATGCGGGGAGCGCCGCGGGATAAGTGGGTATGCCGGACATTCCCACACCGCCTGGCGCAGGACCTGAAGGAGGAGCTGCGGGATCAGATCCGGGAAGGACTGATCAGGACGGAGCAGGCCTGCCTCCAGTGGTTGGAGGACGAGGAGCGGGTGGACGCTCCAAACCAGAAGCTGGAGGACCTGTGGTCCATTCCACTGCCGCTGGACCGCGGTGAGTTGCGGGTCCGGGAGTGGAACCGGTATCTGCGGAAGTACCGCAGATGCCTCAAGTTGGTGGAAGACTGGAACGAGGCCAGTGAGATCCGCCACTTGCTGAAGGACGTCCTCCCGGGCAACTGGAAGAGGAGAGTGGAGGACGAGGAGAAGAAGAGGGCCAAGAAGCGGGTGGCGGTGAGGATTATGGCGGCGGAGGATACCCATGCGGGTATTATGGAGTTCTTCAGGAGGAACCTGGGCGAACCCAACCGGATGTTGGGACTGAAGAACGCCGTGTACGTGGAGGTATTCGAAGACTCCATGGGGCAAAGGTTGCTGCGCCTCAACAACGTGGAGTGGAGGCGCGGGGAGCCGCTGAGGATGCAAGTCATCTTCGCCCGCATGAGCCTTGACGAGATCGTGAAGTACATCACGGTGGAGTTGAAGCTCAATGCGAAGAACGAGGCCCACGTGCAGGATCGACATGGTCATGGACAACGAGGCCACCGAGAAGACCGACATCATCGGGAGATCCAGGAGGACACGGCCAATTCTGCGGAGGATGGTAGTGGAAGTGGCCAAGACCATTGGTCCCGGGAGGATCACGAGGAGGCCCATTTCTTCGCGTTTGTGGCGCACAACGTGAAGAACCATGGGCAGGATCGGTCCAGATGGAGCCAAGTGGGACCCAAGAAGGGCAAAGAGCCAAGGAGGATCGGGAACCCACCGCTCTCGTTCCGAGAGTACAGGTCTCAGCACGACGGGTGCTGGGTCTGTTATGGCAAGGGAAACAACCATGCACACGACCACCGTCAGTGCAAGGTGTATGAGGCGGACAAGAAGGCCTACTTCGCCGCTCACCCCGAGAAGAAGCCCAAGGAACAGCGGATTTCCGACTGGAAGGCGAAGGGCGGAGACGGGGGCAAAGGCCAAGGCAAAGGCCAAGGAAAAGGCGGAGGAAGAGGCTATGATGGAGGACCTGGCCAAGACCGACGAGTTAGGTCGATCGAGGAGGTTGCTGAGGACATGTTGAGGACGTTGGAGGAACTCAAAGCCCAGCAACGGGGTGGACAAAGTCCTGGCGGATCGCAGCCGGAAGGGGCTGCGGGAAGCCAAGTCTAGAGGAGCCCCCACGGGAGTGGGACCTCGGAGGTCTCTCCTCCGAAAATCAGTGGAATCCCTGAAGAATTCGAGGCACATCGGGTGCCGAAGAAGGCTCCGGAAGAGCCAAAACCACTGAGTTTCGCCACTCCCAACCCCTGGAGCGCCCTGCCAAGGGAAGTACATGTGGGTACGGGACGTGGCAAGAAGGAAGGAGCGACCACGGAGAACCCCGTGGACGGGCAGGACCAACCCAAGATCTACACCATCCGTGACCATACCCTTGAAGTCCTGATGCACCCGGACGTGCTAGAGTTGCA
Organism: Eutreptiella sp. 'Long Island Sound 2002'; assembly: GCA_964036045.1. Classification (NCBI taxonomy): domain Eukaryota; phylum Euglenozoa; class Euglenophyceae; order Eutreptiales; family Eutreptiaceae; genus Eutreptiella; species Eutreptiella sp. 'Long Island Sound 2002'. Next base: position 72,817,444 of record OZ038386.1, read on the forward strand.
TGCCGTGAGAGTCGTCCATACACCTCATGGCGACGAGCGGCAGTTGCACTTGAAAGTGCGAGTACGGTGCGGACGAGAGGAGAAGGTGGTGGATGTGTTGGTGGATACGGGTGCCCAGGTGAGCCTGGTCCGGAGAGGGTTGTTCAAGGAGGAATTCCTGCAGCCCAGCCGGAGACCGGTCCGCCTGAAGGTCGCCAACGGAGAGATTATGGGTGGTGGCACCCATGAGGCCACTATCAGTATGTAATTCTGGGAACATGAGCGCTTGAACCGCCCTGATCAGGCGAAGAGAAGCACTCTATCCGGGAACTTCTATGTGGCCGATATTACCGATTGGGATATGATCATGGGGTATGACTTCATGGTGGCCAACGCCATTGGAGCCCTTCCCCATCGCGCAACGCTGGTCCGGGAGGACGACGAATGCCTCACATGGCTGTCCACAGATTATGCGTGCGGGTCATCCCAATGGAATGCTGAGGAAGAGGATCGGATCGTCCGAGCGGTGCAAGCTGTGGGTGCCAAGTCCAGAGGAGACCGTGGAGTTCAGCTCACGGAGTATGGAATGGCGCCGCAAGTGTACACCAGGATGATTCAGACGCTGGGAGCTGAAGTGCCCGAGACGGACGTCTTCGCTTCCCGGGATGCCCCACTTCTGCGGAAGTGTAGGAGGCATTGGCATCGAGGAGACTCAGCCTGGCACAGGCATTGGGGTTTGAAGGAGTGGGGGCCCATGTATTGGCATGGCTCCCTGGACAATACGAGACGTACGGTGGAGAAGATCATCGCGGATAGGGCGAAGGGGATCCTGGTCATAACCGGCATAGGGTCCACCCCATGTCCGCTGGAGGGTCTCAAGTCGACGCTGGACTCCATCACCCTGAACGAGATGTCATTCGGGCCAGAGGAGGAGCTGTTCATCGACGCCAAGGGTGTATCAATGCCCTCCCCGGGTCAAGCGTGGGGTACCAAGGCTTTGCTAGTGGATGGGGCGCAAGCCCAGCCCACGGGTGATGAAGCATTCATCCGTAGGGTGGAGGCGGTGCCCATGAAGGTCATGTTTGAGCCCAAGGGGAAGGATCAGCCAATTGATGGCATTGACGTCCTGTCCCACGCCGAGATCGACGACGTCGTCAACTACATGCGGATGGGGATGCACGACCGTGTGGCAGCCAAGAAGAGGCGGGATCTCCCTTGTTGGTCAAGTCAAATAACTTTCTCCCAATGATATTTTGAAAATTTTGAACTCAAAATCCAAAAGTTCCAACTTGCCAATGACCAAGGATGTCTATTCTTTAGCATGGTACATGGATGGACACCACAAACCTCAATCAAAGTAAATGCACAATGACAAAGGCGAGCACAGACACTTTCCACACTTGGTCTTGATCCTTGTTGAAGTTCTCTCACATAGAGTATCACATGACATTCGAACAATGAACCTTAAATAATGTCATCTTATACTTATCTATGAAATAGATAAGTAAACATACAAACAAGAGCATAACAAATAGACACTCAGTTTTTTACTAATACCAAAGCGACACAATTGAGTACTTTACACCACGAGCAACGCTACGGCGACAAAGATTTGTGTGTGTCGGACCTCTAACATGTGTGAACGGCAAAATCAGCCCCTCAGACCAAACCAAGAGCACCAATCAAATTGTATGGGTCTAAAACCACAGAAATCCACAATCCCGTAAATTCAGACCCACAGAAATCAGAATTGGAAAATTAAAACTCAGTAGGCTCACGCCCGATCGCGATTTGTGTCGCGCGCGCACCAGGCCAGAAAAGGAGTAATTCAGCACCCCTAGGATCTACTGCATCCCACCCCAAGGGTATGTTGTGTGTGGGGGGGGCTTGGATCGGTCTTGGGACCGATGCCGTGGGGGGTAACCCAAAGGGGGAAAGCCGACCCTATTGCACTCCCCTCCCAAGACCGAACTTAGGGTGCAACCCTAAGTTTGGACTGAAACCAGAACCATATAGGATTGGCTGACCACAAACAGTGATGTGGGGGGGTTATGTGTCCCTTTGTGGGCGTGGTTGTGGGTGTGGTGGGGCGGGTTCAAGACCGCAAGTGCCTCGGCACCACTTGGGTCCCTACAGGGCAGAAATTCAGACAAAAAGACAAAAATTCAGCCATCAGGCAAGCACAAAAGCAAGCAGTCACAGAATTCAGGACCCCAGGAGTCCAGAGTGACAGAAATTCAGCACTCCAGGCGTCAGGAACACCAGAAAAGCCAAAAATCAGGAATCAGCAACACAACCCGCAGGTGTACCCTCCTTACACACCCTCCCAGTGCTACCCCAAGTACGCCTTCACGGCCTTAGCGACCACTGCACCTGAATATATGGGGTGTTATGGGCCCGCGGAAGCTGAACACCACGTGGCCTTCTCCTGGCGGGATATCTGCCGCAGGTCACACATGGGGGCCCAACTCAACCCTACCTCCATCGCCCTCGTAGCCGCACTTGACTACCCGTCGGCAACCAAAATGGACGTGGCAGAAAACAGAGCTCACACAGCAGTACTACCTTCAGTTGCATACCATGGGGGGGGGGGGTACCGGCCACAAGACTCACTCTCGGCTCAACGGCACACCAAGCAAGGTTCGGGTGGGGGGGTCTTGTTCACCTACACGCTGCATCTCGCCATAGGGCTCACCACAGCACATTCCGGCGAGCCCCTTGCCCCTAAGACGGTGGCGTGGGCCGTCTTGGCGGGGGCCTGCTGCGGCGGTACCCAGTGAGGGAAAAAAAATATTGACCGCTCGTCATGGGGGGGGGGGGTACAGCTCACGGCCGAAGTGCAGTGGGCTCCCTAGCTCCTACAGACAGCTCACGTGGCCCGCACCTGCCCTCCCGGGCCCTTAGGACCCAAAAGACAACAACTCACATAACCTCATATCTTTTATGGCCGTGAGGATGGGCAATGGCTCTCTCCGGGCTGGTATGGAACTACAGCCATACATGTTGGTGTGGATGTGACCAAGCAGAAGAGCGTAGGACACATGGGGGGTTAGGGGGGAAGGAAAACACCAAACCAGACAAGCTCAATGCACACCCAAGACTTGATTTGTTTGTGTGTCGGCGGCTCCACATCACATCACGGCCGAAGTGCAGCGGATCCCCTGACCCTATTCAACAGACAGCTCACGTGTAGGAGGGGTGAATGACCACCTGTAACCGGCATATACCGCACGTCAGGTGCCCGTAGATCGGCTTCAACGGGGGGACACCAGGAATGGTCCATCTAGCACCGGTCCCCGTAGGAATGGAGGTTGTGGGCGTTCCCCGAACGCGCCGTGCAATCACCAAGCCCCGTGCTCGGTGCTGGACATATGCAGAGAAGGCAAATAGGAAGAGGGCCATCAAGCTTAAATGACATCTCACAAGAAGATTGGGCGGGGCAAACACACGTGTATGTGAGTATGTGTGTGTGTGTGTGCTGAGGGGAGAGTAGAGTCCATGAAAAGTCAAGTCGCGCCAGTAAATCAATGAAGACCAACTTAAGTGTGGCATCCCACATCCCAAGAGGATGGGCCCTACCCGGAAAGATAGGGGGAAAAAATAGTGACAAACAGGAGGTCTCGCGAGACTTGGAGGCAATTGGGAAAGGTTAGGTCCAAACACATACCACACTCCCACATGTACATACAAGGCTTCAACCAAGGTGTAATCCTCTAATATACAGTCCTTGTTGATAAAAAAAAACCTCTCCTTGAGCATGTAGTAGGTTGAGGAAAAAATCACAAAGAGTGTATGCGGTAGGTAGGCTGGGCAAGGAGAAAGCATGTGAAATTAACACAAAAATCGAAATTCAAGGGTCATTCGCATCTTTTCAAGCCTCACCACTATTCTCATCGCGACCGGCATCCTCAAAATAGGGGCAATGGATACCTTGATATGTTAATTTGGTCACTATGGCCCAAAAATTGATCAAAAAGTGCCAAAAAGTGACCAAAACAATCATTAAAAAAATGGGTCAATGCACTCATATGAATTCGAACCATGTGCATAATTGTGTCAAGCACATTCGAAATAGGGTGCATGATCCCTTTTCGAATTATTTTGGGCTTGATGCACCACTCCAAAAAAGATTGGGGGGTGTAGCATATCAATACATGTTGATATTGGCCAAAAATGTCAAAAATGGCCAAAACAAAGCCTCAAAATATGTACAATGGAGTTCGAAAAAAATTCGAAATCATGCATATTCGAGTGGGGCATATTCGAAATAGGGTGTATGCCCCTTCGTCGAATTTAATGGGGCTTGGTTTCCCAACCCAAAATAATTTGGGGGGAGTGACACATGAGGAAATGCTGAAAATGGCCAAAAATGTCAAAAATGGCCAAAACAAAGCCCAAAGATATGTACAATTGAGTTCGAAATAAATTCGAAATCATGCATATTCGAGTGGGGCATATTCGAAAAAGGGTGTGTGCCCCTTCGTCGAATTTATTTGGGCTTGGTTTCCCAACCCAAAATTATTTGGGGGAAGTGACACGTGAAGAAGTGTCAAAAATGGCCAAATATGTCAAAAATGGCCAAAACAAAGCCCAAAAAAGTATGCAATAAAATTCGAAAAAAATTCAAACTCGATCATATTTGAGTCGAGTGACTCTCAAATAGGGTGGGTGTACACACTTCATAATTATTCAAAGTCTACACAACTTGTTGTGTGACTTGGGGGTACACACACAATGTGCACACATGCAAAATGGCCAAAAAGGCAAAAATAGGCCAACAAAAAGCATAAAAATGTGTGCAATAGAGGTCGAAATAAATTCGAACTCATGCAAATTCGAGTCGAGCGACCTCGAAATAGGGTGTGGGTGTTGGAAAATAATTTTTTCGAATTCAACAACCTCACCTGTAGCACTTGGGGGAACATGCATAATGTGCACACATGCAAAATGGCCAAAAAGGCAAAAATAGGCCAACAAAAAGCGTAAAAATGTGTGCAATAGAGGTCGAAATAAATTCGAACTCATGCAAATTCGAGTCGAGCGACCTCAAAATAGGGTTTGGGTGTTGGAAAATAATTTTTTCGAATTAAATAGGTCGACCACAATGGGTTGGGGGAAGTGCAAGAAATGGCCAAGTGGAGTATTAACCTTCACCACACCAATGTAGTCTTGGCAAAGAGCATGAGGTCGTCATAGAGGTCGAAATAAATTCGAACCCATGTAAATTCGAGTCGAGTGACCTTCAAATAGGGTGTTGGTGACCTTCAAGAATTTTTTCGAATTAAATATTTTGCCAAGAATGGATTGGGGGAAGTGCAAGAAGGAGTGATGACCTTCACCAAACCAATGTTGTCTTGGCAAAGAGCAAGAAGTCGATTCCATCCATCTCCACCATAAGATAAGTATAAGATTGTAAGGATCTCCCTTGTTGGTCAAGTCAAATAACTTTCTCCCAATGATATTTTGAAAATTTTGAACTCAAAATCCAAAAGTTCCAACTTGCCAATGACCAAGGATGTCTATTCTTTAGCATGGTACATGGATGGACACCACAAACCTCAATCAAAGTAAATGCACAATGACAAAGGCGAGCAAAGACACTTTCCACACTTGGTCTTGATCCTTGTTGAAGTTCTCTCACATAGAGTATCACATGACATTCGAACAATGAACCTTACATAATGTCATCTTATACTTATCTATGAAATAGATAAGTAAACATACAAACAAGAGCATAACAAATAGACACTCAGTTTTTTACTAATACCAAAGCGACACAATTGAGTACTTTACACCACGAGCAACGCTACGGCGACAAAGATTTGTGTGTGTCGGACCTCTAACATGTGTGAACGGCAAAATCAGCCCCTCACACCAAACCAAGAGCACCAATCAAATTGTATGGGTCTAAAACCACAGAAATCCACAATCCCGTAAATTCAGACCCACAGAAATCAGAATTGGAAAATTAAAACTCAGTAGGCTCACGCCCGATCGCGATTTGTGTCGCGCGCGCACCAGGCCAGAAAAGGAGTAATTCAGCACCCCTAGGATCTACTGCATCCCACCCCAAGGGTATGTTGTGTGTGTGGGGGGCTTGGATCGGTCTTGGGACCGATGCCGTGGGGGGTAACCCAAAGGGGGAAAGCCGACCCTATTGCACATGGTCACATCTCCGCATTGGTGGGATGACAAGATGTTGGTCACCGGTAAGTACGAGAAGGATGAGTTCGTGGCGAGGGTCATGGATCACATCGCGGACCAATACGATGGTCCGGTTGGGTCGGACCCACCAACGTGGGGTTTTCCAAGAGTGGGAACCGGTAGCGACGAGCACCAGCCCGAGGCCGCAAATTTTCGAAGATTATCGGTGGGAATCGCGACCCACGACGATGAAGACGGCATATCGGACGAGGAGAAGTCGGAATCGGACCCAGAAGAGGCCTATACCGCAGTGCGGTCGGTTGTATCTATACCGAAGCAAGCGGCTGACGAGGCCCAGGAGAACCCGAAGGTCGCCGAGCTGAAGGAGAGGCTGATCAAGGCCTATCCGCGGCTATTCAGTGGCGTCGCCAACAAGAACCCTCCAGATCGAGGGAGGTTTGGTACAGCAAAGATCAAGCTGAAGCCGAACCCGAAGATCTATCGTCATCGGGAGTACCAGCTTCAGGGCGATCGGGCCGAGGCCATGAAGAAGCTGTTGGCCGAGTTCATTGAGCGGGGCTGGATCGAACCCTCCGACAGTGAGTGGGCCAGCCCAGCCTTCATCGTGCCCAAGAAGGAGAAGGGCGAGTGGAGGTTGGTGGTTGATTACAGAGGTTTGAACGAGCAGACCGAGCACGACTCGTACTCGCTTCCCCTGATCGACTCCATCCTCCAAAAGCAACAGAAAAAGCGGATTTTCACGGTGTTGGACCTGAAACACGGTTACCACCAGATGCCGCTACACCCGGACTCCAGGCCCTGCACAGCGATGTCGACGCCGCTGGGGCCCATGCAGTGGAAAGTGGTGCCTATGGCTGCCAAGAATGGCAACGCCGCTTTCCAGCGCATGATGCAGGACCTACTCGGTCCTGTCCGGGACTGTGCCGATCCCTTCGTGGATGACATCATCATCGGGTCCGGCACGGAGAACATGACTGAGGACGAGCTCATCGATGCGCATGAGAAGGATCTGCGCCGAGTGCTCAGCGAGTTGGACAAGCACAACATGGTGTGCAAGCCCACCAAAGCCTCACTCTTCGTGAAGGACGTGGAGTTCGCGGGTCACGTGGTTGGTCACGGGCAACGCCGTCCCATGCCTGGGAAGCTGGCGTCCCTGCACCACTGGGAGAAGCCCCAGACCATCAGCGAACTCCGGTCCTTCATGGGGTTCTGCAATTACTATTCGGGCTATGTCCGGATGTATGCAGAACTCTCGGGGCCGCTGCACAAGATGCTGCAGGTGGGGAAGTTCGATGGCCGGAAGGGGAGCAAGAAGAAGCTTGCCTGGACCCCTGAGGCTGAAGATGCGTTCAACAACCTGAAGGAGCGACTCCTGGGGCAGTTGGGGCTGTTCCTGGTGGACCCGGACAAGGGATTCGTGCTACGGACGGACGCCTCGGACTATGCTGTGGGGGCAGTCCTCGAGCAGATCCGAGACGACGGGTCACATGTACCCGTGGCGTTCTGGAGCCGGATCCTGGCCGAGGGCCAACGCCGCACCTGGACCGCGAGGGAGAAGGAGACGTACGCCATTGTTTGTGCGCTCAGGAAGTGGTCTGGCCACATCGGATTGCAACCGGTGGTGGTTTGCACGGACCATCAGTCCTTGCAGAGCTGGCACAAGGAGCACGTCGACACCCCCTCGGGACCGGCGGCAAGGAGGGCCCGATGGCACGAGACGTTCGCCAAGTTCGACCTCAGCGTCGTATACGTCCCGGGAAAGGACAACACTGTGGCAGATTGCCTCAGTCGGTGGGCCTACCCCGCGGGCAAGGCTTGGATGGACATATCCAGCCATGGGGACGCCGAGGAAACCGAGGAGGCCAAGCGCATCATCGAGATGGAGAAGGTCATGGAGCAAGAGGGGGTCAAGTGCTTTGTGGTTATGGCGAACCGTACGGACCTGGCCGAGTTCCGGGGTGCCCGCGTCCAAGCTATTCGAGAGGAAACCCTCGAGCAATGGATGGTGGCCCCTGTAGAGCTAGTCAGGTGTAAGTGCGGCTAACCCCCATCTGCTCAGATTTTCACAGATCTGCCCCAGATTGACTACATTTTGGTCATTTTCTCTGCTTCGGCGGAATCGCCGCCTCGCAGCTCAGTCTCAGGATCAGACCTATATATTTCTGATATGCCGGATCTGATTCCGCGGTCCATTCTCCGTAAATCCGCCGCGTTCCGATCATGTACCTGGAATCGCCATTTGCCGCTGACGCGCGCTCGCGGGCCAGATCGGCCAAATATTTTTCACAATCGGATTTATATAAATCTTTTCAGATAGTTTTGGACACTCAGATGTACTTAGGATAATCCGCATCAATTTTCTTCATAGACTGGGATTTTCTGCCGGATAACAATCAGCATGGATCTTGCTTCAGTTGTTGCTGCTCTCGCCTCCGTTGGTGTCCGTGTATCCGGTTCTACCCCCAACAGCAGCGTTCAGGTCGACTCCTCGCGTGCCTGCCCCACTGGTCTTGCCGGCCCCGAGCCCTCCGGCACCTTCCACGACCCAGGGCAGCACTTTCATGGTAGCAGAGGCTACCTGAATGTTGTTCCTTTGGTGTCCCAACCACAGCCCGCTCCCCAGTACGGCCCCGTAGACCCCGCTGCTTCTGGAGAAGTAACGATTACGCTGCCTTGGTGCTGCGCGAACAAGGCCTTGAGAGGAATGCCTTGCGCAAGTCCAAGCTGCCCAAGAAGGGCGCAAATCAGCAGCTGTGGGGACCCAAATTACCCAAATCCCAGTCGAAATTGGCCATCGAGCAGCTGGAATCCGCCAACCTACGACGATGGCAACGCTCCGATAGACCTTACGGAGCTGGCAGGTACCAACATTCCTTATCAATGTCCAACATTTGAGACCACGGACGCCGACATTGACGACATTGAGATGGGTGGTCCAGGTGAGGTACCTAGCTATAATCGACCAGCCTCTTGGGCACAATGGGACGACCATTTGTCCCTAGAAGTGACCCGTAACCTTGAGGCCCTTGAGGCCCTTTGTCTCTTAGCCACGTCTAAGTTGATCGGACAAGAAAGAATCGCCTCTGATTTTTTAATGGAATATTTTTTCCTCCTTCAGGACGAAATTAATACCAGGATGTGGTGGCGTTCTCAAGAAGATGACTCTTTTGCCATTTTTTTGCAGATCTGGAAGGCAAGCCCCTTCCCGAAGGAGAAGGGCACGGCACCTGTTCCCGGGCCCTCCGCCCCTCATCCCCCTGTTTCCATCCGCGACGATCTAGCCGCCGCGGTTGAGGAAGGAATTTTAGAGGCGGCCAGGCAGGCAAGCCTGGAAATTAGGGCTGAAGGAGCTCCCCAAGTGGACTCCTGGCTGCGGACCACCGAGATCAGCGGTCCGACAGCCTGCTCAGGCCCTTCAGGACACGGTATGTATTGTCCTGCCGACTGCTCCTGCAGATTCCAGCGAGATGCTGAGCTCCAAACGCTCAAAGATCAAATGCACCTCATCATTGAAACGCTGGGAATAAAAAATCTTTTCAAGACGCACATGCGGTCTGAGGGCGCATCATCGGTGGAACAAGCAACAGAGCCGTCGGAGGAGGCGACAGAAATTTTTTCAATTGCTCCTTCGGTGGACTCCAAGACCACCGATGCAAGGATCAGCAGGACCAAGCTAAAGGAAAGGGTTAAAATCTCTCGATCTGAGAGTAGAACGGCGAAGGCTAGGACTGAGGCTCAGAATGCCAAGCGAACTGCCTCCCGTATTGCCCCTCCTGCTGCTGATTCCAATGCCTTAGCCCAGCTGTTGCTCGCCCAGACCCTCGCCGGAGCTGGTGTGGCGAATGATGCCGCCAAGGTGTCTGCCATTACGGCCGGTGTTGGGCTGGATTCGCTTCTTAATCCTACTTCATTGCGACTTCGTCAGGTTGCCAAGCAACCGAAGTATAATGGGAACCCCCGACGTTGGCCTCAGTTCCAACGGGAATTTAAATTGTGGGTTAAGACTCAAAAACTCCAAGATGATCAGGTCCTGATGGCCCTCTTGGACTGCCTTGAGGGAGCGCCGGCCAACACTTGGCTCAGGACCTGGAGTGATCGTGAGGATACAAGTTCCCCCCTTACCTTTGATGAGGTGTGGGAACAATTGGAGGTACGTGGATCCCGGCTGCCAGAGGACCATTACCACCAAATGTTGAAGAATTTTCCTTCATTCTCGCGATTAATCTTGCACGAAGTGCAAGACAAAAGACAGCGCTTCTGGAATTTAGTGGAAGAAGCTGAACATTCAGGCGAAAAATTTTCTAGTGCCGAGCTGAAAAATCTGATTTTTGACAAGATCCCCTCAGAAACTGCCGCCACCCTTCGGAACAAACAGTCCGAAGAAAAGGTCAAGACCTGGTGGGCGGAGGTCGAAGGTTTCGATGCCTCGGCCAACAGGTTTTCAGTCCGGGAATCACTTCAAAAGTGTTCCCCCACGTCGTTTTCCAAAGTGAAATTCACTGAAAACACGAGGAAAATCGAGTTCAATGAACACGAGGATCGGGACTTGTTTGTCCAAGTCCTCAACAGGGGAGTAAGTTTCCATGGCCATCGCCTGAAGGCCAAGAACTGGGTGTTTTCGTTCACCCCAAAGGAACTCTGGGAAGAGGTTGAGCGGCTCGCCGACGCCGCCAATCTGAATTTCCATGAGGGTCTTGGGGGAAACAAGAATACCCAGCAAAACACCCAAAATGGGGCCCAAAAGGGCAACAAAAAGGTGAATGACACCCGGAATGTTCAGGATCACTGTAGCATCTGCCTTCTTTTAGGTTCTACGAACCGAGCTAAGACGCATTCCACTGGTAATCACCGATGGTCTCCTTACGATCACAAGGTGATTGGTGAAAATATCAGTAATCCGCAGAATTCAGACAGGAATGACAGACAGGTGCACGGTGGGAAGGCTGGAAAAGGGAATCCGACCCCCTCCGGTGGAAACAAAAATCCTGGAGGCCCTGGCGGGTCCCAAGGCACAGGAAATCGGACTCCATCCGGCTCCGGTGGGCAGCCGAACGGCCAGAGAAATCCCAATAGCAACGCCGGAGGCGGAAATCGAAATCCAGGCCAAACCCCTCAATCCGGTACAAACAAGGGAAATGCTCCAGGATTCCAGGGTAAAGGTAAGGGAAATCCTTCTGGGACCCCTTTCTCTGGTAAGGGCAGAGGGCGTGGCGACGGTGGAGGTCCATCATCCGGCGGCCGTGGCCGTGGACGTGGAAAGGGCAACCATCGTGTGGATCAGGTCTCAGGTGCAGATCAGGTGTCCGATGCGGATCGAGATTACGTTGAAAATGCCTTGAATCCAGCAGATGATCCGCTCCAAGATGAGTGGGTCGACGAATCAGGGTGTGTTCACAATGTTAACGCAGCCACTGGAGGTCAGAACGCCTAGGGGAGCCACGAAAATTGCCCCTCCCCAGGCGATTTCAGGCATGATCCCCATATTCCATCTCGACCACTACTTGATGTAGGGTCGCTTGTCTCCTCTCCCCTGGATCCGGCAGCGGATCCTTCTGTTGTAGTGGACGAGGTTGGTGTACAGTCCAAGCACAGGGCCCGTCAGTTTGTCACAAAGCTGTGGGTCTCTGATCGCAAGGGAAATCTCCACCTCGCCACTTGTTTGTGTGACAATGGATCAGAGGTAAATCTCCAATCCAATTCTTTCTTACCCGACGACTGCGTGTTTGAGTCGCCTCATCCTGTTACCCTCGAGGGAGTTTCTGGACATTCTCTCGCAGGTGGGCAACGCGGTTGTTATATATCAACTCATTTGGTCGCTCAAGACCTTTGGGAAGAAGGCAATGTGGAGGAAGTTATCCTTAAGGATGACTACTTCTATCGTGCCGACATAAAGTATGACCTTTACTTGGGCCATCCTTGGCTTAGCAAGAACAGGGTGGCGCCCGTAGGTCATCGGCGTTGTTTTTTGCTGGAGTCAGGTCCCTTGGAGCGTCTCGAATTTCGTTTTTTGCACGCAGGGTTTAAAAGTGCAGAAGAATTTTTGAAGCGAAAGGTTACACCAAAGTTTGGCGAAGATGTCACCATTGCAGAGGTGAATGGGAGTGCCGATTACTCCCGAGAGTTAGAATGTCTTCGTAGGGACTCCCAGCGACGACGCCCTTCGCGCTGGCACTCTTCATCCTACAGAGTTGTCGACAAATGGCGCGATACAATTTGTGAATATTTTTATGAACACCATTCCTTTTGGCCACAGTATGATGCCTTTGCTAACCGCGAGAACAAGCGCTTTGATAAGCATTTTCGCGACGCTTGGACCCATAAATGGGACAAGAAGTTGTGGATTAATCCTCCGTTTCACTTAATCCAGCAGGTCATCCACAAAATCAAGCAAGATAAAACCCAGGCGATTTTAGTTGTGCCTTTGTGGGACGACAAGCCATGGTTTCAGGAATTACAAGACATTTGTGTAGAATACATCGAACTTCCCAGGAAGATTAAGCTGTATGCCAGGGACGACACAGGTCCCCTGCCACAGCGGTCCTGGAGTTCGCTTGCATTCCTGGTGGATGGAAAGCTTTCTGACTCTGATTCTGCTGATTCTAGTACTGATTCCTGTGTTGGGTCTGAATCTGAGGTTGAGCGTGGTACTGATGATGAATCTATTTTTTCTGACTTTTGTCCGTCAGATACCCAAGGTGATCCAACGTCAAATGGATCCGCCTCGTCTCCCTCTTCCCCAATACGATCGACATCGAAAAGAATCTTCAGTGCACGGGCGAAGAAAAATTTTAAATCGCGCCGCAAATTCAGAGTTTTTTATGAAAAACCCCGTGTGGAAGCTTTCATAGATCCTTTCGAGGAGCTGGATCACGAAGAGAATCTCTGGAATGTCGACACTCGACCCACCTATCTTCAAGAGGCAGTTGATACGGACCTTTTTAGGGACATCCGTAAGAAGATTCTTCCTGCCAAGGCCGAAGAAGTCGCCAAAGTTTTTTCGACAGTAATTCCTGGCGATCAGGTGGACACTGAATTGTGTTCCAAGAAAAGAGACAAGATTTTTGAGGAACGGAAGGACACAACCCTTTCGGGGATGTTGATCAAAGACCCCCCTGTCCGTGGGCAGTTCGGTGAAGCCTTCATCGAGCTTCGTGAAGGGTACAAGGCGAAGAAACAGCGTCCTTATGAGAACCATGGACATAAACATAATTCCTCAGAAAAATAATCGAGAGAAATCTCAGGGAATTTGGTTGGCTTGAGGGTTGTATGACCAGCGAATGGTGCTGTGCACCCTTCACAGTCCCGAAGCCGCCGCCTGCAGACCAGAACACTATTGATGGTTGGCGAATGGTAGTTGATTTTCGCAACCTCAACGCCGAAACCAAGGCGGATTCACACCCCCTGCCCCTCATTGAGGAGGAAATTGCCAAGAGGGCAAGAGGTCGTTTGTTTTCTGTGCTGGATCTCCGTCACGGCTTTCACCAAATGCCGTTGAGGAAGGACAGCCGACCTCTCACTTGTATGTGCACGCCATGTGGCCCAGTCCAGTGGACGGTCATGCCCATGGGCCTGAAGAACGCCCCTTCGTTTTTTCAAAGAATGATGGAAGATGTGCTTTTTACAGCTCATCCTGAGCTTCGTGCCTTCGTGAGTGTGTACATAGATGACATAATCATCGCGACAGAGGGGGAGGGACTGACCGAAGCTGAGCTGGTGGCCCTACATGAAAAGCAGCTGAACCAGGTTTTGAACATTCTTGATGCCAATCAGCTGATTTGTGGGCCAAAGAAGGGAAAATTATTTTTAAAATCAGTCGAATTTTGTGGTTCTCTCCTTGAGAATGGCACCCGACGACCCAGTCCAGGGAAGCTCGTCGCTATTCAGAAGTGGAAGCGCCCTGAGACGATCACGGAATTGAGAGGATTCCTGGGTTGTTGCAATTTTTACCACACTTTTGTGCCGAATTATGCCAAATTTGCTGCCCCCCTCACTGAATTATTGAAGGTAGGGAGAGATGCGGGCAAGGCAGGTTCAAAGGTTCGTGTTAAGTGGACTGACGAGTGCGAGGAGGCCTTCCATCACTTGAAGGCGGCCCTCTGCGAAGTCGCCACGTTGCATGTGCCGAAATTTGACCGACCCTTCTACATAAGAACCGACGCTTCTAGGTACGCGATCGGAGCTGTCCTTGAACAGGTTGATGAAGCCACAGGTGATCATTACCCTCTTGCATTTTGGTCTCGGAAGCTAGCCCCACGCCAAATGCAATGGTCGCCGCGTGAGCAAGAAACATATGCCATAATCTGTGCGCTAAAAAAGTACCAATCGTGGGTTGGCACCAATCGAGTCGAGGTCCTGACGGATCATCGATCTCTGGAATATTGGGCCACCGAACACATTGATACTGTCGCGAGCCCAGCTGGTCGACGGGCCAGATGGCACGAATTTCTCTCTCTGTTTGACCTCCATGTGTCGTATTTGCCTGGAAAACACAACACGGTAGCGGATGCTCTGAGCCGATGGGCTTACCCCGCTTCAGAGGGGCTGCAAAGTACCAACATCCATGGTACGGAGCAGGACCGCCACGTCGTAATCGAGTGGGATCAGGAAGAAAAAAAGCTCCTACGACGTGAATGCATGCAATGCGCTGTCAAACAGCATGCATTACTTGCCATGACATCACGGCCTTTTCAGATCCGGCGCATGCTCATGAAATCATAACCAAATCACTGAAAGTCGTGGAAAAAGTCACCGATCCCTCCTCAGGGAGTGTGAAACGGTTTGACTATACCCGACGTGTAAGTGGATTTCGGTTGATTCAGGGCATTAAGCGTCGAGATCCGGCCAAAACTCCACCCCTGCCGAAAGATTCCCTGATCATCCGTGACTGGACGTCCGATTACCTGCATGATTCCATGTTTAAAGAGGTCTTTGAGAATCTCAAATCCAAAGATGCTCACAAAGATGGAATTTTTGCTGAATATTCGTTGGATGGGGGGAAGCTGTGGATGGAGGGTAAATTGTGCGTACCAGACGCCCTGGCCCCCCGAGTGTTAAACTGGTGGCACAAATGGGAGTCCCCCCACGCACATGGCCGTAGATTATGGTCGATGATTAAACATAGGTTGTTTGGCTCAAGGCTCTATACTCATTGCATGAAAGTAGCCGCCGGATGTGCCCAATGTGCTGTCTCGACGCCTCCCAGCGCGAAGAAGCACGGCCATCTGAGGCCACATCCTATTCTGGAGCGCCTCTTTAACAGAGTCACCAGTGATTTCTTCTATCTCGGTGAGCTCGATGACGAAGAGTGCCATTGGACTAATAAAGAGATCAATGGTGTGCTCCTTATTCAGTGCCGTCATTCTGGCTACATTCAGGTGTTGCCTTGCAACATCGAGTCAATGACTGGCAAGGCTGCCGCCAAATGGTGCGCGCAGACCTGGATGGGAGGTTGGGACGTCCCATCCGAGGTGGTTACGGACTCAGGCAAAGAGTACACCTCCGAATGGTGGAGAGAATTATGTGCTCGCCTTGGAATCCACCACCTCAGGTGTGAAATCCACTCGCATCGAGCGCTGCCTGGCGAAAGAGCCGGTCGCTCAATTATAAATATGCTTCGTAAGGAGCTCGCGAGTGAAAAGGATTTCCATTGGCTTGAAGTTCTCTTCGCATTGCTTCGCCGTTACCACAACACGCCTTTGTACCATGGCCTTTCTCCAAATGAAATTGTCTTTGGACGAAAGAAGTGTTGGTGGAACATGCCGTTGAATAATCCTCGCCCTTGTAAAGATGCTTCGTTGTTTTTGGACGACGTCCAACGAGCAGATAAAACCGTCTCGAAATTAATCGACAAGCATCAAGCTGACTGGCTTTGGGTCCAGAATCAAGGCCGAAAAAACCCCCACAATTTTGAAGTCGACGATCGAGTTTGGTTTCGAAAATCCGAAACCACTCTGGACGGAGATGACAAGCTTCTTCCCTTGTGGGAGGGGCCATTCGCTGTTACAGCGCGTCTAGGTGAGAACAGGTGGAGGATTCGTGTGGATGTCAGCAGGGAAATTGACGTTTCGGGCGATCGCCTCAAGAGAGAGATCCCCTCCCCCAAGGATCGGGTTAAACCCCTTTTTTGGACTTCGAAATTTTTGTCCGATCGGGTCATCGAAGGGGGGAAGTACGAACTCAAGAGGATTTTAGAAGCAAGACGTGACGGAAAGGGCGAATGGGAATTTCCATGTGAGTGGAGGGGCTTTGATTCCAGTCACAACAACTGGGAACCAGCCCATTCTTTTGTCCATGGGTACACCAAGGGGTTCATCGACTTCCTCAAGAAGCACCCCGAAATTGGCGTACTCCTGACAGACTGTTTGTCGAAACCAGACAGACAAGTGGAGAGCGACGGAAAAAGACCTGTGGTGAATCGAGATCCAGCCTTTTACGGCCCTCAGCAGCCACATTCCAGGGCTGATCCGTCGATCCCCCCTCCTGCGGTCAGGCCAGCGCAGGAGCCAAATGAGGACCAAGCTTCGAGTTCGGCCGCTGATTTGCAGCGCCCAAGCCGTACGAGGGCCCGACCAGACAGGTTGGTGGTCACATGTATTCGTGCTTGGCCGAATTGAGGGAGATCCGTCGTGACTTGAGTCGCCGACGCCATAATCTGGGTAACAGTCGTCTAGTCCAGGGCGTGATGGCACTCGTCGCTAGGGCTCAAGGGTGTAGGTTCGAAACCCTTGCATGTCCAACTCCTATAAAATCTCCAGCCACGCCCCGTCGACCACTTATTCCAATGTGAGTGTTCTGACGACTTGAAAAAACCACATTCTGCTCAATCCACTGTTCATTCTTCCTGATTATGACATGATGTGGAGAACTGCGAATGTTTGATAATTTGACGTCAATCAATTTTTCTTTGGTCTCCGTTCGGCAGCGTATCGAAAGCCGAAAGCCACGGAGTGTGCTGCCGTGTTCAGAAAAAACCAAACTCAGGCTTAATTCAGGCAGATTCGGGGTAATCTTGTCTCTGTTGGTCTGTGCATTTTTGGAATTTGGCTACTCGTGCAGATGGAAGCAAATGTACATAGTAAAAACGCTGGCCAGCGACATTCACCCCTACAGGCACCCCCTGTAGTACTGGCTGCACCAGATGCGACGCCAGGAACTCAGATCTTACCTTCATTTGCCGTGATGCGGAAGCCAAAGTCCAGATTCAGATCCAGGATCCTCAAATTTGTCTTGAATTCCTCAGGTTTGTCCATCATTCTGCCACTGTTGCACGAAACCCAGACGTCAATTGTTCAGACAACCTTCAGATAGGAGCTCTAGGGACTTCTAACAGCAACCTCTGAAGTCCGTAAGCTTCGTTGTATTTTTGGCACACGCCAATGTGAGCTCAATCCGACCTGAAACTGTCGAAAATGGTGAATCTAAGTGTCTTGTGGGACTCAATCGAAAGATGGGCCTTGTCCAAGTCGATTGACACCGTCGCCACTGTAAATAAAGAACTATTCGGTGTCTCTCAGTTATATACTGTCAGTAAAGCGCCTTCAGCGAACCTTCGGCGCGTTACATGCCAAGGATCCAGGGCTATCATGTCCCATCATGATGCATCATCACATGATCCACATTTTCGATGAATCTGTTGGATGCTCGCGAACCAACGTGCCGGAAAGCATAACTCAGCTGAATAAACGACAATATATATTAACTCTAGTCTAAACGAAAGTGTTAGTAGTTTCAGTTCTAGACATTCCGCTTCATTTCACCTTCATCTTAGGGAATTTCCTCATTTTAGGACATTTTAGATTGATTTCCTTGTCATCTCCTCTCATTCCTCAAAGATCTGTGTACGGCTTTGCCTAACTTCGCTGACGCGGATGTTTTTCTATTCACTTAGGGACTGTAGACTACATTTGTAATTGTTTTCCCTCTCTGTGATTGTTTCATCTCCTTCATCCCTGCCCAAATTGACTCTCAATCTTGCTGAATCTAGTGATCATCCACCAGATGCGCCAAATCTGAAGCACATGCTGCACTTTTCAGAACGAGAAAAGCGGGGGTAACACGATGTAGAGTTCGGCGAGGACACCGTAGCGTGCCCGCGACAGCGAAACTGTGCCAGAGCGCTGAGATGTCACTCCATTTCTTGATTCCCCCACTCAATCCACCAATAATCTACCTCATTCTCAACCAGTGCATGGTTTGGTATCGATTCTCGATACGTTTACATGCTTTTTAGCCCTTAACCTAATGTTTTACTGTACGAGGGACTGTTCGTCACTCCTCATTCTGTCTCATTTCAGGTTCATCCATCCTGATTCAGTGCCAATTCAGCCCAAATCAGGTCAGATCAAGCAGATTTCGCCCCATCGAGGCTACATTTCTATTGTTTTCTGGGACTTACCCGCACTACGTTCTTCGTTGACGTAGCGACACACCCCAGTGTGTTTTTGGAGGGGGAGTGTAAGTGCGGCTAACCCCCATCTGCTCAGATTTTCACAGATCTGCCCCAGATTGACTACATTTTGGTCATTTTCTCTGCTTCGGCGGAATCGCCGCCTCGCAGCTCAGTCTCAGGATCAGACCTATATATTTCTGATATGCCGGATCTGATTCCGCGGTCCATTCTCCGTAAATCCGCCGCGTTCCGATCATGTACCTGGAATCGCCATTTGCCGCTGACGCGCGCTCGCGGGCCAGATCGGCCAAATATTTTTCACAATCGGATTTATATAAATCTTTTCAGATAGTTTTGGACACTCAGATGTACTTAGGATAATCCGCATCAATTTTCTTCATAGACTGGGATTTTCTGCCGGATAACAATCAGCATGGATCTTGCTTCAGTTGTTGCTGCTCTCGCCTCCGTTGGTGTCCGTGTATCCGGCTCTACCCCCAACAGCAGCGTTCAGGTCGACTCCTCGCGTGCCTGCCCCACTGGTCTTGCCAGCCCCGAGCCCTCCGGCACCTTCCACGACCCAGGGCAGCACTTTCATCAGGTCGGTGCTCACAGAGGACTGGTCGGATGACTACGCGGCATCCGAGCACTGGAGCAGGTACTGGAATGCCGTGAGCGCCCCGTCGGATGACGAATGGCCCGAGGGCTTGACCGAGGATGGCGACAAGTTGTTCCTCAAGGACAAGCTGCTGGTGCCCGAGAACCGAGTGGAGCAGCTCATTAACCATTGGCACAACACCCAGCTCATGCACCCTGGCCGAGACAAGATGCAGCAGGACCTGGAGTGGCGTTTCAAGTTCCCTCCGGGGTACTACGCCATCCTGGATAGGTACTGCAGCGACTGTGCCGTGTGTCGGGCCACGAAGAGCCCCAACCACTCCACAGCGGGCAACCCGGTGTACACGGCTATACCGGAGGCCCCTATGCGGTCCGTGGCCATGGATGTATTCGCCATGCCTGAGGTCACCGTCGAAGGAGAGACCTATGACTGTGTCATCCTGGCGGTAGATAGGCACAGTGGGTATATCGTGGCGGTCCCTGGCAAGAAGTCCAAGAAGAAGGACAAGAAGGACAAGCATGGAGTGGGGCTGCAGGCCAAGACCGTCGCTAATGCCATGATCAGGCATTGGCTGACGATTTTCGATGTCCCAGCTGTCATCTGCAGCGATCGGGGCAGTCAATTCGTTGGGACGTGGTTCAAGACGATGTGCAAGCACATGGGGATTCGGCACGCCAAGACCGTGGCGTACAACAGCCGGTCGAATGGTCGGGCTGAGGTGGCCGGGCGGCAGATGTTCGAGAAGTTCCGCCAGCTGCATATCGACGAACCGGGCCGGAATTGGTATAATTCGCTGTGGAGAGTACTCCAGGCGTATCACGACCTTCCGGGACCCATTGGACTGTCGCCCCATCGTATCCTGTTCCTACGGGATCGAGTGTCACGCACTCTCCCGTGGATGAACCATGGCAAAGTGGCCCGGGATGCGAATGCCATGATGGCTGAGGCGGATGACACGGCGGCCAAAGTGTGCAAGGCACTTCAGGACGAGCATGACAAGAGAGCCAAGTACTTCAAGCAAGGAAAAGTCCAGAAGTATGCTCTTCAAGACACCGTGTGGGTGGAGCGGCACCACAAGGATGTCCTGTCCAGGCATCGGCAGGCATCTTGGTATGTGCCGGGGGTAATCGTGCGGAAGGTCGGGCAGGATGTGTATGCGGTTCGTGTGGGGGATAACAAGATCCTGGACCGCGACCATACCCAGCTTCGTCCCCGAGCACCAGACCCCAGCGGACGTCCCGTCACCTTCGAGTTCACGGCCGGCGATGTGGACTCGGACGACGAGGGTGAGGACGACGACGTCACCGCTGAGAAGATCCTGGCGGACAAGCCGGACCCGGGGACGCCTGGGGGTAGGCTTTATAAAGTCCGTTGGAAAGGATTCGCCGCATCCAGGGACTCGTGGGAACCTCCGAGCAGTTTTGTGCCGAGGTACACCACGGTCTGGATGGACTACCTAAAGAAAAAGAATATTTCTTTGGATGTCAAGGACGTATTGGTCCATTTGGTTGCTGCTGTAGCACCGTAATGGATCCCCCTTGGCATTTTGTTTGTTTCTGTGAATGGGGAGACAAGTGAGGGCGTTCATCCGGGGATTTTTCGGCCTTGATCGGCCATATACCCCCTTCACTCGATCTCCACATATATATTGCATTGTGGTATACTTATTTAGGTCGACTGACGACATTTTTCTATCTTTGATCCCCTTGGTCCATGTTGTAGATCAAGAGGAGACCGGATATGGCGTAGGGCGCTGATTATCAGTGTCCTCACCCCTCCCTTGGGGCATGGGGGACGCCTACGACGTGTGTGGGGCCTCCATGTGTCCTTGGGACATGGAGGGGGGGGTTGGAGCCCATTGGGGTCCTCCCGTCCTCTCTTCATTGGTTTCCGAGCGGATACAACGCTCTGAGAAGGGGGGTGAAGCCGGTTCGGACCCCCGTGGCCATCTTGGGGTCACTTGGGGTGTGTATCTATGTGCCGGCAAGCCGCCATTGGCTGATATCATACTCTCCCATCCACCTGACCTAACCCGATGTGATAGTGTGATAGGTTGGGCCACTCCGGCTACGAGCGGCCATATTCAGTACCGAGGCACCGCCAGCGGAGATTTATATATCGGAATATCAGGAATCAACAGGGTTTTATGATCATAATGTTTCCGTAATTTTTCAGCCTTTCGTTCTGATGGTCAATGTATCGGCGACTGTCAGTTGGCTCGCGATTTTGCGTTAACCGATTGGTTAACTGTTATTTCCAGATATTTTGGCGGATATTCCGTTGAAGGGTCAGATTTCATCAGCAAAGGGTTCGTTGCATCCGCAATTCTCTAAATAAGCACTCGAAATTTTAATCTGAATTTTTCGCGATGTCGAAATCGGATTTTCGACGTCGACATCGCCGCACTTGATTTGGACTTCTTCGAGTGGTCGTACTCTTTTCCCTATGCCCGAATCAGGTTTCCCTTATACTTGCCACCCATTTGATTTGGAGATATAAGGGAAACAAAAGCGAATCGTGGGACCACTTTGAAGAGCCATATCTACGAGCGAGTGTGAGGAAAGAGAATAAGGAAGGTTGGGTTGGAACTGCCTTGGTCTCAACTTAATTTAGGAAGCATCAAACGCCTTTGGTGTGTACACATGCCCGATATAGCAAGGGATAATGGTCAAGAGGGTATAAAGTGATATATAACTCTTGGACCGTGCAACCGAACATTTTATTGTGACTTTCGAGTGTACCGCATGAGTGTTAGGGTTGCATAGCAACTTTCCTTGGGTTCCTACGTATTTTTAACGTGAAGTTATGTCAATGGAGGGACATGGCATATCATGGTGGGAGCCATATTTTGAGGGTATGTGTTGTATGCATGGTATATGTTTGATATGCTCACGCCCATGTTATATATCTTCGTGTGGCCGAAGAGATGGGGAGCCATACGTGACAAGGGCTTTGCCCATGTCCCAATTGTGGAATTCAAAGCGCTAGACCAAGTCTACCGCGTATGTATTGCTCATGGTATGTTTGACAAAGAGATCCATGGGTGCACTCCCATTTTCATGGGGCATGTAGATATTAGTGGCGAAGGTATCTCCATGCGCCCGATTGGGGATCCAAGTGGGGGAATTGTTCGCAAATGGTTCCAATCATTTGTGTATTGAATCATGAGCGGATATCATGGGTGAGCATAGAGATATACTATCATGACAACTTTGTATTTGGTCATATTTTCATGTTTTTGACCTCAATTTTTGCTCATTTTTGCGTTTTGTGTACTTACCTGGTCAGCAAACAGCAAGAAGCCTATGGAGAGTCGAACCATGGTATGTTGTTCATATGTTGGCATATGCTTTGGAGTTGAACACCACCATATGCCGGATCGCGCACTCCATTTGGCTTGGCGCACGAAGGATCACAGGAATTGGTCTCAAGATCATGGGCTGACTTGGGCAGTGCGTGGCGCCCATATCCGAAGAGGTTTCGAGGGTAATATGGGGATGTACATGGGCATTTGCCTTTGGTCTCTATCCTCCATGAATATTAGACTTCGATTCCATGCATGCTTTGAGCTTTTGGATAAGTGGTAACTTCAATTTTGAGCATATATGTGATATATGGCCAATATGGTGTGAATTGGCAGTTTTTTGGCATGTTATGAGTTCAAACTCATAGGTCATTTCTCTAAGCCCATTCGACTCCAAGTCCAACCAAGGTTATGTCAGGGTAGGGCATGGTCCTGAGTGCCACTCTAGGCCACGACACGCCACCTCCCCTATTGGGCTAGGATTTAGAGGCTTGGGAGTGAACACATTTTTGGGGTTTATGTAATGACTTTTGACATGTGGCATTTAACCATCTTATTGGACTGGGTTCAGGGCATCATGTTGATGAGTCAAGGGAAGGTCTTGAGTCCAGGGAATGAGGGGTCTATGGCTGTGATTGTAAAAGTTTCCATCTTTCCCCAACTTTGCTCTATTTGTGTTCATATGCCAATTTCAGGGCTTTCTTCCTTGGTGCAATTCTTGTACATGCCCGCCACCGTGAGACAACCGGTGTGCTGAACGGAAGCCCGCAGCCTGATTTGGATTGTGAATTGGGCTATTGCTGTATTTGTGGGATCTGGTTGCTATTCAGGGTTGAAGGAGGATTTTATTTCTATATTTTTGGACTTTGGACCCTGGACTTTGAGGATTTTGAGAAATGCAATCGTTGATCCGGAGTAAATCAGCAGGGGTAACAGGCGGAAGGGGCACAGCGGGGGCCGGTCCTGGTAGGGACTTTCTTTACCAGGGGCTCCTCGGTACGTTCTTTAAGAGAACCTGAGGAGTCCCTTAACGCTTGCTTGCTTGACAAGGGTAGCTGCTTCTGCAGCGTGTTTGCGGACAGTGTATTATAGGTCACACTGAGAAGGGTATAATACCTGGAGTGTGGCTTGGTTCCTCCGCCGCAAACGCCCTTTCATTTGTCTTTGTCTACAGGTGGGCAGGTAGGGTGATTGGTGCAGCAGCCTTTTTTTATGCCCTGCTAAACAAGGGCGCAGATCACACAAACAAGTAACTCCGCTCCGCCTGTGGCAGAGCAGGGAGTCCCACTTCATCGACATCTGCGCCTTGCACGCGAGAGCACCTCTTCCCTCCAAGCCCTTGCAGGGGAAACGCGTTGTGGCGTCCCCTGTTAGGCCACAGTTGCTTAGTAGCGCTGTGTTCTCTTGTCATTTCACAGGAGGGTTGCTAGGACCCATGAGACCTTCACCTTCGCAACGCCCAGTAGAGTGTGCGTGTACGAGTGGTAGTCCTGCGTGGGGGCTTGAGCCAGTTGCCCCAGTGCTCGCCCACCAGGATGGTGCCACTGTAGGGTGTGTAGGACCTGTAGTGCGTGTGTCACTGTCCCACCCGTTTCCTGCAATTTTAGAAGGGTTGGTGGGCTGTGGCAGTGGTTAGGTCAGTGTTTTGGCCACATAGCAAAACGGCGTTTTCATGCCTTCATAGCTTTTGGCCACCCCTCCCTGTAGTAGACAGATAGGTAGGGAAAACAATACCTGGATTAGTACGCTGGGTATTCCCCCAAGGTTTTGCGCCAGCACAGAAATTGGGCACATAGGGGAGGGGAGACCCGGGGCGTACCCCGTGGCATCAATAAGCCAACCCTCCAGGTTTAGCAAGGGCGCAGACTTGGGTATAATTAGGACACCACTTCTGCGGCTTGCTCTCAGGACCTTAGGAATAGCACACTCACACATACGCTTTGGCAGGTAAGGGTAAGGTTCAGTCCCTAGCTTTAGTCTTGGAGGCAAGCGTCTCAGCGAGCCTCAGCAACTCACCAAGGTTGTTCTGGGACAAGTAGTCAACCAGAACTGAGTTTAGGCGTCCCTCAGGTAGAACAACTGCAGAGAAGGGCTCCCAGGTGGCCTCTTCGACTCCAAACCCTTCCCAGAGGGTGAGGAAGCGCCAACCCTGGCGATAGCGGTGGCGTAGGACAGACTTCACCAGGTAGAAGCCCTCCTTAGCCATCTCCTCGGCGTTCATGTCGGGGAGTTCACCTTCAACTTCCATAGGGCTGGCAGCCCCTTGTAGGTCCAGAGCGGCGATTTCCTCGTCGTTCAGCTCCCACTCCTCCCCATAGAGGGCTTCAGGATCATGGTATCGCTTCAGGTGTTGAGCAGCGCACACCAGGGTCCCCCCTAGACGGGGAGAACACCGCACGGTGATACGGTGTCCATCCACAGATAGGATCTTGTACGGCCCGAAGTATGGGTCATCGCTGGTAGAGCGTGGCCAGGCGGGTAGTCGACTGTGGTGCACCAGCACCCAGTCCCCCTCTTGGTAGGTGGCCGGTACACGGTGCTTGTTCTTCTTGTTCCACTGACGCTCCCTCACTCTCTGGAGCATAGCCTTGGCCTTGTCCACCTTCGCTTGTTGCTCTTGGACCCATTCACCCACAGAAGAATGGGTGTCCTCTGGATAGGGGGCTGTAGGAATCATGCCGGGCGCCCCATGAATAGCTCATGCGGCGAGTAGCCAGTAGCTGAACTCTCTTGGGAGTTCATCATCAAGGATATGACGGGGAGTAGTCTCACCCAGTCTCTGGTGCGTTCAGTTTTGCACCATATCCTGACGTTCTCCTTCAGGAGACGAATCTGTCACTTACATAGGGGGTTGCTCGTGTGAGAGTAGGGA
Organism: Eutreptiella sp. 'Long Island Sound 2002'; assembly: GCA_964036045.1. Lineage (NCBI taxonomy): Eukaryota > Euglenozoa > Euglenophyceae > Eutreptiales > Eutreptiaceae > Eutreptiella > Eutreptiella sp. 'Long Island Sound 2002'. The sequence goes on from OZ038386.1 coordinate 72,842,771, forward strand.
ATCCCCGTAGACACCTGGACATTGAGGGATCTCAGGACCCTCTTGTACCGGCCAGTATCTGAGCGTACTCGTACGTCCTCATCGGAGTTGATCTCCTTGGGCGCCCCATAGACACAAAACCACTCCTCCAGGAGTATCTTGATAGTCTCCTCCCCGGTAATGTGCTTGGTACATGGGAACACCCTGGTAAACCTGGTCAACCCACAGGTTACCACGAGGGCGAAGTCATAGCCCCCGAACTTCGGCATCTCCGTGTAGTCCACGTATAGAACACTGTTAGCACAGTGAGGGATGGGAAGGGTCGAGTAGAGACCTCTGTCCCTGAAATCCCCTGGTTTACAGGACCTGCACGGGCACTTGTCCACGATAGGCTGGAGGGTTTTCCGCAGTTGGTCGTCAGTCCACGTAGTGTGGAACCACTGCTTGAACAGCCTCAGGGTACGGTCAGCACCCACATGACCACTGGACTCATGGGTGCACTTCAGCAGCGCTGGGACTCGGTCACTAGGCACCACGATGCGGTCCTCGTGCCAGAGGTAGCTCTTGTCCCGCTTCCACTGGTCTTGGTTGACCAGGAGGGGTTCAAGGCGTTTCTCCAGGCGTCGGTAGATATCCCCAAACTCCTGTAGGTACTCCGATTGTTGGAGTCCATCCAGGGGGCGTATCATGGTCATGTTCAGGTCCAGGTGTACGTCCATACGGCTGAACGCCTCCTTAGCCAGCGCTTCAGACCGGGCACCAATCAGGGCGTCGAAGTTGTTGCGGCTGATGTAGTCGGCGCACTCGTTCTTCACTCCCTGGATATGGTGTACCGTCAGCCGTAGTTGACTGAGGTAGGTCCACCAGCGACGTAGCTTGGCCTTCTCAGGTGGGGGAAGCTCAATGCGAAGAACGAGGCCCACGTGCAGGATCGACATGGTCATGGACAACGAGGCCACCGAGAAGACCGCCATCATCGGGAGATCCAGGAGGACACGGCCAACTCCGCGGAGGATGGTAGTGGAAGTGGCCAGGACCACTGGTCCCGGGAGGATCACGAGGAGGCCCATTTCTTCGCGTTTGTGGCGCACAACGTGAGGAACCATGGGCAGGATCGGTCCAGATGGAGCCAGGTGGGACCCAGGATGAACAGAGAAGGACCAAGGAGGATCGGGAACCCACCGCTCTCGTTCCGAGAGTACAGGTCTCAGCACGACGGGTGCTGGGTCTGTTATGGCAAGGGAAACAACCATGCACACGACCACCGTCAGTGCAAGGTGTATGAGGCGGGCAAGAAGGCCTACTTCGCCGCCCACCCCGAGAAGAAGCTCAAGGAGCAGCGGATTTCCGATTGGAAGGCGAAGGGCGGAGACGGGGGAAAAGGCCAAGGCAAAGGCCAAGGAAAAGGCGGAGGAAGAGGCTATGGAGGTGGACCTGGCCGAGACCGACGAGGGAGGTCGATCGAGGAAGTTGCTGAGGACATGTTGAGGACGTTGGAGGAACTCGAAGCCCAGCAACGTGGTGGACAAAGTCCTGGCGGATCGCAGCCGGAAGGGGCTGCGGGAAGCCAAGTCTAGAGGAGCCCCCACGGGAGTGGGACCTCGGAGGTCTCTCCTCCGAAAATCAGTGGAATCCCAGTGAAAGCAAAGGCACATCGGGTGCCGAAGAAGGCTCCGGAAGAGCCAAAACCACTGAGTTTCGCCACTCCCAACCCCTGGAGCGCCCTGCCAAGGGAAGTACATGTGGGTACGGGACATGGCAAGAAGGAAGGAGCGACGACGGAGAGCCCCGTGGACGGGCAGGACCAACCCAAGATCTACACCATCCGCGACCATACCCTTGAAGTCCTGATGCACCCGGACGTGCTAGAGTTGCATGCCGTGAGAGTTGTCCATACACCTCATGGCGACGAGCGGCAGTTGCACTTGAAAGTGCGAGTACGGTGCGGACGAGAGGAGAAGGTGGTGGATGTGTTAGTGGATACGGGTGCCCAGGTGAGCCCGGTCCGGAGAGGGTTGTTCAAGGAGGAATTCCTGCAGCCCAGCCGGAGACCGGTCCGCCTGAAGGTCGCCAACGGAGAGATTATGGGTGGTGGCACCCATGAGGCCACTATCAGTATGGAATTCTGGGAGCAAAATGATGGCGGGCATGTACAAGAATTGCACCAAGGAAGAAAGCCCTGAAATTGGCATTTGAACACAAATAAAGCAAAGTTGGGGAAAGATGGAAACTTACACAATCACCGCCATAGACCCCTCATTCCCTGGACTCAAGACCTTCCCTTGACTCACCAACATGCTGCCCTGAACCCAGTCCAATAAGATGGTTAAATGCCATGTATCAAAAGTCATTACATAAACCCCAAAAAAGTGTTCACCCCCAAGCCTCTAAATCCTAGCCCAATAGGGGAGGTGGCATGTCATGGCCTAGAGTGGCACTCAGGACCATGCCCTACCCTGACATAACCTTGGTTGGACTTGGAGTCGATTGGGCTTAGAGAAATGACCTATGAGTTTGAACTCATAACCTGCCAAAAAACTGCCAATTCACACCATATTGACCATATATCAAATATATGCTCAAAATCGAAGTTACTACTTATCCGAAGGCTCAAAGCATGCATGGAATCGAAGTCTAATATTCATGGAGGATAGAGACCAAAGGCCAATGCCCATGTACATCCCCATATTACCCTCGAAACCCCTTCGGATATGGGCGCCACGCACTGCCCAAGTCAGCCCATGATTTTGAGACCAATTCTTGTAATCTCTCATGCGCCAAGCCAAATGGAGTGCGCGATCCGGCATATGGTGGTGTTCAACTCCAAAGCATATGCCAACATATGAACAACATACCATGGTTCGACTCTCCATAGGCTTCTTGCTGTTTGCCGACCAGGTAAGTACACAAAATGCAAAAATGAGCAAAAATTGAGGTCAAAAACATGAAAATATGACCAAATACAAAGTTGTCATGATAGTATATCTCTATGCTCACCCATGATATCCGCTCATGGTTCAATACACAAATGATTGGAACCATTTGCGAACAATTCTCCCACTTGGATCCCCAATCGGGCGCATGGAGATACCTTCGCCACTAATATCTACATGCCCCATGAAAATGGGAGTGCACCCATGGATCTCTTTGTCAAACATACCATGAGCAATACATACGCGGTAGACTTGGTCTAGCGCTTTGAATTTCACAATTGGGACATGGGCAAAACCCTTGTCACGTATGGCTCCCCATCTCTTCGGCCACACGAAGATATATAACATGGGCGTGAGCATATCAAGACATAAACCATGCATATAAAACATACCCTCAAAAGTGGCTCCCACCATGATATGCCATGTCCCTCCATGGACATAACTTCACGTTAAAAATACGTAGGAACCCAAGGAAAGTATCTAGGCAACCCCAACACTCATGCGGTACACTCGAAAGTCGCATTAAAATATTCGGTTGCACGGTCCAAGAGTTATATATCACTTTATACCCTCTTGACCATTATCCCTTGCTACACCGGGCATGTGTACACACCAAAGGCGTTTGATGCTTCCTAAATTAACTTGAGACTAAGGCGCTTACGACGCAACCTTTCTTATTCTCTTTCCTCACACTCGCTCGTAGATATGGCCCTTCAAAGTGGTCCCACGATTCGCTTTTGTTTCCCTTATATCTCCAAGTCAAATGGGTGGCAAGTATAAGGGAAACCTGATTCGGGCATAGGGAAAAGAGTATGACCACTCGAAGAAGTCCAAATCAAGTGCGGCGATGTCGAAGTCGAAAATCCGATTTCGACATCGCGAAAAATTCAGATTAAAATTTCGAGTGCTTATTTAGAAAATTTGGGAAGCAACGAACCCTTTGCTGATGAAATCTGACCCTTCAACGGAGTATCCGCCAAAATATCTGGAAATAACAGTTAACCAATCGGTTAACGCAAAATCGCGAGCCAACTGACAGTCGCCGATACATTGACCATCAGAACAGAAGGCTGAAAAATTACGGAAACATTATGATAATAAAACCCTGTTGATTCCTGATATTCCGATATATAAATCTCCGCTGGCGGTGCCTCGGTACTGAATATGGCCGCTCATAGCCGGAATGGCCAAACTTATCACACTTTCACATCGGGTTAGATCAGGTGGATGGGAGAGTATGATATCAGCCAATGGCGGCTTGCCGGCACATAGATACCCACCCCAAGTGACCCCAAGATGGCCACGGGGGTCCGAACCGGCTTCACCCCCCTTCTCAGAGCGTTGTTACCGCTCGGAAGTCATTGAAGAGAGGACAGGAGGACCCCAATGGGCTCCAACCCCCCCCTCCATGTCCCAAGGACACATGGAGGCCCCACACACGTCGTAGGCGTCCCCCATGCCCCAAGGGAGGGGCTGAGGACACTGAAAATCGGTGCCCTACGCCATATCCGGTCTCCTCTTGATCTACAACATGGACCAAGGGGATCAAAGATAGAAAAACGTCGTCGGTCGACCTAAATAAGTATACCACAGTGAAATATATACGTGGAGATCGAGTGAAGGGGGTATATGGCCGATCAAGGCCGAAAAATCCCCGGATGAACGCCCTCACCCGTCTCCCCAAGCACAGAAACAAACAAAATGCCAAGGGGGGATCCATTACGGTGCTACAGCAGCAACCAAATGGACCAACACGTCCTTGACATCCAAAGAAATATTCTTTTTCTTTAGGTAGTCCATCCAGACCGTGGTATACCTCGGCACGAAACTGCTCGGAGGTTCCCACGAATCCCTGGATGCGGCGAATCCCTTCCAACGGACTTTATAAAGCCTGCCCCCAGGCGTCCCCGGGTCCGGCTTGTCCGCCAGGATTCTCTCGGCGGTGAAGTCGTCGTCCTCACCCTCGTCGTCCGAGTCCACATCGCCGGCCGTGAACTCGAAGGTGACGGGACGTCCGCTGGGGTCTGGTGCTCGAGGACGAAGCTGGGTATGGTCGCGGTCCAGGATCTTGGTATCCCCCGACCGAACCGCATACACGTCCTGCCCGACCTTCCGCACGATTACCCCCGGCACATACCAAGATGCCTGCCGATGCCTGGACAGGACATCCTTGTGGTGCCGCTCCACCCACACGGTGTCTTGAAGAGCATACTTCTGGACCTTTCCCTTCTTGAAGTACTTGGCCCTCTTGTCATGCTCGTCCTGAAGTGCCTTGCACACTTTGGCCGCCGTGTCGTCCGCCTCAGCCATCATGGCATTCGCATCCCGGGCCACTTTGCCATGGTTCATCCATGGGAGAGTGCGTGACACTCGATACCGTAGGAACAGGATGCGATGGGGCGACAGTCCAGTGGGTCCCGTAAGGTCATGGTACGCTTGGAGCACTCTCCACAGCGAATTGTACCAATTCCGGCCCGGTTCGTCGATGTGCAGCTGGCGGAACTTCTCGAACATCTGCCGCCCGGCCACCTCAGCTCGGCCATTCGACCGGCTGTGGTACGCCACGGTCTTGGCGTGCCGAATGCCCATGTGCTTGCACATCGTCTTGAACCACGTCCCCACGAATTGACTGCCCCGATCGCTGCAGATGACAGCCGGGACATCGAAAATCGTCAACCAATGCCTGATCATGGCATTAGCGACGGTCTTGGCCTGCAGCCCCACTCCATGCTTGTCCTTCTTGTCCTTCTTCTTGGACTTCTTCTTGCCAGGGACCGCCACGATATACCCACTGTGCCTATCCACCGCCAGGATGACACAGTCGTAGGTCTCTCCTTCCACGGTGACCTCAGGCATGGCGAATACATCCATGGCCACGGACCGCATAGGGGCCTCCGGTATAGCCGTATACACCGGGTTGCCCGCTGTGGAGTGGTTGGGGCTCTTCGTGGCCCGACACACGGCACAGTCGCTGCAGTACCTATCCAGGATGGCGTAGTACCCCGGAGGGAACTTGAAACGCCACTCCAGGTCCTGCTGCATCTTGTCTCGGCCAGGGTGCATGAGCTGGGCGTTGTGCCAATGGTCAATGAGCTCCTCCACTCGGTTTTCGGGCACCAGCAGCTTGTCCTTGAGGAACAACTTGTCGCCATCCTCGGTCAAGCCCTCGGGCCATTCGTCGTCCGACGGGGCGCTCACGGCATTCCAGTACTTGCTCCAGTGCTCGGATGCCCCGTAGTCATCCGACCAGTCCTCTGTGAGCACCGACCTGACTAGCTCTACAGGGGCCACCATCCATTGCTCGAGGGTTTCCTCTCGAATAGCTTGGACGCGGGCACCCCGGAACTTGGCCAGGTCAGTACGATTTGCCATCACCACAAAGCACTTGACCCCCTCTTGCTCCATGACCTTCTCCATCTCGATGATGCGCTTGGCCTCCTCGGTCTCCTCGGCGTCGCCATGGCTGGATATGTCCATCCACGCCTTGCCCGCGGGGTAGGCCCAGCGACTGAGGCAATCTGCCACAGTGTTGTCCTTTCCCGGGACGTACACGACGCTGAGGTCGAACTTGGCGAACGTCTGTAAGTGCGGCTAACCCCCATCTGCTCAGATTTTCGCAGATCTGCCCCAGATTGGCTACATTTTGGCCATTTTCTCTGCTTCGGCGGACTCGCCGCCCCGCAGCTCAGTCTCAGGATCAGACCTATATATTTCTGATGTGCCGGATCTGATTTCGCGGTCCATTCATCGTAAATCCGCCGCGTTCCGATCATATACCCGGAATCGCCATTTGCCGCTGACGCGCGTGCGCGAGCCAGATCGGCCAAATATTTTTTCACAATCGGATTTATATAAATCTTTTCAGATAGATATGGACACTCAGATGTACTTAGGAATATCCGCATCAATTTTCTTCATAGACTGGGATTTTTTGCCGGATAACAATCAGCATGGATCTTGCCTCCGTTGTCGCCGCTCTTGCCTCCGTTGGTGTCCGTGTATCCGGTTCTGCCCCCAACAGCAGCGTTCAGGTCGACTCCTCGCGTGCCTGCCCCCCCGGTCTTGCCGGCCCTGAGCCCTCCGGCACCATCCACGACCTAGGGCAGCACTTTCATGGTAGCAGAGGCTACCTGAATGTTGCTTCAGTGGCATCCCATCCACAGCCCGCTCCCCAGTACGGCCCCGTAGACCCCGCCGCTTCTGGAGAAGTAACGATTACACCGCCTTGGTGCTGTGCGAACGAGGCCTTGAGAGGAATGCCTTGCGCAAGTCCAAGCTGCCCAAGAAGGGCGCACATCAGCAGCTGTGGGGACCCAGATTACCATAATCCCAGTCAAAACTGGCCATCGAGCAGCTGGAATCCGCCGGCCTACGACGATGGCAACGCTCCGGTGGAGCTTACGGACCTGGCAGGTACCAACCTTCCTTACGGAGGTCCAACATTTGAGACCATTGACGCCGATCTGAACGACATTGAGATGGGCGGTCCAGGTGAGGTACCTAGCTATAATCGACCAGCCTCTTGGGCACACTGGGACGACCATTTGTCCCTAGAAGTGACCCGTAACCTTGAGGCTCTTGAGGCCCTTTGTTACTTAGCCTCATCTAAGCTGATCGAACAAGAAAGAATCGCCTCTGATTTTTTAACGGAATATTTTTTCCTCCTTCAGAACGAAATTAATACCAGGATGTGGTGGCGTTCTCAAGAAGATGACTCTTTTGCCATTTTTTTGCAGATCTGGGAAGCAAGCCCCTTCCCGAAGGAGAAGGTCCGGGCACCTGTTCCCGGGCCCTCCGCCCCTCATCCCCCTGTTTCCATCCGCGACGATCTAGCCGCCGCGGTTGAGGAGGGAATTTTAGAGGCGGACAGGCAGGCAAGCCTGGAAATCAGGGCTGAAGGAGCTCCCCAAGTGGACTCCTGGCTGCGGACCACCGAGATCAGCGGTCCGACAGCCTGCTCAGGCTCTTCAGGACACGGCATGTACTGTCCTGCCGACTGCTCCTGCAGATTCCAGCGAGATACTGAGCTCCAATTGCTCAAAGATCAAATGCACCTCATCATTCAAACGCTGGGAATAAAAAATCTTTTCAAGACGCACATGCGGTCTGAGGGCGCCTCATCGGTGGGACAAGCAACAGAGCCATCGGAGGAGGCGACAGAAATTTTTTCAATTGCTCCTTCGGTGGACTCCAGGACCACCGATGCAAGGATCAGCAGGACCAAGCTAAAGGAAAGGGTTAAAATCTCTCGTTCTGAGAGTAGGACGGCGAAGGCTAGGACTGAGGCTCAGAATGCCAAGCGAACTGCCTCCCGTACTGCCCCTCCTGCTGCTGATTCCAATACCTTAGCCCAGCTGTTGCTCGCCCAGACCCTCGCCGGAGCTGGTGTGGCGAATGATGCCGCCAAGGTGTCTGCCATTACGGCCGGTGTTGGGCTGGATTCGCTTCTTAATCCTACTTCCTTGCGACTTCGTCAGGTTGCCAAGCAACCGAAATATAATGGGAACCCCCGAAGTTGGCCTCAGTTCCAACGGGAATTTAAACTGTGGGTTAAGACTCAAAAACTCCAAGATGATCAGTTCCTGATGGCCCTCTTGGATTGCCTTGAGGGAGCGCCGGCCAACACTTGGCTCAGGACTTGGAGTGATCGCGAGGATACAAGTTCCCCCCTTACCTTTGATGAGGTGTGGGAACAGTTGGAGGTACGTGGATCCCGGCTGCCAGAGGACCACTATCACCAAATGTTGAAGAATGTTCCTTCATTCTCGCGATTAATTTTGCACGAAGTGCAAGACAAAAAACAGCGCTTCTGGAATTTAGTGGAAGAAGCTGAACATTCAGGCGAAAAATTTTCTACTGCCGAGCTGAAAAATCTGATTTTTGACAACATCCCCTCAGAAACTGCCGCCACCCTTCGGAACAAACAGTCCGAAGAAAAGGTCAAGACCTGGTGGGCAGAGGTGGAAGGCTTCGATGCCTCTGCCAACAAGTTTTTCGTCAGGGAGGCACTTCAAAAGTGCTCCCCCACGTCCTTCTCCAAGGTGAAATTCACCGAAGAGACGTGGAAAATAAAGTTTCATGAGCACGAGGATCGGGACTTGTTTGTCCAAGTCCTCAACAGGGGAGTAAGCTTCCATGGCCAACGCCTGAGGGCCAAAAGCTGGGTGTTTTCGTACACCCCGAAGGAACTCTGGGAGGAGGTTGAGCGGCTCGCCGACGCCGCCAACCAGAATTTCCATGAGGGTCTTGGGGGAAACAAGAATACCCAGCAAAACACCCAAAATGGGGCCCAAAAGGGCAACAAAAAGGTGAATGACACCCGGAATGTTCAGCAGCACTGTAGCATCTGCCTTCTTTTAGGTTCTACGAACCGAGCTAAGACGCATTCTACTGATAATCACCGATGGTCTCCTTACGATCACAAGGTGATTGGTGAAAATATCAGTAATTCGCAGAATTCAGACAGGAATGACAGACAGGTGCACGGTGGGAAGGCTGGAAAAGGGAATCCGACCCCCTCCGGTGGAAACAAAAATACTGGAGGCCCTGGCGGGTCCCAAGGCACAGGAAATCGGACTCCATCCGGCTCCGGTGGGCAGCCGAACGGCCAGAAAAATCCCAATAGCAACGCCGGAGGCGGAAATCGAAATCCAGGCCAAACCCCTCAATCCGGTGCAAACAAGGGAAATGCTCTAGGATTCCAGGGTAAAGGTAAGGGAAATCCTTCGGGAACCCCTTCCTCTGGTAAGGGCAGAGGGCGTGGCGAAGGTGGAGGTCCATCATCCGGCGGCCGTGGCCGTGGACGTGGAAAGGGCAACCATCGTGTGGATCAGGTCTCAGGTGCAGATCAGGTGTCCGATGCGGACCGAGATTACGTTGAAAATGCCTTGAATCCAGCAGATGATCCGCTCCAAGATGAGTGGGTCGACGAATCAGGGTGTGTCCATAATGTTAACGCAGCCACTGGAGGTCAGAACGCCTAGGGGAGCCACAAAAATCGCCCCTCCCCAGGCGATTTCAGGCATGATCCCCAGATTCCTTCTGGACCACTACTTGATGTAGGGTCGCTTGTCTCCTCTCCCCTGGATCCGGCAGCGGATCCTTCTGTTGTAGTGGACGAGGTTGGTGTACAGTCCAAGCACAGGGCCCGTCAGTTTGTCACAAAACTGTGGGTCTCTGATTGCAAGGGCAATTTCCACCTCGCCACTTGTTTGTGTGACAATGGATCGGAGGTAGATCTCCAATCCAATTCTTTTTTGCCTGACGACTGCGTGTTTGATTCGCCTCATCCTGTTACCCTCGAGGGAGTTTCTGGACATTCTCTCGCAGGTGGGCAACGCGGTTGTTATATATCAACTCATTTGGTCGCTCAAGACCTTTGGGAAGATGGCAATGTGGAGGAAGTTATCCTTAAGGATGACTACTTCTATCGTGCCGACATAAAGTATGACCTTCACTTGGGCCATCCTTGGCTTCGCAAGAACAGGGTGGCGCCCGTAGGTCATCGGCGTTGTTTTTTGCTGGAGTCAGGTCCCTTGGAGCGTCCTGAATTTCGTTTTTTGCACGCAGGGTTTCAAAGTGCAGAAGAATTTTTGAAGCAAAAGGTTACACCAAAATTTGACGAAGATGTCACCATTGCAGAGGTAAATGGGAGTGCCGATTACTCCCGAGAGTTAGAATGTCTTCGTAGGGACTCCCAGCCACGACGCCATTCGCGCTGGCACTCTTCATCCTACAGAGTTGTCGACAAATGGCGCGATACAATTTGTGAATATTTTTATGAGCACCATTCCTTTTGGCCACAGTATGATGCCTTTGCTAACCGCGAGAACAAGCGCTTTGACAAGCACTTTCGCGACGCTTGGACCCATAAATGGGACAAGAAGTTATGGATTAATCCTCCGTTTCACTTAATCCAGCAGGTCATCCACAAAATCAAGCAAGATAAAACCCAGGCGATTTTAGTTGTGCCGTTGTGGGACGACAAGCCTTGGTTTCAGGAATTGCAAGACATTTGTGTAGATTACATCGAACTTCCCAGGAAGATTGAGCTGTATGCCTGGGACGACACAGGTCCCCTGCCACAGCGGCCCTGGAGTTCGCTTGCATTCCTGGTGGATGGAAAGCTTTCTGACTCTGATTCTGCTGATTCCAGTACTGATTCCTGTGTTGGGTCTGAATCTGAGGTTGAGCGTGGTACTGATGATGAATCTATTTTTTCTGATTTTTGTCCGTCAGATGCCCAAGGTGATCCAACGTCAAATGGATCCGCCTCGTCTCCCTCTTCCCCAATACGATCTACATCCAAAAGAATCTACGGCGCACGGACGACAAAAAAATTTTCTTCGCGCCGCAAATTCAGAGTTTTTTATGAAAAACCCCGTGTGGAAGCTTTCAGAGATCCTTTCGAGGAGCTGGATCACGAAGAGAATCTCTGGAATGTCGACACTCGACCCACCTATCTTCAAGAGGCAGTTGATACGGACCTTTTTAGGGACATCCGTAAGAAGATTCTTCCTGCCAAGGCCGAAGAAATCGCCAAAGTTTTTTCGACAGTAATTCCTGGCGATCAGGTGGACACTGAGTTGTGTTCCAAGAAAAGAGACAAGAGTTTTGAGGAACGGAAGGACACAACCCTTTCGGGGAAGTTGATCAAAGACCCCCCTGTCCGTGGGCAGTTCGGTGAAGCCTTCATCGAGCTTCGTGAAGGGTACAAGGCGAAGAAACAGCGTCCTTATGAGAACCACGGACAGAAACATGAGATACTCAGAAAAAAAATCGAGAGAAATCTCAGGGAATTTGGTTGGCTTGAGGGTTGTATGACCAGCGAGTGGTGCTGTGCACCCTTCACAGTCCCGAAGCCGCCGCCTGCAGACCAGAACACTATTGATGGTTGGCGAATGGTAGTTGATTTTCGCAACCTCAACGCCGAAACCAAGGCGGATTCACACCCCCTGCCCCTCATTGAGGAGGAAATCGCCAAGAGGGCAAGAGGTCGTTTGTTTTCTGTGCTGGATCTCCGTCACGGCTTTCACCAAATGCCGTTGAGGAAGGATAGCCGACCACTCACCTGTATGTGCACGCCATGTGGCCCAGTCCAGTGGACGGTCATGCCCATGGGCCTGAAGAACGCCCCTTCGTTTTTTCAAAGAATGATGGAGGATGTGCTTTTTACAGCTCATCCTGAGCTTCGTGCCTTCGTGAGTGTGTACATAGATGACATAATCATCGCGACAGAGGGGGAGGGACTGACCGAAGCCGAGCTGGTGGCCCTACATGAAAAGCAGCTGAACCAGGTTTTGGACATTCTTGATGCCAATCAGCTGATTTGTGGGCCAAAGAAGGGAAAACTATTTTTAAAATCAGTCGAATTTTGTGGTTCTCTCCTTGAGAATGGCACCCGACGACCCAGTCCAGGGAAGCTCGTCGCTATTCAGAAGTGGAAGCGCCCTGAGACGATCACGGAATTGAGAGGATTCCTGGGTTGTTGCAATTTTTACCACACTTTTGTGCCGAATTATGCCAAATTTGCTGCCCCCCTCACTGAACTATTGAAGGTAGGGAGAGATGCGGGCAAGGCAGGTTCAAAGGTTCGTGTCAAGTGGACTGACGAGTGCGAGAAGGCCTTCTATCACTTGAAGGCGGCCCTCTGCGAAGTCGCCACGTTGCATGTGCCGAAATTCGACCGACCCTTCTACATAAGAACCGACGCTTCTAGGTACGCGATCGGAGCTGTCCTTGAACAGGTTGATGAAGCCACAGGTGATCATTACCCTCTTGCATTTTGGTCTCGGAAGCTAGCTCCACGCCAGATGCAATGGTCACCGCGTGAGCAAGAGACTTACGCCATAATCTGCGCTCTGAAGAAGTACCAATCGTGGGTTGGCACCAATCGAGTCGAGGTCCTAACGGATCATCGATCTCTGGAGTATTGGGCCACCGAACACATTGATACTGTCGCGAGCCCAGCTGGTCGACGGGCCAGATGGCATGAATTTCTCAGTTTGTTTGACCTCCATGTGTCGTATTTGCCTGGAAAACACAACACGGTAGCGGATGCTCTGAGCCGATGGGCTTACCCCGCTTCAGAGGGGCTGCAAAGTACCAACATCCATGGTACGGAGCAGGACCGCCACGTCGTAATCGAGTGGGATCAGGAAGAAAAAAAGCTCATTCGACGTGAATGCATGCAATGCTCTGTTAAACGGCATGCATTACCGTGTCATGACATCACGGCCATCTCAGATCCGGCGCATGCTCATGAAATTTTCACCAAATCACTGAAAGTCGTGGAGAAAGTCACCGATCCCTCCTCAGGGAGTGTGAAACGGTTCGAGTATACCCGACCTGTAAGTGGATTTCGGTTGATTCAGGGCGTTAAGCGTCGAGATCCGGCCAAAACTCCACCCCTGCCGAAAGATTCCCTTATAATCTGTGACTGGACGAACGATTATCTGCATGATTCCATGTTTAAAGAGGTCTTTGAGAATCTCAAATCCAAAGATGCTCACAAAGATGGAATTTATTCGGAATATTCGTTGGATGGGGGGAAGCTGTGGATGGAGGGTAAATTGTGCGTACCAGACGCCCTGGCCCCCCGAGTGTTAAACTGGTGGCACAAATGGGAGTCCCCCCACGCACATGGCCGTAGATTATGGTCGATGATTAAACATAGGTTGTTCGGCTCAAGGCTATATACTCATTGCATGAAAGTAGCCGCCGGATGTGCCCAATGTGCTGTCTCGACGCCCCCCAGCGCGAAGAAGCACGGCCATCTGAGGCCACATCCTATTCCGGAGCGCCTCTTTAACAGAGTCACCAGTGATTTTTTCCATCTTGGTGAACTCAACGACGAAGAGTGCCATTGGACCAACAAAAAGGTCAATGGAGTGCTCCTTATACAATGCCGTCATTCTGGCTACATTCAGGTGTTGCCTTGCAACATCGAGTCAATGACTGGCAAGGCTGCCGCCAAATGGTGCGCGCAGACCTGGATGGGAGGTTGGGACGTCCCATCCGAGGTGGTTACGGACTCAGGCAAAGAGTACACCTCCGAATGGTGGAAGGAATTATGTGCTCGCCTTGGAATCCACCACCTAAGATGTGAGATCCACTCACATCGAGCGTGGCCTGGCGAAAGAGCCGGCCGCTCGATTATAAATATGCTTCGTAAGGAGCTCGCCAGTGAGAAAGACTTCCATTGGCTTGAAGTTCTCTTCGCATTGCTTCGCCGTTACCACAACACGCCTTTGTACCATGGCCTTTCTCCAAATGAAATTGTCTTTGGACGAAAGAAGTGTTGGTGGAACATGCCGTTGAATAATCCTCGCCCTTGTAAAGATGCTTCGTTGTTTTTGGACGAAATCCAACGAGCAGAAAAAACTGTCTCGAAATTAATCGATAAGCATCAAGCTGACTGGCTTTGGGTCCAGAATCAAGGCCGAAAAAACCCCCACAATTTTGAAGTCGATGATCGAGTTTGGCTTCGAAAATCCGAAACCACCCTGGACGGAGATGATAAGCTTCTTCCCTTGTGGGAGGGGCCATTCGCTGTTACAGCGCGTCTAGGTGAGAACAGGTGGAGGATTCGTGTGGATGTCAGCAGGGAAATTGAAGTTTCGGGCGATCGCCTCAAGAGAGAGATCCCCTCCCCCAAGGATCGGGTTAAACCCCTTTTTCGGACTTCGAAATTTTTGTCCGATCGGGTCATCGAAGGGGGGAAGTACGAACTCAAGAGGATTTTAGAAGCAAGACGTGACGAAAAGGGCGAATGGGAATTTCTATGTGAGTGGAGGGGCTTTGATTCCAGTCACAACAACTGGGAACCAGCCCACTCTTTTGTCCATGGGTACACCAAGGGGTTCATCGACTTCCTCAAGAAGCACCCCGAAATTGGCGTACTCCTGACAGACTGTCTGTCGAAACCTGACAGACAGGTGGAGAGCGACGGAAAAAGACCTGTGGTGAATCGAGATCCAGCCTTTTACGGCCCTCAGCAGCCACATTCCAGGGCTGATCCGTCGATCCCCCCTCCTGCGGTCAGGCCAGCGCAGGAGCCAAATGAGGACCAAGCTTCGAGTTCGGCCGCTGATTTGCAGCGCCCAAGCCGTACGAGGGCCCCACCAGACAGGTTGGTGGTCACATGTATTCGTGCTTGGCCGAATTGAGGGAGACCCATCGTGACTTGAGTCGCCGACGCCATAATCTGGGTAACAGTCGTCTAGTCCAGGGCGTCATGGCACTCGTCGCTAGGGCTCAAGGGTGTAGGTTCGAAACCCTTGCATGTCCAACTCCTACAAAAGCTCCAGCCTCGCCCCGTCGACCACTGATTCCAATGTGAGTGTTCTGACGACTTGAAAAAACCACATTCTGCTCAATCCACTGTTCATTCTTCCTGATTACGACATGATGTGGAGAACTGCGAATGTTTGATAATTTGACGTCAATCAACTTTTCTTTGGTCTCCGTTCGGCAGACAAGGCGTAGATACGCTGCCGAAAGCCACGGAGTGTGCTGCCGTGTCCAGAAAAAACCAAACTCAGGCCTAATTCAGGCAGATTCGGGGTAATCTTGTCTCTGTTGGTCTGTGCATCTTTGGAATTTGGCTACTCGTGCAGATGGAAGCAAATGTACATAGTAAAAACGCTGGCGAGCGACATACACACGACAGCGACATTCACACACACAGCACACAGCGACATTCACCCCTACAGGCACCCCCTGTAGTTCTGGCCGCACTAGATGCGACGCCAGGAACTCAGATCTTACCTTCATTTGCCGTGATGCTGAAGCCAAAGTCCAGATTCAGATCCTGATTCCTTAAATTTACCTTGAATTCCTCAGGTTTGTCCATCATTCTGCGCAACAGTGCAAAACCCCGACGTCAATTGTTCAGACAACCAAAATACACCGAAGCTACACCGAGTGTATTTTTGGCACACGCCAATTCGAGCTCAATCCGACCTGAAACTGTCGAAAATGGTGAATCCAAGTGTCTTGTGGGACTCAATCGAAAGATGGGCCCTGTCCAAGTCAATTGACACCGCCGCCACTGTAAATAAAGGACTATTCGGTGTCTCTCAGTTATATACTGTCAGTAAAGCGCCTTCAGCGAACCTTCGGCGCGTTACATGCCAAGGATCCAGGGCTATCATGTCCCATCATGATGCATCATCACATGATCCACATTTTCATGGAATCTGTTGGATGCTCGCGAACCAACGTGTCGGAAAGCACAATTCAGCTGAATAAACGACAATATATATTAACTCTAGTCTAAACGAAGTTGTTAGTAGTTTCAGTTCTAGACATTCCGCTTCATTTCACCTTCATCTTAGGGAATTTGCTCAGAATTTGCGCATTTTAGGACAGTTTAGGTTGATTTCCTTGTCATCTCCTCTCATTCCTCGAAGATCTGTTTACGGCTTTGCCTAACTTCGTTGACGCTGATGTTTTTCTGTTCACTTAGGGCTTGTAGACTACATTTGTATTTGTTTTCCCTCTCTGTGATTGTTTCATCTCCTTCATCTCTGCTCAAATTGATTCTCAATCTTGCTGAATCTTGTGATCATCCACCAGATGCGCCAAATCTGAGGCACATGCTGCACTTTTCAGAACGAGAAAAGCGGGACTAACACGATGTAGAGTACGTGGAGGACACCGTAGCGTGCCCGCGATGTCACTCCATTTCTTGATGCTCCCACTCAATCCACCAATAATCTACCTCATTCTCAACCAGGGCATGGTTTGGTATCGATTCTCGATACGTTTGCATGCTTTTTAGCCCTTAACCTAATGTTTTACTGCACGGAGGACTGTTCGTCACTCCTCATTCTGTCTCATTTCAGGTTCATCCATCCTGATTCAGTGCCAATTCAGCCCAAATCAGGTCAGATCAAGCAGATTTCGCCCCATCGAGGCTACATTTCTATTTTTTTCTTGGACTTACCCGCACTACGTTCGTCGTTGACGTAGAGACACACCCCAGTGTGTTTTTGGAGGGGGAGTGTAAGTGCGGCTAACCCCCATCTGCTCAGATTTTCGCAGATCTCCGCCAGATTGGCTACATTTTGCCCATTTTCTCTGCTTCGGCGGAATCGCCGCCCCGCAGCTCAGTCTCAGGATCAGACCTATATATTTCTGATGTGCCGGATCTGACTTCGCGGTCCATTCATCGTAAATCCGCCGCGTTCCGATCATTTACCCGGAATCGCCATTTGCCGCTGACGCGCGTGCGCGAGCCAGATCGGCCAAATATTTTTTCACAATCGGATTTATATAAATCTTTTCAGATAGATATGGACACTCAGATGTACTTAGGAATATCCGCATCAATTTTCTTCATAGACTGGGATTTTTTGCCGGATAACAATCAGCATGGATCTTGCCTCCGTTGTCGCCGCTCTTGCCTCCGTTGGTGTCCGTGTATCCGGTTCTGCCCCCAACAGCAGCGTTCAGGTCGACTCCTCGCGTGCCTGCCCCCCCGGTCTTGCCGGCCCTGAGCCCTCCGGCACCATCCACGACCTAGGGCAGCACTTTCAACGTCTCGTGCCATCGGGCCCTCCTAGCCGCTGGTCCTGAGGGGGTGTCGACATGCTCCTTGTGCCAGCTCTGTAGGGACTGGTGGTCCGTGCAAACCACCACCGGTTGCAATCCGATGTGGCCAGACCACTTCCTGAGCGCACATACAATGGCGTATGTCTCCTTCTCCCTTGCGGTCCATGTTCGGCGTTGGCCCTCGGCCAGGATCCTGCTCCAAAACGCCACGTGAACATGAGTCCCGTCGTCCCGGACTTGCTCGAGGACTGCCCCCACGGCATAGTCCGAGGCGTCTGTCCGTAGCACAAATCCCTTGTCCGGGTCCACCAGGAACAGCCCCAACTGCCCCAGGAGTCGCTCCTTCAGGCGGTTGAACGCATCTTCAGCCTCAGGGGTCCAGGCAAGCTTCTTCTTGCTCCCCTTCCGGCCATCGAACTTCCCCACCTGCAGCATCTTGTGCAGCGGCCCCGAGAGTTCTGCATACATCCGGACATAGCCCGAATAGTAATTGCAAAACCCCATGAAGGATCGGAGTTCGCTGATGGTCTGGGGCTTCTCCCAGTGGTGCAGGGACGCCAGCTTCCCAGGCATGGGACGGCGTTGCCCGTGACCAACCACGTGACCCGCGAACTCCACTTCCTTCACGAAGAGTGAGGCTTTGGTGGGCTTGCACACCATGTTGTGCTTGTCCAACTCGCTGAGCACTCGGCGCAGATCCTTCTCATGCGCGTCGATGAGCTCGTCCTCAGTCATGTTCTCCGTGCCGGACCCGATGATGATGTCATCCACGAAGGGATCGGCACAGTCCCGGACAGGACCGAGTAGGTCCTCCATCATGCGCTGGAAAGCGGCGTTGCCATTCTTGGCACCCATAGGCACCACTTTCCACTGCATGGGCCCCAGCGGCGTCGACATCGCTGTGCAGGGCCTGGAGTCCGGGTGTAGCGGCATCTGGTGGTAACCGTGTTTCAGGTCCAACAGCGTGAAAATCCGCTTTTCCTGTTGCTTTTGGAGGATGGAGTCGATCAGGGGAAGCGAGTACGAGTCGTGCTAGGTCTGCTCGTTCAAACCTCTGTAATCAACCACCAACCTCCACTCGCCCTTCTCCTTCTTGGGCACGATGAAGGCTGGGCTGGCCCATTCACTGTTGGAGGGTTCGATCCGTCCCCGCTCAATGAACTCGGCCAACAGCTTCTTCATGGCCTCGGCCCGATCGCCCTGAAGTTGGTACTCCCGATGACGATAGATCTTCGGGTTCGGCTTCAGCTTGATCTTCGCTGTACCAAACCTCCCACGATCTGGAGGGTTCTTGTTGGCGACGCCACTGAATAGCCGCGGATAGGCCTTGATCAGCCTCTCCTTCAGCTCGGCGACCTTCGGGTTCTCCTGGGCCTCTTCAGCCGCTTGCTTCGGTATCGATACAACCGACCGCACTGCGGTATAGGCCTCTTCCCGGTCCGAGTCTGACTTCTCCTCGTCCGATATGCCGTCTTCATCGTCGTGGGTCGCGATTCCCACCATTAGTCTTCGAAAATTTGCGGCCTCGGGCTGGTGCTCGTCGCTACCGGTTCCCACTCTTGGAAAATCCCATGTTGGTGGGTCTGACCCAACCGGACCATCGTATTGGTCCGCGATGTGATCCATGACCCTCGCCACGAACTCATCCTTCTCGTACTTGCCGGTGACCAACATCTTGTCATCCCACCAATGCGGAGATGTGACCATGGCCCGCCTCTTCTTGGCTGCCACACGGTCGTGCATCCCCATCCGCATGTAGTTGATGACGTCGTCGATCTCGGCGTGGGACAGGACGTCAATGCCATCAATTGGCTGATCCGTCCCCTCCTTGGGCTCAAACATGACCTTCATGGGCACCGCCTCCACCCTACGGATGAATGCTTCATCACGCGTGGGCTGGGCCTGCGCCCCATCCACTAGGAAAGCCTTGGTACCCCACGCTTGACCCGGGGAGGGCATTGATACACCCTTGGCGTCGATGAACAACTCCTCCTCTGGCCCGAATGACATCTCGTTCAGGGTGATGGAGTCCAGCGTCGACTTGAGACCCTCCAGCGGACATGGGGTGGATCCTATGCCGGTTATGACCAGGATCCCCTTCGCCCTATCCGCGATGATCTTCTCCACCGTACGTCTGGTATTGTCCAGGGAGCCATGCCAATACATGGGTCCCCACTCCTTCAAACCCCAATGCCTGTGCCAGGCTGAGTCTCCTCGATGCCAATGCCTTCTACACTTCCGCAGAAGTGGGGCATCCCGGGAAGCGAAGACGTCCGTCTCGGGCACTTCAGCTCCCAGCGTCTGAATCATCCTGGCGTACACTTGCGGCGCCATTCCATACTCCGTGAGCTGAACTCCACGGTCTCCTCTGGACTTGGCACCCACAGCTTGCACCGCTCGGACGATCCGATCCTCTTCCTCAGCATTCCATTGGGATGACCCGCACGCATAATCCGTGGACAGCCATGTGAGGCATTCATCGTCCTCCCGGACCAGCGTTGAGCGATGGGGAAGGGCTCCAATGGCGTTGGCCACCATGAAGTCGTACCCCATGATCATATCCCAATCAG
This sequence comes from Eutreptiella sp. 'Long Island Sound 2002', assembly GCA_964036045.1. Taxonomy (NCBI): domain Eukaryota; phylum Euglenozoa; class Euglenophyceae; order Eutreptiales; family Eutreptiaceae; genus Eutreptiella; species Eutreptiella sp. 'Long Island Sound 2002'. Next base: position 72,862,809 of record OZ038386.1, read on the forward strand.
TAATGTCGGCCACATAGAAGTTCCCGGATAGAGTGCTTCTCTTCGCCTGATCAGGGCGTTTCAAGCGCCCATGCTCCCAGAATTACATACTGATAGTGGCCTCATGGGTGCCACCACCCATAATCTCTCCGTTGGCGACCTTCAGGCGGACCGGTCTCCGGCTGGGCTGCAGGAATTCCTCCTTGAACAACCCTCTCCGGACCGGGCTCACCTGGGCACCCGTATCCACTAACACATCCACCACCTTCTCCTCTCGTCCGCACCGTACTCGCACTTTCAAGTGCAACTGCCGCTCGTCGCCATGGAGTGTATGGACGACTCTCACGGCATGCAACTCTAGCACGTCCGGGTGCATCAGGACTTCAAGGGTATGGTCGCGGATGGTGTAGATCTTGGGTTGGTCCTGCCCGTCCACGGGGCTCTCCGTGGTCGCTCCTTCCTTCTTGCCATGTCCCGTACCAACATGTACTTCCCTTGGCAGGGCGCTCCAGGGGTTGGGAGTGGCGAAACTCAGTGGTTTTGGCTCTTCCGGAGCCTTCTTCGGCACCCGATGTGCCTTTGCTTTCACTGGGATTCCACTCATTTTCGGAGGAGAGACCTCCGAGGTTTCACTCCCGTGGGGGCTCCTCTAGACTTGGCCTCCCGCAGCCTCTTCCGGCTGCGATCCGCCAGGACTTTGTCCACCACGTTGCTGGGCTTTGAGTTCCTCCAACGTCCTCAACATGTCCTCAGCAACTTCCTCGATCGACCTCACTCGTCGGTCTTGGCCAGGTCCACCTCCATAGCCTCTTCCTCCGCCTTTTCCTTGGCCTTTGCCTTGGCCTTTTCCCCCGTCTCCGCCCTTCGCCTTCCAATCGGAAATCCGCTGCTCCTCGGGCTTCTTCTCGGGGTGGGCGGCGAAGTAGGCCTTCTTGTCCGCCTCATACACCTTGCACTGACGGTGGTCGTGTGCATGGTTGTTTCCCTTGCCATAACAGACCCAGCACCCGTCGTGCTGAGACCTGTACTCTCGGAACGAGAGCGGTGGGTTCCCGATCCTCCTTGGTCCATCTCTGTTCTTCCTGGGTCCCACCTGGCTCCATCTGGACCGATCCTGCCCATGGTTCCTCACGTTGTGCGCCACAAACGCGAAGAAATGGGCCTCCTCGTGATCCTCCCGGGACCAGTGGTCTTGGCCACTTCCACTACCATCCTCCGCGGAGTTGGCCGTGTCCTCCTGGATCTCCCGATGATGGCGGTCTTCTCGGTGGCCTCGTTGTCCATGACCATGTCGATCCTGCACGTGGGCCTCGTTCTTCGCATTGAGCTTCAACTCCACAGTGATGTACTTCACGATTTCGTCAAGGCTCATGCGGGCGAAGATGACTTGCATCCTCAGCGGCTCCCCGCGCCTCCACTCCACGTTGTTGAGGCGCAGTAACCTTTGCCCCATGGAGTCCCCGAATACCTCCACGTACACGGCGTTCTTCAGGCCCAACATCCGGTTGGGTTCGCCCAGGTTCCTCCTGAAGAACTCCATGATACCCGCATGGGTATCCTCCGCCGCCATAATCCTCACCGCCACGCGCTTCTTCGCCCTCTTCTTCTCCTCGTCCTCCACTCTCCTCTTCCAGTTGCCGGGGAGGACGTCCTTCAGCAAGTGGCGGATCTCACTGGCCTCGTTCCAGTCTTCCACCAACTTGAGGCATCTGCGGTACTTCCGCAGATACCGGTTCCACTCCCGGACCCGCAACTCATCGCGGTCCAGCGGCAGTGGAATGGACCACAGGTCCTCCAGCTTCTGGTTCGGAGCGTCCACCCGCTCCTCGTCCTCCAACCACTGGAGGCAGGCCTGCTCCGTACGGATCAAACCTTCCCGGATCTGATCCCGCAGCTCCTCCTTCAGGTCCTGCGCCAGCCGGTGTGGGAATGTCCGGCACACCCACTTGTCCCGCGGCGCTCCCCGCATCTCGCCGACGACCTCCTCGGCGAAGTCCTCCCAGTCCAGGATGAAGTCATCCAGGTTGGACGGGTTCCCGTCGTAATAGGGGATTTTGATTCCCCTGAGGTCGTCAATCCTGATGGCGTCTCCGACGTCCCCAGCCACTACTCCACCGAGACGGATACCACCTGTGGCTCGAGGGTGTGAGTACACTCCCCGTACATCCCTCTCCTCCATGGAGTGCGGTCCAGTTGGGCCTGAACCCACGGGGTTTGGAATGCGGGAAGGACTTGCTCCATCGGCCATCCATATCCCCGTAGTGGGGTCCTTCGCCCACAGGTTTCCGCCTGGATGACCTCGACCATGTCCGTCGGCGCTTCCCATGGTTCGCCCCTGCATGGTCTTGCTCTGGATCACGTCTTCCGCATACACTACCATATTCGTCGTGATCGGTACATCCTGGGCGGCATGGGACATCTGTACCGTCAGGCTCCTCGGGTCCGTGGTTACGTGCCCTTCCCGCATGGACCCAGCTGGTGCCGTGTGTTCCCCGAGCATTGTGGATTCGCTGAACATGAGAACAAACGGCAGCGCATCCGGGTCAACACGCGGAGGCGCGTATGGTGCCTCTGCAGGGCCGCCCATGGGTTTCTCCATGGCGCTCCTGAGGGTCTTAACCCGCTCCACCAGCTCTACCGCGGCCGGCTTTGCCGGGAGCTCCGGACCCGAGGCGAGGGGCTGTAGCTCCTCTAGCCTTTTCAGGCGTCCCGACATGTCCTCCACCAGGTGGAGGAGGCTGTCCACCACTTGCTGCTGCTTCTGCAGGGCCAGCTCCAGATTCTCCCGGTACCGGGCCTGATCCGCTCGCAGCTCCTCCATGTGGTTCTCCGCGGCCGACTGGTCGTCCAGGATCCCCGCGACGTCCTCCTCTAGACCGTCCTTGGCATTGTCCAGGCGGTCAAGGCGATGCACGATGGCGTCCATCCCCATCTTCGGGTACTTGCCCATGAGGAAGGACACGTGCTCGCAGTGGCACGCAGCGTGCTTTCCGCCGGATTCAGCGCAACCCGCGGTTCCCGGCACCTCAGACTCATCGCCCATGGGCGTATCGCCTACGGCGTCCGTCTCTGGTCCCGTGTGCCGGGGCACAGGTGCCGTCCGGGCCCTGGCTGGCCTCTCCAAGCCCTCGGCGTCGTGCTGTAGGGCGGGCTCGGGGGCCGTATGCGCCCTGGCGATCAGCGCGGGCGTCTCCGACTCCGAAGGTGGCTCGTAGGCTGTCCGATAGCCCTCGGAGTGCCCCTCGGATTCCCACAGCCTGACCGGGCTGGGGTCCGTGTCCATAGCCCCGGCGTCCCTTGCCGCGGACTTGGGTGACCCGCGCTTCCGGTAGCGCCGGGCCCGTCCTCCACTGCTGCCTGAATGGCAAGCCTCATCAGAGTCCTCCACGGCGGAGCGGAGGTTGCATGCCTTTCGGCAGCGACGCTCACACATGGAGACCAGGTCCTCCATGTCACGTCCTCCTCTTCCCGAATGTCGTACTTCTCTTCGGGCTTCAACTTCCGGAGTTCGCCATGCTCTTGAACGTCTCGGTTCTTCTATGGCTCCAATCTCCGGCGTGGTCTCCACCGAGTCCACAATACGCACCCGGGGCGTACTTGGGCAGGGCTCATGAGGGCCCAAGTCCCCGGGTCGGCGGTAGGTAGGGGCAGCAGGTAAGCCTCTGCTACCATAAAGAAGGTCCCTACCAGGACCGGCCCCCGCTGTGCCCCTTCCGCCTGTAACCCCTGCCGATTTGCTCCTGATCAACGATTGCATTGCTCAAAATCCAAGGTTCCAAAGCCAAAAATATAGAAAAAAAAATCCTCCTTCAACCCTGAATAGCAACCAGATCCCACAAATACAGCAATAACCCAATTCACAATCCAAATCAGGCTGCGGGCTTTCGTTCAGCACATCGATGGTCTCACGATGGCGGGCATGTACAAGAATTGCACCAAAGAGGAAAGCCCTGAAATTGGCATATGAACACAAATAAAGCAAAGTTGGGGAAAGATGGAAACTTACACAATCACCGCCATAGACCCCTCATTCCCTGGACTCAAGACCTTCCCTTGACTCACCAACATGCTGCCCTGAACCCAGTCCAATAAGATGGTTAAATGCCATGTATCAAAAGTCATTACATAAACCCCAAAAAAGTGTTCACTCCCAAGCCTCTAAATCCTAGCCCAATAGGGGAGGTGGCATGTCATGGCCTAGAGTGGCACTCAGGACAGAAAAGTTTATAGTGTTTTCAGCACTGTGTTTTTGCTTCTCCTGCTGCTTGTTGTTGCTGTAGGGTGTCCTGCTGCTTGTTTTGGATGATGAAAAGCTTTTGTTTGTTGAAATACAGTAAAGCCAAGTCAATCCAGGATAGCCCAAGCCAATAGTATGCAAGGAGAAGGTAATTCAGGATCAAAGCATGAAGGGCTGCAGTGTAAACAGTGAAAGATGATTGGATATTCACAGAAACTACGGCTCAGGTCACAAATGAATGCATATTCACAAAGATAGCTGAAATGTTTTAGGAAAAGAGTTAGAAAACTGCCTCAGGATCACTCTCTCTCCATAGTGCCATCTTAGGAGATGTGCACTCTTTGTTTTGGGTCCCATATGTGCTGAGGTGGCATGGTCTGTGGCGATGAGGTCACTGCCATGTCACATGGGATCTTCCTACTTAGCTAGGCTGACCAGGAATTGAACCCAGGACCTCTCAAAAAGAGGTGCCTAGCCCCCTATGGTGCATACCACTAGGGCAGATAGGTATTCATGGAAAAACATAGATAAATTCATAGGCTCTACCTTAGGTATGTCAGTGCTCAGTCAACTCAGGAAAAGATGTTTCACTTCACATTGAAAGGGGATTAAGGGGTCCACTCCATATCCTGATTGGGTGTTTGGTTCCATAGGTCAAAATGTGTTATCACCAGTTTTGGTTGGACCAATACTAAGATTAAAATGCACGGATGCTCAGTGCATCTCTAATACAACTAGAGTATGCCTCAAAGCAATGGAAAAGCACTTTTTCTTACTCCCCCCTTGTGCTGTGGTGGCCACCACTGTCGCATTTTAGGAAAAAGGGAATTTTTCTTGGCCTTTCCTTGGTTTCCACATCTACTTTGAAATACCTACAGTCTCCCTCACACTGAAAAATGGGCGCTCACCATGGCTGGCGTCCTTTTGCTGCTCTGATTGTACAGTTTCCTACAGAAGACTCAGCGCTCATGGCGCTGCCGGGGCTCCTGTGGCTTGGTTGGGTTAGTATGGGAGCATGCCAAACATGTGCATATGCATCCCTCCCTCCAAGACGCAGCGTCGACACAACCCAAACGCAAGACACATTATACACACTCGCATGGGTTCTCGTAAACCTGCTGGCGACCTGTGACCTGTCTTAGGGCGAAGGGAGTCGAAAGAAAATTAAATTTGCCCCTTGGTGGGGTCTTGGTTCTGCTCAGTCTCTCCAGGCACCTGCGTTTCGGCCCGAACACGGCCTACTCAGCGAGGCTGCGCGTGGGTATCTGCAGAGGCAGGAATGGGAGAATTATGGACGAATCCACGCAAAAACTAAGCAACGACACCAAAATCCGTCAAATGACGGCGTAGAATTTTTCTGAAACGACACACCTGAGCAGAATCCAATTGTGCATCAGAAGCACATTTTTATAGAAATTATAGTCATCTCTGGATTTTTTAAATCCAGAAATTCATACGCATAAAATGGCGGCGCGCAGGAGCGGCTCCTACCGAAGCGCCGGAAAATGGAAAAATAATGGAATGATAAACGTATGTATCACGTAGTCTTGAAAATGACGAGACACACATTAATAAACAAACATACAGATTCCACCCACACTAATAGAAGATTCGAAAATTCAAGAATTCGAAAATCAATTGAAAAGACTTCAATGAATCAGGTATAAACTACAGGTATGCTTGTCTCGCATGCCGCATACACATTGCTCGTCTCGTGTCTCCGTGAACGAGTCGTGTAGCAGCGCTAACAACGATAACCACGATAGGACGCGGTAGAGGGATTGATTAGAAAGATTGCAGATGATTAGCGGTCAGATCAGGGTGATTAGTCATACACACAAGTGCATAGCAACGTTCTTCGCGTGCGCCCCTTTTGTTCTCTCACCTTGCTTCACTTCCCGGCGTAGGTAAGGTAGGTACGCCCAGGCGGGGCCACCCCCTGGTGGAGTCAAGATTGACGAGTAGATGGGCAGGTTTGCCCACGTTCTTGTCGCATACTCGTGCATGCACACACGCATTAAAGGGTAGGCCACGCGAAGTGCGCACGGTAAACCTTGTTTAGGCTACCCAGGGGCTCCTCGGTACGTTCTTTAAGAGAACCTGAGGAGTCCCTTAACGCTTGCTTGCTTGACAAGGGTAGCTGGACTTCCAGCGTGTTTGCGGACAGTGTATTATAGGGCACACTGAGAAGGGTATAATACCTGGAGTGTGCCTTGGTTCCTCCGCCGCAAACGCCCTTTCATTTGCCTTTGTTTTACAGGTGGGCAGGTAGGGTGATTGGTGCAGCAGCATTTTTTTTATGCCCTGCTAAACAGGGGCGCAGATCACACAAACAAGTAACTCCGCTCCGCCTGTGGCAGAGCAAGGAGTCCGACTTCATCGACATCTGCGCCTTGCACACGAGAGCACTCCTTCCCTCCAAGCCCTAGCAGGGGAAACGCGTTGTGGCGTCCCCTGTTAGGCCACGGTTGCTTAGTAGCGCTGTGTTCTCTTGTCATTTCACAGGAGGGTCGCTAGGACCCATGAGACCTTCACCTTCGCAACGCCCAGTAGAGTGTGCGTGTAGGAGTGGTAGTCCTGAGTGGGGGCTAGAGCCAGTTGCCCAGTGCTCGCCCACCAAGATGGTGCCACTGTAGGGTGTGTAGGACCTGTAGGGGGTGTGTCACTGTCCCACCCTTTTCCTGCAATTTTAGCAGGGTTGGTGGGCTGTGACAGTGGTTAGGTCAGTGTTTTGGCCACATAGCAAAACGGCGTTTTGCATGCCTTCATAGCTTTTGGCCACCCCTCCCTGTAGTAGACAGATAGGTAGGGAAAACAATACCTGGATTAGTACGCTGGGTATTCCCCCAAGGTTTTGCGCCAGCACAGAAATTGGGCGCATAGGGGAGGGGAGACCCGGGGCGTACCCCGTGGCATCAATAAGCCAACCCTCCAGGTTCAGCAAGGGCGCAGACTTGGGTATAATTAGGACACCACTTCTGCGGCTTGCTCTCAGGACCTTAGGACTAGCACACTCACACATACGCTTTGGCAGGTAAGGGTAAGGTTCAGTCCCTAGCTTTAGTCTTGGAGGCAAGCGTCTCAGCGAGCCTCAGCAACTCACCAAGGTTGTTCTGGGACAAGTAGTCAACCAGAACTGAGTTTAGGCGTCCCTCAGGTAGAACAAATGCAGAGAAGGGCTCCCAGGTGGCCTCTTCGACTCCAAACCCTTCCCAGAGGGTGAGGAAGCGCCAACCCTGGCGATAGCGGTGGCGTAGGACAGACTTCACCAGGTAGAAGCGCTCCTTAGCCATCTCCTCGGCGTTCATGTCGGGGAGTTCACCTTCAACTTCCATAGGGCTGGCAGCCCCTTGTAGGTCCAGAGCGGCGATTTCCTCGTCGTTCAGCTCCCACTCCTCCCCACAGAGGTCTTCAGGATCATGGTAGCGCTTCAGGTGTTGAGCAGCGCACACCAGGGTCCCCCCTAGACGGGGAGAACACCGCACGGTGATACGGTGTCCATCCACAGATAGGATCTTGTACGGCCCGAAGTATGGGTCATCGCTGGTAGAGCGTGGCCAGGCGGGTAGTCGACTGTGGTGCACCAGCACCCAGTCCCCCTCTTGGTAGGTGGCCGGTACACGGTGCTTGTTCTTCTTGTTCCACTGACGCTCCCTCACTCTCTGGAGCATAGCCTTGGCCTTGTCCACCTTCGCTTGTTGCTCTTGGACCCATTCACCCACAGAAGAATGGGTGTCCTCTGGATAGGGGGCATGTAGGAACCATGCCGGGCGCCCTAGGAATAGCTCATGTGGCGAGTAGCCAGTAGCTGAACTCTCTTGGGAGTTCATCATCAAGGATATGACGGGGAGTAGTCTCACCCAGTCTCTGGTGCGTTCAGTCTTGCACCATATCCTGACGTTCTCCTTCAGGACACGAATCTGTCGCTCACATAGGGGGTTGCTCGTGTGAGAGTAGGGAATCCCCGTAGACACCTGGACATTGAGGGATCTCAGGACCCTCTTGTACCAGCCAGTATCTGAGCGTACTCGTACGTCCTCATCGGAGTTGATCTCCTTAGGCGCCCCATAGACACAAAACCACTCCTCCAGGAGTATCTTGATAGTCTCCTCTCCGGTAATGTGCTTGGTACATGGGAACACCCTGGTAAACCTGGTCAACCCACAGGTTACCACGAGGGCGAAGTCATAGCCCCCGAACTTCGGCATCTCCGTGTAGTCCACGTATAGAACACTGTTGGCACAGTGTGGGATGGGCAGGGTCGAGTAGAGACCTCTGTCCCTGATATCCCCTGGTTTACAGGACCTGCACGGGCACTTGTCCACGATAGGCTGGAGTGTCTTCCGCAGTTGGTCGTCAGTGCACGTAGTGTGGAACCACTGCTTGAACAGCCTCAGGGTACGGTCAGCACCCACATGACCACTGGACTCATGGGTCCACGTCAGCAGCGCTGGGACTCGGTCACTAGGCACCACAATGCGGTCCTCGTGCCAGAGGTAGCTCTTGTCCCGCTTCCACTGGTCTTGGTTGACCAGGAGGGGTTCAAGGCGTTTCTCCAGGCGCCGGTAGATATCCCCAAACTCCTGTAGGTACTCCGATTGTTGGAGTCCATCCAGGGGGCGTATCATGGTCATGTTCAGGTCCAGATGTACGTCCATACGGCTGAACGCCTCCTTAGCCAGCGCTTCAGACCGGGCACCAATCAGGGCGTCGAAGTTGTTGCGGCTGATGTAGTCGGCGCACTCGTTCTTCACTCCCTGGATATGGTGTACCGTCAGCCGTAGTTGACTGAGGTAGGTCCACCAGCGACGTAGCTTGGCCTTCTCAGGTGGGGGACCCTTCTGGAAACTGCGGACCGGTTCTTGGTCGCATAGCCAGACCACAGGGTTACTCCCCAACAGTCGTGCTTGAGAGGATAGCACCAGCATACCCGCGAGCAATTCCTGCTCATAGGTGGAGTAGTTCCCCCTGGCCTGGTTCCACTTCCAGCTCCAGTGGCCCAGAGGTACTAGGACCCACTTGTCGTCAGGGTAGCTGTGCTTGAGGGTTCCATCTCGGTTGAGACCTTCCGTCCCCCATTGGGAAATGGCCGAGTCGAACTCCTCCTTCTCTAGTGCTTGCCATTGGAACAACGTTCCACCACCGCCCACATTGCTGGCGTCGGTAACCAGGATAATCTCCCCTTGTGCCCTAGGCACGCCCAAGCACTTAGCGTTGGCTACCTTGTCTTTGAGCTCGTCAAACGCTTGTTGCTCTTGTGGGCCCCAGCGCCAAGTAGTACTCTTCTTGATCAAGTCAGTCAGTACAGCGCTGGTGTAGGTGAAGTTTTTGATGTGGCGGCGATAGAAGTTGCACGCCCCAATGAAACTGCGTACATCATGAAGTCCTTTCTTGGGGTCTTCGTGTCGTACCTTGGCATCCATCAGGGGTTTGGCCTTAGAGGCCGCTGGGGTCCACCACCCATAGCCAACGTCAAACCCCAAGTACTGCATGGTCTCCTGCATGAACTCACACTTCTCCAGCTTGAGTCGTGTGTGGTTCTCCTGGCAGACCGCAAAGAACTCACCCAAGAGGATTAGGTGATCCTCCTGGGTATTGGTCCCGAGGCATACATCGTCGATGTGAGCCTCCATCTGGGCCCCCCGGGATATGAGCTCCTGCACCTTAGGTCTCCTTCGTAGGATGGACAAGATCTTGTTCATCAGCTCTTGGAACAGAGCGGGTGCGTTAGCCACGCCAAATGGCATGACCTTCCACTTGAATACCCTCCCCTGAGGGGTGATGAAGGCCAGTAGTTCCTGCGCGTTGGGCGTCAGGTCCACTTGCCAGAATCCACTTCGCTTGTCCATCTTGGTCTTGTAGCGACAGGAGGCTATCTTCTCCAGGGTAGACTCCATATTGGGAATGGACCCTGAGTGGTTCAGCGTCTTCTTGTTCAGCTCTCCATAGTCCACTACCAGCCGTTTGGCTGAAGACCCAGGTTTAGCCACCAGGAAACAGGGGCTGCAGTGTAGGGGGTAGTCCCCGTCCTTGTACTCCAGGACTAGGCCAGCGTCGATACATTCTTGTATCTGTCGCTCAATCTCGTCGGCCTGCTCTTTAGGAGCTGGATAGGGTCTCCTCCGTATCTTGTGACCCACGAACTCGGGTTTCAGCTTGAGGTCCATCTGTACCAGCTTGTCACATGACGCTGGAGGGGGTAGTTCTCCGAACACCTCCAGATAGGTCCTTATCAGCTTCTGTACCCGCGGGTCCAGGACCTTGATCTTGTCCTCCATGTCCTCGTCGGAGTGTAAGTTGCTTGCCCCTTGAATAGACGTCGGGAGGTGGTCCTCCACCGACTCTTCGCCCGCGGTAGCATCCTTCAGCCCTTGGTAGGCATATAGAAGGTCTTGCTCAACCATCTCCGGTGGACGATGGCAACATAGGCACGCTCGAGGGGGTTCACATACACATTCCTCCGAGAGGTCGTCTTCCTCTGGGGTCCTCACATGGGCACCCCATACGCTCTTCATGAGCTTGAGATCTACCTCCCTTTGCCAGGTGGTGATCTTCTGTTCGAGGTCCTCCTTCAGTTGGGATAGGTCTCCCATACGTCCTTGCTTCAGTGGCCATGAGCTGCGGGTAGGCTTCGCGTAGCATAGCTTTTTCGCCACCAACTTCCTCTTGGAATCCACATACTCCCTGAGCCTGGATCGAGGGTCCAGCTCCTCATCCACGGGGTCTTCCACCCTCATGGAGAGTAGGGGTTTTAGTGGGGCGACGTACTCGGCGTTCTCCACCTCCTCCACCGCGGTCTGCACGAAGAAGGCGTCGTGCTCAGTTTCGTCGTCTGAGTGGATAGAGCTAGGTAGCTCAGATAGTCCACACTCAGAGACTCCATCAGGAACAGGTACATGACAGGGAGAGTTGGGGGCGTTGGTGTCAGTCACGACGTACTCATCTCCTCCGGGTGTAGTTTCAACAGCATCTTGAGGTCGTAGGCGATCCTTCAAGTCACCCAAGGCGAGTCCATAGCTTTCTCGTTGTATAGCCTGGACCAGAGTAGGGTCCAGGTCTTCCCAGGGGATGGTGGTAAGACTTCCGTCCCCCATGCTGAGCATACTCCCCCATCCGGGCTTCCCAATGGGCGTCTTGCGTCCCAGAGGCACGTAGATGGCCTCATCAGGTAATCGCACCGAGCTGATAGTCAGCTTGTCAAGGAGGGTTCGCCAGTACTCGTTGCCCCCATGGGCTCCCCAATCGGGGGAACACAGGACCATACGGAAACGTTCCAAGGCCACCTTGGTCAGCACCTTCCCCAGTTCACTGAATCTGGGGTTCCCGTAGGCCATCCCGAAAGAGGGCCAGTAAAGTTTGTAGCTGCAGTTCTTCCCCTTGCTGCAGTATAGGTCCAGTACATGCTGCTTGTCGCTGGCGAACAGCTCCACACTTAGGTCTTCTCGAGAGTAACCCAACTCCTTCAGACCTTGGTCTAGGACTTCCCCCAATAGTTGATAGTCCTCAGTTTTGGAGGCTGCCATCAAGTTCGAGGGCTCCTCCTTCGATAGTCTCAGGTAACTCGAGATATGTTCCGACTGCTCCAGTGGCACAGACTCTCTGCCACTGCCGTGGTCCACGTACAGGAGGTAGGGCGCTTGCAGCGTCAGGGATTGTATCTGGGAGTGCTGCACGAAGAAGTCAGTACCCAGTACAAAGTCGAAGGCCTCAGTGTCCATCACATAGAACCGATGGGCGATAGTTCGAGAGCCCATAGGTACCTCCACTTCACAGTCCCCGCAGCTGTGCACCACATGTCCATCCCCCATGCGTATAGCGGCGGTGGTCATGGTGTTCTTCAGGCTCCCACAAGGTAAAATTTTCTTGGCCACTATAGATATTGTGGCGCCAGTATCCAGTACCCCCAGGTATTCACGTCCCCCTAGTCGGATACGTACCCAAAACATGAGGTCTTGGGTGCCACCAGAGCGTCCCCGTCAGAATTCCGCGGGACAGGTCACCTCGAACCCCTTTTTCCGCAATTTGCGGGCCATCCTCATGAAACGGCTTCTCTTCTTGGCGTTGCCGTCATCACCACCTTCATGCTCACGCTTGGCTCCTTGTTCTTGCTGGGCTCGCGTCTGTGAGCGTGTGGTAGGTCCAGACTGCCCTCCAGAGGGCTCGGAGTTCCCCCCTGGATTAGGGTTGGGGTTGCCTCCGTTCTTGTCCTTGTTCTTGTTGTCGTTCTGGCGGTTAGCGCCTCCTCCTCGTCCACCTTGACCCTTGTCTTGACCACCTTGACCACGTCCTTTCGACTTGCCCTTGCCGGAGTCGTTGCCTTTGGCCTTGCCTCCACCTTTGCCTGAGCTTTTGCCAGGATCTTCCCCCTTAAGCTTCGCCGATAGGCGTTGCTTATGGTAGCACTCATCCTCGTAGTGCTTCCGCTTACCGCAGAATGCACACGTGATGGTGCAGCGGTAATGATCCGGCAGCTTCACTTTGGCGCCGGTGATCTTTTCCTGCTGCTTCCCCTGGACTACAAAGCAGTCTCGCTGCTCGCAGTCGGAGGCGTGCTGCAGGTGGCCCTGCTCATCTCTGGCATCACACCAGAATAGCTCCTTCACGTTCTCCATTAGACGGGCGTGGGCGTGTTTGGGGGTAGTCCCCTGCCCAGGTCGGGACCCTTGGTACCCTTTGCCTCCAGAACCTCCACCAGGGCGGTAGTTGTTCAACTGCTGGTCGCTCTCCTTCTCCAGCGCCATCTCCAGGAGCAGCACGCATAGATCCTCGTAGCGGAGGGATCTAGCCTTGCGCTCAGCCGTCAGACGGCACTCGTCCCATAGCTCTCGGGGGAGCTTGGCGCACAACCAGAACAGCAGGTCGTCGCTGCTGTAGGAACCGGGCGTCAGTCGTCCAGCCCAGTGATCCAAGTCCGCCAACAGCTCGGAGACCCTGCCAGGTTTGGGGTTGTTGGGCAGCACGGGCAGGTTCTGGATCTCGGCCCTGATGGAGAGGTCGGTCTCGCAGGTCGGGTACTGCCTCTCCAGGGCAACCAACACGTCGGCAAAGGTGGCGGAGTTTGTGACGATCTGCCTGACCTGCTTCTCCAGGTACTTGGTCTTGCAGCACTGCAGGAGCAGATCGCACTTCACTCGCCCACTCGCGTGGGTTTGGCCGGTCAGTCGTAGGAACCGGCCAAAGTTCTCAGCGAACTCGCTGAGGTCCTTGCCTGTGAACTCAGGCAGGTTCACCACTATCTTGGAGGTGGCAATAGCCTTCGCCTCCTGAGCTCGGCGTCCTTCAGGGCGTCGGGTCTTCTTCTTCTTCTTCTTCTTCTTCTTACCCTTCGGGTCCTCGGGGTCCTCAGGGTCCTCGTCGTCTGAGGGCGAAGAAGAGTCCATCGACGGCGGCTCGTCGTCGGAGGGTTCTCCGCCAAGATCACTGGAGCCATAAGGCTCCACGTCCACCATTGCCCTTAGGGCTGTCAGCCCCAGCCGGTCCAGCTCGGCCCTCGTCGAGTTCGTCACGTGGCTGTAGGGCGGCTGGGCCGTTCTCGGGACGAATGGACTTCTCGGTACTGCTGCAGGAGTCGGCATCGGTCGGCTCCTCAGGCTCCCCAGGGTATTTGTCAACCCTGCCGCCAGGTGGTTAGCCTGTACTCGGTGGGGTGACATTCCCACCGTCGTAGGTGACGCATGGGACGGGATCATCAGGGGCTCCAGTTTCTCACTGATCTCTTGCGTGAGGTCGCTCACGATTTGCGAAGTGGTTCCTCGGAGCACCTCGTTGATCTCCGACCGCGTCAGGGACCTGTTGGAGGATCTCCCCGATCCTCTACTCCTGCCTCCAAGAGACTCTGGTCCTCTCCTCAACCCACTCAGGGGTGCATACCCAGGTGCACACCCAGGAGCATACCCAGGAACTTCCATGTAGGTTCCAGTGGCGTGGAGTTGATGGGGATGGTCAGCCGCATACCATCGCGGCGCAGAGCTGGAAGCCACCGGCTCACTGGCAGTAGTTGCCTCAAGGAGCGCAGTGGTAGGTGGGCCCATGCCATAGGCGGGGTAGTGAGGCATGCCAGTAAAGCCTGTGCCTTCTGCCATAGGCGGGTTGGTTGTGGAAGTGGATGTTGCGGTGGCTGGGAGTGTGGTGGTTATGGGAGAGGGTGATGCAGGGAGGCCAGAAGCGCTTGGTGCGCCTTCGAAGGTAGGGATACTCGTCAGGTCTTGCCCTTGTTCCTCTCCTTCGTCTGCTTCTCCTCCAGCATCCTTCTCGCTCTCGTTCTCTCTCTTCCTCTTCACAGGCTGAGGCTGAGAGACCACTTCCTCCACCGACAGGGCCCCGAAGGCCGTCTGGAGGCCATCCAGGGAGTCCTCCGCCGTATCCACTGGCCCATGTAAGGGCTCCACCGAAGGTACAGCGTCAGGCGCCGGCCTTGCCGGTGCCTCAGGCGCTGGCGCTGTGTTCACATCGGCGTCCACTCTTCCTGGATCCGTCTTAATCCGCCCTTCTGCTTATATTTGCCTGCTCGGAGCACTGGTTGTACGGCGCGGGGTCGCTGCCGGTGCACAGAGACAGGCTGCCTCTGCTACCAGAAAAGTTTATAGTGTTTTCAGCACTGTGTTTTTGCTTCTCCTGCTGCTTGTTGTTGCTGTAGGGTGTCCTGCTGCTTGTTTTGGATGATGAAAAGCTTTTGTTTGTTGAAATACAGTAAAGCCAAGTCAATCCGGGATAGCCCAAGCCAATAGTATGCAAGGAGAAGGTAATTCAGGATCAAAGCATGAAGGGCTGCAGTGTAAACAGTGAAAGATGATTGGATATTCACAGAAACTACAGCTCAGGTCACAAATGAATGCATATTCACAAAGATAGCTGAAATGTTTTAGGAAAAGAGTTAGAAAACTGCCTCAGGATCACTCTCTCTCCATAGTGCCATATTAGGAGATGTGCACTCTTTGTTTTGGGTCCCATATGTGCTGAGGTGGCATGGTCTGTGGCGATGAGGTCACTGCCATGTCACATGGGATCTTCCTACTTAGCTAGGCTGACCAGGAATTGAACCCAGGACCTCTCAAAAAGAGGTGCCTAGCCCCCTATGGTGCATACCACTAGGGCAGATAGGTATTCATGGAAAAACATAGATAAATTCATAGGCTCTACCTTAGGTATGTCAGTGCTCAGTCAACTCAGGAAAAGATGTTTTACTTCACATTGAAAGGGGATTAAGGGGTCCACTCCATATCCTGATTGGGTGTTTGGTTCCATAGGTCAAAATGTGTTATCACCAGTTTTGGTTGGACCAATACTAAGATTAAAATGCATGGATGCTCAGTGCATCTCTAATACAACTAGAGTATGCCTCAAAGCAATGGAAAAGCACTTTTTCTTACTAGGACCATGCCCTACCCTGACATAACCTTGGTTGGACTTGGAGTCGATTGGGCTTAGAGAAATGACCTATGAGTTTGAACTCATAACCTGCCAAAAAACTGCCAATTCACACCATATTGACCATATATCGAAATATATGCTCAAAATTGAAGTTACTACTTATCCGAAGGCTCAAAGCATGCATGGAATCGAAGTCTAGTATTCATGGAGGATAGAGACCAAAGGCCAATGCCCATGTACATCCCCACTTTACCCTCGAAACCACTTCGGATATGGGCGCCACGCACTGCCCAAGTCAGCCCATGATTTTGAGACCAATTCTTGTAATCTCTCATGCGCCAAGCCAAATGGAGTACGCGATCCGGCATATGGTGGTGTTCAACTCCAAAGCATGTGCCAACATATGAACAACATACCATGGTTCGACTCTCCATAGGCTTCTTGCTGTTTGCCGACCAGGTAAGTACACAAAATGCAAAAATGAGCAAAAATTGAGGTCAAAAACATGAAAATATGACCAAATACAAAGTTGTCATGATAGTATATCTCTATGCTCACCCATGATATCCGCTCATGGTTCAATACACAAATGATTGGAACCATTTGCGAACAATTCCCCCACTTGGATCCCCAATCGGGCGCATGGAGATACCTTCGCCACTAATATCTACATGCCCCATGAAAATGGGAGTGCACCCATGGATCTCTTTGTCAAACATACCATGAGCAATACATACGCGGTAGACTTGGTCTAGCGCTTTGAATTTCACAATTGGGACATGGGCAAAACCCTTGTCACGTATGGCTCCCCATCTCTTCGGCCACACGAAGATATATAACATGGGCGTGAGCATATCAAGACATAAACCATGCATATAAAACATGCCCTCAAAAGTGGCTCCCACCATGATATGCCATGTCCCTCCATGGACATAACTTCACGTTAAAAATACGTAGGAACCCAAGGAAAGTATCCAGGCAACCCCAACACTCATGCGGTACACTCGAAAGTCGCATTAAAATATTCGGTTGCACGGTCCAAGAGTTATATATCACTTTATACCCTCTTGACCATTATCCCTTGCTACACCGGGCATGTGTACACACCAAAGGCGTTTGATGCTTCCTAAATTAACTTGAAGGGCTCCCAGGTGGCCTCTTCGACTCCAAACCCTTCCCAGAGGGTGAGGAAGCGCCAACCCTGGCGATAGCGGTGGCGTAGGACAGACTTCACCAGGTAGAAGCCCTCCTTAGCCATCTCCTCGGCGTTCATGTCGGGGAGTTCACCCTCAACTTCCATAGGGCTGGCAGCCCCTTGTAGGTCCAGAGCGGCGATTTCCTCGTCGTTCAGCTCCCACTCCTCCCCACAGAGGTCTTCAGGATCATAGTAGCGCTTCAGGTGTTGAGCAGCGCACACCAGGGTCCCCCCTAGACGGGGAGAACACCGCACTGTGATACGGTGTCCATCCACTGATAGGATCTTGTACGGCCCGAAGTATGGGTCATCGCTGGTAGAGCGTGGCCAGGCGGGTAGTCCACTGTGGTGCACCAGCACCCAGTCCCCCTCT
The DNA here is from genome assembly GCA_964036045.1 of Eutreptiella sp. 'Long Island Sound 2002'. Lineage (NCBI taxonomy): Eukaryota > Euglenozoa > Euglenophyceae > Eutreptiales > Eutreptiaceae > Eutreptiella > Eutreptiella sp. 'Long Island Sound 2002'. The sequence goes on from OZ038386.1 coordinate 72,879,963, forward strand.
TGGTAGGTGGCCGATACTCGGTGCTTGTTCTTCTTGTTCCACTGACGCTCCCTCACTCTCTGGAGCATTGCCTTGGCCTTGTCCACGTTCGCTTGTTGCTCTTGGACCCATTCACCCACAGAAGAATGGGTGTCCTCTGGATAGGGGGCATGTAGGAACCATGCCGGGCGCCCTAGGAATAGCTCATGGGGCGAGTAGCCAGTAGCTGAACTCTCTTGGGAGTTCATCATCAAGGATATGACGGGGAGTAGTCTCACCCAGTCTCTGGTGCGTTCAGTTTTGCACCATATCCGAACATTCTCCTTCAGGACACGGATCTGTCGCTCACATAGGGGGTTGCTCGTGTGCGAGTAGGGAATCTTCGTAGACACCTGGACATTGAGGGATCTCAGGACCCTCTTGTACCAACCGGTATCTGAGCGTACTCGTACGTCCTCATCGGAGTTGATCTCCTTGGGCGCCCCATAGACACAAAACCACTCCTCCAGGAGTATCTTGATAGTCTCCTCCCCGGTAATGTGCTTGGTACATGGGAACACCCTGGTAAACCTGGTCAACCCACAGGTTACCACGAGGGCGAAGTCATAGCCCCCGAACTTCGGCATCTCCGTGTAGTCCACGTATAGAACACTGTTAGCACAGTGAGGGATGGGCAGGGTCGAGTAGAGACCTCTGTCCCTGATATCCCCTGGTTTACAGGACCTGCACGGGCACTTGTCCACGATAGGCTGGAGTGTCTTCCGCAGTTGGTCGTCAGTCCACGTAGTGTGGAACCACTGCTTGAACAGCCTCAGGGTACGGTCAGCACCCACATGACCGCTGGACTCATGGGTCCACTTCAGCAGCGCTGGGACTCTGTCACTAGGCACCACAATGCGGTCCTCGTGCGAGAGGTAGCTCTTGTCCCTCTTCCACTGGTCTTGGTTGACCAGGAGGGGTTCAAGGCGTTTCTCCAGGCGCTTGTAGATATCCCCAAACTCCTTCAGGTACAGCGATTGTTGGAGTCCATCTAGGGGGCGTATCATCGTCATGTTGAGGTCCAAGTGGACGTCCATACGGCTGAACGCCTCCTTAGCCAGCGCTTCAGACCGGGCACCAATCAGGGCGTCGAAGTTGTTGCGGCTGATGTAGTCTGCACACTCGTTCTTCACTCCCTGGATATGGTGTACCGTCAGCCGTAGTTGACTGAGGTAGGTCCACCAGCGCCGTAGCTTGGCCTTCTCAGGTGGGGGACCCTTCTGGAAAGTGCGGACCGGTTCTTGGTCGCACAGCCAGACCACAGGGTTACTCCCCAACAGTCGTGCTTGAGAGGATAGCACCAGCATACCCGCGAGCCATTCCTGCTCATAGGTGGAGTAGTTTCCCCTGGCCTGGTTCCACTTCCAGTTCCAGTGGCCCAGAGGTACTAGGACCCACTTGTCGTCAGGGTAGCTGTGCTTGAGGGTTCCATCTCGGTTGAGACCTTCCGTCCCCCATTGGGAAATGGCCGAGTCGAACTCCTCCTTCTCTAGTGCTTGCCATTGGAACAACGTTCCACCACCGCCCACATTGCTGGCGTTGGTCACAAGGATAATCTCCCCTTGTGCCCTAGGCACGCCCAAGCACTTAGCGTTGGCTACCTTGTCTTTGAGCTCGTCAAACGCTTGTTGCTCTTGTGGGCCCCAGCGCCAAGTAGTACTCTTCTTGATCAAGTCAGTCAGTACAGCGCTGGTGTAGGTGAAGTTTTTGATGTGGCGGCGATAGAAGTTGCACGCCCCAATGAAACTGCGTACTTCATGAAGTCCTTTCTTGGGGTCTTCTTGTCGTACCTTGGCATCCATCAGGGGTTTGGCCTTAGAGGCCGCTGGGGTCCACCACCCATAGCCAACGTCAAACCCCAAGTACTGCATGGTCTCCTGCATGAACTCACACTTCTCCAGCTTGAGTCGTGTGTGGTTCTCCTGGCAGACCGCAAAGAACTCACCCAAGAGGATTAGGTGGTCCTCCTGGGTATTGATCCCGAGGCATACATCGTCAATGTGAGCCTCCATCTGGGCACCACGGGATATGAGCTCCTGCACCTTAGGTCTCCTTCGTAGGATGGACAAGATCTTGTTCATCAGCTCTTGGAACAGAGCGGGTGCGTTAGCCACGCCAAACGGCATGACCTTCCACTTGAATACCCTCCCCTGAGGGGTGATGAAGGCCAGTAGTTCCTGCGCGTTGGGCGTCAGGTCCACTTGCCAGAATCCACTTCGCTTGTCCATCTTGGTCTTGTAGCGACAGGAGGCTATCTTCTCCAGGGTAGACTCCATATTGGGAATGGACCCTGAGTGGTTCAACGTCTTCTTGTTCAGCTCTCCATAGTCCACTACCAGCCGTTTGGCTGTAGACCCAGGTTTAGCCACCAGGAAACAGGGGCTGCAGTGTAGGGGGTAGTCCCCGTCCTTGTACTCCAGGACTAGGCCAGCGTCGATACACTCTTGTATCTGTCGCTCAATCTCGTCGGCCTGCTCTTTAGGAGCTGGATAGGGTCTCCTCCGGATCTTGTGACCCACGAACTCGGGTTTCAGCTTGAGGTCCATCTGTACCAGCTTGTCACATGAGGCTGGAGGGGGTAGTTCTCTGAACACCTCCAGATAGGTCCTTATAAGCTTCTGTACCCGCGGGTCCAATACCTTGATCTTGTCCTCCATGTCCTCGTGGGAGTGTAAGTTGCTTGCCCCTTGAATAGACGTCGGGAGGTGGTCCTCCACCGACTCTTCGCCCGCGCTAGCATCCTTCAGCCCTTGGTAGGCATATAGGAGGTCTTGCTCAGCCATCTCCGGTGGACGATGGCAACATAGGCACGCTCGAGGGGGTTCACATACATATTCCTCCGAGAGGTCGTCCTCCTCTGGGGTCCTCACATGGGCGCCCCACACGCTCTTCATGAGCTTAAGATCTACCTCCCTTTGCCAGGTGGTGATCTTCTGTTTGAGGTCCTCCTTCAGTTGGGATAGGTCTCCCATACGTCCTTGCTTCAGTGGCCATGAGCTGCGGGTAGGCTTCGCGTAGCATAGCTTTTTCGCCACCAACTTCCTCTTGGAATCCACATACTCCCTGAGCCTGGATCAAGGGTCCAGCTCCTCATCCACGGGGTCTTCCACCCTCATGGAGAGTAGGGGCTTTAGTGGGGCGACGTACTCGGCGTTCTCCACTTCCTCCACACAGGTCTGCACGAAGAAGGCGTCGTGCTCAGTTTCGTCTTCTGAGTGGATAGAGCTAGGTAGCTCAGATAGTCCACACTCAGAGACTCCATCAGGAACAGGTACATGGCAGGCTGAGTTGGGGGCGTTGGTGTCAGTCACGACGTACTCATCTCCTCCGGGTGTAGTCTCAACAGCATCTTGAGGTCGTAGGCGATCCTTCAAGTCACCCAAGGCGAGTCCATAGCTTTCTCGTTGTATAGCCTGGACCAGAGTCGGGTCCAGGTCCTCCCAGGGAATGGAGGTAAGACCTCCGTCCACCACGCTTAGCATACTCCCCCATCCGGGCTTCCCAATGGGCGTCTTGCGTCCCAGAGGCACGTAGATGGCCTCATCAGGTAACCGCACAGAGCTGATAGTCAGCTTGTCAAGGAGGGTTCGCCAGTACTCGTTGCCCCCATGGGCTCCCCAATCTGGGGAACACAGGACCATACGGGAACGTTCCAAGGCCACCTTGGTCAGCACCTTCCCCAGTTCACTGAACCTGGGGTTCCCGTAGGCCATCCCGAAAGAGGGCCAGTAAAATTTGTAGCTGCAGTTCTTCCCCTTGCTGCAGTATAGGTCCAGTACATGCTGCTTGTCGCTGGCGAACAGCTCCACACTTAGGTCTTCTCGAGAGTAACCCAACTCCTTCAGACCTTGGTCTAGGACTTCCCCCAATAGTTGGTAGTCCTCAGTTTTGGAGGCCGCCATCATGTTCGAGGGCTCCTCCTTCGATAGTCTCAGGTAACTCGAGGTATGTTCCGACTGCTCCAGTGGCACAGACTCTCTGCCACTGCCGTGGTCCACGTACAGGAGGTAGGGCGCTTGCAGCGTCAGGGATTGTATCTGGGAGTGCTGTACGAAGAAGTCAGTACCCAGTACAAAGTCGAAGGCCTCAGTGTCCATCACATAGAACCGATGGGCGATAGTTCGAGAGCCCATAGGTACCTCCACTTCACAGTCCCTGCAGCTGTGCACCACATGTCCATCCCCCATGCGTATAGCGGCGGTGGTCATGGTGTTCTTCAGGCTCCCACAAGGTAAAATTTTCTTGGCCACTATAGATATTGTGGCGCCAGTATCCAGTACCCCCAGGTATTCACGTCCCCCTAGTCGGATATGTACCCAAAACACCAGGTCTTGGGTGCCACCAGAGCGTCCCCGTCAGAACTCCGCTGGACAGGTCACCTCGAACCCCTTGTTCCGCAATTTGCGGGCCATCCTCATGAAACGGCTCCTCTTCTTGGCGTTGCCGTCATCACCACCTTCATGGTCACGCTTGGCTCCTTGTTCTTGCTGGGCCTGCGTTTGTGAGCGTGTGGTAGGTCCAGACTGCCCTCCAGAGGGCTCGGAGTTCCCCCCTGGATTAGGGTTGGGGTTGCCTCCGTTCTTGTCCTTGTTCTTGTTGTCGTTCTGGCGGTTAGCGCCTCCTCCTCGTCCACCTTGATCCTTGTCTTGACCACCTTGACCACGTCCTTTCGACTTGCCCTTGCCGAAGTCGTTGCCTTTGGCCTTGCCTCCACCTTTGCCTGAGCCTTTGCCAGGATCTTCCCCCTTAAGCTTCGCCGATAGGCGTTGCTTATGGTAGCACTCATCCTCGTAGTGCTTCCGCTTACCGCAGAATGCACACGTGATGGTGCAGCGGTAATGATCCGGCAGCTTCACTTTAACGCCGGTGATCTTCTCCTGCTGCTTCCCCTGGACGACGAAGCAGTCTCGCTGCTCGCAGTCAGAGGCGTGCTGCAGGTGGCCCTGCTCATCTCTGGCATCACACCAGAATAGCTCCTTCACGTTCTCCATTAGACGGGCGTGGGCGTGTTTGGGGGTAGTCCCCTGCCCAGGTCGGGACCCTTGGTACCCTTTACCTCCAGAACCTCCACCACCAGGACGGTAGTTGTTCAACTGCTGGTCGCTCTCCTTCTCCAGCGCCATCTCCAGGAGCAGCACGCATAGATCCTCGTAGCGGAGGGATCTAGCCTTGCGCTCAGCCGTCAGACGGCACTCGTCCCATAGCTCTCGGGGGAGCTTGGCGCACAACCAGAACAGCAGGTCGTCGCTGCTGTATGAACCGGGCGTCAGTCGTCCAGCCCAGTGATCCAGGTCAGCCAACAGCTCGGAGACCCTGCCAGGTTTGGGGTTGTTGGGCAGCACGGGCAGGTTCTGGATCTCGGCCCTGATGGAGAGGTCGGTCTCGTAGGTCGGGTACTGCCTCTCCAGGGCAACCAACACATCGGCAAAGGTTGCGGAGTTAGTCACGATCTGCCTGACCTGCTTCTCCAGGTACTTGGTCTTGCAGCACTGCAGGAGCAGATCGCACTTCACTCGCCCACTCGCGTGGGTTTGGCCCGTCAATCGTAGGAACCGGCCAAAGTTCTCAGCGAACTCGCTGAGGTCCTTGCCTGTGAACTCAGGCAGGTTCACCACTATCTTGGAGGTGGCAATAGCCTTCGCCTCCTGAGCTCGGCGTCCTTCAGGGCGTCGGGTCTTCTTCTTCTTCTTCTTCTTCTTCTTACCCTTGGGGTCCTCAGGGTCATCGTCATCTGAGGGCGAAGAAGAATCCATCGACGGCGGCTCGTCATCGGAGGGGTCTCCGCCAAGATCACTAGAGCCATAAGGCTCTACGTCCACCATAGCCCTTAAGGCTGTCAGCCCCAGCTGGTCCAGCTCGGCCCTCGTCGAGTTCGTCACGTGGCTGTAGGGCGGCTGGGCCGTTCTCGGGACGAATGGACTTCTCGGTACTGCTGCAGGAGTCGGCATCGGTCGGCTCCTCAGGCTCCCCAGGGTATTTGTCAACCCCGCCGCCAGGTGGTTAGCCTGTACTCGGTGGGGTGACATTCCCACCGTCGTAGGTGACGCATGGGACGGGATCATCAGGGGCTCCAGTTTCTCCCTGATCTCTTGCGTGAGGTCGCCCACGATTTTTGAAGTGGCTCCTTGGAGCACCTCGTTGATCTCCGACCGCGTCAGGGACCTGTTGGAGGATCTTCCCGATCCTCTACTCCTGCCTCCCAGAGACTCTGGTCCTCTCCTCAACCCACTCAAGGGTGCATACCCGGGTGCATACCCAGGAGCATACCCAGGAACATCCATATAGGTTCCAGTGGCGCGGAGTGGATGGGGATAGTCAGCCGCATACCATCGCGGCGCAGAGCTGGAAGCCACCGGCTCACTGGCAGTAGTTGCCTCATGGAGCGCAGTGGTAGGTGGGCCCTTACCATAGGCGGGGTAGGGAGGCATGCCAGTAAAGCCTGTGCCCTCTGCCATAGGCGGGTTGGTTGTGGAAGTGGATGTTGCTGCGGCTGGGATTGTGGTGGTTATGGGAGAGGGTGATGCGTGGAGGCCAGAAGCGCTTGGTGCGCCTTCGAAGGTAGGGTCATGCGTCGGGTCTTGCCCTTGTTCCTCTCCTTCGTCTGCTCCTTCTCAAGCATCCTTCTCGCTCTCGTTCTCTCTCTTCCTCTTCACAGGCTGAGGCTGAGAGACCACTTCCTCGACCGACAGGGCCCCGAAGGCCGTCTGGAGGCCATCCAGGGAGTCCTCCGCCGTATCCACTGGCCCATGTAAGGGCTCCGCCGAAGGTACAGCGCCAGGCGCCGGCCTTGCCGGTGCCTCAGGCGCTGGCGCTGTCTTCACGTCAGCGTCCACCCTTCCTGGATCCATCTTAGTCCGCCCTTCTGCTTATGTTTGCCTGTACTCGGAGCACTGGTTGTACGGCGCGGGGTCGCTGCCGGTGCACAGAGACAGGCTGCCTCTTGCTACCAGAAAAGTTTATAGTGTTTTCAGCACTGTGTTTTGCCTCTCCTGCTGCTTGCTGTTGGTGTAGGGTTTCCTGCTGCTTGTTTTTGGAGATGAAAAGCTTTGTTTTGATGAAATACAGCCACTCCAAGTCACTCCAGGATAGCCCAAGCCAATAGTATGCAAAGAGAAGAGGATTCAGGATCAAAGCATGAAGGGCTGCAGTGTAAACAGTGAAAGATGATTGGATATTCACAGAAACTGCAACTCAGGTCACAAATGAATGCATATTCACAAAGATAGCTGAAATGTTTTAGGAAAAGAGTTAGAAAACTGCCTCAGGATCACTCTCTCTCCATAGTGCCATCTTAGGAGATGTGCACTCTTTGTTTTGGGTCCCATATGTGCTGAGGTGGCATGGTATGTGGCGATGAGGTCACTGCCATGTCACATGGGATCTTCCTACTTAGCTAGGCTGACCAGGAATTGAACCCAGGACCTCTCAAAAAGAGGTGCCCAACCCCCTAGGGTGCATACCACTAGGATAGCTAAGAATTCATGGAAAAACATAGATAAATTCATAGGCTCTACTTTAGGTATGTCAGTGCTCAGTCAACTCAGGAAAAGATGTTTTACTTCACATTGAAAGGGGATTAAGGGGTCCACTCCATATCCTGATTGGGTGTTTGGTTCCATAGGTCAAAATGTGTTATCACCACTTTTGGTTGGACCAATACTAAGATAACAATGCATGGATGCTCAGTGCATCTCTAATACAACTAGAGTATGCCTCAAAGCAATGGAAAAGCACTTTTTCTTACTGGCGGGGGTGCCAAGTCGGGACGTGCCCTCCCAAATCTGCACAGTTTTGGGCCAAAAACAGCCATTTTTCGCCCAAAAGAGCCCCAAAACCCGGGCGAAGCGCCCAAACGAAGGGATACGGTGAGTACACTGCACGTGCGGCTTGACTTCACCGTGTCAAAGAGCTCTCTAGTGCCCTTCAATTCCACGATATGTCCGAGAAACGGCCCAAAAAGGCGCCAAAAAGCCCCAAAAACCTGCGCAATGCGCACCAACACCCCGAAACCAAGCACAGGGCGTATCTTGGGTTACGTGGCTCAAATCCCAATTCCAAGGGCGCCTAGTCCACCCGCAAGCCCCCACTTTTTGTGGTTTCCAAGCCTCAGAATCGCCCAACGAGCCACTCAGACCCCCGTACCAGTGGTCACTTGGTCGAGCCGGAGGGCAGCCCAGCCCGCGCAGGGTGGGGGCCAACGGTGGGTCCACCAGGGTCCCCGGGGCGAAAAAAATCATTTTTTCCAAAGTTGTTCCTAGACCACTTGAGATGCTTAAACAAGTGTTTTTGGGCCATTTTGAGCCCGTGGTGGAGCGTTTTGGGCCATGGAAAATCCCAAAATGCCTTGAAAATGGGCCGTTTTGGGACCAACAATGGGTCAAAAATGGGTCAAAAATGCGTTTTTCCAAAAATGATCCTGGACCATTTGGGATGCTGAAACAAGTGTTCTTAGCCCATTTTGAGCCCGTGGCGACGGGTTTTGGCTCCTGGAAACTCCCAAAATGCCTTGAAAATAAGCCATTTTGTGACCAAAAATGGGTCCAAAATGGGTCAAAAACGCGTTTTTCTTAAAGTGATCCCGGACCATTTGGGATGCTCAAACAAGTGTTTTTAGCCCGTTTTGAGCCCGTTTTGACCGAGTTTAGCCCCTTCCACCACATGTATGCACCACTTTGTGCCTTTCGCACTTACCTTAGAGCCGTGTGGTGGAGCCACCTAGAGTTGGGAGAGGGGTGTAGATTAGAGGATATATATATATATATATATATATATATATATATATATATATATATATATATATATATATATATATATATATATATATATATATATATATATATATATATATATATATATATATATATATATATATATATATATATATATATATATATATATATATATATATATATATATATATATATATATATATATATATATATATATATATATATATATATATATATATATATATATATATATATATATATATATATATATATATATATATATATATATATATATATATATATATATATATATATATATATATATATATATATATATATATATATATATATATATATATATATATATATATATATATATATATATATATATATATATATACATATATATATATACATATATATATATACATATATATATATATATATATATATATATATATATATATATATATATATATATATATATATATATGTGTATATATGTATATAGATATATACAGACACACACACACACACACACACATATATATATATCTGTATACATACATACATACACATATATATATGTGTGTGTGTGTGTGTACATATTGAGAAGGAGGGTGTGGACTTCCGCTTGAAGGGAGTTGGTACAGGTTGACACGTTTTGCGTTCCGTGTGTGACAACCGAAGCCCTCAGTTGAGATGCACGCACCGGGTTTCAACCCCAATCGCCTGGATCATGACGTGCACTTCTAGAATGCCACCGAAGACACCAATCTCCGATGAAAAGAAGGCCAAGGCAACGGCATATGGTGCAGCCATGGCAGCGGAAGGGCCATCGCTGATGGAAGTAATGGGGAAATGGTGAATCAGCGGCATGCCAATCACCAAATAGCTAACCAGACCTTCCCATTCTATGTCAAGTTCGTTTCAGGCAAGGTGACAAGCTGGGCGTTTGATAGAATGCTCGAGCAGATGAATGCTTCAACTGCGTACCTCGTGTATGAGTATGACATGTCCAGGGAGGCCCAATATATAGTTGCTAACAGGGCGGCACCCTTATGGAACTATGATCGACAGTGTCACGATTCACTTGAGACGGAGTTGGTAGACCTACCGAGATTCTGTGCGATCTCCAATCGTGTGCACCAAATCCAAGGCAAAAATATAGTTTATGAGGTAAAGCCAAGTGAATCCAGCTGCACTTCGCGTTACATGAACTGTCCACATTATGTTCGTCTGTTCGAGCCATTGGCTGAGGATGGTGCCTATACCAAGTTTTGGTGTAGTTGTGGCCTTGCTGTCCGAGTCGGGCATCCATGTCGTCACTATTTTGCTGTTTTGCATCATCGGTCATCTTCAGTCGGCTTCCATCTTGGCTTGTTCAATCCAATTTTTATTTTAAAACAATTTCAGACTGCAACTCAGGTACTTGTCAGTGCCAAATGCAGCAGCCAACGCCTCCCCCTACCCACAGTGCAGGTACCCGTGGCAATCCATGCTACAGACGATGACATTATATTGACCGACATCTCCTCGTGGGCTGATTTGCCAGCCAGAACGAAACGCGAGCAGATTGTCCGCTCCCTTGGGAACCTGCAGTCCCGGATGCGTCAATATATAAATAATGTGGATCGAGTGGCAACTCACCTTTCCGACCAGGGACAGGATGCAGGGGCCTTTCTCGAAGAAGAGGAGAGGCTACTGAACCAATTTGTGGACATGCGAGCCTTCTCCACACAGGTCCATGTGGCAGGTGCACAAGCACCACGACCTGTTCCCCCGCCGGTGGCCGCCAAGCGAACCGTGAAGCCAACTGTCAGGAAGGCCGCTAAGCGAGGGGATGGTCCAAAGGGTGCTACAAAGGGAAGAGGTAGGGGTCAGGGTAGGGGTAGCGGTCCGCCGCTGAAGGAAGAGCTGAATGCTGCCCTTGAGCTTTCAGATGCGCTAACCACCGTGAATCAGGCTCTTGGGGGCCTGAGTGCGCAGCAGGCCGCGTATAATGATCAATTGCATGCACACATTCACAATATGGTTGACTCGGCTGAGCAGGTTGATACTCGCTTGGCTCAGTTGTATGCTCGGGCTGCATGTGGGGAACAACTTTCGCCAGCTGAGTTGCATCAGTGTAAGCAGCTTTGGGAGTGGCGGGCTCAAGTGTCGAAGAACTAAGGACATTTCAAATTTCAAGTCTGAGTTTATGTTCCATGCCTTCACGGTTCGCTTGTGTAAGGTTGGGTTATGCCTCCATGGCCCCCAGTTTTGAGCTACGGCTCCACAATGTATACTACTTTCATCATCGGGAAGCACATCTCTTGCACATTGTTTTACACATTCTTTTGCACATTGCACAAAAAAAGATGGAACAATGCTTTCTTCGTGCCAAGTGTGCAAGGGCAGGTGAGGGACGGAATTTTTGAAAAATAAATGCCTTTGGCTGAAATACCCTCTATGGTTCAGGAAGAAGCCTCAAGACCTCAATTCACACCCACAGGTAGCAATACAAGCCCACAAGAAGCAATGCAATGCGATCACGGAATCCTGGATAAGCGGCGTCCCCAACAGTACGCGTTTCGGCTTAAATTAAGCCCTAATCAGCGAAAAAAAAGAGACACTCAGAAAGTGGAAGTTGAAAATGAGCAGCAGGGAGTTGAAAATGAGTAGGAGGGGGGATTTTCACTTGGAGGGAGTTGAAAATGAGCAGGGGGGAGTGGATTTTGACTTGGAGGGAGTTGAAAATGAGCAGGGGGGAGTTGAAAATGAGTAGGAGGGAGTTGAAAATGAGTAGGAGGGAGTGGATTTTCACTTGGAGGGAGTTGAAAATGAGCAGGGGGGAGTTGAAAATGAGTAGGAGGGAGTTGAAATTGAGTAGGAGGCAGTGGATTTTCACTTGGAGGGAGTTGAAAATGAGCAGGGGAGAGTTGAAAATTAGTAGGAGGGAGTTGAAAATGAGTAGGAGGGAGTTGAAAATGAGTAGGAGGCAGTGGATTTTGACTTGGAGGGAGTTGAAAATGAGCACGGGGGAGTTGAAAATGAGTAGGAGGGAGTTGAAAATGAGTAGGAGGGAGTGGATTTTCACTTGGAGGGAGTTGAAAATGAGCAGGGGGGAGTTGAAAATGAGTAGGAGGGAGTTGAAATTGAGTAGGAGGGAGTGGATTTTCACTTGGAGGGAGTTGAAAATGAGCAGGGGAGAGTTGAAAATTAGTAGGAGGGAGTTGAAAATGAGTAGGAGGGAGTTGAAAATGAGTAGGAGGCAGTGGATTTTCACTTGGAGGGACTTGAAAATCAGCAGCAGTAGCCTTGTTACCAGTAAGGTATCGTTTCCTTATCTGGCGATAAAATAATGCAATTCTTTTATAAATTTGGGCTGCAGAACGGTTCAAAACATCCTTGTCGCCTTTTAGCAGAAGATCAGTTGCAGTAGATCAGTTGCAGTCGTTTTTTCGGTTATCGTAAATGCGCGTGTCGCCTGTTCGTGCGCAGTCTTTCGCAGTCTGCTAGGGCCGCAGTCTGCATACCGTCACCGTCTGGACTCGGCTGGTATGAAGTAATTTTTGGAGAATGCCAGGCCAGAAAATATGGGAATTTTTTTGTTTTTTATCGACTGGAACTTTCGCTTTTTGATTCATGTGTCGGTGGTTACAGTATCTTTTGTGCGTAGTTTACAACTTAGGAGTGGAATGAATTGCTTTTTTGCTCGTGGGACTGGTGACATATTTGTGCATTTTCATGTTTAGGAATACATGAAATGATTTCAACAATGCGGCTTAGTGCTCGTGTCACACCAAAAATTGATCGTATTGGGCGTCTTGAGATTGGGCTAGGGAAAGAGGAAACTATTCGAGCTGCACCCAAAATGTCTTGAGCCTCATTTCGACGTCTCGAGTTGTGGCACAAGTACCTCGACAGTACCATCGACACATCCTCCAAAATGTGGATTGAAATGAAACCCGAATGCCGGCCGAAGCTTCAAAGCAGTTTTGGATTGTGACCCGTGACCCCCTAAACTCATTGGTTTGATTTGAGGTGGAACAAACCAATTTGCGAACGACCGTTTCGTCGTGCGGAGTGCGGCCAAGATCATTCGTAAGACATGCACGGACCGATCCCAAAAAGGCGATCCATGTAAATCCGATACATGAAGGTAAAACAAGATCTCCATTGCGCGTCTAAAAAGCCGCGTCGGTGAATTTTAGTAAGAGTTGGAGGGTGATGTTCCCGCCCTGTCGGAAGTGCACAAGAAGAGATCGCATTGAAGGTAAAGGCAAAAACGTCAATCGGCCAACCAATTGTCTCCTTATCTTTCAAGGGCAAAACAATGGCAAAAAGGGTAGAGACCATGCGGTTTGTGCGGTTCCGTCGGGGAAAGGGGGAATGATGCGGCCTGCACTTTTCTCATTTTCGCCGCTTGTTTTTTTGGCTGGGCTTGCCCGATGAGCCGGGGGAAACAAGAAAAAGCTAAGCATCAAACGTGCCAAAAACATGTTTTCTTGAAATTTGATCAAAGTTGCCACGTTGCTGAGCAAGCGGGCTGAAGTTGAATGGTTTCGAAAAAAGGATACTCATCGTGCTACAATTTTTAGAACACGGTACATGTGCACGCACAAAACGGCGCCGTATCCCGACCAATGGAGTGCTCATATTTTGGGAGTCTTGTTGGGCATATCCCTTTTTTGGATAAAAATTGTGATCCCTGTGCTTGTATGTGAAACAATCGTTGAACGGTATCCGCCCGCTCCTTGCTAGCACCTTTGCACGGAGTGGCTCTAGCATCCCGACTGTAAAGACATTTGAATGTGACGTTTTTTCCGGGAGTTGATTGATGCACCTACCATTATCACATTCTTGTCAAAGTGTGCACAACACGCAAGCAGGAGTTGCATACCGATCTTTTTACGCGGTTGCTTGCAGATAGGGGCGGCTTACGGTTGATGCTTGGGATCAATGGGTAGTGAAGTGGAGAGGTGAATCATGAGGAAATTGGTTGCTTTCTTCTTGTTTGGCGATCTCGTGGCGGATGCTTGGGCGAGGGTTCGTGACACTCTCTCTCTTGAGCTTGTACACGTTTAAAATGTGAAGCATTCTTATTTAGATTCCATTCCATGTTTCCCTATTGTTCTCGTGCCCAAACGCCTACGGCCTCTCCTTATCTTGCCAACATAGAAGTGACACCAATTGGACACTCCCACAACCGATGGCCCGGACCTGTTCCCAACAATAGTCCTTACTATCCTCCAGGGGATAATCCTATTGGTCGCCCCTATTGCCCCACATACGGCGTTGACCGTCCCGAATATAATCCCCATTCCAACGGTGGTGGCGAAGGATACCATCGGAATGGTGAAGGACCGTTCTTGGACTACGGCATCGGGAAGAGGGGTGATATGACGCGCGATGGTAGCAATCGCGGTAACGGATTTGGCTATGGATTTGGTGGTGTGCCCACCATTGTGAATGGGTTTGATCACGAAGAATTGCACCTTCAAAATGGATCGCCACTAGGGAGTCCGTTGCATCTTCGCGACGTGACACACGAAATATTTGTGAAAGTGACGAAGCCGGGGGAGGAGAAAAAGAAGTGTTTGAAGAAGAAGGAGTTGGAGCCTCGACGAATACTTGGGGACATCAACGTCTCCGTTTGCCCAGGTCCCTATTGCGTCTCACCCAAACAAGTTGAGGGGCATTGAGCCTACGCACGGCTCCCCAACCATGTCGGGGGGGCCCGATGATCAATCGAATTTTTGCAAACACCGTCCACATCTCGCCATGCCCGTGCAAGTGCTTTGTTGGGCTCCGTTTCAAATGTCATACACTCTGCATGGAGAGAAAGTTGACTCGCTTTTTGAAGTCCCGCAAGCCAAAGGATTTATGCATCATGCATAGCCATTTGCGCTCCTGTGGATCCCTAGCACGCGCATGTGGCGTGCTTCTACCGCCGTCCGATTGCCCTCGTTTGGTCTATAGGTGAGCTCACTGCCATAATGGGCTCGAGCGGGGCTGGAAAGACAACCCTTTTGAATGTGATGGCAAATCGCATCAAACCCAAGGTGGGACAAATCTTTCTAGATGGTGTGCCCTTTACGGAGATTCACGACATCCAACGGCGCATTGCCTACGTCATGCAAGACGACATTATGATGGCAACGCTCACGGTCCTCCTCTTCCACGAGAACGGAGCTTTGGAGGGAATGTGTGCAGCATGTGCGGCATAGCCTTACTCGACGCGCAAGCGCAACCTCTAAAAGTGTACTTCCAGTGACCGTCACCACGTTCTCCGTTGAAGCCCCCATCCCCCCGTGACCACAACACCTCCAACAACCGTTCAACAACAATCGTTCAAACAACACCAAGTGTCTTTCCGCAACTTGTGGAACCGCAAATGGTTTGCGAGCTCAAGACATCTAAGGCAACTCTCCCTCCATCAATGGCCACACGGGAGGCTAGATACGGCTGGATATGGCTATTTGGCTAGGTCGGCAACCGCCGGGTTGGCAACCCCGGTCGTCGGACCGGGCCAAAGCTAGTCACGTGTCTGGTTTAGTGGTTGCTTTGCTCGAATATGTCCGCCTTGAATGTACGACACCATGACGACATGAGAACATGACCTCACATAACATGTGTGCACAAGGCCGGATTTTTGAGGGACAAAGAGTGGCGGCCTACTAAGCGCCCCAAAGATGGCGTTAAGTGTGGCCTTCTCAGTGGCTGTCCACTCATTGTTCCCCAAACTTGACGACACAATTGGCTGTTGTCAAGTTGGTCAGCAAGTGACGCCACTTCGTTGTAGCAACCGCCAAGTTTTCATCAAACATCGGAACTGCTTCTCACAATCAAAGCATGTGCGCTGTGGAACAGATTACAATTCATACAACACCGAAGGACCATGGATTTCGTGGTTCACTTTTAGGGTTGAATAGCATGGAATGCACGTGCTGTTGTTTGGTATGGGTTGCTATTTGAGATTGGAATTTGTTTCCGCTGCCGCACACCTGGTTTTGGGGGGGGGGGGGCGTGGGAAGCTGCACTTTCGGCGACAGGGTCCTAGGGATGCTTGCCAATTAGGGTTACACACAAACAATCGCGTTGTCCAAACAACACTGGGTCTCATTTCCGCAACTTTTGGTCGTTGGCCATTGTTTGTGGAGGCGGGGTGGCACGTTGTCGGCTTTAATTTGCTGCAGCCGCACCAAGATCGGCTTCCACTGTTTTCTCCTACCCGTCCATGTGGACATGGTCCTCCTTCCGCATGCTGTGCAATGCCTCAAGGTGAAGGAAACGTTGAAGTTCGCGGCATCCCTCAAACTGGGGTTGTTGTCGAAGGAGCAGCGGGAGGAAATCATTCAGGGCACAATGAGGGAGCTGGGACTGTCCAAGGTTGCGAACACTCTCGTCGGGAACGAAACAATGCGTGGCATTTCTGGGGGCGAACGCAAGCGTGCGGCCATTGCGGTTGAGCTGCTGTCCAAGCCCTCTATTCTGTTCCTGGACGAGCCCACCAGCGGGTCCAGCCCTCCTGTTCCCCCGACTTGCCGACTGCTCCCAGTGCCTTGTGTGTGCGTTTCGCAGCGAATGTGCGCGTGCAGCGCAGATGTGGAACGAGGAGCAGAAGGCAAGGGGTCGTTGGGGCTTGCGGCAAGCGGCTGCCCTTTGTCCGACCACATCAATGAATCCCCATTTCCTCGGTAACCATCCGACAGCAGCAACATTCCAAGGTGGAAATGAAGTGTGCAGCATGCACAAATAAAACAGTGTAATTGGGGAGACAAGGACTGTCGATGCGAGTTCAGCTTCACCTTCAAACACTACAAACCAGGTCATCATGCCAACAAGAAATTGCGATGTCTGTAAAAAAAAACAAATAAAGCCTCGAACCCAAACTGCAATCCGCATTTGCGGATGCCCTTCCCTGCTCTTCAAATCTGAGAGTGCCACCAGCCTTGCCTGATTGCGCATACAGGTGTCCCAGTCCTCCACTCAGCAATTGTTTCAAACAAATAGAAGATCTCGAATCAGCAAGGCTGTACAGCCAAAGGTACTCAAGAAGTCTTTCCACTCAACACTCCACATTCCACATTCCACACGGCTCCGGACTGGTTTGTCCAGAGCAGGATCACTTCTGCACTCCCAAAACGTGCAAAGTTCTGCTCGGCCGAACGCGCAATGAGGGAGCACCGCAACACATCAAAAGTGGGGCTTGGAAGTAGATTTTGCAGCAACCGTTGTAAAGATGGAACATTGTTCAGACAATGATGCTGCCACTCAGCGCTACTCAGGGCATACAGCCGGGACTTGCAGGGCCATTACCTTGGCGGGCACTGAAACGTCACTCGAGGGCTAAGTAGGTCACCACCCTCGTCGTTAGGAAGCAAAATCCGAGAGGTGGATCTCAAATTTTCCGAAGACTGTGCAAAAGCATGTACAATGGCGCACGCTTGTCACCCTTGTCAAACGAGCACTGGGTATTTGGGACTGTGTTGCTCTGCTTGCCCAGACCTGTGCTAAAAACAGAAGCATTGTCCTGACCATTCTTTTGTTTTTCTTTATGCCCATCTCCAGTCAGCCCACGCCCTTGTTCCGCAGCTTGGACAGCTTCACAGCGGAGTCTGTGGTGGGCACTTTGCGGGAACTGGCAAACCAGCAGCGCACCGTTGTGGCCACCATCCACCAACCCAACTCAGAGATCTCCCGCATGTTCCACAGGGTATGCTGCCCGGGCGAGTTAGGGGGCCCATCAGGCCAATCCAAGGGATTTGCGTGTAACGCCGCGCACCATGCCAGATCGGGGGGTTATGCCAGAACAGCACAGCTGTCTCGCCGCCCCGTGTTTCTATCTCCGCCCACAAACAACCCCGTTCCAACGCAATTCCGGGAAAATGTGCACGCTGGTTCCGCATAATTCCAGACAATTTGTACGCTGTTCCCACGCACTTCGGAATTCCATTATACGGTACCGACGCATGCCCCCAGAACAAAATGAACTGACGATGCTGCGCATGGGGTCACATTCCGCTGTGCGATTGTCAGTGTTAGTTGGGGGGGCAGGCTATTGGGTATACGATTGGGTATGGCGGATTTCACTGGCTAGGACACCGGCAGTAGCCTTCGCCTCACCCCACTGGACTGCGACGCCCTGACCCCCACTGCACTAGTACGAAAGCATGCATTTGAATTGCGTCAACCCTGCGTTGCCTTTGTTCCACCCTCGCAGATGGTGCTAATGGCAAAGGGGTATATTGTGTACAACGGCAGTATGGACGAAGCCGTTGGTTATTTCAGCCGCTTGGGGTACCCTTGCCCCAGGTACACGAATCCGTCAGATTTCTTCATGAAGTTGCTGCGACAGGTCCAACATCCCCCAGGGGTCAGATTTGTCCTCATCTCCCTCCGCCTGCACACCACTGCATGGTCCCCACCTGCTTCGGTCAGTTCGGTGGAAAGAAGTGAACTCTGACCCCCACCACCCAAACCTTGAATCCACTTGCCAGTTCGGAATTGGAGTACAGTAGCGTCTTTGGAGGCCTAGATGCAGGTGATTCCCCAGTGTGCCTTTCCGTAAATCCAGTGGAAAGCCTTTCAGCGGCTGCCAGGCAGAACTGATTCAAGTTGCAATTGGTTTTTCCAGTGTGTCTTCAAAGACCAATTTCTCCATCGTTTACTTTGGGTTTACTCCTCTCTCTCTCATGTTTACCAGCCGCACAGATTCTTCACCGTCATAATTTTACGTTTCTTTGGGGCCGAGGACGAAGTGATCCAACAATATACGCAAACGTCAGCCTTCGCAGCCTTCGCAGCCTTGCCATTCAGAAATGCGCAGACCAACCAGAAGGGTTCCAGATTCCCATTTCCAGTAACTTGACAGAGGAATGCACGCCTTCCCTCTCCGTTAAGCTGCTTGGCTGTAGCTTAGCATTGTGAGAACGAGCCAGAGCTGGTTGTGGGTATGAGACGATACTGTCTCTCCACTTCCCCATTTGGACACCTTGAGATTTAATGTTGTTCACCACCAGGTCCAAAGGAATGCATAGAGACGCGGTTGAGCCTGTGGTCTTATTTCATCCAAGTTTCAATCATGGCACCCCATAGGAGCAGTCCGCAGGACCATTTGTACCGTTGGGGAAAGTCGTTGTGGCCCTGCACCCTTCTTTCTCAGGAGACCACTGAACACACTGCGCGCCTGAAGCAAGACACCGCGGACAAGCGTTCTGACGAGTTTATCATGCACTGGAAGCGGCAGGTTTTTGCGAAGACTGTGCATCGTTAGCGTGGTGCAAGGGTGCGCATGACACTTGTCGAGCAAGTGTTGCAATGATGAAAAAGCAAACATTACTGTATTCTGTGCTTGTTTTCAGAATTGGCAAGAGGTTGCGTCCAGAGGGACTATGGATGTATCTCATGGATTGCCCTCCCTGGCGCCGGGTAGCCGAGTAAGTCGGCGATACATCGCTTTTTCCTTCAGCTTTGGACTGAACGCAGCTTAGAATTCAGAACAGGCAATCTCCATCTGAGGCTCATTGTCAGGATTCGCAATCCAGAGCATGGGCCCACTTCCAGAGTGACACATCGAATGCGATGTGAAATCCCCAATTTGGGCGAGACACAGAAACAGGCAAGATATTGATTGGAACGGTTGCTGACGCCATGTGCGCACGTTCAGCGCATTTCATTACGTGTGATTTCATGCAGACGTCAAAAGCATTGTTGTTGCTTGCTCCTGCACCTTTGTTGTGCCACTGTCTTGCAAATTGCAACTAAAGCAAAGTCCCGTTTGCACAAAAACACATGTCTATCTCTTGGTGTGGTGTGTGCTTTTGAATGGGAGGAGAAAGCACCAACAGTCGAATGCTAGGCTGGACAAAGACATGTCTTGCCTCCTGTTCTCCTGTGCTCCGTGCTTCGCTCTCCCCCGCCCGCCGGGCTTTTCCTTCAGGAAGCAATGTTTGCCCGCGATGTCCCAGCAGCAGGATTTCTCAAGCCTGCTGCGCCCCTGTGTGGCATTGGCCGCCAGCTGCGGGTCCTGTTCTGGAGGGCATTCCTGAACATCGCCCGCGACAAAATGCTGTGCAGGGTCCGTCTGGCCCAATCTATCTTCTTTGGGGTTGTGGTGGGGCTGATCTTTCTGCAGATGGGCTACGATCAGGTATCGTTTGGCCACATCGACGTCCTGAGACCATGATCTCTCCAAGCCTCAACAAACTTCAACAACTAATCATCCGTCAACAACACTCAAAGACCCTGTCGGCGATGCTCAGAAGCCTTCAACGTCCTCTAGAAACCTCAAAATCTTCAACAGCCCTCAGCAACCCCCATGCATGCTTTGCACCTGTCGACAGCCCTCCATTGCCCTCCACCCCTCAACAACTCTCAACAACCCACCACAACCCTCCAGGTTCGTACAGATTCGGCCAGGTTCGCCCGGATTCGGCCGGATTCGGCCGGGTTCGTACGGATCCGGCCAGATTCGTCCGCAGTCGTCCGCATTCAGCCGGATTCGGTTGGATTTGGCGGGGTGAGTCCAGATTCAGCCGGATTCGGCGGGGTGAGTCCGGCTGGACTCACACCGCCGAATCCGGCTGAATCCGTACGAACCCGGCCGAATGCGGCCAAGTCTGGCCAATCCGGCCGAATCCGGCCCAGTCCGACCGAATTCAGCCGAATCCGACCAAATCCGGCCGAATCCGGTCGAATGCGGCCGAGTCCGGCCAATGCGGCCAAAAGCGACCGAATCCCGCCGAATCCGGCTGAATCTGGAGGAATCCGGACAAATCTAGCCAAATCCGGACGAATCCGGCCGAGTCCGGCCAATCCGACCGAATCCGGCTGAAGCCAACCAAATCCAGACGAACACGGCCGAATGCGGCCGAATGCGGCCAAGTCCGGCCAATGCGGCCCAATCCGACCGAATCCGACCGAATCTGGCCGAATCCGACCAAATCCGGCCGAGTCCGGCCGAATTTGGTTGAATGCGGCCGAGTCCGACCAATGCGGCCGAATCCTACTGAATCTAGACAAACATGGCTGAATCCGTACGAACCCGGCCGAATCCGGCCGAGTCCAGCCAATCCAACCGAATCCCACCAAATCCGGCAGAATCCAACGGAATCCTGGACGAATCCGGCCGAGTCCATACGAATCCGGCCGAACCCGGACGAATGCGGCCGAGTCCGGTCGAATCCGGTTGAATCCGACCAAATCCGGCCGAGTCCGGCTGAATCCGGTTGAATGTGGCCGAGTCCGGCCAATGCGGCCGAATCCGACCAAAATCCGGACGAATCCGGCCGAATCCGGACGAACACGGCCGAATCCGGCCAAGTCCGGCCGAATCCCACCAAATCCGCCCAAATCCGGCCGAGTCCGGCCGAATCTAGTTGAATATGGCCGAGTCCGAGTCCGGCCAATGCGGCGGAATCCTACCGAATCTAGATGAACATGGCCGAATCCGTACGAACCCGGCCGAATCCGGCCGAGTCCAGCCAATCCAACCGAATCCCACCAAATCCGGCGGAATCCAACGGAATCCTGGACGAACCCGGCCGAGTCCGTACGAATCCGGCCGAATGCGGCCGAGTCTGGTCAACTCCGGTCGAATCCGGTTGAATGTGGCCGAGTCCGGCCAATGCGGCCGAATCCGGACGAATCTGGACGAATCCGGCCGAGTCCGGCCGAATCCCACCGAATCCGCCCGAATCCGGCCGAGTCCGGCCGAATCCGGTTGAATGTGGCCGAGTCCGGCCAATGTGGCCGAATCCGACCGAATCCGGACGAATCCGGATGAATCCAGACGAACATGGCCGAATCCGGCCGAGTCCGGCCGAATCCCACCAAATCCGCCCGAATCCGCCTGAGTCCGGCCGAATCCGGACCAACCCGGCCAAATTTGTACGAACCCGGCCAAATCCGGACGAATCCGGACGAACCCGGACAAATCCGGATGAACCCGGCCACATGCGGCGGAATCCGGTCGAATCCGGCCGAGCTTGACCGAAGCCGGCTTCGAACACTTTTCCCGTAGTCCGGCTATTGAAAAAACCATGCCATTTCGGATTTGGCGGGATTCGTACGGGTTCATCCGGATTTGGCCGGACTCAGCCGCATTCGGCCAGATTGGCCAGATTCGGCTGGGTTCGTACGGATTCGGCCGGATTTGGTCGCATTTGGCCAGCTTCGGCCAGATTGGCTGGACTCGTCCAGATCGCCGGCTTCGGCGGCGTTCGGCCGGCTTCGTCTTGATCGGCCAGATTCGGCCGGACTCGGCTGCATTCATCCGGGTTCGTCCGGATTTGTCCGGGTTGGGCCGGATTCATACGGATTCGGCCGGGTTCGTCCGCATTCGGCCGGCTTTGTTCGGATTCGGCCAGAGTTGGCCTCGCCGGATTCGGCCAGGTGCGTACGGATTCGGCGCATTCGGCCGGACTCGGCCGGATTGGCCGGACTAGGCCAGATTCGGCCGGATTCGTCCGGATTCGGCCGGATTCATCCGCATTCAGTGGGGTTCGTACGGATTCGGCTGGGTTCGTACGGATTCAGCCGGGTTCGGCCGGATTTGGTCGGATTCGGCCGGATTTGGCTGGGTTCGTACAGATTCGGCCGTGTTCGTACGGATTTGTATGGATTCGGCCAGATTCAGCCGGATTGGCTGGACTCATCCGGACTCGGCCGCATTCGGCCGGCTTCGTTTGGATTCGTCCGGGTTCGTACGGATTCGGCTGTGCTCGTTTGGATTCGGCTAGACTCGGCCGGGCCGGATTTGGTTGGATTCGGCTGCATTTGGCGGGCTTCGGCTAGATTGGCCGGACTCGTCCGGATTTGACTGGCTTTGGCTGGATTCGGCCGGCTTCGGCTGGCGTCATATGGACTCGTCTAGGTTCGTCCGGATTCGGCCGGGTTCGTCTAGATCCGGCCGGATTCGGTTGGATTCGGTTGGGTTTGGCCAGATTCTCCGGCCGAATCTGGGCGAATCCGGGCAAATCCGAATCCGGACAAATCTGGCCCAATGCGGCCGAATCCGGCGGAAACCGGCCGAATCCGGCCGAGTCCTGCCGAATTCTGCCCAGTCCGGCCAATCCGGCCAAATCTGGCCGAATGCGACCGAATCCGGCCGAATCCAAGAGAACTCAGCCGGATTCAGCTGGACTCGGCCGGATTCAGCCAGATTTGGGAAAACTAGGGATAATCCATGAAAAGCCAAGGTCCACCCATCCCCTCCCCTGCTAGGGTAGCAGGCCTCATGGTTGCCAATGCCAAAGCAACTTTGCTCGCCAAGGAAAACCAAAACCACACAGGAACAGAATGGGAAACCACAGGCAACAGGCTACAAACCCAAGAAAAACTAGGGAACCCACAAAAAATAAGGGAAAATCCAAAACAACATCTAAAGTGCTTATTGTGATTTGACCAAAGTGTTGGGGGACAATAGGTGGACAGTAGAGACACAGTGCCCTAACGAATTGAATTTGTGGCAACGGCACCCTTCACTCCACGGCCGAAAAACAGCTGAGGGCTGCCCACAGCCGCTTCCACCCCCTACAAAATTCAGTGGGAGGGGGCTGTATTGAGGTCACGAACTTTAGAAGATGACGGAAGAGGACAGAAGATGATGGAGGAGGAGAGAGGACAAAGAAAGAGGCAGGAGGACGATGAAAGAGGTTGAAGGATAATGGAAGAAGATGTACCGATTTTCCTGTGGTGATTTAACACAAGGGACAAAATAAACACCATTGTGTCCAGCAAAGGAGTGTGTCCATTTCCAAGGAAAACAATGGAGCAACGGAAAAAAGGAAGGAAACATGCAAGAGGGGGCACAAGGACACTGTCTTGAAATTAAATCGGATGATCGCAAAATCAGCCACTTGGGGGTTCATTGCTCGTGGCGGATTCACTGCGAGGTGGATTTGCCAAAGGCAGTAGATTTTTTTCCCATGCTTTGCGTTTGTGTCAGGTTTGGTGATGCATGGGTGTGTCCTCAACAACCCCTCCCACGGTGGTGGGGCATTTTTGGGCTAGCATGGGTTGGCTGAAAAAATCCATTTTCTCTGGGGACTGCAAACAACCTCTGGGGACCTTGCCAAATCCAAGTTTTGAGCCAAAAACTCACCGGTGGCGCCCCGGGGCAGGGACACCAAGTCGGGAGGTGCCCTCCCAAAACTGGGCTTCTTGTGCCCGAAAACAGCCTTTTTTGGCCCAAAACGGCCCCGGAACCCATTCTAAACGACAAACGAAGGGATACAGTTGCTAGACTTCACATGCGCCATGATTGCCCTGTGACAAAGAGCCCTTTCTTGCCCTGGAGCTCCACGATATGTCCGAGAAACGGCCCAAAAATGGCCAAAAATGGGCCATATTGCGCGCCGTTGGTGTCGAACAACCCCAAAACCAAGAACGGGCCGTATCTTGGGCTACGTGGCTCAAAACCAAATTCCGAGGGCACCTAGTCCACCCGCAACCCCCCACTGGGCTATTGCTGCCCTTTGGCCCCTGAAATTCTACAAGAGCCACTTACAATGATCAGATCCCACAAGCCACATGCACCAGTGCTGGCACCTAAGATAGGGGGGAGGGGTTAAGCGTAATGGCCCCCTCTGCTCTTTGAGGTACCTTGCCGGAGGCAATAGAATTTTTCAAAGTGTGAATCTTATGGAACCCCAAACTCCAAAAGAGCGAATCCAATGGTGTCCCAAACTCCAAATCTGTGTATCCCATGCGTACGTGTATTGTTGCAACCGGACATTTTGTACTGTGCTACTGCCTGCGACAGACACACATGAAGCAAACTTCGCTGAAAGCACACATGTGCGCTCCCCTGCCTTTGCGTGGTCATTGATGAGTCACCAACGAATGTTTGCAATTTTGGTTCTTATCTCCATGTGTCCCAACTCTCCAAACTATGCATCCTGTGTGTATCCCGAGAACAAAAGGTGTGTAGAGTCGCACTAATTCCAGGTCTGAAATCCATTTGGAAGGATTTGGGGTCAATTTTCGGGGAGCTTTTGCACAGGGTAATGTCCTCTTGGTCATCTGTTCCATGCTGCTGCTGAGTGCTGGTTGTGCAGACCCCCCCCCCCCATCCCCGCCTTCCACGTGACAAGTTGGTGGTGTTAGTGGATGGATCACGCCGCATGGGTACATATCTGGCATGAGTGCAGCAGTTTCTCTGCAGAAGGGAAGGGCCGATCGATAGCCACAGTGGCATGTGTCAAGATTCAAGGTGCCAGCTACTGAGAGCTACTGGTGTCTATGGCCCAGATAAACGCCACACAGGCATGTCTCATCGATCACTGCCACTCTCCACAGGTCGATATTCAGGCACGGACGGGAGCACTCTTCTTCACCATCATCCTGCAGTCCATGCCCCCGCTCATGGGCATTGTCCACACATTTCCGGCAGAGCAGGCAGTGGCGAGCCGTGAAACAGGCAACGGCATGTACTCGATCACAGCGTATTTTGTTTCGAAGTCCTTCAGCGAGATTCCTCTTCAGGTGAGCCGCCTGTACTCTTTTGATTTGGAAAATTTTGATGGCATTCCTCATGTTGTCGCTCTGTCCCTCCATTCAACACAAATCGCAAATCTGGCAAATCCCATTAAAATCAGCAAAATGACACAAAAGGTGTGTAGAAAAATCTGAACACTCATTTCAAGTCAATTTTCATGGGAAGCTAAGTGAAATTGCTTTTTTTTTTCTCCCTCAATTTCAATTTGCCATTTTTGCTAGACTGGTGATTCAATTGCACTATCGCCCAAGGAGGTGTAGTGGGTGGAGGATGCTGAAGAGATGATCAAGAGAAGCTAGAAAAGCATGTGTATGTATGGTGAGGGCCAACAAGTTTTGTTTATCACATTGCCAGATGTTGTGAGAAACTGTGGTGAGGAAACACATTTGAGCATTTGGGTGTATATTAGTTCGGATATGCCACTGAATTTTGGGGCGGGGGCACCTGTGTTTTCTTGATTGGCAACCCTGAAATAGGCAGTTGTGGGGGCAAAATGCCCTGGTAGTATGAACCTCTGTTTAGGGCCCAAGCGTGGATTTGGGGGTGGGGGAGTTGGGAGGTTGCGGGGATGGACATTCTTTGGGCCCAAAACCACAATTTTTGGGATTTTTGGTTTTTGAGGGTAAAATCTTCTTGGGGTCCCAAGCCTGTGGGGCTTGCCTGCCGCATGTGAAGGGTTTTTTTTTTCGCGTTTTCACCAATGTTTGTGAAGACACACAATGGATTTTGGGCGGTCATTGGCGGCTTCAAGGAGCGTGTGCTAACGCCAAGAGAGGGGTGGGAGGGGAAGTTCTGAAAGTTGTACCCATGGTCAGACACAAAAGGTCCCCCCTAATGCCAACCATGGCCTATTTGAAAGTCATGAAACCAGTGTTTGCACTGAAAAGGGGGCAAGACTGCACCCTCTGGCGCAGGAACTGCTTGGGCACTCTTCAGTGTCAAGCAAGCATGTTATACCCCCTCTTTATGTGCTTGTCACCGTATTTGGCCATTGTGTGTTGGCAGGGGTGGGGGGCACAAGAGGCTAGTGCTCAAAATGCTGAAACCGTTTGCAGCCTCAGTAGCCGAAGAATCGAAAATCTGTGCACAACCCACTACCATATTTCCACACATTTCTGCACATTTTTCCGCCCAATTCTTTGCTGTACTCCACTTGACTTGACCCACACACAGAGGGAGGGAACACAACTAAATCAATGTCTAGTGACATAAAGTGATGGTGAAAGACAATGTTTGATGGCCGCCCAACCCAGTGTGTGTTGATATTACCATTTGCACATAGCGAATTGCGTTGGACACAAGTCCAATCGCATTTGTTACCACAATTTGACCCACGGTTGTGCATATTTCTTGGCTGTCATTTGTTTCAGGCAGCCATACAAATCAGGTGGTAGCAATCAATAGAGTGAATCCAAACCTATTTTACCCAACACATGACCATGTGGCAATACAGAGTTACACTTTTGCATGATAGTATGGAGTGGTATATAATAATATAATGCCACTCTGCCATAATGCCACTCTGCACTCTGTCATATCCTACACTGCCACTTTGTATGGCGATACTATCCTCTCAATCTGTACTCTCACTCTACACCCTAATGCTATACTATCAATTTATGTTGCCATTCACTCTACAACCAATCTTTACTGTCATCGCCACAGTATTTGATCCCTCCATACTATCACAGCAAAGCACTGTGCATCCAAGAACATGGGAATCCAATCCTGCCGCCATTGTGAATACTCAAAGCCCCCCCCCCCCACACACTGGGAAAGTATCGCCCCTTCCTGAGACCATGGAGTCCAGATTCCTCGGTGTTTGAGGTGAAAAACCCTCCTCCAACCTTCCCCCTGGGTAGCCAGTGGTGTGGCTCAACATTGAACCTGACAGGGGTTTGTGTGGCGATTGGCACCTTTGGCTTACGTAAGCCCTACACCACCACCTGCACAGTTAACTAGAATGGACGGCAGTATCACTGCTGAGTGTCAATGCCCCCACGTGGGATAAAATGTCACATGTTAGGATGACAGCGTACAGTGGCAGTGAACTAGAGTGAGAGTGCACTCCAGAGTGACAGTATAAACTAGGAATACAGCGGGGCAATGCGGCATGACAGTGAGTGACGGCATGGATTGGCAGACAGCACAGAATACAACAGAGTAGTAACTCATCGTGACGCCTGAAGTGCATTGCTCTGTGTTGCAATGTTGGCTGTAAAACTCGGGCTGGGCTTCAGGTTACGAACCAAAATGCAACAGCATCTATCTGTGTGTTTGCTGTGGCATTTGCTCTTGTTGTGGGAAGGATATCACATGGTTCTCATGGTCATCTCACAGTTGGTGTTCCCCACAATTTACGCCTCCCTGTTCTACTGGATAACGGGTCTCAATCCGTTGTTCTCGCGGTTCCTTGTATTCGTGCTCCTCAATATTCTGGTCTCCATCTGCTCCACCTCCTGCGGCATCCTCGTCTCCGCCATGTGCTCTTCCGTCGCCATGGCTCTCGCGATGGCCCCCGCTGTCATGCTTCCCTTAATCCTTTTTGGGGGGTTTTTCAGCCCTGGCAGTGCCCTCCCAGACTGGTGTGCATGGCTGCGGTATGCATCGTTTTTCTACTACACTTTCCGGGCCTTGATGAACAACGAGTTTGAGGGAACGACGTTCAACTGCGACCAGACTCCATGTTTCCGCACGGGTGAACAGGTCATGATCTACTCACCTGGCTTGGGGGGGGGGGTGGTTTCTCGGTTTGAGACGCCCTGTAGAAGTGGGCCCAAGCCCCACCGGGGGGGGGGGGGGGAGCCAGCGGCCGGGGGGATGGGGTTCGGACCCAACATATAGGGCTCCGCGCCACATGGGGATCATTTTCAGTCACATATGTCTGTGGTAAAAAATTTTGTCCAAATTGGTGGAGGAGACCCTGTTTAGAGTGCTGTGCACATTTTTTTCCTTGCATGATTGATCCCTTGCATGCATAAGGGCAGGGCTCCTTTTAACAGGGGGGGGAAATAAAAGCAATCCGCATTTTCCCGCATTTTTTTCCGCATTTTCTCCCCTGCCAGGTCTTTGCTTACCAAAGAGGAGATGCATTGTACGTTTGTGCTTGTTTACTGGTTCCATCCACTCTCTGATTGGTAGTATTCAGTTTCCCTGTGTATGAGTTGCAATTCCCTCTCCTCTTAGACACCATGATTGCTAATACTGAATTTGAATCTGATGGCTCTGCCACCAATTCCCCTGGTCCTGAAAAGAAGCGGAAGCGTGGTTGGGGCAAGGGTGGTGCTGCTGCAAAGTATTGCACCATGCCTGTGGCGGCACGCATGGCGCAGTTTGCAGATGAGCCTTTTGAGGAGGGCTTGGACTTGCTGAACCAACCAATGATGTGGTGCTTGGCATGTGGAAAGCCTGTGGCACACCAAACAAAGAGTTTTGTGGCATCTCATCTGATTGATGAGGTCATGCAAAAGCGGCCATCAGGAACCCTCATTCGTTTGAGCTTTGTGACAGATCACACAGATCACATGACAGACCTGTCTAATGAAGTGCCTGAACTTTGCACAAGGTGAGGGCCCCACTGCATGCTACATGTATGACAAACTGATGGATGTTGTCCAGGATTGGAAGGACACGCTGCAACAAGCAAAATTGTCTCCAAGGATTGAGGACAGTTTAAAGGTCCTGAAAAATGGGTCTTCTTGAGGTAGGCGTTGTTTGTGCATTAAAAAACAATTCACCTCGAAGAGAGGTTGTTAGATCAAGCGCAGGCGCGAGCGTCGTATACCCCCCTTTTTTGGGGCCGTTCGCGTAGCATACCCCAATGTATGGTTTCTAACGCCTAACCCCTTGTAAAATCATCATTTTAGGACCAAAAATGATCCCCCAATGAGTTTTTGGATTTTGACCCCCGTACCCCCCCCG